>OY728157.1:1093786303-1095036303 GCA_963277665.1 Viscum album | reverse complement strand
AATGTTTGGAATGTGACCAACAAGATATATCTTATGATATATGGGGATCTACTATGGTATTAAATCTCTGAGAGTGGACTGCAGTATTATGGATATGCCTAAAGATTGGAATGGATTATGTTGGACATAAGTTAGTATTGTTTGTTTTTCGATATTATTGATGGGATGTTATAGTAATATAGTTTTAGAAAAAGGACAACCTACAGGACGGGCGACATCACATCGTGTCGGAAAAGGCTGTGGGAATCGAAAACACAACCAAAGTGCGACTGGACTTTATCGCCTACCACTGGCCTACAGGAAGTCCCAGGTTAGTATAAACTAGTTTTATTTTATTAAGCGGTATGATATATGAAGTATAAAACCATTTTAGGAACCATATATGATTAATCTCACTATAGATCGACTTATGTATATTTAATATCTTTTGCTAACCTTTTGTTTGAGACAGATGGAATGACCTGTCATTCTATCACATGTTTTGCTAACACTTCACGAATAAAAAATTCAACTTCATTTCATTAAGAGATGAAGTGGAAATTTTTCAAGTCACGAACAACAGTGAGATTGTACCAAAATAAAGTAAGTATTTATTCTAATTCAAATTCTTCAACTTTAGGGAAATGATCTTGAAAACCAAAAATGTTGTCCTAGTGCCCTTATATCCAATGAATCAGATGGTACCCTAAATCATCACAAATTTATGGCTTTGTGATTTCTGGCTTTTCCATAGCCATGTTCTCTACCACTCTCCATCAGAACATGATGGTTAGATTTCTCTTCCATATCCATATTTTCACTTATGGGGAAACCCAGTGATTATTTTATTTGGGTAACCGTTACGCTTCATAATTTTGTTTTTAAAGATTGGTTTTGGTATTCCTTTTTATGATGTGGGTTTCTATTAAACAAACATTCGAGTAGTAACCCATTTATAACCCCGACTAATTTCGAGGGTGAAATTCATTTTAAGGGGGGTAGAATGTAACGCCCCAATATTTTATGAAAAATATTCATTTAATTAATTTCTTGTGTTATATTCTACACCAATATTACCTTTCTCTATACGCAACACCGTATTAGCTTGTAGTATACACAACACTATTCTTGGATCGTGTTACACACAATTTTGATAATAGTTATTCTACGCAACATTGAGTATATATATATATATATTCAATGTATAAATGAAATATGGTTGGATTCTATTATACAAAGCAATGAAGGATTCTTTCACAAAACACAACCCTGACTTGGCTTGCATTATACGCAATCACGACTTTCCTCGATAGCGTGTGTTGTACGCAATACCGGGTTTTAATAAACAACGATATATTATTATAATATTGTCATGAACTAGCCGTTATGAATAGTATTAACTAAATTTTGAATTTTATAACATTATTATTCATCTTACACATTTTCTAGAACATTTTATAAGAACAAAATAAATTTTTCGGGTAAAATAAGTACTTTTAAAAAAATGCAGTTTTGACCGCCTTTTGATGGTGCAACCATTTTAAATATAGTTTTTGACATGTTTATATGTTCAATTTTTCAAAATAAAATTCTTATTTTGAATCAGGATATAAAAATTTACATTAGATAAATTTTTGATATTTTTTCGATAACTTTCATATTTTAATTAATAGTAAAACACGCTATATTTTAATTAAAAACAACTTTTTTCATCGTAATATATTATATGGTTAAATTATAATATTTAATGGTTTTAAAGTATAAATAGAATATATTTTTACCATTTAAATTAATTTATGTCATTATCATTGATTTTACCTTGAATTCGTAGGTTAAATCAATTCAATCTTTTGCAATGTTTTAAAGAAAAACCCATTTTCTTTCGACAACGGGATTAATTTTAATTTAATTTCTGCATCTTTTTTGTATTGAATTTGGAAAAATGGATTCCATATTTGGAATCAGTGGGTCCAAATTATGTTAATAAGCTACTTTTTATTTTTGGGCATTGTGAATAGTAACTACGGTAAATTTTATTTACTATAGTTAAATGTAAATCGGGTAATTAAGGGTAAATATAAGATTATAAAAATACCCTAACACTTGAAAAAATCCTATTGGATGGCTAAAAGTAGTCCCATGTAACCTAAGGGTCGGATTAGATTCATTTTATGGACTTTTGTCCATGAAAATAATTTAATTAGTATTAAAACCAAAGAATGTGACAACATGTCACTTTCTTAAATATTATAAGTATAATAATTTATATTTAGTGAAAAACATCATGAACCATTGAACATTAATAGTCTCCAGAAATCTAATACAATTATCTACATCATAGGAATTTATTTAGAATTTTTAGGGATTAAATAATTATCGTTTATTATGACACAAAGATGATGCAGTAATTGTCTTATTAATGAAATATTGACATAATTGATTTTATAAATGTCCAAATAAATGTAATTTGAAACTTTTTATGAATTAAATTAATTTTCTAGGTTAATATGACATGTTATTGTTGATATAAGTAACTTGGTTTGAACGTATCATTCTGTTATGAATTTCATAAAAATCATGCACCAAATAGTGTCAAAATTGACATAAATTAGTTTTTAAAACAAATATTATATTATTAATTTTTATTTAATTCCTAAAAATATAAGGTTCTTCCAAATGACTTAGATAAGGATAGATATATTAATAATAAACAACTTGGGGTTCGTTTGGATTGTTATGGTAAGTTTATTAACCATATAGTGTAAGAAAACAAAAAGACACGGTAAAAGTTAAATTATTTAACATAGAGTAAAATCTAATTGATAAGGTTAAAATAATAACCTAAACTTGTCTAAATCCTATTTTATTAGAGGATTTTCACCCATCCCAACTTTATCTTCGAAATAAGACCCTTTTGAACAATTATCAACCGAATTTGACCTTAATATAAAATAATATTTTGAGATTTTCCTAAGGTGCCCCTCTCCTCCCTTATAAAAGGGCACCTCCTCCCTCTCCTCATCACACCAATTTGAGAATTAAAGATCGTCCAACCCCTACCAAAATCTCTTCTCCACTTACCTAGTTTCATCCTAGAGGTCCTGGACTTCTTCAAAGTTCATCCTTAGTTCTTTAAGTGGAGGTTAAGAAAAGGCGCGTCAAAAGAGGTAATATCCATTACCGATCTTTTTCAATTCCATTCTTCCTCAACTTCTTATTCTTTAGTTGTTTCATGATAAAGTAATAACATCGGTATTTATTATATACTGATATGTTATTATAAATATGAAACAAATATAATTAACCTTTTATCCATCCTATGGAAAAAGGAAATCACCGCGCATGCGTACGTACGGAATACCGTCTCCACGCCATGGTGTAATCTATTTTCCGCCACCACCTTAATTGGATGGGTATAATGGTGTAATGAGTAACTATATATGATTATTATAAAGTTATATTGATACTGAAATATTATACATACACTTCAACACAAGTTCACGATCATGAGAACGATATCATCGCTCGTGCGTACATACGGACTACCGTCTCCACGACGCGATGAGATTGATTCTCCATGTTAACCATTTAAGAATGATTATAAAGTATATATAAGCAATAATAATGAAATATATGACATTATAAAGCTACTGGATTTATGTATATATGTATTTCATCTACTTACTTCCATTCAAGACAATAAGGAATGGAAAACAGAGTTCATGCGTACGTACGGACTACCGTCTCCATGAACGGTGTGTTTCATTTCATTTATATATCTATTATATATGTATATACTGAATATATATGATATATAAATCATGTTTTATATTCTAGATTTAATTAAATCATGATATAAGTAATAATAATGTCAATAACAACAAGTCCAAACACCTATGATAAATCAAACGATTTTACCCAAAACACTTCTTTAACATGGAATTTACAAAAGAACGGGTAATATAAAGTCATAAGTGAATGATATATGATATCATAACAATGAATATAATTCTTTAATAAGATAATTTAATTATTTAAATCATTATACAGGAGGTTCGGATACGTACAAAGAATATCAGACACAAGGTAAGGGAAATATCAAATCTCATTTTTATCCGAGATTGTTTATACTTTAGTATTTACTGGGGTGTATTTTATCATCCACATCCATGTTTCCTTAATATGTAATATTACTTCCATTCACCTACAATTTTTTAAATACAATTTTACCCGTTGGTGAGTTTATAGTAAAAGATATAAAAGGAATGTTTTTTCGTTTTTTCGTACGAGGTATTTTTTGACTTTTCCGACAAAAGTACGAGAAGAATGTTTTTTTAACTTATACGGCATGAATGGATTTTTAAAACATTATTTCCAAGAAGCTTACTTTACAAGTTTTCAAGTTTATTTTTAATCAACTTCTTTTAGTTTAGAATTTCATGACACGATAAGAAAGGAAAAGTGTTTTTGAAGTAGAAAGGATATTTTCCTCAAGAATGGAGTTCAAGTGTTTTATCAAAATTATTATCCATCTAAGATAATAAAGGGTTATGTTTCTATCACTATTATTACATTAATTTGATTATGTTGTGATGGAATTATTTTTATGAATTCTTTTATCTTATATGAATTTTTTTTATGATTTCATGCTGTTTAAGAATCCCATTTTTATTTCATGGGTTTTTCTATGATGTATGGTTTATGATTTTGTGGAACACATAAGAATGGTATCATTATGAGATGAGTGGGACCTATATCTCCCTCCAATTCATTGGGTAAAGATTTTATATCTCAAGAGATAGACATGGCTGGAATGGTAGGTTATACCGATTTAGTGAAACAGGACTGAAACGAGGGTGACTCGGTTCAGAAATGGACTTTGTCCACTAAGATAGTCTTGGAAATGAGTCTTGACTAATAAGATATGATTCTCTATGATTATGTGTGTATGCCACAAAGTTTCATGTTTTATGTTATAATTATCGGGATTTCATTTCACTACTATGATTTATCCCATGTTATGAAATTATGCTCTCTTTTGCAGGTTAAGATTTCCAAAATGTTATGTTCTTATGAATATGATGTGATTGATATTTCTTTTGTTAACCCTTACTGATCATTTGAGCTCACCCTTTTATGTTTTCTTTTCCCTAGGATATAAATAAAGGTTTTAGGTAAAAAAAGGAGATTTTTATGGGAGATGTTGAAGATCTTTCACCATGATTAGAATATCATATTCCGAGTTTCCAAAGACACTAAACTATTACGGTCCTTGTGTGTGTGTTTTTGTTATTTACTATGTATTCCGCAAAATTAATGTAATTTCCATGTACGTCAAGCTTCGGGTCTCTACACAAAACCCTCTTAAAGACGATATCCTTAGATTAAGAATAAATCAATGACATAATTATGTGTGACGAAAATAAATAAACCAAATATAATTGGATATTAATTGTAAAACAATAATAGTTAATTCACACGTATTCATATAATGACATAATCAATAATTATAGGTTTTATCCCAATGAATTGAAATTGGATTAAGAAGTTTCCCTTACAGAAATTCGACAGCCTAACGACGTCACTATAAGATTCAGAAAATGAGACGATGAGGGACAAAAATGGTATCTCATCACTTCGAAATAACATTTACAACAATAAGGATATATACGAAAAATATTCCAATATACGAAGATGTAAATTAAAAGACCTAAAAACTAGTCTTTTAAAAAGAGGAGGGTGAAAGGTTCCCTTACCGATTTAGGTAACTTTCAAAACGTACACCCCATGAAAGAAGTGTCATACAATGAAGATGTAAATACCCATAGATTAAATTATATTACACAAAGAATAAAATCATGGGTAGTAAATACACTACACAAAGTGAAATAGTGGAAATTGTAGCATGAATCTCACGGGAACACAAAGTGAAATAATAACCCCTTTCCTCGCTGTGATCAATCGAGTCATAAGACCAGAAGATTATAAACACCAAATGAATAACATAATACCATGAATATAAAAAAAATTATGATAATATATATGAAATTTCAGTACACAATACTCTACATGCAATAAATATGTGGCGAACATTGGAAATCTCATGGAATTAAAAGTGAGATAAGAAATCCCTTTATGAAAATTCGGCAGCATAACTGCACCACTTAAAACATCCAAAAATAGATTGATGATATCAAATAGGGTCTCTCATAATATGAAAATAAAAGGAAAGTATGATGGATATATATATCACACCCCAATATAAGAAAAAATAACTTGAAAAGTTGACATGCAAATAGAACTTTGAAAATGAGAAGGGTGAAAGGATCCCTTACAAAAATTCGGCAGCCTAACGTCGCCACATAAAAATTCATAAAATGAATTGATGAGAGTAATAGGGGGTCTCTAATCATATGAAAATACAAACTACATTATGTTGAATATAAAATAACATCCTACAATATCAGAACCTGGAGCATAAAAGAAATGACATAAAAGAGAGTACTTGAAAAGAAAGAGAGAGGTAGGATCCTTTACCATGTGTCCAACTTGAATCACTTGTATGTTCATTGTTATTCCTTAATAATAAACTTAAGTTAATTTATACTTTCTTAAGACCCATTTTCACGTTTATTATTTCTTTTATATCACTTATTACCATGTTATAAACATTATGTAATCATTTATGTTAATAACGGTCGTTCTGTCAATATTTGGTACTTGAGTCAAAAGTGAACTGCTTATATATACAAGTTGTTCATGTGGTAAAATATCCATTATTTCCAGAATGGTATTAATGATTTGGATATCATATATATCCTATATATATAGTATATAAAAGAATTTATAATATTACATGACATTTCGACGTAAGAAATGAAATTCACCGTTCATGGAGATGGTAAGTCGTACGTATGCTAGAACACTACATTCATTTATATTTCACATTTAATGGAATTAAATAATTATTATATAAAGGTATATTATAATTACAGTATAAAATAATATATAATATCATTAACTAAATCTTTTATACATCCCACATATGGCATTAACGATTCAAATCACTTTGAGGGGGCGGTAGTCCGCACTTCCTAAAAGGAAATTATCATGTTTACCCATTATGGAAACCATAAATGTATTGCATAAATGAAAGATACAGAAGAATAATAAAAAAATAAACATAATATATATCATATATAAATACAGTGACATCTTAATGGTGACTATGAGATGTGTTAAAATAAGATTGAACAATCATCGTTTCGTGAGGCAGTGATTCACCACCCACAAAAACAGTAAGTTATTTAACCATTAGATGGAGGTGTGTGTAAGTATAGCTCTAATACTACTCATAAAAAAATCCTAGTATGTTGAATATACTGGTGTTATTACAAAATAAAGGAATAAAAAGAGTTTAGGGGTGGATAAGAAAAATAAAACAAAAGATCAAAAGAAAAGACTTTACCTTTAAATCGGGTAACTCCTCTTCGTTTGAATCAAAAGTGTTTCATTAAGAACGTTCGGCCTATTTTAAGGCATATAGGATGAATAGAGGGATTTTGGGAGATAATGTTAGTAGAGTTTGGACGAGCCAAAGTGCTTGAGAAGTGTGAGAAATGGGTAGGAAGTGGGGTCTTTTTATAAGGGAGAGGAGGGGATCTTTTTGAAGTCCTGAAACTATTATCTTATTATAAAAATAAATTTGGTTTCTAAAGCACCAAAAATCATTAAAGTCAAAGATAAGGTTGCCCATGCTTCAAATAAAATCATCCAATAGGTATTTTACATGTGTTGGATACTGTTTTAAACATTAACTTCTTATTTATTTAATTTATTCATTAATGATGTAAACACTACATCATCATTGTTTCATAAATAATTTTATTTATTTAATGTCTAAAAATTATACGGAAATTACCATGTTTTAGGAAATATTTTTATATTTCTAATTAATATTTATAGTCAAAACGATATCTTGTATAACCCCTTGTAAAAATTGTTATAGTAAAACAAAACATGTTTGTGATATTTTTATTTTTACATTAAATAAAATTTATTAATGCCATTATCTATCCCATGTGGCTCCATGGGGTCCCACAAATTGTCCCATGGATTTTCATGGTCAGCCATGACTCATCCAATAGTGGTTTGACATGTTTCAAGGTGTTTTGTTGTTTTTGTAATATTATTTTTACCTTAAACTACCATTATTATCTCTAATCGCGGATAATAAAACTCAAATGTTACTATTCACCAAAATTTATTTTCATCCCATTGAACCTCATTTTATATCCTAATGAAAACCATGTATATAGGATTTTTGAAATTAAATTCATAGAAGTGGTAAATTTTCTTTTAAATGAAAAATCGGTTTTTTAACTACCACTTAGTGGTTTCACTATTCATCAAAAATTGAAGTTTTCAGAACAATACCAAAAATTCTCCCTAAACTATATTTGATATTCCAAATTCAAAAATTATTTTCATTTTACCAAATTAAAAACATATTACTTGAATTAATTGATTTTATAATTAATTCCTGTTGTCAAAACAAATAACGTGTTTTTAAGAAATTATACATATCCAAGGATCGACAATTGTTTATGTCCAAAATCAATGTTAAAATAATTCCAATGACCACAATTGGATTAAATGGTAAAAATATATTTCCATTACACATTCAATCCAATTAAAAAGATGATATATCCATATAAATGAATTAAATTAAATGGAGGTTTTGAATTAAAATATAGCATTTTTCACTAAAAATGAAATTTATCGGAAAAATGAAAAAAATTACACAAAGTAAATTTTTATATCTTGATTCTAAAAGAGAATTTGTTTTTTTCAAATAAAACATATTAAATTGAGGAAGAGTAAATTTAAAAAGGGTTCACCATCAAAAGGTGGTAAATCGGCCTTTTAAAGAATATTAGAATATATATTCTTAAAATCAAATTATTTTCTTATTTTAAGAATCTAAACTGTATTGGATAAATGTAAAAACATTTAACGAACATGTATAATCATATTGTAGTTAGTTCTATTCATTCCTTCTATTACAACAGCTCGACATTAACTACCATTTAAAAAAAATGTAATTATATTATTAGTGTGTAATGTAAGAATTCAAAGAGACTCGTTGTTGTGTATTGGGTACGCCATCGAACATAGTATTCCCTTTAGAGTAATATTAAGATTTTATTCAAAAATATTAATAAATATGAAAATGTTATATTCTTCATTTACCTGGGATGTTACATTTATACTCTCAAGAAAAACACATCAGTAATGAAAGTTCCAAATATTTCATATTCATTTTTAACATAGGTCAAATATCCCTATTTGAATCTGGTTTCTGCATTATGTTTTAATGATTATATAAGTTGCAGTGGAACTAGAAGAGAGTGGGTACTACTAAATTGTAGTTTGTTTTCTTGTTTGATTTATTGGATTGTTTGATTTAAAATTCAAATTCTCTATTTTTTTCATCTGTAATATGATACCTCACTTCATAGATTTTTTCATCAATTATTATAGGTTTTTATTTGGAAAATATTGTTAACGACATAACAAATGTATCATTGTATTATTATAAGACCATGATTTGAATGTTCCAATGGATTAATTAACCATATTAATAATTATATCCTCTAGTGAAAGAGGAAACATAACACTCATCTCATGAGTTACTTTAATCTCCAAACTCATGTGTTATTTTGGGAGTTTATATTTGTGTAGTTTATCTCCCAGGATATTATACACTATACACAACACTACAAGGTGGCGTGCGGGTGTTGATAAATAAAGAACATATAAAACTGTACCATATAGAATTGATGTAATTTATTGTTATAAGATGTTATTTGTAACATCCCATGAAAAAAATATAAATTTTTCATATTTATTAATAATTGTGAATTAAATATTAATTTTAATTTAATGGGGATTCTATGTTTGATGGATTACTCGATACACAACAACGAGTTTCATTGATATCTTACGTTGCACACTAATAATATAATATTATTATTTTAATTTGTAGTTAATGCCTAGTCATTTTAATGGAAGGAATTATCAGAACTAACTAAAATATGTTTATAATATTTGTTAAATGTTTTACAATTTATCCAATAATTGGTAGTGGCTTAAAATAAGAAAATTTCTTATTTTAAGCCTAAATACTCTAATATTCCTTAAAAGGTGGTTTTACCACCATTTGATGGAGAACCCTTTTTAAATGAAGTTTTTGTAACATTTATAAGTTATAATTGACAAAATAATATTATTCTTTTTAATTGGGACTTCAATATTTACTTTTAATGAAATTTTGGAATTTTTCATGATAATGTTCATTTTTGGATTGAAATGTGAAGAATATTGTATTTTAATTCAAAACTATATTTTAATCTATTTTAGGGTTATATTATCATATTAATTTGTTTTAAAGTGTAATTAAGATATTTTTTTAATATTTAATCTGATTTTTGTCATTTTATGTAATTTCACTTTAAAATTTGACATAAAAGGTGTCAATTTTTGATAGTTATTATTTCGTAAAATCACCTTTTTTATTTTGACTACGGGAATTAATTTTAAATTAATTTCTTCCCCTATTGTGTTTTAAATTTGGAAAAATGAATTCAATATTTTCAATCAGGATTTCTAAATTGTGTAACTAGTTATCTTTTGTTTTTAGAAATTATGAATATTTACTTTAGTAAATATTTTATTTAGGACGGTATAAAGGTATATCTGGTAAATAAAGGCAAAAAAATAATATTATAATCATATTAAATTACCATAAGATGTGTCCTAATCCTGTTGGTTGATGAATTTATGACCATGGAAATCCTTTGGTCGATTTCTTGACCCACTGGATCCACTTAAGAAAGATAATGACACTTTATATTAATTAATTTAGAGTAATGAATAAAATTTCTTAAACACATATATTTTAGTCAATAATTTTTCACATGGGGTTATATATGGTATCTCTTCAACTATATTAATTCATTTGAAAGATAAAACTATTTCCTACATCATAGTATATTATTTATAATTTTTATACATCATAAAACAGAAATTATTTATGACACAATGATGATGTAGTGATTACCTTATTAATGAATAATTTATATAAATGAGATTATAGAAATTAAAAAAACATCCATAAAATATCCAATTATTATTGGATGATTTTATATAGACCAATATTCATCTTATATTCGAATTAAACATGTTTTGTACCTCTATAAACAGAAAATCATTATATAGTAAATAAATATTTTCAAACATCCCAAATGAGCCCCTCCTCCACGATATAAAAATCCATCACCTCTAACCCATTACTCACACATCTAAAACCCCTTGGATCATCCAACCTATGACAAAATAAGTTTTATGGATCCCTATATTTCATATATAATCCTTACCTAAGGAAACATGAACTTCTAGAAATCATGTTGGTTCAAACCAAAGGGAGTTACCAGATTTAAAGGTAACGTCTTCTCTTATGTTATTTTCATTTATTTTAATTCTACAACCCCATAAACTCTTTTTTATTACATTATTTTATAACAAAACAAGTATCCATAATAAAAAAAGTATTTTTAAGAGATTTATTCAATCTATAATTACACACACCTTCATATAATGGATAAAGAACATGTTGTTTCTGTGGAGGGAGAACTACTGCCTCACGAAACGTTGATTGTTCGATTTTTTCATACCTCCACTTATGGTGGCCATTATAATGGAAATATATTTAAATTAAATTTATATTGTATTTATATTGTCTTTATAATGCTTTATTTTTGATTTATAGGATACCATTATTGTTTCCATAATGGGTAAATACGATAATTTCATTTAAGGTAGTACGGACTACCGCCCCCTCCAAGATATATGACTTGTTAATTACATATGTGCGATATATAAAGGATTATTTTAATGTAATTTTATATGATATTATACTGGAATAATAATATTCCAATTTATCAATATTTTTTCCTTTCATTAAATATGAAACTTAAATTAATGTAGTGTTGATGTGTTGGTACGGCTTACCATCTCCATAAATGGTTCATTTCATTTCGTAACTCTAAATGTTATGTACGATTATAAATACATATATATATACATAATATAGATGATATTTATTATATCTAAATAATGAATTTCATTCTGGAGATAATGGAATTTTGACAACATGGACAACTTGTAATTATAAGAATTTCATTTTTACTCAAGTACAAATTATCGACAAAACAACATTTATTAAAATAAATGATTATATAATGTTTATAATGTGGTAATAAGTGATATATAAGGAATAATAAACCTCAAAAGGTTCTCAAGTGATTTTAAATTAACATTAGTGTATTATTCTAAAGATTAATTATGTAACTTGTCATGTCAGACACGGGGCCAGAGGCTTCATCTCAATATCAGATAAAAAATCACCCCCTCTTGGTCATGAAATTGTTGTTCAGTATTTGAGGAATATAGTAGATTCTATTCCTCTATTTCCTACATGAGTCTGACTTCCAAACCATTTTCATAAATTATAAATCCCATAAAAGATCATGAAAAATGATGACTAGATATTCAAAGAAAACTGTAAAAGACATGATAGTTCTTAATGAGTTTCCAGATAATGTCAAGGATGCATTTGAAACCAAAGATGGTAAGTTCAAATATCTCACCAAGTCTTTAGATGAAATGCTATCTCATAAAGAAAATACTTGGAAGCATGAAGTGAAGGATCTGAATGGGAAATTGTATTCAGTTTCTCTGAGTTTGAATAGGGAGAGGGATCTTAGAATTGGGATTGAAGAAATGATTGATAAGCAGGAAGAGGTCTTTAAGGCTTAGAGAGAGTCTCTTAAGGATCAGTAAGAGAAAATTAATGCCATAGAGAAGAAACTGATGACTTGGATATGTTGGTCAATCATTGAATAGAGGATTACATGGAGCTCAAGAAGTTGAAAACTGTAGTGAAGAATCTTATACCGAAGAATAAGGAAGGATAATATTCTCTAAAACTGATCTCTTGTTGTATTTTCATGTTGCACATATTCTTCTTTTATTAATGAAATTTTTCATAGATATTTTTTGGTTGTTTAGTTCTGATATTTCAGGTACCATATTTTCTTTTCATTTACCTTTAATCCTTTTTGAAAATCACAGAGGGGGGGGGGGAATTTTAATGAGAATACTAAGTAAAGATGAAAATTCCCTAAGTAAAGTGGAGTTCATCTAAGGGGGAGATCATATCAATAAATATTTTCATATGCAGGATAATGCAAAAATATCATTCCGGAAATCAAGAATAAGATCCTTAGACATTTCAATGACTAAGGGGTAGTTAGTTGTATTCACTAAGATCCATAAGTAATGGGAGATATGTTTTTTAAAGATCATAAATTTTTTAAGTCCTTATATTCATTTTTGTAAGAATGATTGTGGTTTCCAAAAAGGGGGAGATTTTTGATACAAGAAGGATTCCTTATGAGTTTTCCATTCCATTATATTTTGAAAATCACAAACACTCTATCACAAGGAATATTTTATTTTCCTTAAGATTCAGTCTAATAATTAAAATTTCCCTTCACCTAGGAAAATTTATCCTTACCATGTTTTCATCGTTCATGTCTTAATTTACGTAAATATTAATCATTTTATTTCTTTGTGTAAATTTTTGTTTCATATCTAAAACCTCAGAATCCTATAAATACTCAGATATAGAGCATTTAATTTTCCGAATTAGAATTCAGGTTACGAATTCATCTGAATTCGGAACTCTGAATTCTTCTGAATTTAGACTCAAAATTTTCTGAATTGAGACTCCAAGTTATTATGAATTAATACTATGAATTATTCTTAGTTCAGACTCCAAATTCTCTAAATTCAGGCTCCAAATTCATATAAATTAAGAAACCTCATTCTTATGAAATCAGACTCTAAATTATTAGGAATTTAGACTCAGAATTTTAATGAATTCAGACTCTCAATTCTGATTAATTTAGAATCTGAATTCTTATTAAATCATAGTCTGAATTATTATGAATTAAGACTCCAAATTCTTATGAATTCAGACTCCATATTCTTATGAATTCATACACAAAACTTTTATGTATTCAGACTCCGAATTTTCTGAATCTAGTCTCTAAATTCTTATGAATTCAAACTCTTAATTTCCTTGAAATTCAGACCCCATCATTCTATAGAATTCTGGCTCTGAATTCTTTGGAAGAAAGAATATGAATATTCATGTATTATAGACACTAAATGGGTTTTGATTAGACGCTGAAATTTTATATTTCCTTAGAATCCGAAAAATGAATTTGTTTAAGAAACCATAATTTTCATACCCTTGTTATAGTTATTAAATGATGTCGTACAATTTGTTTCTAATTAACTATTTTTTGAGTGACACATCTACATGTTCCTTCCAAATTCAAGGAAAACTATGACCGTTGGAGGAGGTAGCCGACCATTGGATATGTTCCAATAAATAGGATCTCATTTGAATGATCTCATAATGATTTGGTGAACGTTGATCACTCAAGAGATTTCATGCTGCTGAAGTGATTTATAGAGAGGAAGACTCTCATGATTTGTGTGTACGGAACATCTTGTTCATATTACTTCACGAGACTCTGAATGTTGCTGAGTACATTTGAGGGCTTCCAAGGTATAGAAGGAAGACGTGCTGACTACCTTAATGATCGAGGACTTCCTTGTTGAGAAAGATGGTGGTTCTGACTACCTTGAAGTTCGAGGTCTTGTGGGGATAGCAAGAAAGATTCTAATATTCCTATCAAGGGCTTACAATAGTGTGGGAAATACATACTTTATTAAAAGTATAAACCATGTGACCAATATGCAAGGTTGTTGAATACCATACTCTTGGGGTTTAAATATTTCATACTTGCAACATGTTTTGTTTCATGTTTATTTTTCGCTAAATTTTGATTGATAAGGAAAGTATAACTATATTATACTTCCTTCTGTTTGTGTACTCCGATTAGTAAGATTCTATATGCTTTGAGGTAGAATCATTTCCTTGAAAAATTTCTTAAGTTTCATTTCCATAACCATATTTCTGGAACCTAGATAGATTGTAGAACTAAAAGGTCCTATGATTTTTTTAACATTGTTAAACATAATTTTTCCTATGGTTGAAAAATAGTTTTTATACAAACTTTAATTGTTAGAATGGAATTTTTAATGTATTCAATTCACCCCCCTCTTTTATATTGAACATATACTTAATATTTTGATCCTACACCATTCATATCATAGATTGGTAAGTATTGTTGTAAGAAAACACCACCTGCCCTAATTGACCATCCCAAGCCCCACAGAAGTTTGGAACATAGGTTCAAAGCATATCCTCTAGAATAAATATAGATCTTTCTGTCTTGCCATCCGACTATGGATGGTAGGCTGTTCTCAATTGAACCTTATATCATAGTTCCTTCTAAATGCCTCCCTAAAAACAATAATTGACCTGAGGATCCCTATCATATACTATAGTATATGTAACTACGTAAAAGAGAACAATATCTTTCACATTTATGTTTCTCATATGCTGAACATTGACTATATCATGAATGGGTATAATATGAGCCGACATTGTTATCCTGTCTCACAAAACCCATATTGCATTGTTCTTTCTCTGGGATCAAGAAAACCATACAAAAAAGACCATAAATATATTATCCCACTTCAATGTATGGACAAAAAGTGGTTGATGATCCCCTTAAGGTTTCTCCAGCTTGGCTTTCACCAGCTAGAACATATAGCAATGAGTGACAATCATAGAAATGTATCATCTCATTCCTAGCCATCAAACCTATCGCCTCATATCATAGACCAATTTTGTGGTTGCTGGTTGCACATACCATTGAGAATTATAGAAATTACCCATCACCACCATTCTTACTGCTAACGACACAATGAAGTGGTTCTGAAAGCATAGAATACCCTCTTGAGATAACATCTACTGGGAAACTATCTCCCCACCTTAAAGGGATTATCTAGTGCTATGGAAATCATCATTAAGCTATTGATCTTGAAAAATCAGGTCTAGAAGAGAAGATTTCAACTACACACTGTCTAAAGAAACATCTACCACCTCCTCCTGAACAACAATATACTAATCTGCAATGAGTGCCCTGAAATTACACTCTTCTGAATAATCTTTCACTACCTAGGTTGAATGTTTCCTACTAAATGCACCAACAATAACATTCCCTATCTCTTGGGTATAAGATAATTTAATTCTGAAAGACTGAAGGTACTGCACCCAACTCCACTTTCAAATATTAAAATATTTTTGAGAGAATATATAACTCATGATTTTGTTGTCTTAATACACCACAAACCTTTTTCAAAAAGGTAGTGCTGCTAGATTTTAAGTGCATTCATCACATCTATAAGATCCAAATTGTGGGTAGGATAATTCTTTTAGTTGTCCTATGATGAAAGGATCCATATTCCACAACTTGATCACCCTTCATAAGAACAGATCACATGCCAGTACCAAATGAATCACATTATTCCACATAGCCATGTTGTGCATCTAGAAGAGTCATCCCCAATGCAGTTGTCAACAAATGCTTCAAAATGAAATAAGAACTATTACATTTATAATCTCACAAAAGCATAACACCCTTCTAAGTTAGTTTAGTCATTGGGAATCCTAATTTTACTTGTATTTCACGAAACTATGGTAATATCAAACTAATCCAAAAATTCTCCAAATCTCAATGAAATTTCGTGGTTGCTCCTAGGTCATAACAACTTTCATCTTCTCATGATAAACTGATACAACCTATTCAGAAAACACGTGTCCAAATAATTTCAATTCATAAATCCTGAAATCAGACATTGGTCGATTGTTATAAAGGGTTTGATTTCTCAGAAGACTCATAAATTTATCAGATGTTGCACATGCTCCTCCACATAAATGCATAAGATATGAATTTTATCCACAAATACTAAAACAAAGCTATATAGATACTCATGAAAAATCATGTTCACTATGGATAGGAAAACTACAATAGCATTTGTCAAACCAAAGGGCATAAAAAGGTACTCACAGTGGAAATAACTAATCTGAACAGTGGTTTTCTAAATTTCAGATTCTTCTATCCTAAATTTACAGTAACTTGATCTAAGTAAATTCATTGAAAACAGATTTGCCTATTTAAAATAATTAAACAGATTATCAATACATGGAAATTGATATTTGATCATTATTGTAACTCTATTGAGATTTTGATAATCAAAACATATGATATGAGAACCATAATCCTTCATAGAAAACTGGACTTGTGCTACCCAAGGAGAAATACATGGATAGATAATCCATTTCTCACGAAGATCGTACAACTGAGATTTCATCTATTGCAATTCAACTGGAGCCATTTGGAAAGAGGGGATAAAGACAGATTGAGTTCTAAGAATTATGTCAATAGAAAACTCAACCTCTCTCATTGATGGCAGTCCAATGAAATATGATGGAAACACTTCAGAAGACTCGACTATGACAGGTGGAAGATCATCGGCCATTGAATCTCACTCTATGTCAAGAGTAAACAATGATATCATTTTCTCGAACTCTGGATAAGAAGGTCTATCTCTACTCAAACATGGATCCAATTATACTAGAAAGACAAGATTCACTTAAATAGTTTTAGTAAATAAGACCCATCGTAGATAACAATAAATTTGAGATTTTATGGAAATTATCTAATCCTTCTCAAATATGATGTCATGATATATCATATCAATATTGAGAAATCTTCAAGATATCTTGACATTTGATATAGGGAATACGCAAGAAGGAATATGGATCCCTTTCCCATTTTGTACCATGGGGTTTAGTAATATCCATTGAAAAAGATAGATTATCCATAAAACGATTAAGAAGGATTACAATAATGGTTGAAATAAATGACTCAAATGCACCAGTATCAAAAAGATAATCTACTAATGAGGAATCAATGGTAATGTTACCTATCACAGTCATTGGAAACTTGTTTTCATCCCTTAGAGACTCTTTCATTGTGTGAATATGCTTTTTTCTAGATTCTTGTGTATGGAATCCTTTTATCATCGAGGAATTTGATTTCTCCATAGTTTTTGGAGGATTTTGTGGTCCGGTACCACTATGTAGAGTAGAGAAGTGGTTGATGAACCACTAAAAGTGCCCTGAACGTCTGTAGGATCTATAGTTCATTAATGCCTTAGTGAAAACCCTCTTAGAATGTCATTTCATGCCACACTGATAGCATACAGAGAGAATCCTCATGGATCTATAGGAGGTCTGCAGTGACTCTTCCATTGAGAAAACCCATGACGATCTTCACACATTCATTTTAATTTGAATGAACCAACAATGCCACTAGGAGAAATAGGAACTCCCGCTAACCCTGACTTTCATGCCAAGTCCATCTCAACCATAATAACCCTATCCATAACATCAGCATATGTGGACAGATTCATTAAGAAACCCAATGAATGGATATCTGATCAATGTCCCAACACGAACTATTTCGCGTTCATCCTCTCATTAGAAAATATTTTAATTTCCAATAGCAATATCATAGAAAAGCGATTTGAATACTCAATCATGGATTTTTAAGCATGTGTGTCCTTGAAAAACACAATATCATTGGACAAAAACATTGACTTTGGATAGAGAATGTTAGTATAAATAACCTTGAATTTGTTCCACTCTAAGACCTCATGATTCGCTATCATCAACATCAAATCTCACCATCACCTTCTTGGTACCTCCATAAAGAAGGTGGAAAACTTCACCTTGATTTCATCAAGGGTCTTCAGGAAATCAAACAGGTGTTCAATCATGATCAAACATTTGTAGACATGTTGAGGTTTAGTAGAGCCTTTGAAGACCGTTGAATTCTGGTGAAGGAACTCGTGAGAATGATTCCGAATAACATGCCCCTGGGGATCCACCACTATAACCTAACTAGAAATTGGAGTCGGTGCCTTCTGAGAGCTTGGACAGTGCACACTATAAACTAAACTAGATTTGGATAAACAATAGGATTTTCTTGCTGAGTTACAATAGTATCCACCTTTTATATCTATTCTACATGTCTTCTAGGAGGCATGATGCTACAAAACATCAGCAGATAAAAAAAGAACATTATATAACATTAAAATCGAGTAACAATTGAAAATATTCTCTATAGAAAGAACAACAATATTTTTATTTCATCTTATCCAAATATCTATAAAGAAAATACTAGAACTAATTCATAATATGTATTTCCATAACCACCCCTGGAGACTTAAGGTTCATTGTGGTGAGAGATACAAATCACTAAATCACAACTACCTCTTATGACATGAAAAGATTTCAAAAATCAATATTGAGTCAAAATAATAATCAAACTCATTTGATGCCATTTTGTCATGAACCTTCCTGAGTACCATGGTAATGAAATAACCAAGCCATCCCTTACATGACCCAAAGTATATTCCAAATCATCATGGGTTGGCATCTAGTAACTCGCATCATACAACATAAAAGTGGGAACGATTTTTCTAGAAGAATATAAAAGGAAACAAAAAAAAAAGAGAGTATGCAAATCGATAGGAAAACTCCAATGGGATTAAATGTACCAGAATACAATGAGGAATTAAATCCAAAGGACTAAAACCTAATTTAATAAAATATAAAAATATCCACAAGGTCCCTAAGGACATAACTCACCATGTCTGAAGCTTAATAGGTGGTTACACCTCCATGTTATCCCTTACTTTTCTTGATCCTGAATGAACAGAGTCTATAATCACTCAAAGTAAAAATTAGGGTGTAAACCTATCTATGGTTTCCCCTTTTATTTGGTGATTTTATTATTAATGGAGAATTGAGATGGTAGAGCGAGGTCGATGGTGAAGCCCTAATGGCGATGGAGGATGCGCTGACCCCTCCCTCCCCGAAGGGGGGAGGGGGAACCGTCTGGAGCTTCCTCCCCTTCACCAACCACACTCTCCTTCCACTGTTCCAATCGATTACGTTGTGCCCTAAGGTCTCTTACCTTTATGAGGGGTCTCCACATCTCACACTTTCATAGAAAGAATTCAACAGTTTTTCAGATCACTTCAGGATGACTTTGGTCGCTCGTTTTAGGGTTTGTCATCCTTCGGTGGATGCCTATGATAGGTTCGTGTATGAAGCTTGGGGGCGTCACGACCGCGTGGTGGTCGGGCTGCTCGAATGGCGTCAAATGATGGTTAGATTCTCCTATAAGAGTGATTTGATTGGGGACTTGTCCAACACCCCCTTATCCCTCAATCGATGCGGTTTTTACCTCCTACACTAGTCCTTCGAATCCATAATGAATCGGGATGAACCAACGATAGCGGTGTGTGTAAGCTTCCTAGATTTTCCGCTTCTATTTCAGATTATATCAATAATATTCATATTAGGGAACATGGTTGGTATATTTCTGTGTTCGGATAGTAGAACTGTTGCGGTTTGTCATCCAATTAACCCATAAGTTTGTGTTGAGGCCAACGTTTTGAGGCCTCCTACAGAGTGGATTTAGATTTCGGTTGGCGAAGATTTCAGATGGAAATAGTGGGATGTCTTCGAGTCTTGGCAGAATTTTGTTCAGGCTGTCATCGTCTAAGAAATTTAGTCCTTGGATATAGTCTCATTCCAAGTGATCAAAAACTGATGATTCCCCAATTAGAAGAGTCTTAGTCCCAGGTATCTCCCATTGTGACTCACAAATCAGATAGAGAAGGCCTTGTCAGGCATGTCGAGATGCACGCGGTTGTCCAATGGGAAAGGGATTCAGACATGGCTCATTTCGGTCCAGGCGAGGAATTGAGGTTGGAACAAGAAGGGAGTTCTCGAGAGGCTCAACTGAAATGGCCACACCCAGTGATTACAGGAGCACTGAAGGATGTGGAGGCTAGTACATCCCCGGTTAAAGCAGGATTTAGGGATAATCTCATTGTAGGTGAATGGAGTGGAGTCAGGGTAGGTGGAAGGAAAGGATAATGAGCTCTCATTGCATGTGGATAGCATCCGGTCTCGGACAGAATTGTTGATAACCATGTAGAGAAGGTAGTAAGAGAGGCCCATGGCTCTGGGCGTCCTCAAGGTCAGGAATGTGAGGAATCTAACCAGCATTCTAATTTCATGGGTCATGGATACGAGCAAACCATAGGTCTAATTCCATGTAGTGAGATCACTGAGGGTGAATTTTGAAAGGAGGCTGAATGATCTGTTAAGCCTTTGATGGAGAATTATTTCATGCAGGCAGCTACAAGCTCTCTTCACGGTCAAGGAAGGCAAGATGGGGTTAGGGTACTGGGACATCGTGATCCAAACATGTTCATTCTGAAGTCCTCCTTTCAGATGACTGGGAGTGAGGGGAAGAAGAAGAACTTCACGTTTAAAGAAGGCAAGTTGGATTCATCTGGTAGGATGAGGGATCTCAAAGAAGGCATGGGGGTTAAAGTGAATGACTGATTTGAAGGTCTAGCAACTCAAGAACAATCATTGTCACAAGAGGATGAGGATTCAGGTGATGATAGTTTCAGACAACTCTCAGTTGAAAGTCTGGACAAGACCTATGGGAAAGGTCCCCATAGCCTAAGAAGGAAGAAGGGGCAAAAAGGAATGTGTGGCTTGGGGAAATGCATAGTGGCCAGGGGAAAAAATCCAAGGGGTGGAATGATTACTCTCATATGCCGAAACCAATGGAAACAAGGTTGACTAAGAAATGTGGAATCAAGGAAATCAATGGTCTTCAAGATGGGTAAAGTGGGGACCCAAGTAGAGAATCAAGTGTAATAGAAGAAGTGGGTGCTGAGTGTTTGAGGCTCATCTTCCACTCTAAGGAAGAGATGCTTGAAAATGTCCTTCGGACAACTGCCTCAAATGAAGAGATTTTAAGGATCTATGAATGACGTTTATTGACTGAGGCCACAGAAGAGAAAGAAGCATAGATAGACAAGAAAGACCGAATCATAGCCCGAGGCTTCAACCAAGGCAGAATCATTGTGGAGGACTTCATCCAGATAAAGTACAGAATGATTTCACACCTAGAAGAACTTATCATGAAGGATCCAGACACCCAGGTTAGTAATCTGCACTGGGAAATATATAGAGCATCTAATTCTAATAACCTTAGTCTTGTGTTTAATAATTATGTGAGCTCTTTCAGGACATAGTTGTCCTTGTGTGTGTACTTAGGTTTCCCACTTCTCCTTAAAGTGGATTAAAAATTATAATTGGATGGATGGGTGTGAACCTAATACTAGTAGTATACAACCAAATATTCCATAACAGATGGCAGATATATCTTATCCAAACAAAATATTTCATTGTTTCAGAAAAAAATGGTTTGGAAATTTAAAATAATATTTACACAAATCATGATATACATTTTCAAAATAATGGAATATACATTCAATGCAAAATATTTACATTAAAAGAGATGAAATATCTCTAAAACAATGGATTTTGTAAAACATTTATATAATATAATTTATTTAAATTTAGTAGGCACGTAAAAGGTTTCAAACAATATTGGCATACATTTATATCTGAAATATAAATAAACAAGAGAGAATCATGGAAGTCTTCTAAAAGGAATGATTGTATTAACTAGATATAAGATTTATCACTCTCTAATTGATCATATATAAATGTGTATACACAAATCCCTATGTAACTATCCAAATATGAATTTTCACATACCTGACGGGGATGTGACTCACCGCATGTATGTTTTAGAATGTTGTAATAACATAATGTGTTTACAAATAACTCACTAACTTCTCACGGATTGCATGTTTTATTACATGATGGATGAACTATTCCAAGACTACTTAATGTACGACCAGTTCCATTCATCAATTTCAGAAATTTAAATTTCTTTCCATTTAAAACCAAAATTGGTTTTATTATAAAACATTCCTTTTCACATAATAAAACCTCCAGGTTCCTATTAAATCATTTTATGACATTTTCCAGAGTTTGAAATCCCTTCTAACCCAATTATATTCTTTTCAAAATTTATTTACAATATTAAAATCAAAAATATAACTGAACACATTTCTATCAAAATCCACCATTTAAATTTAAAAATTTAAATTGACTAATTTCCATAAACACACCACCATTCAATAGGAATGGGGGTTTTACAAATTTTCTTACCATAACCATTTCAAATCACCCAATTCACTAGAATTGGGGTTTATCAATGAAATTGAATGAATGCTTAATCAATTGAATTTAAATCACTGATTGAAAGAAGACATGGAAATCAATTTTTACCATTCTGGGAAATTGTAACAGAACCACCTACCACTGTCCCAAATAATTATACTCACAATGACACATGTCCACGAGAATGAAGGTGATAGATATCCTGATACAAAGACTAGAAGAAATATCAAACACCATATGGAATATATCTATCTATCTTTATATGATCAACTAAAAATCCAATAGGAGAGAAGGAGGGAAAATCATGGAATAATGGAGAGGACTTACCCAAGAAACACACCGTAAGAAAAAGGGTGATCAAAAGCCGATCAAATCGATCCAGTGGTTGGGGAGCCACTAAAAATATCATAAGGGGAGTCTAGGTTCGTGATCCAAGAGCTATGGGAATAATAGAATGAGTGGTACAACCAAACACATTATTTTGGATCGGTGCAGGAAAAGTAATGAGATGTACCTATGGGTCATTCCATGTACACCATACTAGATACGTACGCCGAAAAGCACATATCCTCGTGTTTAAACGTAGATATTTAACCCCTACGCGACATGTACCTTAGGTACACAACGTGTACATGCTCACATCGTGATCTCCCCATTCATGATCAGAAACCATCCCCAAGTATTTGGAATTTACATTAGGTACACAGTGTGTAGATATTCTGTAGTCTACAGTAAACCCAGAAAATACACATAAAAAGGAATTTTATCCTAAATGGAACATTGAAAAGGTTGAAAACATAACCAATCAAGGTAACATGACATTAAATTATGAAATCATAAAAAAATACTATTGAAATTAATATTATTATTACATTTATTTAGGTTTTTTATTAATTCATTAGATTTTATTTTATCAAAGTCCATTTAGTTGGTAAAATAGAAAAAAAATTAGATCACATTATAATGGTTGAATGGGTATAAAAATGATAATCTATATTGATAGTATCAAATTTAATAAAACTGATTTCTTTAAAAAAAATTCGTTATTGTGATAAATTAGGTTCAAGAAGAGGTATTAGAGGATTATATTGAATAATAATCAAGGTAAAGATAACACTTATGTTGAGAGCATGGATCTCCTCTTGAAGGACCCCCTAGAATCCATATATTTTGGATATCTTCTTGGGACTAAAATCTCAATAAAGTGGAAGAGTCGTATTAGAGATATAATTATAGAAGATTAATCAGTGGTATAAAAATTTATTTTATATTTCAATGGGTATAAGAAGGACCCTTTTATATAATAAATTTGTGACATTTATTAAATATTAATATGATAATATTAAAATGGAATCCTTTTTAAAGGAAAATGGATAATAATTATACATTAAAAGTTGATAATATAAGAATGTTGGTTAATATACTTGTAAAAAATAAGTTGAATTTTTTGAGATATTTCCATCATTATGACATAATTTAACCCTTTGTTATCCACCTAAAACATTACCTTGGTGAAAAAAATTTACTCTAGAAATCTATTTTCAATGACTATAAATGAAACCCAAATTGTTAAATAATTAAAAAATGTTGACTAAAAATATGGAAAAACGTTATTTAGGATTATATTAAGAAAATTTTTTAACAACAACATTAATAAAATTATATTTTATTCAATGGAAACAATTTTTATAAAAAACCATTTCGAGAAAACAAATTATTTTACCCTAAAATCACGTATATTATTGATTCCCATGAATTTTATTGGATTATTATTAAAATAAAAAGTGTTTTGGGAAATAAAATATTTCAAAAATAGAAAGAGGCATTGTGAATAGTTACATAAATTAATGGGATTATAATATTTTTATTAGAATCAAAATATAACTCATATATCGAAAAGTCCAGAATATATTTCTTAATTCATCGTATTTTTTTATATTATTTATTTCACTCAATAAACGAATATTTGGACTAAAAAACGTAGAATACATATTTTATTCACTCTTATGTCCGTATTTTTCTTTAAAAGTTAATGTTTATGAAACTACTATATTTTAACATTTAACAAAAAAATCAAAAAACATAGAAAAATTTAGAAATTTAACCACAAAATAATTTTGAAATGATTAATAAAAAAGATTATTTTTTCAAATAAAATTTATAAAATATATCAATTTATATTTTTTATAAGTAATATAAATAAGGTCAACTATATCAACTAATACAGAACTCAATCCACATCACCACTAATGATATTAAATAAATTATATAAAATATATTTCAAAACAAGTGGTGTAATTTTTTTAAATCCATGATTTATTAAATAAATATTCCTTATTGATTCATAGTTATGTCTTAGATTTTACTAATTTATTATCCAATGAATTTCATCAATAATCTCAATTTATGTCTTTCATCAAAATTTATAACCTTAATAAAAATGTATATCTTCCAAAAATTTCCTATAAAACATCACATAGTAATGAAAACATATAAAATTCATTATGTTAACTGTTTCATTTTTATGTAATCCTAATTAAATTTTAAAAAACTCTCATTACCTCTACATATTATCTAAGGGAAAGGAATTTATTTCTGGAATTTAAAGGTAGTGGTTTATCTAGGAAGGATTTTAGTAAATTTGTACTTGATGAAGCTATTTTTGGAAAAGGTCCTGGGAAAACCCTATATAGAGAAACTCTTTTCGAAGAATATGTAAATGATCATTGTAATGTTGAATTATAATACTTGATGAAACTAAAATATTTTTCATAATATTGTTACGTATAGTTATACTACATAATTAAATTAATATATCATAGTGTTTTTATTGACATCATATAAAATCCATCATGATTTTCGTTTTTTTCATATTAAAAGATCTATTCAAAAAATATTTATTTAAGGTACTATATTGAAAAATATCAAGGTGTTAAATTTTCCCATATTAAATAAATTGTAGCTTTTTTAATTATAGTTTCATTTATTATAGAACATATTTGACTTAGTTAGAAATATAATAATGACTAGTTATATAATACATAAGAGTTTGTAGTGAAATTACTTCCCTAACATTATTTCAATGGTCATGTAACCAATAAATTGAAAACCCCAAAATGGTAATAATAATATAATAAAATCAATCAAAAATAATCCCATGGTTCCTTATTCTATAAAACATTTGAAGTAGAATCATTCTTTAGTTATAGAACAACTATTTATGTTATAAAAATTTATTATTTAGTATGAAGACACATATAAAGGGTGTTATTTACCAATATATTCAGAATTATGCATACATAGATATTTTAAAATGTGACGATCTATGTATAAAATTTCACTTAATTATATAAAAATTTGATATGATATCAATATTGGGAGAGAAATCCCTGCCTAATATCACATTAAATTCCACCCAGGGGAGATAAAATTGATCTATAGGATGTATTATACCTCTACGAAAGTATAATTTTATAATTTTGATTTAATCATCACACCACATGGTGTCTTCACTGATTATTTAATATAAATGATTGATCTGGTGAGTAAAAATTCATAGAATAAAGGATTTATATGATGTAATGTAATGAACAAGAATAAAATAATATATTCATAGAACTTGATTGTAGAATAATTTTCACTTTGAAAATAATATAATCATGGGGTATGAAAATATTAGTGATTGAACATGGTATTTGTTTTTCCCTTGTTTTGGAGGTTCTTGATGTATATCATCCTTCTTAACCCCTGGATTAGTGATTATTTAAATAATATCAAAACAATCCACACTAGAAACATTGAATGGTTAGTGTTTCTATTTGAAGAATATCATCCCCCTGTATCATTTTAATTGAATTAATAATTTTATATCAATGGATTAATCTTATATAATCTCCTTTCCAAATATATAACATCATTCTGTTCCATCGATACATTTCCATCGGTGCATCTTCCAACATTTTTGATATGATGGAATTTTAATATTCTTTCTATCATGGTCATTATCACCTGAACATCATTGAAAAAATATTTTTCCCTCTAATTTTTTTATTTCTGAATTTCAATTAGGTTAAATTTTTTAATCATGTCTCTAGATAACTAGTTAGGAATAACTATATGTTATTTCACTATAACTCATATTACATATATTTTCCACGATAAATCCAAACATCGTCATTTATTTAATTTTATAACTTTGTTCTTCATGGTTTTATCCATTTACGAAAACCAAAAGTAGATAACATGAGAAACAAAAAGATATATTAGTAGAATGAGTGTCATGAAATATATAAATTTGAATTGTACATATTATGAATTTCATAGTCATAGACCACATTATGTTAGACTAGGATAATTTCAGTTCAATTTTATGCAATCCTATATCAATTAAAGTTTAACCAAGACATATATATGTTGGTCGCTCTTATAATTATTAAATTAATCCCATAAATTTATGAAACCCTATTATGATACCAACAGATGTGATCCAATATAAACTTGTATATATTTTCTAAATTTTGATAACCTCATTATTATATCTCACAAACAATATCACAATCCACTAACCCAATGGTTCAACGTCTTTGAATATTATGTAAATAAAAATCATCTACATATATATCATCAATATATCTGAAAAATATATCTACACCAAACATCCTTAAATATAGAGTTCGAAATATAATTTCATTATGAAGTGGAACTTGGAAGGAGTGAGAACAAATGATTAGTATGATAAAACATAATAATGAGACATAATGGAAAATATCATCTTAATTAGATATATCATAAACACAAGATAAATATCTAGACAAAAAGACCATATAATCATATTACCTAGTAAAAAATTAATATATAACATTTTAGATCAGGGGATGACATCATAAGACTATAAAAACATCATTTAAGCATATAACATATTACTTTCATTAAATATAAGTGTAAATAACAATAATCAATGGAAATAGAACATTAAAATAAGGAAAACAAAGAAATTATGTAGATAAAGAAGCATAGTAAATCCTTACATTGTGAGAAAACCTAATCATTCCCACATGTTATGTTGTGAAAAAACCCAATCATGTTCATGTACTGTAATATGACAAAATCCAATCATGCCCATAAATTAATCAATGAATATACCAAATTAGGTATATCAACTATAATTATATAATGAGATATATAAATTCAAAAAATTCATTTTAGAGAGATATAGGACCCCACCCCTCACAAAATTTTGAACCGTACTTATGTACTTTATATAAACATGTGATAATACATCACTTATTTATAGCATAAATCTTTAATGGAAAATAATGAGTTTCATAAAAGCTTCCTAAAAACATCATCATAAGATATCTAGAAAAAATTCTGATTGTATCAACATAGAGTAATACCAATGAAATATAAAAATAGATAAATTATTTTTACATTAAAGAAAATAAATATTTTATAAAATAGAAATATATTTTTTAACCTCAGGGAATATCATTTGGTTTATGTAACTTATTGGAAAAATACAAAGTGACATTAGTATGGTTAATTTGTTTCTAAAAAACCACATAATAATATAAAGGAATCTGCATTACAATTAAATAACAAAATGATCGTGAATGTGATAATTTGGTTAACATTTTAAGAAAAATAATTAAACCAATTTGCAAAGAATGATGGAATTGTCTCATATGGAAAATAGAAAAAATTATTCCTAAAAAATTATACAAAATTAAAATATATTTTAAATTTACGTTAATAAATAATTATAAAATACATAATATAATTATTGAAACAAATAAAATAATATGAATATAGCGGAAATATGGGTGGGTAATATTATTAATACATTTAAAAAAATGATTTAAAATAATACCACTTACGTCTACTTCAATTGAAATAAAAAATAATATAATGAAATTAAAATACAATGATTATAAATATATTCATTACATAATGTTACAAATCATTCTTATAGGGACCATCTAACTGAATATAAGTTCATAGTATGAAATATTTATCAATGATATTGAATTTAGATGAAAAAACCTTACCATAGACTTCCACATGTTGGATGTACAATAACATCCATTTATAAAAACATTAAGATTATTATTCACATGAATTATAAACTTATTCATATTTATTTTACATTATTACATCAATTTTAAATTTATTTATTCACTATATATTAATTTATTATTGTTAAAATTTATTAATTGGTGTTAACCGTTATGTTTCCCTTCCATGCATCAGTTCGTGGTTCTGGTCCTTTATTATTTTTCAAGGCGTAATATCCATTATAATTTTCATTATAAGTTTTTAATTTTTCTAATATATTTATTGGGTCATTTATACATTTCAGGAGACTTATGTTGATGAATTTCTTGGAATAGTTAAAATATCACTTTTGTTATGATTGTTTATAAAAATAATTGAATATATTAGTAAAAATAATTTCTAATACCAACACTAAAAATTTATAAAAACATAATAAATTAATCATTATTGTATATTATTATAATTATTTATGATTTATTAGTCATTCAAAAGATACAAATTATAACAATGTTCATGATCGTGGTAAAACCAAACAACCCAAAACATATTAAAACAATTGAATTAGTCAAAATATGTTATTAAATATGGATAATATAAATCAAAGATAATTTTAATAGTTTTTATTTTTTATAATCTGATAACATTGATTAAATAATACATAAATTAAGAAGATAAGGAATAATTATCAAGAAGAATATATCAATTATGTTGAGACCTCGAATCTCCTCATGAACAACCACATGAAAATGATAAGTTTAAGTCATTGTATTGGGACTATAAGCTCATGATCGTGGGATATAATTATTAGGTATGGATTTATGGAAATATAAAGTGGGAATAATAATATTTGGTGTCTAATTGAAGGGGTGGTGTTGGTATCTGTTTATAAGTGAGCAGAGTGACAATTATGTAATAAAATTTTATTTGTATTAAATAGGTAGTGAAATTTGTGTGAAGTAAAAGAAAATTAACTAAATATTATACATGATATAGAGGATATCAATAAATCACTAACCCAATCAGTTATATATATATATTCTTTTTCATATATTTTAGGCCTGATATTTAAATTTAACAATTTATTCACTGTTTAATCCTTTACCATGATGAGTAAAATTTACCATGGTAAAATATTTTTAATTACTATTAAAAAATGGTCCATATTTAAAAATTTTAATATTATGATTCCAAATTTGAGAAAAAAATTCAACTGTGGAATTCTAGGATCTGGTAAAAATAATTTTAATAATATTATGTTTAACATAAAAATAGTTTCTAGAAAAATTCTCTTTTAAATATAAAAATGAATTATCAAAAATGAAATATTGATCCAAATGGTTCATTATAAATTAACCATTAATTAAAAGGGGCCAAAATTGTTTTTGATTAAAATAGTAGATATATTTGGTTCCAAATAATTAAGCATATATTTATAAATTAATATTTTCAATTTAAAATGAATAATTTTACTCATTAATACATTTTTCATGAAGAATGTTTCATATATTTTTATTTAATTTCTATATCATAATTATTTAATAAAATTTATAGTATTGATAAAAATATTATTATTCTGATACATTTTAATTCATTTTTTTGAAAAATAAAATAATCTCATTCAAAGATCTTATTAACATGATGAATCCAAAAATTAATTTTATTTTATCTAAATCAATTTTTAAATAAATAATTTTATCTTATAAATAAAACTGAATTATTATATAATAAAATAAATATTAAAAACATTTTTAATCCATTGATTTTTAAAAAAATCCTTATGGTTACTTAATTACTTTATCTATTCTTTTAACTAATCATTAATAGATATTCATAAATTCATCATACTGATGTAATTTAAAAAAATTATATCAATAATAAAAAATTTATTAAATTACTATATTAATTTAAAAATAAATGTTATATATGCATTGGTGGCCATAAAATGTGGTTGTTAAACCAAAATGGATTTTATAATGATTTTTATGGGCATAATATTCGATAAAATAATTATACTCAAGATAAACTTATTTAGTTTGGATTGGGATTAGTCTAAAGAAAATACTAGAGGTCCCACATAGTATCCAATCTAAAAAAATAATACTTTTATAAATGGTTTCTACTTCTTGAGGCCATTTAAATAGATTTGATAATGAAATTACTTATATTAATACTATAGAATTAAATGAAAATATTATGATGATATTTTTTTAATACTTGTTAACTATCCATGGTTTTGTTTTAATTTAAATTTAATTGTGAAACAAGAGATTCAACTGAGTTTTTATTTAATAAAATGAATACCAAAATATTAGGGTATTACAAACCAGATCATTATTGGGTTTTATTGATGAAATATTGACAAACCTTAATTCACCCTCTAGGATAATTATCCTTCCCAAGAAAAAAAATTAGTATTAGAGATTAATGTTCTAGTAGAAGTATTCTCTCTTTGAAGTGACGTAAGAAGTCATTAACAATATGGGTATTTTTATATTTGATGGAAATTATTTTTAATTATGGATGAATCAAATGAAATATAATTTCCTATTTTTGGAATTGATGACTAAACGACTACAATACTATGGATCTCAGATTGCATGGAGTGATGATCATTATTAAAAAATTACCAAAAGGACTATGATGTTAATGCAATATGTATCAATGAATAAGGGGTTCTTTTCTCGTATCAATATACAACAATGTGTTATAACGTAAATAAATAATTTGAATATGTAAACAGCTTCCTAAAATTTAAAAAGGATATTACATGGTATATGTAGATAAATCGAACATGCATTTCAAAAATTATTACTATCCAATGATACATTTTAATGATTTCATTGATGAATTATTTGATCAAGTGAACATTATTATAGAGTACATGGATGATCTCAAAAAACCCCTCAATTATATAAAAATCATATAGAGGTTCATGATAATGTTACCAATGTGTTTTGACACTATGTTTTTAGTGTCCTAAAAAATAACTTCTAGGAGGTGACAATAGATTGTGTTGAAATGACACTCATTTCATATGAGATGAGAAAAAATGGAATCACATTCGAGAAATTTTATAATTTTAAGGATGTTTCATTCAATGTGATACAACAACTCATAGTAGATGATGACCCCAAAGGATGGTAGATTGATTATGTTATATAATTTTGTTACTCAAACCTCAAATGGATAAAATGACGATTTAAAGGAATGATTCGTCTTTCTTTTATTATTGTGGAAAATAATTATAGTTCACAAATATGTGCACAATGAAATTTTGAAATATGATGATGATAATGTACCCATGAATAATTCATATTAGGGTGTGATGTAAAACAAAATTTTATAGTATAAATTCATCTTAAAAAATAAAAATATTCCCTTATATGATGAAATCGTTGAGGAATCTTACATAGCTATATTTTAAGATGTTTAAAAAATTAATTAAATGCCGTTCTTGTAGCTATAACAGGCAGACTACAATTTGGGGAGAACAATGATGGAATGAAAAAATTTTATGGATCAATAGACCACAATGTGGAAATAAAATCATCAATTTAATAAAAATATGAATAATGTTGTAAAGTGATGTAATCTAATTGGATATTGTGTGACTAAATACTATTTATATTATAGAATAATGAATAACAATATGTGCTAAAGGAGTATATTTAATGACATAAATGTGAAAATCCTAAATATTGTTTGAAGAAAATATAGTTCATTATTAAATTCATAAACTATAATTATATTATCAATAAAAAATCATATTCTATTAAATTAAATTTTGGGAGAAATGATAGAAAAAAGGCGAATCATTGTTGATTTGATAGACGATCAATTATCAGTAAAAATCATACTTCTTTCCTAACATCAATATTTTGGAGTGTATGGGTTGCCAAATATTATAATGAGGATCATCATGTGTTAATGAAAAATGTAGTCAATTTTACCCATATATAGTGCTTCAATAATAAATGAAAAACTAATTTAGAAATGATCAGAAGAAAAAATTAAAAGATTGTTGATGTGAAACAACTAGTACCCACATCCTGAAATAAGGTTGGTTATAGTGATTAAAAAATGCAACAATATATTCTTTGATGGAACCCAATAAGAAACCCTAAATACATTGTTATTTTTTTATAAATATAGGAAAATAAAATATATATGTTTTATAGAAAAGGGATATTGATTAATTATCAAGAGATGAAAATAGATGAGAAGAGATTCCTATACAATGTATTGATTAATAAGAAATTGTTTGTGGTGAAATGTTTTTGGAAAAAAACACATAAATCTCTAATCAAGTCTAAATGGTATGACACCAAAAAATACTCAATATTAGAGACCTCAATGGAAAATAGTATCAATAATTGGGTTTAAAACTCATAATCAAATTGAAACTCCATGTCACATGGATTATCAATGGGATATGTGGGTGTAAAACTGATATTTATTTACTAATGAAATGAAGTAGTTAACATTGATCATGAAGGAAAATGATGAAAAGATAAACATTGTAGATATTTTTTATAATTGAATAGATTGGACCAGATTATTTATCCATATTTTTGGTTTCACTTAAAATATAATGGGATTTCATAATCATATCATAGGAATCAAATATGACATATCATATGTACTTAATTTTCTAAAATAACTACAGTTTAATGATCTTTGACATCAGATAAAGGAAAATAAGAAGAAAATAGTAAAGGATCATTGTTTTATTAGTGGATTAAGGAATTAATTAAATGTTTGTATGTGTGATCCAATTAAGTCACATAGGTAATTTGGTCTTATATAACCACTATGCATGATTTATAAAAGTAAGAGATAATAAATTTTCGATACATGGGATGTACACAAAATGTAATGTCTTTCTCATTGGGTGAGAAGAGCATATGTACATTCTATGTAAGGAACAATGAAAAAGATGTTCCATAAATGGAATTTCAATGTAATCTAAAAGTTCATGGAAGACATGGTGAATAATGAATGAACTCTTGATATCCATAAATATTCATGTTATTACCCTTACATGTGTGCCAATTCTCAAAAATGTAAAAACAATCAAAAGACATACATGCTAAAATATAAGAAGAAAAAATACTTGATTTATAGAATATAGATCTATGTTGTCCAATATCATCCAAATCCACTAATGAAAAATGGTATTATGTTTTAATCATCAATTATTATAGTATTATGGAATGGTTTATTTCCACCACTTAGATATACAAATTGTTCTTAAAAATTATATGTTACTAAAATTAATGGACAATATGTTAGAAAAAAATTCAAATTTTATATATTTAAAACGTTATAAAATTGGCTAATAATTAGTGGTGTGAATATCCTATGAAACATTATAAAATTCCCTATGTTTTGGTTTTTATTACTCCTTAATAAAATATAGTTTTTATGAGGTCGAAATTGATTTCTAATAACATGGATGAGATAGTTCACATTGAGAAGGATCTAATGGAGACATATTTGAAGTATGTACTCTATAAATGGTTTTATATCATCATTATTTCATTTTTATGTTCGTGTAAAGACAATACATACCATGAAATGTTGTATAATAAGAGGAAAAATCTTTTTGACATTGAAATATTTTGGATTAAAAGATTTATTTTAAAAAAAGACCAAATGTTTTATCGTCATGGAGATAAAAATAATTTCCTTTGACACTATTTCAAAATAAATGTTTAAAAATTTTATGATTGGAGTTTTAGGAAATTGTTTGAAAGTCTATACATAATAAATGTTCAATTTGATCATATTTAATAATACAATGAGCATGTTTATCAACCAATGATTGATGAAATATCAGAGTAGAGTGATGAAGAAATGGGAAGACTCGGGCCACATGGGGTTGTAGAGGACATAGAATAATACATCAATGTTTTTCACAATTGTTTTTATTAGGCTACAAAACATTTTCATTATGTCAAAGTGATAAATTGGGGGATTGAAGAAATTGGAAAGAATGAATCCTAGAATGGTTTTTTGAGGCATAGTGAAAATTATATAATCAAAACCAAATTGGTGTTCAGGATAAAAGTCTATGAATGTGATAAGTTGACTCAATATAACTTATAGATATTGTGTAAGTTATATTCCATGAATAATGGAATTGATTTCGATGATAAAGTATCACCATTATATCAGTTAGAAATAATTATATTTTATTGATTAACTTTTAAAAAAAATTCATGGTGTAAAAAAAGGTTATGAAATCATAATTACATTTTGGTGTTATTGAGGAGTATGTGTACATTGATAAAAAATATGAATTTCATGTAGAGAAATATGATTAAAATATGTGAATGATAAAAATGGACTTTAATGGGATAAAGAAAGAACCAAGATCAAGGAATTATAAAATTGCTGGATACATAGGAGATCCGGGGATCCAATTATGTTGAGTTACTCACGCCCTATATATTATTAATGAGAATTAATAATGAATATTGGTTCTCATTTATATAGATGACATAATTTTTGGAGGATCCAATGATGTAATAAGAATGTTTTTTTCAGAATACATTATTTGTGAATACAATATATCTATTAGTAGAGAGTTAATAGTACCCCTTATATTGTATGTAACTCATAAAAGGAATTACACATTTTTTTCAAAAAAATAGGCCAAGGAGGTACTCAAGAGGTTTGAAATAGGGGATTCATGGATGATTATTTAACCATAAGATATCAATATTATTTTTCCATATACGATGAAGGAAATATTCTAATGTATTGAAATATTGAAATGTTATTAGAATATTTTTGTACGTAACTGTGACATGAAATGATGTTTTTCCCACATGCCAATGTACATGGTACCAAATATTCCGTAATAAATTATAATTGATATAAATGAAAAAAATTATTTTCTATATCAATATCATGGTTGATATAAAGATTATTTATAATAAAACACTCTAATAGGAGTTGTTTTATTATAATGATGTGTTTTTGGATGGTATAATGGATGATCAAAAGTTAACATCAGAAAGTGAATTATTTTCTTAGATGTTTTTTATATCATGGTTGAGAATAAAATAAAACTGCATATAACTTTGAACTAAAAATACTAAAAAAAATTTCTACGTAGAAAATTACTCAACAAAAATATTTTAAGAAACAACTTGAGGATGTTGGAATTTATTTGAATTATCATTTTTTGTTTATGTTCCATAATTCTTTTCATGTTAATCATTTAAGAAATATTATCCATCATTGATAGAAAAAGAACATAATGTTAAATCATAATTTTATCATGGATATGTTTTATTTATGCATGTAGAAGTTAGATTACATTTAAATATATAGTCATGTTGTAGATAAAATGATGAAGGAACAATGAAAGGCTATGTTTGGGAGGTATTTTATGGACCATTGTGTACAAAGGGTAAGCTATCACAAGAAATTGTTTCTTGGAGGGGAGTAATACTTTAATGGTCATTTTGGGGGTGGTGAAACACGTTAGTGATGATTTGAGGATTTTAATGTTCATGATATGTATTTTTATATTCTAAAATTCATTTAACTCTTTATTCACACAATGATATCGAATTATTTGGACTAGAGTTTGTGTGTGGTGAATCATTGAGATCTATCTAAATATGAAAGTGGTGAAGATATTGAGATTGTATGTTATTTATTTTTTTATATAATATACTAGTGAATTATTTTTGGAGTAGTTTTCATAAAACCATAATGGATATATTTTTATTAAAAACCACATTGGATTATTTTTCTCTATATATTTTTTTATACAGTGATTAAATAGACATCCAAATAATCATTATATTTCATGGGAAATAAAGATGGACTTTTGGAAGAATCTATAGGTGGCTCCGTCTTTATGAAATATGTAATGTCATGGAACCATATGTTAAATCATGATATAAGTTTATAGGAAATTGGAAAATCCATGGGTTATCTATATGGATAATATTTTGGGAATCATGACTTATTATTTTCACATGGTTTTGGGGAGGACTATATGATTTGTTCATTAATCCACTATTCATGTCATGGTGTGACTATGGTAGATTATCATGTTCAAATGGATTGTATAATGAGGAGGATTCACACCACAATGGGTACCCTCCATGTGTTATGCTCTATGGTTTTTTGTATATAATATGGTGTAAGAAACTATTATTTTCATTGTGGCCCCATGAATGTGGGGGAGTGGGAAAATAGGAAATTTATTATATTTGCGAGAGAAAATAGGTATGTAAGATGATTCTAGGAAATGTTTAATGGTTTTCTCCTTTTTATTCTATATAGAAGAATACATCATCTATTGGGATTAATAGTCATGTCACAAGTTTTATTAGGAGAATTTTTGGTGGCCCAACCTATTTGAATGTTCCCACAACATGGTTTACTGTAATTATATGTAATAATGGTATACAAGATTTATAATTCATAGAGTACTTGTGATCATTCCTTAATGGTGTGTGCAACATCCTAGTATAATATTAAAATAAGGTTTCTTCATTTATCAACATGGTGTGTTTTACGAGTGTGTTCCTTGAAATCGAAAAGTTGGTTTTTACACACCAAGATAGTAATAGTCAACGATGATTGAATTAACTCATAAATATTAAATATTATTCATTGTTATCTTTTTGAATATAGATCTAAGAACTAAATGATGTATCCTAACCTGGTTTTTAAGAAGACAGCTAGAACAAAATAATAGATGGGAGGAATTGATATATTTAGAGATAAATGGTAGTTAGAACATTGTATTGTGAAGGTTGTAATCATAGAGGGTTAGTGTAGCCACTCTAAACTGTAAGAAATCCTAGTGTGATTATTTATTCTAGTTTAATTAACAAAACCATTGGATGATACTTTTATTATCCTAGATTAGATGAACTAAGAATGTTTTTTTTTGACAAACTATTTTTTTCATTATAACATCGTATCAGTTTTAGGGAGGTGAAGTGTTCATATTAATAGTGGAACAAGATTTTTGGAAGGGTTATTTCTGAAAAATTCTAATATAGTAATTAACACTACCTTTATGGGAATTTATGTTCACTTTGATAAACATTTATCCTCTTTTATCATTCAATTATTTTTAAATTAACTGGTATTACTTATTATGGATAATATGATCTCAATATTAAAGATCAAACTCAATTGTATGTTTAATGGAACTACATGTACAAATCGCACATGATATTTACATAGATTACCCCCAATGTGGATGACTAAATCCAAAATTCATTTTAATAATTTTTGAGACATTTATGATTCCCTAACGATAAATTATTAATTTATTGTATAAAGTTATCATCATTACAAATACATTCTATCTCCAAACAACATAGTTACAAAAATATTTGTTTATATGAGATCCAAACATTTTACAAAATGGTGTTCAAAAAAATAAGAAAATACCATCAACAGACTCCCAAATGAATAAAAATTAGTAAAACTATAATTTTATGAATTGAACGTATTCTCCAAAAAAATATACTCTGACAATATCAATTACTTGTATGTTCATATTATATAATAAAATTAGAATTAGATTATTGATTTATAAATTCATAAACACACCCACATTTTCCTCTTACTTATCATATTTCAAAATCATTATAAATAATCTTGTGTATTGTTTCCTTGTATTTAATATGTATAATCCAATAATTTTATTTTATAAATTCTTAATCACTACTGTTCAACAAAAATGATTTATAAAAATGAAGTATAATTCTTATTTTAGGAAAATAATTCATCACATTTAATGATCCTAGAATCTATTTTTGAAATATCTTTTAAATGTTTCATTGATATTAAAAATTTAATTCTATATAAAACAATAATTTAAATTAAGCTATGATATCCCATTTTTCTGATTAAAAAATATTTATAAAATGGATTATTGCTGATATTTTTCATTAATAATCTTTTGCGCAAGTTGTGTTTAGTCATACATGTGTGTGGGGGGGGGGGGGGGTTACTACAATATGCACACTGAAACCTAAATATTAATCTTCCTCAAGATAAAATATATGATTTTTGAGAATATAATATTCTTATATATCCCTCAACACATTCAGTTACTATTATTTTGGATCTAAATTATTCAGACACAAACATTTTAACCTTATTTTTTCATACCTAGAAAGAATAAATTATCATCTATTATTACATAACCCATAAATCCCTAGAATTACTAGTATTTGTCATTTATGTTGTTCAAAAGGAATTATAAAAATTATAATAAAATTATAAATTTCCATGTATATTTTTCTAGTGTTCATTAAATAACATAGAACCTCCTAAAAACCCACCTGAACTATTATAAATAATTTAAATAAAACTCATATTCATTCCAAAATTCAATTAATTATTACCAAATTATTTTTCAAATAACAAAAAAAACCTCAATAATTTCGATTTTTTATTAATATCCATATTTCTCTATCATTTAATTTCTATTAACTCAAATCTATTTATATTATTTACATTATGTGGAGTATCATGATACCACATTTTTTGGATATAGTAATGTTTTTATTATATTTTTTTTATTAATGATAATTAGTAAGTACATTAAGAATATAATTATCCCCAAAAATATTATTAGTATTTTTTCCCTTTATAAACTATATAACCAACATTATATTCATAAAAATTCAATTCATAAGAGTTATGTGGATTTCTAACTCTTTAACAACCAAAACCAAATAATTAATAGTAAACAAAAAATATATATAATATAAAGGGGAAATGTTGAACATGAATTTTTATCCATAACACAAAATATTTCGCAGGGTATAACCAATTTAAAAATAAATAAAATATGAGATTATGTGGAAATATATCATAGAATCACATCTCCATTGTTAAATTTATTCATAATAAAATTATATTTGATATCAGTATGTTTCAATCAATAATGATTCATTTGGATCTATGATGCATTTATAGAAAATTAAATATCATAACCAAAGATAACTTTTTTTAAATTGTCACTGATAGATATTGTAGATACTTAAAAACATATTCAATTTCTTTTCATTATTATATAGTATCCCTATACTCAGCCTCTATTGTTCTTTGAGTAAGAGAATTTGTATTATTGAACATCTATATCACACAACTATGTCCTAAGAATAGTGTAAAAACCAATATAACTATGTATTATTTATGTCTCTAACCAAATCAACATCATAATATACCATAAGATTCAGACCCTCACAAATTTTTAACTACATCCCATGGTTTATATTCCCTTCCATAAAATTTATTATCCTCTCAGAAACCTCCATTATAGAGTATTTAGGGTAAATTTGAAATATTTTTCACAAATTCATTACGTTTATATTTGAGTTAATGATTAATTGATAAAAAAATTATTCAAATTATCTTTAGAAATTTAGTTTGATTCTAACATTTAAAAGAAAAATCATTTCTCAACTTTACACATACGTTCATGGGTATAGAAAATTCATTTGAATACTTTGTTCCAATTTTCATTAATAATTCCATGAAATATGTTTTCATTTTCATGAAAATAAATTTTTCGTTTGGGATAACTTAAAATCCTACAAAAATATCTTCTCTTCGGGAATAAAAATTTAAAAATAGCATTTATCTTCTCTAGTAAATTCTTCACATGTATAATAAATGCCTCTAATTATAATTCATTAATTATCATGAATAATAATAACTAGAGTAATTGATATCACATCCTCTATATATAGGTTTTTCCAACAATTCATTCATTGAATTTCAACCCCCTCAATAATTTAACTAACTTTTAATATGAGGATTTTGCTGGATGTTTTAATCTACAGTGATCATTATGTAACCTATAAAAATTTATTTCCACCATATTTAATGATAAAACCGTTAGGTTTCTTAATAATCACTTCTTATTCATGATCACCATTTTGAGGCTCATATATATTACAAATTTAATAAAAATTTTATTGGATAGATAAAAAATATCCAGGGCATTATACTACTGCCATGTCATGAAACACGTGAAAATTTTTATTGAAATTAGTCATATTTTACTTGAGAGTATTCCTTGAACACCAACCATGTTCTATTTCTTTTAATCTCACATGTTTTTCCCAAAAAACCAATTGGTTCTATTTATGTACTTTCTATACGGCCTTAAAATAAGACAATGTCAGAATATTATCAATATAATCCATCTCTGCATCATTTCAATTATATTCATTATATTTGGACATGCAATAAGATACAATGTTACATTATTTTAAATATGATCTGTTGAATGAATCATATAATTTTTCCATTTAATATGTCCAATATATTTGACAATAGAATATGGCTGCACTTTTGACATTAGCGCTATTTGATTATCAAACCTTAGTATATATTTTATATACTAGTTATTACTGATTATTAATAATTTTTTTGGTTTAAACATTATTTTAAAGCCAATTATACATAATTTAATTATTTCCCACAAACTCTAGTCATTTATGGTTTGATCTGAATCATTATCAATATTTATTGATTCATTTTTCACCTTCAGATCCATTATTTTTTCAGAATTAATCTTTTTTTTCATCATTATAATTTGAAAATATTTCTTCATAAAACTCACTAAAAATATTGTTTTATAATATTACTATCATATAATTCGTCTATATTCAACAATAACAATAATCTTGTATTTATAACATATTATAGACACATATCCATTATAAATTCATTCATCAACAATCTATATTGAAACCAAACTATAGTGGTTTGAGTTTTCTATATTTTCAATATACATGGTTTTTTAACATGTTTTTAATTTGAAAAGACGGATAATATCCGGAATGAAATGTGGAGTTCAAATGATTATTGATAATAAGTAGAGTCTCTTTGAAACGAAACATGATACATGGGGAATTTTGAGTGGTGCGTTATGATTGAAGTATAGACATGAAATTTGTTTGTAATTAAATTTATATTAATTTTTTTGAAAATGAAAATAAGAATGATGTTTCATCCAATATTTAAATTATGTTTAGAATGGACTACTATGAAAAGTTATTTGTTATTTAATATGCTACATATTGAATGGGTTAGGATCAAAATTGGTTCAAACTGATATAAAATATTACTTATGGTTGATTAATAAAGGATGAAGACTTATAAAAACTATTTGTTAATTCTAAATATAATTATCTCTATTGAAATATTGAAACAACCACCTAGTAAAGATACTGAATAAATTATATTAAAAATTAAATATTCTATATGTATGTATAGTTAATCAATCATGTTGTATAAAATATTACAATCTAATGAATCTGCTTCTATTACAATAGGATGAATTGATAAAGTCATTTAGAATGATTTGGGATCAATGGATGTGTTTCTGAAGCTATTTCGGTGGGCTTGAGTTAATTTAATGAAGATGAGTACCTTTTTAATGGTAACTACAAAAAACATGTGAAATTATCTCTTAAAATATGATATAAACATAAGGATTATTTTGAAATCCAAATCTATGTAAGTGTAATTTTGATTTTGTGTAACACCCCGACCACAGTTACCCCAAGTCGGTGCATTATAACATAAAATTGGTATGATTACAAGGAATAGTGTCTCAAAGGACTGATCAGTTTAGTAATACTGTAAAATAGATTACATACATGATGTTCAACATCATAACCTGAAAAGAAAAACAACAGTAATTTATTTCATTAGAAACGTGAATGCCTCTTAAATTATGCCTACAAGTCACTCATAAATAACTTCTTCATATCATGGGAAAATAAAACATAATTAAAGGGTTAATCTCAGATGATGATTAAGGGTAAATAATTTAGGATAAGTAACAAAATTTTAAGGCAATATGTGTAATAAAACAAAATCCATTTAATAATAAAATTGAACATAATTTAGAAAAAATAAATCTACCATTTCAACATTAACATGCAAATGAAAATTCTAATAGTAGAATAATCACATGTAATAACTAATTTCATAATGAGGGAATGTATAGTACTAGAATTTAATTTATATGTCAAGGCCTCGTGCCAGGACCTGTAAGCTAACTATAACCAAAACCAAACCCAGAGAGCCTCTATAACCAGACTCTATCCAGGAGTGCCTCTGTAATCGGACTCCAACCTGGAGAGCATCTGTAACTGGACTCCAACCCAGAGAGCCTCGGTAATCGGACTCCAACCCGGAGGGTCTGCTATAACTGGACCCCAACCTGGAGGGAATACTTTTACCAGTCCCCAACCTGGAACATACTATTCCAATACATTAATCATAAGTAAATTTTGAAATATAACATAAACATTCGAATTAAAACTAGCATATGAAATGTCAATACATTATCTACAAACCATGAATGGAACAAAAATAATTCATAAACAATCAACATATCACAAAACCTTAAATATAATATGTATGATTTTTTTCATAATAAATCATCATCAATCAATAAAAATATCTAGTAAATGATTTTGACATAGATGAAAATGATCAATAAATTATTTTGATATAAATACACCATTTTCATGAAATCATTTAAAAGTCTCAAAATTTATAAATGAAGTCATCTAAAATATATTTTTTATTAAGTGTCCCATACCACTGTGAACATTTTGAAAAGAAATATTATTTCAAGAAATTCATATCTATATAAATAAATCCTTAAAATCATTTTGAAAACCTGGACATTAATTAAAATGGTTTAAAAATACAATTCATTAAAACATTTAAAATGATATGCTAGTTAAATAAACACTCCCATAATACCATAAAATATTCCTATTGAAATCATATGTATGAAATATGGTTATTAATTATAATTATGTCCTAGAAAATTCTTACACATGAACAATCAGATATAAATAATGAGATTGAGGAAATAATTCTTACCGATTTGGTAACATATGAAACATACACCCCGTAAAAGAAAGGTCATACAATGCTGATGTAAATACCCATAATTTAAATTATATTTCACCAATATTACAATCATGGAAAATACATACACCACACTAGAAAAATAGTGTTAATTATAGCATGGATCTCATGGGAATAAAAAGTGAGATGAAAACACCTTACCACGTGTCTGAATATAGAATGATATTTCTCCTTTATATTTCATATATATTATATATTTCATGTATATATATGTATTTATAATAGTACATTACATTTTGTGATAATAAATGAAATGCACCTTTCGTGGAGATGGTAAGCTGTACTTACACATGAACAATAAATTCATTTTTATTTTGTAATTTAATAGAATTAAATCATAATGATACATAGGTATATTATAAATATAATATATTATCATAAATAATATTTTTAGATACATACATTATACATCCCACATTATTCATTAACGAGTCATATAACTTTGAGGGGGTGGTAGTTTGCACTTCTCAAATGAAATTATCACGTTTTACCCATAATGGAAACCATAAATGTATGATATAAATGGAAAAAACAGAAGAACAAAGAAAAAATAATAATATATATATATATCATATATAAATTTAGTTTTATCTTAATTTCCACCATTAGAGGTCTTATGAGATAATCTAACAATCATCGTTTCGTTAGGCGGTAGTTTTCCAACTATAGATACAATAAATTTTTCAGGCATTAGATGGTGGTGTGTGTAACTGTATTTTGAATAATTATCATAAACTCTACCTAGTATGTTGAGGATACTTTTGGTGTCATAAAATAAATTATAAAATGTGTTTAGGTGGTTGGAGAAGTAAAATAACACAAAATAAAAGCAATGAATTTTAGAGAAACCATTACCTTTAATTTGGGTAAATCCCTTTGGTTTAAACCAAAAGTACTTTTTGAAGTGACTTCTGCCTAAGGTAAGAATTTTAGGTGTATGATAGGGATCTTTATAGCTTATTTGGGTAGGGTTTGGGTGAACCATGGGGCTTGATAGGTGTGTGGAATGAGTTTGATGTGGTGCCCTTTTATGAGGGGGAGGAGGGGCTCTTTAGGAATCCTTGAAAAAATTATTTTATTATATTGTGATATTCGGTTTCTAAAGGTCTAAAACTAATTAAATTCGAAGATAATATGACTCATGGCCAAAATAAAATCATCCAATAAGTATTAGACAGGTTTTGGATATAGTTTTAATATTAATAATCTTATTTTTTAAAATCATTTATTAATGAGGAAAATACTACATCATTATTGTTTCAAAAATAATTTAATTTATTTGATGTCTAAAAATTATAAAAAATTACCATAATGTAGGAAATATTTTTATATTTCCAAATTAATATTTATAGTAGAAATGGTTACTTATATAACCCCATGTAAAAATTGATTTAATAAAATGTATTTGTTTTTATCATTTTTTACATTACTTTAAGTAAATTAAAATAATGTTTCATTATCATTAATATGTGGTTCCATGGGGTCCAAAAATCGTCCCAAATATGCCCATGTTCGTCCATGATTCATCCAATATGTTCAGGACAAGTGTAAAGATAATTTTGTATTATTATAATATTCTTTTTACCTTAATTTCCATATTTACCTTTTAACCGCTGTAAATAAAAGTCAAAAGTTACTATTCACCAAAAATAATTTGCATATAATTGCACCACATTTTACTTAATTAGGTTAGATTTTTCTCTCAAATTTATAAAATTCAACTCACAAAGGTGGTAGAATAATGTTTTATACAAATTTGTAAATTCTCCTAGAAGGTGGGTAAAAGACGGTAAAAAGTTAAATAAAATTTATATATATATAAAATTATTATAAAATGACCCCAATGAATTATATTGAACATATATAGGTATTATGTATCTATTTTGAACTAAATTAAATTTAAATAAAATAATTAAACTTTTAATTAAATAGTCGGTTTTAACCAATAACTCATCTTTTTCACTATTCATCAAAAATTTAAAGTGATCAGAAAAATACCAAAATATCACCCTAAGATAATTTTTATATTATGAATTCCAAAATTATGACTATTTTACCAAATTAAAAACATATATGTTTCTTATAATAATTTAAAATTAATTTCCGTTGTCAAAACCAAAAATCATGTTTTTATGAAATAATAACTTACAAAAGATTGAAACTTGTTTATGTTAAATTTCAAAGTGAAATTATTTCCAATGAATAAAATTGGATTAAATGATAAAAATATAATATATTTATAATTTTTAACCATTAATATTTATAACTTAGCACTACAAATTATTTTGATTAAAAATGTTGTTTTCATTGAAAATATAGTATTTTTCACTATTCACCCAAATATGAAAGTTATTAGAAAAACACCAAAAATTTATTGAAACAAAATTCTTGTGTCCAAATTCTAATGAAGTAGTTTATTTTGTAAAATTTAATATATTCAAGTTTCAAACATTTTATTTAAAAATGGTTCTCCATTAAAAGGCGGTAAAATTTCATTTAAAAAAAATTCTTCTTTTATCTTGTGAAAATAATTTTTATTTATTACGTCTAAGAAATTCATAATATGGATTATAAAATAATAGGGATTATATAAAGCTTAAAATTTAGTTTAAATTTATCATAACCACTTTCAAATGGCTAGTTCGGTAGGTCATGTGCGCTTGAACTCGGTGTTGCATTTAATGAAAGTTTTTGAATTACATTGAAGCAATAACGTACAACTAAATCTTGGGCTGTAACATTCTTCCATCCTTTAATAAATTGCATCGTCACAATTTTTAAAAAAATTCGAAAATAAAAGAATGAAAATTGATAATAACATTGTCGGAAAACCCACATCGAAAATTTGGTTAATAAAATTTAGTCCTAATAAGGGGAAAAGTATAATGAAAGTGCCACCACCAAATTATGATCTTGATTAGGAGAAAATTGCTGGAAATTAGAAGCATATAATTGGAGGTAAAACATAAATATTTATAGGGAGTGATTGACATCATCAGTAATAAACAATAATAGAATTTAGGGCCTCAAAGAAATCAATCTATGATGATTTGAAATGTCATCGATTCAACAAAACATAAGGTATTATGATAACCCATTTTTAGTTTTATGATCCCTTAACTCTAGTATAAGAATTAATTTATTTATAGAATAAGTGAAGAAAAAAATATAAACATGACATGTATAGTTCCATTCTTTAACTAATTTCTACAACAAATTCATCTTTCACTATAAAATATAATAGAACATAAAAAATATATTCTATTCATCCAATTCGTATAGGGTTACAAAAAAATTAATTTATACTTTATCTACCAATCCTTTTAAAAAAACAACATTATTCAATCCAAGACATCACATGGGCCAATGGTAGGTGATACACCCTTTTCGCCCTTCAGTTTAGGGTTCTAGTCTCGCGGCCTTGCTGAACGTGATGGGTTGCCGCCCGACAACCCAGTTGTCCTTTTTATAGAAATCCAGAAATAATCTCAAACAAAACATATCCAAAATATTTCTTTCCAAACTCAAAGTCCAAAATTTAATAAGAAGATAAATACAATGATGAACCTTTTTACCAGGTAATAACATGTGAACACCTTTCATCATTTATTCCTTTAAAACAATGCAACATCCCGAATTACAATAAAACCGTATTGATTACATTCATTCTCCATTATTCCTTATAGAATACTGGATATACTACTGCAATAAATTTTTTTGTCAACTCCAAAAATGATAGAATATACAAATCATTAATTAGTTTCAAGGTAGTCAAGAATATTCAATATAATTTATCCAAATCAATCATGTATTATTCTAAAATCTCTACCTCAATATTAGAACCATATTATGGTTTAGCTTTCTCTCAACCATATATTTTCCAAAAATTTAACCTGCTATTGAGTCACATTTCTAAGTTCCATAAAATCTCATGTCCTTAATGATATAGTACTGTAGTATAATCCTTATATACTATATAATTATTATAACATGTACATCATTAATAAAATACTCAAATGACAGAATACTTTAATAACCACATAAGAAATATAACAATTTCTTTTCATCTTTGCTACTATCATAACATTTTCATTATCTAATAGTCGCACTTCAGGTATACTCTGATGATTTGGATATTTGTTGGTGTAGTGTCCCAACTCTGTGAAGATGAAGCATTGTGCATTTGAAACATTTTTCTTACCCTTGAAATCATGTACTTAGTGTCCTTTTTCTCCAAACTTATAACAAACACTCATTCCCTTCATGCAGTTACCAATGTGATTCTTTCCACAGGTATCACATATATGGAAATAAAATTATCCCTTATTCCATTTATCCATCTTTATCTCTTCCATCCTTTTTTCTCTTACTTCCCTTCAAAGCCATAAGACTCAGAGAATTAATTACATAAATTATTATCACATGATATTATTTCTTTATATATCGAAAATACATGGGATACTATTTCCCTTTTAAATATAGGCATAATACAATGAAAATATGATCCTTCTTACTCTTTGGATCATACATATTACTGGAGTTTACATTCCTTCTACTGGGCACCATTTCTATACAATGGAATACACTAGGTCAGTTTATGAATTGCAATGAATAATTCCAAAATTGTAAAATACCTAATGTATATTGAACAGTTTATGGATATAATCCATAATAAAAAAAATTATCATTGAAGAGGTATATACTCGTAAATCTTCCATAATGACTTTTACAGAAAATGAGAATTATCGTAAGAATATCCCCTTATGCGTGTCGTAACAAAGAGTGCAGCAAGGCCCATTGTTGTGCACCAGTTCCCATTCGAGTATTGTTGAAAGCGGTATTTTCGAGTTATACCTCTAGTTACATCTGTTCCATAGCCGCCACTACCTGCTTGTAACCAGACATGGATGTATTTGATTGGAAAACTCACAAAATATATACATTACCAAAACTCTAGGATGTTCCTCTATACTAATCCTTAATGTCTATCTTACGGTAATGGGATCTAATAAGAGTAAATCTAAATCTAGTTTCAATGGTTATTGATAAACATACTCTGATACCAACTATAACACCCCGACCACAGTTACCCAGAGTCAGTGCAATATTACATAACATTTGCATGATTACAAGGAATCAAGTCTCGAAGGAACGATCAGTTTAGAAGTCTTGGAAAACAGATTACATATAAGATGTTCAATATTACAAATTGAATAGAAAAAAAACAACAATTTTTTTCATTATAAACGTCCAATCCCTCTAGATTATTCATGAAGGTAAGTCAAAACTAACTTCTTCATTTCCTGGGAAAATAAAACATAAGAAGGGGGTGAGCTCAGATGCTTATTAAGGGTAAATAATTTAGCAGAAGCTATAAAATTTTACGACAATATGTGTAATAAAACAAAATCCTTTTAAACATAAACATGAACATAATATGGAAAAAATAACTCAAACATTACCATATAAAAATTCACATGGATATTCTACCAGTTTAATAATCACATTTAGTAACTAATTTCATAATGAGGGAATGTATATTATCGGACATTAATTTCTGTGTCAAGTCCCCGTGCTAGGACCTATGGGCTAACTGTAACCAGACCAAAACCCAGAGAGCCTCTGTAACCGGACTCCATCCCAGAGAGCCTCTGTAACCAGACTCTAACACAGAGATCCGCTATAACCGGACTCAAAGTCGGAGATCCTCTATAACCGAACTCCAACCCGGAGGGTCTACTATGAATGGACCCCAACCCAAAGAGCTTACTTTTACCGGTCCCCAACCCGAAACATACTAGTCCAATACATTCATCATACGAAAAGGTTGAAATATAACATAAACATTCTTATTAAGACTGGCATCTGAAATGACAACAGTTTATCCATAAACCATGAATTGAATAAAAATAACTCATCCACAATAAACATCTCACAAATCCTTAAATACAATATGGAATATTTGTTTCATAATAAATCAACATCAATCATGAATAATATCCACTAATGTATGTTGACATAAGTGAAAATGATCATTAAAATTCTTTTAGATTAATACCCCATTTTCAGGAAATCTTATAAAAGCCTCACAATTTATAAAGGAAGTCATTTAATAGCGATTTATGAATCAATGTGTCCCATACCACATTGAAACTTTTTTAAATAATTAGCATTACAAAACATTCATGTCCATATAAATAAATCATTAAAATCATTTTGAAAACATGGAAATTAATTAAATGGGTCTAGAAATGTAAATCATTAAAACATTTAAGATGATTATATATTTAGATAAACTCTCCAATAATACCTTAAATGATTCCATTTTAATACATCTTTATGAAATATGGGTATCGATGATAAGTGAGTCCCAGAAAATACTTGCACATGAACAATCTCAGATAAATATTGAGATTGAGGAAATAATGCTTACTGATTTGGTAACATAAGAAACATACACCCCATTAAAGAAGGATGATACAATAAAGATGTAAATATACATATGTTAAATTATATTACCCAAATATTACAATCATGGGAAGTAAATACACTACACAAAAGGGAATAGTGGTAATTGAGGCATGGATCTCACGAGAATAAAAAGTGAGATGAAAACTCCTAAGCACCTATCCAAATTGACTCACTCATATGTTTTATGTTCTTCATAAATACTAAAAAATAGTTAATTTCTACTTTATTAATAATATTTTAATGTTTATTATTCCTTTTATATCACTTAAATCCTTTCTATATCAATTTGTAAATTATTTGAGTTCATATCCGATATTTTGTCGATGTTCGGAACTTGAGTAAAAAACTGAACTAGTTATAATTATAAATTATCCATTTGGCCAAAAGTCCATTATATATAGAATGATATTACTCATTTAAAATTAATATATATCATATATTTCTAGTATATATATATATGTATTAATAATAGTAAATAACATTTTGAGATAACATACGAAATGCACCGTTCATGGAGATTGTAAGTCGTACATAAGAATGAACTGTACTTTCATTTTTTTCATATTTTAATGGATTTAAAACATACTAATACATATTTATATTATAATTATAGTATAATATAATAAATAATAACATTAATTCAATTCTTTATACATCCCACATAAGTCATTAACGAGTCATATCACTTTGAGGGGGCGGTATTCTACACTACTCAAATAAAATAAATTATCACGTTTTACCCACAATGGAAACCATAAATTTATGATATAAATAAGAGATAAAAAAGCACAAATAAAACATAAACATAATATAAATATCAAATATAAATATAGTTCCATCTTAATGGCCACCATGAGAAGTAGTGGGGGATAATCGAACAATCATCGTTTCATGTGGTGTTAGTTTTCCAACCACAAATAAATATGTTTTTCACCCATTATATGGAGGTGAGAGTAAGTGTAGTTATAATAATTCTCATAAAAATATCCTAGTATATTGTGGAAAATGGTTTTTTCATAAAACAAAGGAATAAAAAGAGTTTAGGGGTGTTGGATAATAAAAATAAAATAAAAAAATTAAACAATTTTAGAGAAACTGTTACCTTTAATTTGGGTAACATTCTTTTGTTTGAACCAAAAGGACTTTTTGATGTGACTTATGGCTATGTTAAGGCTTTTAGGTGTAAAATAGTGATCCTGATAGATTATTTGGGCAGGTTTTTTGCAAGCCAAGGGGCTTGAGAGGTGTGTGGAATTGGTTAAAAGTGGTGTCCTTTTATAAGGGGGGGGGGGATGGGCTCTTTAGGAAAGTGTGAGAATAATATTTTATTATATATTGATATTCAGTTTCAAAAGGTCCAGAACTAATTAATGTCAAATATAAGATGACTCATCATCAAAATAAAATCATCTAATAAGAATTAGATAGGTTTTGAATAAATTTTTAATATTAATAATATTATTTATTTAAATCATTTATTAATAAGGTAAATACTACATCCTAATTGTGTTAGAAATAATTTAATTTATTTGATGTCAAAAAATTATAAAAAAATACCATAATATAGGAAATATTTTTATATTTCCAATTAATATTAAAATTTGAATATAGTACCAATATAACCCCATGTAAAAATTGATTTTCTAAAATATATTTGTTTTTATCGTTTTCCCTTCACATTATATTAATTAAAAAAAAGTGTTATTATCATTCATAAGTGGCTCCATGGGGAACCAAAATCGACCCAAGGTTACCCATGGTCGGCCATGACTCGTCCAATAAGGTTAGGGAAATGTTTTAAGATAATTTAGTATTATTATATTATATATTTTTTTAAAATGAATTATTCTATTTACCTTTTAACTGCAAAAAATAAATGTCCAAAGATACTATTAACCAAAAATTATTTTCTTTTATTGAACCAAAATTTATTTACTATGTTTAACGGTGTCTCTCATATTTTTTAAATTCAACTCACGGAAGTGGTAAAATTACGTTTTATACAAATTTGCAAATTTTCCTTCGAGGTGGGTAAAAGACGGTAAAAAGTTCGATAAAATTTTTATTTATCTAAACTTATTATAAAATGACTCCAATGAATTATATTGATCTTATATAGGTATTATGAATATATTTTTATGTAAAATAAATTTAAATTTTATAAATAATTATTTAAATAAAAAGTTGGTTTTATCCTATAACTAAGCATTTTTCACTATTCATCAAAAATTGAATGTTTTTAGAAAAATACCAAAATTGCACCCTAAGATAATTTTGATATTCTGAATTAAAAAATTATTTCTATTTTATCAAATTGAAAACATAGAAGTTTCATTTAAACATTTTAAATTAATTCCAGTTTTCAAAACCAAAAAGTGTGTTCTTAAGATATAACCACTAACAAAAGATTGATACTTGTTTATGTTAAATTTCAAAGAAAAATTATTTCAATTGAATAAAATTAGATTAAAGTGTAAAAAATTTAATATATTTATACTTCCAAACAAATAAAATTTATATTTTAACACTAAAAATTATTTTGATTAAAAATTTGTTTTCAGTTAAAAAATTGTATTTTTCACTATTCCCCGAAATATGAAAGTTATCAGAAAAACACCAAAAATTTATTGAAAATAATTTATTATGTCCCTATTCTAAATAAGAAGATTATTTTTTCCAATTTAATATATTAATGTTTCAAATATTGGATTTTGAAAGGGTTCACCATTAAAAAGCGGAAAATAACATTTAAAAAAAATACTTCTTTTATATGAAAAAAAAGGAATTTGTTTTTTATTATGTATAATAAACACATAATATAGATTCTAAAATTATAAGGATTATATAATGTTTACCATTTAGTTAGTAATAATCATTTCTTCTTTTGAACGACTAGTTTGCTAGGTCATGCTGCGCTTGAACTCGGTGTTGCGTGTAGTTCAGGTTATTGAATTACATTGAAAAAATAACAAACTAGGAAATACTAGGGTGTTAAATTTTCTATAATGGAAATTCAATCCATATGTACATGTAAGCCATGAATGGTTTTTATACATAAATTTATCATATAAATTCTTGATACTATATAATTGTTAGACCCTCACAATATAAATATAAATCTTTATTCTAAAGACACTCATAAATGGATTTTTTTTTATTGAGGATATGTAAAAGAGTATAACACTAATTTAAAGGAAAATTATAAATATTTTGAATTAAATAAATGTATTTCATAAATTCCTTTATCTACATAAAGGTAATTTGATTACAAAAAATTGGTTACTTTGAATATCAAGAAGTTGCATCATGGTAGACATATACTTATATAAAGCTTATTATATTTTTAAACATATCCACATAATGGTAATTCATAGTTACATAAAGGTATTATGTGATCTATATATGGTATATCTACATTGAATATGGTGATGAATGATGGTAAAAATAAACTACACTATAGAAGGTAAATCTCCATAGAACAAAGTGATAGAAGAAGATAAAATTTAACTAGGTGACATTGCTCTAATATTAAATGAGAGCAAATGAAAATTAAATAATTTATATATGGTTAATAAATGAATAAATAAAATTATTCAATGGAGACAGATTTATAATAATTTTTTTTTAATAATAATGTATAATAAGAAGAATGTTGACATGTTATTCATGGATTCAAACATCAAAATTGATGTTTTTTTAGAATATGAATATTCCAATGCCATAGCATGTGTACTAAAATAATGGTCACGAAACAATATGGTGAGTATTGACATGTTATATTGGAATTAATTATTCATGTTAAATAGTAAATGGATTGAGTTTATTAAACATTGGAAAATATGGATAATAATTTATGTAGGCTAAATTAAATCAGTTTTATAGTGGAATGAAAAATGATATAGAGATTTACAAAACATTATATTGTTATGAGATTCATGAAAAATATTCACTTTTACTAACATAGAGACCCAACAAAAAATAGTTGAGGCTCTAGTGACTCTTACAAAAATATACTTACACACTATATCAAATATATTATCCACATTATAGGTATATGATAAAAGGGATTATTTTAGTGATATTTGTGTTGAACTATGTGATAATATGTCTTCATATTTCTATCGCATTAGCCATTGATATTTAAGAGGATTAAAACAAAAAATAATGTATTCATGGGAGTTTAATAATGGCTAAATGATGAAGTGAAAAAAAACTTACATATACCTAAAATTTAAAACTGTGATTATATTTCATCAAGTGTAGTATTTTAAGAGATTATGAATGAAAAAGATAATTATTAATTTTAGGGGATTCATTTATTGATTAATTTGGAGTATTTAATAGAAAATATTGAGAAATTAAGTTTTACAAGATGAAAAAAAGTTATCGAGGTTTTATTGATGAGTATCAGGTGATTTTAGTGCGTGGAACTAGTTTTAAAAAAGTTATGTTTGACTATATGAATATATAGATCAAATAAAAAAGTAGAATTTTGGGTTCCAATAATGATTTCATGAAAATATTTTTTCAAGGAAAAAGAGAATAGATAATCTTATATAATTCTTCTATTATAAAATATTCAATCAATAAAAATAGGTATCCATTGATGTAGCAATATATAATATTGTTCATTGAAAAATGATGAATAATAAAATGTATTTCAACCCATATAACTATAAATTATTCCCAGGATAATGTTCGAAGATATTTAGGTGACAACACACTACTATTGAATAATGAAGAACACTAAGCCAAAACATTATACTACCACGTCTATGGAATATAATTACGTCATTGTGTTAAAAATAGATTGGATATTTATTGTAGATCTCACTTCAGAATGAGAGGGATGAACCGTTTATTCTACAATAAAATATTGAAACAAATGTTTGTTTATCTCTTTATACATGGTCGATTCCAGGATAAATAAGTCCATGGTATAAAATTTCTCATAGTGTCTTTTATAATAATAAGGATGGTCTGTGTATTAGATAACAACCATGTGTTACCATCGAAACCGTCATTGTTGGCGATGAAAACCTTGTTAACATACCATGGTATTCTATTATATTAATTTACTATTATGTAACTATATATTGACAATATGTGATACTTAAAAAGATACATATTCACATTGAATTTGTGATTAAGTCAAAAAGAATAAAATTTTAAATTAGAATAAATTTATTCCAACATTGATTAACAAACCCAAAAAATTATTATGAAATGCCAAAATAATATTAATAATTGATATCAAAGAAAGGTCACACCAATAATTAGATTCTGAAATGTATAATTTTTTGATATTTTTAATGGTTCTCTCATATAAGAAATAAAGAAAGTAAACATGGTATAATTTTATCAACTACTGATCAGATTATCATCTCTTCAATGTCAAAAAGGAATAGAAGAAATAATGAATTTAAAATATAAGGAATATATATCTACTATGTAATGAATATGATGTGGAATTTTTACAATAATATATATCTATTATAGAAAAAATGACATAAAAAGATCATGTATACTAATTAACTAACAATGAATTATAAAATCTCTCTACATCTGATAGATCATATCATCATATTGATGAAAATGAGGTAACTAACATTTCATGTAAACATTTCTCATCCCATTAACCATGAAGAAGTTTGAAATATCATATTTATAATGATTCATAAAATGGTACAATTTTATATTTAAAATCCATCCAATATAATTACCAAAGAGATATAGTCACTTACATTTGTGTCTATTTCAAAATATTTCAGATGGTGATTACCAAAAATGATATAGAAGATGATAAGAGAGGTGGATAAAGAGTAAATTCACAAAATTTGACGATGTTTGTTGAACTCGCTGAACAATATAATAATAAAAATTTTAAAGAAAATAAAATGATAAATTCTCTCAAATAAGAATGGATTGGTTTGAATAAATCCATAAGTACGATAAATACTTTAATAGGTAATATGAAAAGACACATACACTTGAGGAAAACAGAAAGAAATTAATTAATTTTGTAAAGGTCCATTTGGAAGTCAAACCAATCATGATCAAAGAACATGATAATATGTGGTAAGTGAAGAAAAAATTTCATGAAGATGATCATATTAAGGACACGAATTAATGTGAATATTGAATGAAAAATCGTAGCGAATGAAAAATACACATGGAAAATGAAATTTTTAGATCGTGAATTTAAATTGAATAAATTTGGTGCAATTTAATACCTTTATTCAACAAATTTTGAAATTAGTTTTGTATCAAAAAAAAAATAATTTAGGAAGATTATTGTAATGAATGACCTCTATCTAGTTGGAAACCCATATAGATACAATTTGATGATTAATTAGTAGTCATAATAAAATTGAAGGTAATATCCAAACATCTAAAAATGATTATTCAAAATCTATTTTCATGAAAAATTTGGCCCTAAACTCAATAATGTGTAAAATAGTCGATGAAAAGTAATCTTGTAAAATACAACACCATAAATTTGGTGCATTAAATAAGGTCTTGAATTAGTTTACCCCAATAAAACCCCATATATTACATAAAATTTCACATAATGAACATGAAAAAATACCTACTAACACTACCATGAGATTGAAATGATCATTTTGGTGGTATTTTTTGTGTTTTACCATGTTTGGGGTCATTTATATTGATTATTGGAAAAACAATTCAACATATGGGTAATAAGGTTACACATTACCAATAAGAAATATTGTTTTAATAAAGATAACATTAATGAATATGAGCGCTTTTTTTCCATAAACATATTTAAAATTATTGGAGTTGTTTAAGAATAATTTAAACATATTTCTCTTGTTGATGGTGAATTATTTTATAACTCATCCATATATTAATATAAATATACATAATAATAAGTCAAAAAAGTATATATATAATGAAAATCTCCCCTTGGGGAGATATCTATAAAAATACATTAAATAATACATTCATACGAAACTAGTAAAGAATATTGGAAACACATCCATGGGACACGTGGAGAAGATAAATCATGTTTTAATAAACCACATGAAGTCAAATAAGCATAATATAATAATAATAGTTGGCATAAAATTTTATGAATAATATGGACACACTGTAGGAAATCTCAATCTATATATGGATGTATGTATTATTGAATGGAATATTTATTAAAATGCAAAATGATTTCATTCATATAACAAGAACTCAAACATGGGGAAGAATTAATTGAAGATTCCATGTGAATGAATAAATAAATATATTCTCATAAAAAATTAATTTTTTGATATTTGAAAGCCTAGTCATGAAAAACTATGGTGATTTTAAGAATCCCAAAATATGGTTTGAGATAAATTCCATGAAATTATTCCACATAATTAATAAATTGAATTTCATTAGTTCATTTTAAAATTTGATAGTCTTGTATCTTTTGAAGAGATATATAGGAGGTAAATGTTTGTTATAAAAAATAGAATAAATTTTCTAATACTTACACACACCTAATTTGAAATATTGAAGAATATGGAATCTAAACAAAGTGATCCTTATTACTATATGTATTTTAATAAAGAAATATTTTTACACAAAGAGGAATATGTGAAAGAAAAGAATTTATATATGAGAAAAAAAATTTATCCATGTTACCCACACTAAGGATAAAATTAATTTTCAACATATTCCAATATATTCTTTGTTATATTTTTGTGTAACCAATTTCACAAATTAATGTTGACATGTTTCCTAACTAAAAACCAAATAATTGGATGTATGTTGGAATTATTATTCAAAATCATTAACATTCATGATCATTTTATAATTTATAAATTGGAATTATAAATAAAATCAGAAGAAAATATATACACCGATGAAGTGGAGAATGAGATCATACCTTCAGGGGGAGTGTGTCATGGGATGATACTAAACGTTTATATTTTACATGAATATAAATTTAGGAAGTTTACTATGAGAACATAAATGAAATTTATTTCTTTAAAATATATAATCATTAATTTTTTTAATAAATGTGATATTTTTAGTGTGAAATTTATTATATCAGTGTTCTTAAATGGACTAATCCTATGTAGAACTGAGGTCTAATTTCAAAATCCAAATTCACATAAATGAATGTTTATAATTTATATGCTAAGATGATTGTTAGACATCGGTTTGTAATTTTAAAAAGATTGAATTTTACCAATAATAATTACATGGTTTTATCTTAGGGATATATGAAGCTCCACTTAATGAGTTAAGTGGAGCTTCATATTAGAATAATTCTTATTTTAGAAATGAAAAACAGTGATTTCAAGATACAAAAATAATGTAATGTACACTGATCTTGGAACGTGTCAAATTAGAATGGAATAAGCAGAGGCTTTTAGATAAATAATAAAGTGACACCAACAACATATTTGTGATATTTTTCTATCAATAATGTGGAGATAATAAAAGTAACAAATAAAAAATAAAGTGTGTTAGAAGAATCAATGATGAAATATTTCAAAGAACATTCTGACATACCATTTTGTATCACAGGAATGTAAAAAAAATTAATATACAGAGAATGCTTTACCCATATTGTGGTGGATTTTGTTGTATTTTTTATTAATATGCACGGATTTCATAATTTATGTCTATATGAAATAAAATAGAAAATAATGGATGAAATATATGGTTACCATGTTTTCTGATAAGAAAAAGGTTACCAAAAAAAGTAAATATGGTTTTTGGTGATTGGTAAAAGATAAATTATGATTAAAAAACACCATTCAATTTGTTTTGTAATCCAACTTTATCTCACCATCTTTTTCTAAAAATAAAAATGAAAACGAATTCACTTAAATTTTTTAAATTAGATGAAGAAAATATTATTTTTCAAACATGTTGGTTACTATGAATGTTACTTCTTGAAAATGTTTGGGGAAAACTCATTTAGGTATATCTGAATACATAGTAAGGTTTGATTAATATATGATGATTGATTAATATATGATGACGAGTTCCATGGATATTTCATTATTTCTAATTATTATTTTCTCCATGATGATTTAGATATTATCATATTTTAAAGAGATTGAAATCATAATATATTTTTATGAAAAATGTAGATGAAGGCATGGAAAATCCATACTATTTTATATGCACATGAATGATACTGAACTCATTTTTATTAAAACATGGTTCATGTAATGATGTTATTGATGAATGATCATGTTTAATTCAATAGGGTTTGAAGCTATTTATAGTGGTTGGAGTTATATTCCTGACAATGTGTACCTACATTAACATAACTATAGATAATAAAAAAATCCAAATCATGAAATAAACTCTGCATATATGGGTAGTAATAAAATCCATGTTTGTCTAAGTGTAGTTCTGGAACTAATAAAAGATCATTGATTCTATGAATTATTCCCTACTAGAATTAGGGGTTTTAGAGACCGCCTAAAGCGGTCGCTAAAAGGCTTTAGCGACTGCCTAGCGACCGCTTTTGGTGGTCGCTTTAGCTTCGTCGGTAAAACCCATTAGCGACCGCCAATGGCGGTCGCTAATGCTTCACATCAACACAGCAGCCATGCGGGTCCTCTCCTCTTAGCATATGTTCGAAGGGCACACAAAGCTTCCCCTCATCGGCCATGGCGGACACACGACGGCGGTGGATGTTGGGTTATTCAGGTGATGAGGATGAGGCCACCAGAAGTCCGAGGAGGGGTTCGAGATTGATCCGCACGTAGACGGCAGTCACGGGTGTGCTGTTAGGAAGCATGGAATGGCATGAAAAGAGGCGGTGGTGTGTGGAGGAATGCGGCGGCGTGCGGCGGCATGCGGCGGTTCGGATTTGCAGTGGTTATAGACTACGGGAAGAAGAAGATGGCAGGCGGGAAAATTCCCGCTACAATTTTATATTCATATTAGCGGCCGCCTATGGCGGTCGCTAATACCCTCTCTAGCGACCGCCAATGGCGGTCACCCGCATCAGGAGGCTCCAAAACACAAATTTCTAGTAGTGATTGTATGTCCTGAAAGGATCATTTATATGTGAATATACAGCCTAATTTACAAATTCTATGTAAAGTTAATACCCATGATATATAAATGAAATTAGGAAATTTATAGATCTACAAAATTGTAACACATCGAAACTAGTAAAATGTAATAGTCACCTTTATATTGATAATGGTCATTTAGATATATAAAAACATATGAAAAGGTATTCCCTAGAAGTGTTAATCATTTAAAAGGTAATTAAATTCTTGTTAAAATGTTAGTATTATTATCTAGAGGTTTTATCAATACAATATTGGTATTTCATTATGGTTATTCTATATTTTTTCATATATGTGTATGTGTAATTCACATGTGATGAATGATGTTAAATACAAACATAGCTACATTAGGGTAATCACTAGTTAAAATTTTGATTCATGAATTATTACATAAAATAACATATGTAATGGTGAGTGTAAATATGAAATTGTGGGAATTATAGTATTAGTATTTATTAAATATTATTAGAAAACCTGGGTTAAAATTTAACACAAATAACCCATAGTCTATGGTTACATTAATACATTTTTATGAAATATAATTATCACGTAAAAAAGGATAAATCAACTTAGTATACATGTGGGGAAAGATACATAAATGATTTATATAAGAAATTGTATCATTAAGAAAGAACATAAAATTTTCTTGAAACATTATTAGTTCTTTTGGTGTATCACTGATTTTATTGATATATCACTTATATGTACTCTGGGGGAATGGAAGGATACGATGGTTGAGATAAAATGCTATATAGTGGTATAATTATGCTGGATGAAAACATTGTTATCATATACAAGATAAAATAGTGAATAGAAATAATGTTACATATAGTGAGTATATTTAGCATAAAAAATATCAATAGATTTAAATGAAATGAAAATAATCTCACATATAATAATAGATAGATACATGTTGATGAAATGTATAATTATATACATCTTGATCTATACTATCGATGCCTTATCGAAGAAATTATTATTGGAATCTATGATAAATCCAAGAAAAAAATCATTCAATCTGGGATGAATCCAATACATCATGCTTTTATTTGGTTGGGGTACACCATATACCAAAAATTAATCTCTCATGGGACCAACTAACACATCAAGGGTCTAAATAATAATGGCCACACCCATCACATCGTTTTTTTCAATTAATTAAAAATAAAAATGATATGGATATCAATACAATTCATAATAAATAAACTTTAAGAATCAATAAACATCAATATGCAATACAAACAAAGGGAACATCAGTGATTTCACAGTCAATAATTGGGATTAGATCGAAAAAGATTTATATATAAAAAAAGTTTATTAATATATAATACATAAAAATCAATGGAACTATCAGATATTCTAAATATTACAGGACATACGCTTTTAAATGAAACATATATAAGGTAGTTTTGAAGGATATATCAATTTGATTTGTTATATAAGGAAAATATTAATTGGGTTTAATACATTTCAACGATAGGAGACCATAGAAATGGTAGGAAAATCCATTATTATTTTTTGTAATGATCCATTAAATTATGAAAATCATACCCCTATTGAATTCGTATATAGTTTTGGATCTTTTCCCCATTCGTCAAACACCAGTGTGATTATTGAGTGGAAGCACAACCAGCCACATTCAATGCGAATAACCCCAGGGGCATCTATTCCACAACGGCTTCCATATTGATGTATCCAAACCTGGATGTAATTGATACGAAATACATTGACACATTAACATCGCAAATTACAGATTTTTGGGAATATTGAAGGATTAATCAAATAATATAATGAGATTACTTGTCACTATAAATATATCAAATTGGAGATAATGATATATAATTACAATCAAGATGACATTATAATAATGGTTCGTAATTGAAATAGATTGTGTGGAAGGAGAACCCATCTACTGGAATAATATTTGAATTGGAATGGAATATAATGAGAGAAAATATGTAGTCTCTCAGTAAAAAATATTAAATTTGATATAATAAAATATAATTACAATTAAAGAAATACATTGGAATGATTTCATAACAAAACTATTTCTATTAAAAAGGGAAGATATGGATTGGAAACCCTTACCTTTCAATATAGCATCTAGGAGCATGGTATGACTCCTTAAAACCATATGAACTCATTTTCAGGGATATAGAGTGGTATAAAGAATTTAAAATTTGGATAAATGTATTTGGGTTTGAGAGGAATAATAGATTGGGAGGGAGTGAGAATCTTTAATCAGAGAAAAGAGGGGTATTTCCATCGAAAATAATGTTTGGAAGGGGGTAAGAGTTATATCAAATATATGATAGGTGGGTTAGTGAATTAAGCAATTTTTAGGGAAATGTTGGTTTTTTTAAATTATAAAATTTATTCTATAAATTCTAATTGTAAAATTGATTTAGTAAAATTAGAACCACATTAGATTACCCATTTTAACACATATTAATCTTGATTAAAGATTAACATTGGTTAATATTTTATAAGATAATGTATTATATAATTATCATTAACAAAATTTCAAACCATGAATCTGAATTGGGACTCTATATAATATTTTTATATTATAGGAAAATTAACTTCTAAATTAAAACCTATAATCTATTGAGAAATATTTTCTATAGAATTTTTATCTATTAATTGTTAGATGTTCTTAATACTATTTCAAATTATTTATACATTAAACGGGTACTGTTTTTTATATTAATCTAAAATTTGTATTAGAGACATGTTTTTTTAATAAATCAATTTACAAAATGAAATATTTAGGAAATTATTATTCTTTGAAAAATAATCATTTTTCCATGATAACTAATATTTACCATGGTATATAGTTTTATTCCAACCGATGTTATTTACCTTGGGAATAAATATGAAAATGTTGATTAACAATATCAAAAATAATTTTAGATGATTCGATTTAAAATATTGATAAAAAATTAATTTAATTCTTATCTAATGTATCAAATAAAAAAACATGTTTTAGGAAAACTACATTTTGATGCATAAATTGTTATTATGGATAATATTTTCAATGAATTTTGTTTTCATGATATAAATTGATTTATTTCAGAATAAATATAAGTAATGTTTATTAATAAAATATAATAATAAATTTAATAAAATAATATTTATTTTATTGAAATGTTATAAATATTTTTTTATTTTAATTTTATAGTTACATCATTAAAATGTTGATCAAATGTTTTCTAAATAAAACATAGTATATATAACATAAATATTTTAATATATTAAAATATTAATCACATTTAATTCTTTTATAAATGTGTATTCATTAGTAATATAAATTTACTGTTTTCGTAGAAATATTTATTTTTTACTATTAAATAAAAACAGAATTATAACTGAAAAACCAAAAAATTAACCTAAGATAATTTTGAAATAATTAATAGTTATATAATATAAATATTGAAATATATAATTTCAAAACATTAAAAATTTATCTTATGAATATAAGAATTAATAAAGACTCTTTAGATTACACATTGTGAAATATTTTTTGAGATGTACTATTTTCCTAATAGAGTATGGTCTGAGGTATTAAATTCTAAAAAAATAAATAATTTATTCCGACAAATTGGAACACATGTCACCTACTACATAAATTTGGTTGTTCCTTCCTTGTACTTTCTTTAGTCTCCCATGTTTCCTACTATCATATGTGATTTTAAAAGAATTTCATATATAAATTTATTTGATTTTGAAACACTTACTCTCTATGGTTGAGGATATGGACACACTATTTATTATAAAAAAATTCATATAAAAACTATATTCTCTCTAATATGATTACATATATTGAATCTAACATGTACCTACTCAATATTAAATCATGGAATATGTTATGTACTTGGGGATGGTTTGGTGGCATAACCAATCAGTAAACTATAACTCCAATACTCTCTTTAATTTCGAATTGCCTAATGTACCTAGGATTTAACCACCCTTTTTAAATATTAAAACTCCCTTCCATTTAGAAGTTTTTAACAATACAAGATCTCTCATAAAAAATTCAATGTATCTTCTTTAATTATTAGTATAGATATTTTTAATGCATTATACTTTATTGATATGATTCTAGATATTTTTTTCTTTTTAGGTTGTCTCCCCCACAAGTTGTAAGCATACTTGATTCCATTATATAATTTTAAATCAACAAGATGGAGTATAACATATCATCTAATATAATTACTCATATATTTCCATAGGGATGAATAATGGAAAATTTTATTGAATGCAACTTCAACAAGTTGTACACACTAATTCCATACACCATAAGAGTTAATAGAACATTATACTAGCATGAACTTCATTTTCTGAATAGAAATTTTAAACAACACATCTATACCAGGATGATTTGGAGTTCATTAATGCATCAATGTTCTCAGATACACATAATGACTTGTCTAAAATTTGGATGTTGATTAGGGGTCATGATCACAATAAAATGATATGGATGATCCATGAAATCTCACTACACCGTTAGTATAGATTCATTTAATATATTCAATTTGTAGTTATACCTTATTTCTATGAAATGTGAATACATGATAATCTTATCCATAATAACCCATATATCAGTATTAATTTTTTGATCCTTCAAAATTCTAGTGATGTGGTCTGTTGTATCATTTTTCCTCTCCAACATTGGTATAGGGAGAAGTTTTATGAATCCATTAAGATGTTGTCTATAATAATTTTCCAACAATCATACTAGGCATATAGATATTTTTGAGAATTTTTTGATTTAACTATTTCATTAATTTATTTTTTTATTTGACAATAAAAAAAAATCCACATTCAATTTACTCATGAAGTTTCATTTAATTGAGATTCAGGAAGACAATATTCAACGGAATATTGATTATAGAAATAATATCATTTATTTTATTCAAGGGAAATATTTGTTGAAGTATTCTGGTGGAGTTTAATAGTATTCAAGAAACACATTTCATACCCTACCATCATAAATTGTATCTTATTATTCATACCATATGATTTTATGGACCCCCATATTTTGGGGAAAAAGATAATAATGTATAAATACACTACATTTTCATGGGACCCTATATTTTTCAAAAAAAGTATGGATATCAACCCCACTTCTGTGATCAATTGTACATTGTCAACCAAACATTATAAGTTATGTTTTCACATGAGGGAACCCTATGTTTGACTATTCAACGATGGAATTTTAAATCCGAGATATTATAAGTGAATTATATTATAGTTCCAACAAATGTAATGATCAATTCACACATATTTATGACTGATTTAAAGGTTTGTTGGGATTGTTTTAAAGGATTATACTAAATGAAATAAGTCACCTCTATTCTTATAGGAATTTATGAATCTCTTCAATTTTTATAAATTCATATATTCATGATATATTGTGTTATATTTCTTATGATGTTTTACCTACAACTGTTTGATCTAATGTATAAATATCGTTTCATTATTCATAAAAAATAAAGGAAGATATGCACCAAAAATATAGATAATGAAAACGTATTTATGAACAAAAACAAATGTATCATTTCCTTCAAACAAAAATTTTGGATATATACATGTTTTGATCTATCTGATTATATCACTAGTATTGTTAAAATTGTTTCTAATTTTTTTATTATATCATCTTCTATAAGATTGGTGAAATATTTTTCAGAGATACACATTTGAGTCATACATGTTAATACATTTGTCTAGTGTTTTACCTATCATGGACTGAAGAAATATTATGAAATTTTGTAGATTTAATTATAATTTTTATTTATAAATTATATAAATACATATTTTTGTTTTTTCTATAATTGTGAAATATAACCTTTTTTATCAATAAAATAAATCTCTATTTATTTATTGTAGTAAAAGATTCTCTAAATCAATCATAGTGATGTGTCATAATCTTATAATAATATATTTATTTAATGGGTCTAGATAAGGAACCACAAGGATTTGAATATATTAATTGTAATATTTCTTCTACCAACAATCAGTTGTTAAGGTCTTACGATAAGAGGACATACTAGAAAATATCACTAAGCTCATTGATTAGAGAATATGTAAGGTGGCATAGGGGTTATTTCTATACAGAACAACTATACGTCACTATGTCCTTTTCATTTTTTTCTTATCACACATATTTAAGAGATAGTAAATGTTTAGCTACATAAAAAGGGAGGTATTCTGAATATATAATTGTTGTGGATAACACAATTAATGTAACCCTGTGAGATTTAGAAATCATTTTTCTCAATTTAATTTATCTTTTCAATATTTTTAATCTCACATTACACTATAAATAGTTCATTATATATATAAATATATATATATTAAAAAACTATGTAAAACATTCCTTTCACATGAAATGACAACTTTTTTTGTGCTACACACTTTTCCAAGTTGTCTTCTTCTACAAGAATCACTGACATAGCGTACGATGCACACAACACTATGTTTCAACAAATCATCACTTTTTTTATTTATTTAAATAATATGATTATAATATATTTATTAAAATAAAAATAAATATGTCTCAAATATTTATGTATTATATAAATATAACACATTGATAACAAAAGATAATTATTTTGTAATGTCCATTTTTATAAAAATTAGTGTCGCATTAAGTGAATGAATTTGAATAATATAAGTAATTTCAGGGAAATATAGAAACTGAATATGATAAAATTAAATTAATTTTTAAATTCATAATGTTAAAATTATCCTAGAATGTCATTTTTGGATTTTTCTGACAAAATTCATTTTTTAATGAATAGTGAAAATGATTCTTTTAACATAAAAAATAGATTTTTATAACTAATTACTAATGATAAATGATATTATAAATTAGATATAAGGTCAAAGTGGAAAAATATTACATTTACTAATAAAATTAAATTCATTATAATAAATTTCATTATGATAATGAATATAAAATCTGAACAAATTTTGGAACTTTTTGCTACATTAAAACTCTGTTATTTCATCACATCTGTAGGATTTGAAATAATATAAATTTTGACACATTAATAATAAGAATTTAAAAAAACAAGTTATACACCATTGTATAATGTCTAATCGATATATTATAATTGGACCATGTAAATTTTTGACTAAAACAAATAGTAAAAGTGATTTTCATTAATCACAACGTTTAGGGCCAATGTAATATTAATTATTGAATACTCATTAAAATTAAGAGCCAAAATGACCTGGACACTTGTTCAAAACCCATTTTGAACCATTTTTCTGCCATAAAACCACCATTCTTATTTTTTTGTTGGGTAATACCTTTTTAAGATAAGAACATGTTCACACCTAATTTGTTTCTAAAATTTCTGTTCGAGTCTTTTTCCTTCCCTGTAAATAACCACCACCTCTACCCCCATTACCCACACTTGTAAAACCATTTATGCTATTACAATACCTAAAAAAATTTCCTCCTAAGAATCCTCCCTTATACATTTAATCCTTCATTTTTTTATAAACCCTCTCAAATAATCCTTTTGGTACAAACCAAATGGAGTTACCTGATTAAGAGGTAACGTCTTCTCTAAAGCTAATTTCCTTTATTTTTCATCTCCACTATTCCAATCTTTTTATTCCATTAATGTTTGAATAAACCTGTAAAAATCATATAATTATACGTTTTTATGAAATGGGTTACTCCTACACTTATACACACCTTTTTATAATGGATTTGTAATATACTGTTCTTGTGTATGGTGAACTATTGCCACACGAAACGATGATTGTTCATTACTCACTTACCACCAATCATGGTGAATATTATGATGTAAAATATATTTATATATTTAATATATATTTTTATTGTTTTTTTTATTATTTTTACATTTTACAACACAAATCTTTTTTTCTATCATTATCAGTTAATATGAAAATCTCGTTTGATGAAGTGTGGACAGTAGCACAATAAAAGAAATTTGATTCGTTCTTTCACTACATGGAATGTATTAAGGTATGGTTTAATGAACTTATATTACATATATGATTTAATATTTCTACTGTAATAATGAGATATACATACATACACGTATATATATATATATATATATATTTCATCTAAATACTTTAATTTAATAGTGCATTACATTACTACATCATTACGATACATATTTCTATAATATACATATACTGTATATAACCGATATTTATATCAGGTTATACATTCTGAAATCATGATATTAGTATAAGGACCAACAATACCACAAATTAAGACACATGTGAAGAACAAAGAGAATATTAACTGAAGTGAAACTTTAATATAGGATCACTAATAAGAATGTAATATAAAGTTATAATAAAAAATTTATTAAAATAGATATATGAATATTCTTTTTTAAAATATTTATAATAATCTTATATTTATTATACAATAATCTTGTACGAGTATAGATAGTGTCATGACACAAGGTAATGGGATTCCATCTCACTTTTTTAATTTTTGTGAGATACAAGCTATGTTCTCCACTCTTTACCTTTGTGAGATGTGTGAAATTCACATGATTTTATTCCAGATATACTATATTTAAATTTATGGGTATTCATATTCCCATTTAATAATACTTCTTTAATGGGTTTTATGTTTCAGATGTTACCAAATCGGTAAAACTATTTTCTATCAATTTTCCATCTTTGAGAATCATGTTTTAGTGCGTACCTAAACACATTTTTGGGGTTCATATCCCCCCATTCTACATGAAATATCATTAATCTAAATACTTTCATGATATTATATTCATAATTTAATTTATATTCCTTACATTGAGATCATTATCCCAAGATACAAATTTATAAGAGTTTATTGAGACAATCTTATTGCTTTTGTAGATTGATTATGTTTATAATTCCTTTGATGACATTTTAAGATCAATATATTAAAAATATTCATGAGTCTACTTATAATTTATTATATAATGATGTAATCATGTATTGGTACCATTTTCTACTTATTGGTACAAAGGATATTTAAGAATATTTCTAGAAAGATAGACTTTACCCTCCCATATGTCGGAAATCTATGGTCCCTAAAAAGTGATCCCCAAAATATTATACCATTACACTCTAATTTATAAAATAAATTTTTACCCTTTTTTTCTTTTACATTTTCTTCAGTGAAATCGTATTTTCTTTTTATGAACAATGCACTTTTCGATCCTTTTTACATTGAAAAATAATGGGTTTTTTGACCTTGTGTGACATGTATGGATTTAGCTGTTTTAATCTTATTTTATATGTTTTCATGTATTTTTTTTTCAAAATGTTTTCAATTCTAATTTATATGTTTTCAACGTGATTTTAATGAAATGGTTTCCAAATAAATTTGCAGATAAATTTATATGTTGTTAAGAAAAATTATTTTCAAAACGTTTTCAATATTTCTTTATAGGTTTTTTATTTATTTTAAATTAATTTTTTTTCAAATAATTGTGAATATATATTTAAAATTTTTTGAGTGTTTTCATAGAAAATGTGTTTTTATGTGTTTTAAATATTATTTTAAATGTTTCTATGGAAACTTTATTCAAAAATATTTCATGTCCACATTATATGATATCAATATATTTTAAATGAAAATGACTTTCAAATGGGTTTATTTATTAAACATCATTTTTCAAAAAAGAAAGGGTATTTTCCCCATGAAATGTCTTTAAAGGATATATCAAAAATATTTTCCATCTAATATGAAATATGTTGAAGTTACTTATACCTTATAAGAAAAGATCTTATGAAATAATTAATATAATTCATATGAATATGTTATGACTAATGTCATGATCCCTATGAAACTCATTTCTTCTTCATGGATAATATGTTTATGAAACTCGTTTCTCTATCATGAGTTACATTATTTTGAAACATACTACTTTTAAACAATTATGTTTATGATGAAATGAAAATAGAACCTATTTGTTTTTGTAGTTTATTATATGTATACATTCATATGATACCAAATTTATTTCATGGGATATGATATATTTATTTATGATCATGTGAAACATGTATGTATCGTTTCATTCTGTGAAGGGTGGAACCAATATCTTCGTCTAATACATTGGTTGATGATTTATGTCTCATGATATGGATAGTGATGGAATGAGGCTTTAATCTATTCTGTAATACAAGGCAGGAAGAAGGGTTTAATTATTTAAATAATACAGGGATGGAAAGAGTGTTTACTCTAGTCAGTAATACATGGATTGAATAAGGGTCTACACTGTTTAGTAATACTTGGATGAAATGAGGGTTTTATATATTTAATAATACATGGATGGAATGAGTGTTTAATCAGTTCAGTAATATCGGGTAGGAACAAGGGTTAATTCAGTTTAGTAATGCCAGACTAGAATGAGGGTTCACTTGGTTCAGTAATACAGGGCTGGAATGGGTGTTCAACCAGTTGAGTAATGGAAATATTTCACTAGGATGGTCTGGTAAATGATGTATTGGATCCTATTGATATCATATTATATGCTATGTGTTTCCATAATTCAATGTTTTATTCCGATATAATTATTTCATGGATTCTACTCTTTATTTCATATGATTTATGTCTTATCAACTACCAATATTTATTCCATTATATATGTTAGGATTATTGATATGCTCGGTATGATCCTATATTTACAATATCACATTCTAATACCTTTACACTCATGTTGGTATTAGTTAAAAGGTATAGTTAACTTTTGGAAACTAAAATTATAAAACCTTAGTGAGATCCCTATATATATTTCTTAGTATATGTTTTGGGATATATCTAAGGATAATTAAAAGGACAAGTTAACATTAAGGAAAATGTCTTGGAATTTTTTAAAAGATAGAGTGAGTGGTTTCAAAGAAACACATTCTTACAGGATACTATTAGTGGATGTGGATTTTACATAGAAATAGCTAGGGGTAACAATTCTGAAAACATGTTCTTGGTTTGACTCGGGGTAATATGGTACATGAGAACATGCCTTATTTCACACCTGGTTTGATACTCGTGATGGATATTCTATTGGAATTCACAAACTCATATTATACCATCATGAAGGATTTAGATATATGATAGCTTTGAATAACATAGGATAAACCCAAGGTATCATATATTATGGAATGAATCGTTATTTAGTAATCACATTAGTAATTATTTCCATGGCTATGTGGTTTTCTACTATTATAAGTATTGGAAACACTATGCTTCTAGTTTAGGTGATAGCATGATCCAGAAGGAAATGAATTATTGTTGAATGTGATTGATACTTTTCCGATGATTAGTCATGTGGGATGATCACTAGAGTGACAGTTTTCATTATCATGCTAGGTCAGTTTTCACAGAACATGATTAATTTTTTTTTCCATAACCAACTCTCAAACTCAACAAGGAAGAGAAAGAATGATATCAATCAGATTTTAGGTAATGGAGACCAATGAAGAAATAATATTTTGTTTCCTTTGTCTCAAGAATGTGAAAAGAATCACCTATGTGAATTTCTTAGAGGAACAACAAGGTGTTTTGACTGTGGAAAATAAAAACACAAAGCATGTGACTCTAAGGGACAAATGAAAAGTTCAGTTAATGAATTGGATGTGAATTTTTCCATCCCTCTTTCTTCATTGATTTTTAATTATTTTATGCATGGAATAAATCTACATTATGAAACTCAGTGTCCCAAGAGGAATGTTTCTGAAGAGATTAAACTAGGTGGGGTGAGTAATGATTACATTGTAGATGATGAAGAGACTATTGATGAAATGTGAAGGAAAAAATAGTTGTGTAATAGGATTGGGTATCTGTGTTGATGGATTTAGGATGAACTAATCAAAGTATTTTTGTATTTGAATTCCATAATTATAAATGGGGATTTATGTATGTATTGTTCAGTTTATGTTTTTACTAAGGATTTACACGAATATGTGGTATGATCATGTTGGACTAGAAATGTTTTCACCTGAATGTTAACATTTTTACTAATGGAAGGTAAACTATAACATGTTCTTTATGTTAATGTAATGTTGTTTGTATAAATATACATGGGATATGAATAAGAAAATTAGGTAGTAATGATTACCTTATAACTACATAAGGAAAAGATTATAGTTAGTTTCCGATACCACTAATTTTATTTACAGATTATTGTATTTAAGGAGTCAAACCATTGGAATGTGAATGAATTCATGTTTTCCAGAAGTGTTTTTTGATATTCATGTTGTCACCATGTTTCAAGAGAATATATGATGAGGTCGTTCACATATTTGGAATGTGGAAACAAAGAGATATTTTCTTTTATAGATGGGAATCAATGTTAATCTGATATCATGACTCTCAATATTTTGTTTTTGATTCTAATCATTCAGAAGGGTTATAAGGTTACCATTTATGAAAAGGATATGTTAAACATCAGAGGAAGTATTTTTTCATTGAGTTTTTGTTGAAAACGATGGTTAAAAGTATAATCAGTGATTTACCTTATTTCAAGTATGTCCATCTCTTATATTATATTAGTGAAATTTTATAAAAGGACATCATGTATCTCAGGTGATAACAAAAAAAGTCCAGCAAGGCCACATGTCATGAACCTTTGATAAAACGAGTATAAGGGTTTCAAACATAAAACTATACTACATGAGGTTCTGGTTAACGTGTATTTATTTTTAATGAATGAATATTTGTTATGAACTATTAGTGATAGGTAATGTAGATTAATCCATGATTTTTTTAGCGATGAATAGTTATAAATTTTTTTATTGCCTTTGAGATACATAAAAATCATATATTAGTCCTTTATTCATCAATTTTAATTTATAGAATTTCATTCCTTGAGGTGATTTATATATTAGAAATTATTCAAAGAACAACCCAAGAATTAAATTTTATTTATACAAATTTATCATGAATTAGTCAATGATCTGAAAGTGATCGAAAAAAAGTGTTGTCCCAATTCCATATTTTTTGTTGGGAAAATGTCCTTTTAACTCACCATAGTTTTATGAATTTGAGGACCTCAATATTACTTTGATAATTAGCTTATTTTGGATTTATTACCTCAATCACTTCTTATAAATATTTACTCATTTCATCCTTGTCCAATCTTCACTACCAACCAATGTTCCCCTATATGGAAACCCAGTTATAAGTTACATTGGTTAATAAATATGCTTCCAAATTTCCCTTTTAAGGGAGGTTTTAGTATCATATTTAATGTTGTGTGTTTATATAAATGAAATATTCATGTATTGGTCATTTAATAAACCAATTGAAATTTTAAAGAGAAATTAATTTTAAGGGACGTACAATGTAACACCTTGTGATTTTGAGTATAATTTTTTTCTCGAATTAATCTAACTTTTCAATAATTTTCATTTCCCAAGATAATAGAAATATATATTTATTTATATATATATATAATAAAAACTATGAATAACATTCTTATCACTTGATATACCATGTTTCCAGGTGCTAGAATCAATACCATCTTGACTTGCGCTATAAATAACCCCAACTTGGAAAATGAAGCACACAACACTAAATTTCTATGAAAAATATTTTTAAATATTTTTAGTTATTTAAATATGATAATAATAACCTATACATTAATCTTATTAATAACTACTTTATAATTTATTTATTATTTGAATATATATAAAAAATATTTAATGAAAGATAATATTTTTTGTAAAGTCCTTTTATGTTAATGATATTGTTTTCATGAACGAATAGATTTTAAGAATAAAAATAATTTTATAAATATTTATAAATTTAATTGGATAAAATAAACTTTATTTTTGAATTCATAATGTCGAAATTTTCATAGGGTGAATTTTTGGGATTTTTTGTACAATCATCATTTTTTGATGATTAGTGTAAAATACTACTTTTTATTTAAAAACAATTTTTTTTCTAAATAAATATTACTGATAAATGATATTATAAATTATTTTTATCATCAAATATGGTAAAAATAATATATCCTTATAAAATTAAATTAATTATAATTAATTACACTTTTACATTTTATATAAAATCTTAACAAATGTTTTATGTTTTTCTTACTTTAAAACCTCGTTATTTAATCCCATCTATGGGGTTAGTAATAATATTAATATTTCTTCTTCTATGATTTTAATTTCTAAAATCCAAAAACAAACAATTTTATTCAGTATAATAATTAGATTTTAATGAGACCATATAAATTATCTACTCAATGATTATTAAAAGTGATTAAAATTTGTCACATCAGTTTAGGCCAAATTAAGCATAATTAGAGACTAAACCTCAAAATCAAGGTCCCAAATGACCCAAACACATCCCCAACACAAATTGGATGTAAATAATTTTTCTTTATACCTAAAATTATTTATTTCTTTTGGTTGTTTAAGAATATTTTTCAGTAATAACATGTGCACACCTAATTTTTTCCTAAAAATTCAATATGAGTCCTTTTCCACCCCTCTAAAATCCCACCACCTCTACCCATTACAATAAACTCTTAAACATTATTTTTTCTTCAAAAAAATCCAAAATTTCCTTCAAAAAATCACCCCTTTGACCTTGAATCCTCCCTTTGGTCAGAAACCCTATCAAGGATGTTTTTTGGCATAAACCAATAGAAGCTACCCAGTTATGATGTAAAATAATCTCTTAAGCTTCGTTCCATTATTTTTATTGAACACCATCTCCAATATCATTTTTCACATATTATATTAAAAAATAGTATCCTTAATATTCGATTATGTTTTTATGAAAAAAGTATGAACTGAACATACAGACACCTCCATCTATCAAATGTTGAACTTACTGTTTTTGTGTATGATGAACTATTGCCTCACTAAACAATGATTGTTCATTTATCCCTTTCCATCAATCATGGAGGCTATTATGATGCAAACATTATATAAACATATGTAATATATTTTATTTATTATTTAATTAATCTTATATATTAATTTTAAAACACAAGTCATTTTACCTTCCATTTGGTGTTAATACAATAATTGTGATTGACAAATTTTGGACTACGACTCCATCAAAGCGATGTGATTTATTCAAGAACCACATGGAATGTATTAAGGATAGGTTTAATGAAAAAATATGATTCATATAAATAAATAATAGTAATTTAATAATGATAAATATTCATACACATATATAAATATGTAATTTACATACTTTCTTTCAATATAGCAATAAAAATGGAAACATTGTTCTTGTGTACGTATGGCATACCATCTCCATGAACGTTGTATTCCATTATATACAACATTAAGTTATAGAAAATTATAAGATACTTATAATAGAGATACTTGATATTTATATCATGATCTACATTATGGATATATGATATTAGGACAAGGACTAATGATATAACAAATAATGACACATGTGAAGAACCAAGCGAATATTACCCGGAGTGCAACATTACTATAGGATCACAAAGAAGATAATAATATAATGTTATAATAAAACAATATATGGTAATAGATATAATATTAATATTTTATAAAATATGAATAATAAAATTATATATATTATATAGGAATCTTGTATGAGTACGGAGTGAGTCAAGACACAAGGTAATTGGATTTCATATCTCTTTAATATCTGTTAGATAAACTCTATGTTCGCCACTCATATTTTTTTTGTGGTGTCTATAATGAACATGATTCTATTATATTTATATTGTATTTAAATTTATAGGTATTCACATTCCCATTTTATGATCCTTATTTCAAGGGGTTTAGGTTTCAAAATTTACAAAATCTGTAAAAATGTTGTGTCTCAATTCACATTCTTTGAGTATCATGTTTTGTTATATACCAAAACTCTTTTATGAAGTTAGTATAATTAAATAATATATGAAATATCATGAATATAAATATTTTCATTATATTCTAGGATTGATGTAATTTCATTACCTTATATGGAGACTATGATCCAAAGATAAAAATTTAAGAATAGTTTATTGAGAAAATCTCATTACATTTAGAGATTGTTTATGTTTATGAATCTTTTGATGAAATTTTACAATCCATATATCATGAATACTGATAAGTCACCTTTTACTACATTATTCGATGATTTAATCATGTATTGGTACCATTTTTTACTCTTTGGTAATTAAGACAATTAAGAATTTGTTTTTAGGAGAGTCATACATTACCCTCTATTTTGTCCAAAATCTATGTTTCTTAAAAATAGTTTCCATGGATATTATTCATTTCCCCTATAATATATTAAATATATTTTTATCCATTTTTCATTTACAAATAACTTCAATGGAATCTTATTTTACCTTTCCCTAAAAAGAACCTTTCTTTACTTTTTACAGTACAAAAGGAATTTATCTTTTGACCTTGTTTAACGTGTACAAATTTACCTTCCATCACTTCTTTCATTCCCTCTTTGAATTATTAAAAGGGTTAATCATTATGACATTGTTTTTTAAAAGTAATTATCAAGAAATATATTTTTTCAAAATGGTTTCAAACTTCTTTTATATGAATTCATTGAAAACTGCTTTAAAATTTATCTAAATTATTATTTACATGTTATCAATGTGATTTCAAATATATTGTTTTAAAAAAAATTTAATATTCTTTTTTAGGTTTACAGAAAAAAGCATTTCAAAACATTTTCAAAAATAATATATAATTTTTCATGATAATTGATTTTGAAAACATTTTATATCTTACATTATAATTTTTTAATGTATTTTGAATGAAATTATTTTCAAAACTTTTTCCATATTTCTTTTAAATATATTCAAGTGTTTTCAAATAAAATGGATTTCAAAAGGTTTTGAAGCTTATTTTAAATGTTTTCAACGAAAAAGGTTGTAAAAATATATTTCATGTCCACTATTTAAGTTTTCAAGTTATTTTTAAATTTTTTTTTAAAATTGATCTATGTATTAAAAATATTTTTTGAACAAGAAAGGAAATTTTCCTCATGAAATGTTTTTAGAAGATATTTAAACATTATTTTTCATTTTTGATGAAGTCTATTTTTGTTACCCACACCTAAAAGAAGTGATATAAATTTTCTATTCATGTCCTTTATATGATTGAGTTATGCCTAATGTCATGATATTTATTAAACCCATTTCATCATCATGTGTAATGTGTTTATGAAACCTGTTTCTATTTCATAGGTCACATGCTTTCGAACCCTGTTGTTTTTATAGGTTATGTTTATGAATAAATGATTTTGAAACCATTCTCTTTCTATAGACTATGATATTTTTACATTTTATGATTCCCATTTCATTTAATGGTATATGATATATTCATTTATGATCTTTCAGAACATATTTGTATGATTTAATTATGTGATGTGTGGGATCTATACCTCTCTCCAATGCATTGAGTAATGATTTATATCTAATGAGATTGAAAATTATAGAAAAATGGAATAATCAGTTCTGTAATACAGGGCTAGAATGATCATTTAATTTTTTCATTAATACAATGATGAAATGAGGGTTTACTCGGTTCTGTATTATAAGGATGGAATGAGGGTTTACTCGGACTAGTAAAACATGGCCGGAATGACGGTTTACTCGGTTTAGTAATATAGGGATGGAGTGAGGGTTTAATCAGCTCATTAATGCAGAGATAGAATTATTTTTTACTTAGTTAAATAATATAGGTCTAAATGAGGGTTTACTTGGTTCAATAAGACAAAACTGGGAGGGTTACTAAGTTCAATAATATAGTGTTGGAACGAGGGTTTACTCATTTTAGTAATACAGGTCTAGAACAAGGGTTTACTCAATTCAGTAATACATAACTGGAATAAGGATTTAATTGGTTCAATAATATAGGTCTGAATCAGGGGATCACGTAGTACAGTAAATGATGTTTTCCACTAAGTTGGTTTTGGTAGGGATGACATGGCTACTTTGTAAATCATATAACATGCTTATGTTTTCCACAATTCCATGTTTTATTCCTGTTTTATTCTTTCATGTATTATGCACCTTATTTGATATGGTTAATGTCAAAGGAACTAACAATATTTTTTTCCATTATCTATATGAATAACATTAATATATAGGGTATGATCTTCTATTTATAGGATCCATTTATCATACCCTTATACTTATGTTTGTTCCTATATGTATCTCTTGTTACCCATAATGAGTATTTGAGATCACCCGTTTTGTTTTTCCTTTCCCCCATGTTATTATGATATGTACAACGTTTGATATGTCTAATAAGGGTGTTAGTAAAAAAGATCCTAGTGGGATATGATGTAGCTCACTCATGTACTATTGTTTTTAATTCCATGTTTACAAAGTCACTTTACCAACTAAGGTCTTTGGATGTATTTTTGTATAATGTGTATGTATTCCACAAACCTTATGTAATGTTTATGTTTGTAATGATAGGGAAGCTATAATTTAGCCCCTATTATGTGATTCCCTTCGCCATCATCATCCCAAAACAACATGTTGTAACATAGACCATTTTCTACTGATATATTTTCTACCTGAAAATCCATTTTCATCTATATGATATCAACAATGTAATTATGATTTATTTTTCTGTATTTTTTTAAACAACATTCTTAAAAATATTGTACTATATTGAAAATTAAATAATATGTACTCCCTAATATAAGAATGTGTTAATGATTCAGACAAAGAAATATATCAATTATTGATTCATTAGAAGGTATGTTGGTGATTCATTATTCTTACATTAATGGTGATGATAATATTTACTGAGAATATCTTATAAATACTTATATGAAAAATACTAGAATAATTGATTATTTAAATGTTGTTATGCCTCATGATATTCTTATACATGATATAAATTTTTTAATGACTTTCATGAAAAACAATGTGATATCAATTCAAAATTAATGAATTCTATTGTCTATCGTTTAGTAACTGTTGAGTTCAAACATGTATCTAAATCTCCAACTTCATATGATATGTGGAAAATAATCCCCATATTATATGAAGGAACTAATGATACCAAAAAATTAAGGTAATATTCTACAAAACCAATTTTTAATATATTCATAATTCTTGAGGATGAATCTATCACTGAAATTAATGGAATATTAATATAAATTGTCAATAATATTACTGATTTAGTAGATCCAATTTCATAATAAAGTCACATGTTAATATTATTTCTAGTAATACCATCTATGTTTTATGGAATATTTATATAAATATATCAATCTACACTAGTAAAAAAATTCATTTATGTAGGAGTTGATTGTGACTTTAATGATGAATGAAGAATAGATGCAGGCTAAAGCTGAAAAGAATATTCAACATGATGAAGATGTTATAAAAACCACTATGGATGAATAATAAAATTCATTTCTTCCACATCTAGATATTGACTTATCAAATCTTGTTAATTTTTTTGAAAATCATTACAATATGAAATGGAATTAGATAAGAGAAAAAACATTCTATCTATATAATGAAATAGAGAATACAATGTATAAATGTCTTTAAATAATGATCATGGAAAATCCAGTTATAAGGGAAAGGTAAAGAAAATTATAATCCACACAGAGTTATTATTTAGGTTCACATGACTAAATATCTTGATTCTGAGATTGATTATAAAATACATATGGAATGTCTCATAGATCATTATGATGAGGTGTAGTCGTCATTCTTTTAAAAATATTGTTCTGAGAAACATTCATATGATGAGTTATTTAGGTATTACATTATTCTACAAGATAAATATGAATCCATGAAGAAATATAATAAATATATTAGTAAATATTTTGATACTATTCTATTAAATAATAATTTTTTTCAAAATTTATTACAAATATAAAATCTCATACTTATTAATCCTCTTTTTATATATGTCAAAGTTATATAAAAGAATTATTGGATGATTATGTTAATTTAAAAAAATATTCTAGTATTATGATAAATGGATAATACATTTAAATCAAAATCTATGTAAAAATAATATTCTGAAATGAAAAGTAGGAATATGCTGAAATGACGATACATGAATAATATTTAAGAATTATTATCCAGGATCAAATTGAAAAATCTTATGAACCGATAAATTTTTTATTATATTATTAATTGAAATTATTTGAATGTCATCTTTTTGATAAATATTTAATATTTTTATATATATATATTTATTTATTTCATGTAAATAATTTTTTAGGTTGAATTGTAAAAACTCAAAAAAATAATTTTTTTTTGTTATTTAAAAATAAAATTTCTAACACTACTTGACCCAATATCATATGGGTACCCAAAAAAATTCATTTAATATTTTTCAAGAATAAACCAATAAGGTACATTGTAATTTATAAGTGGTCAATTGAGTGATATATGAAAATATCAACCAAAGGAGTTATCATCTCTGAAGTAATTCATTATCAAAAAACCCTCAGTACTTAAATCACTAATCTTATATGTATTTTTATATATATCATTATACTTTTAGTGGATTAGTAGTTTTAAAGATAGGGAGACAAATTTCTCTTTTAATTTGATACAAAATATTTTTTCTCCTAAAATCATTTATTATTTTATTTTAATTATATAATATATTTTCTATGATTTTTAAATATCTCTAAAATAATGTTTTAAATATTTATAAAAATATTTCAAAAGTTTAATATATAACTGAATTTTTATATTCCACTCTTAAACATACTAAAACCATTATAATTCATGTTTTTAAATTTCTATTTTATTATGAAAACAAAAAAGCATTCTTCTGTAACATGTATGTACAAAAAATTAAATTATTAATAAATATTTAATATTTTTCATCTTATGAAAATGAAACTCATCAACAAACTGTCAGAATAATACATTTGAATATTATTATTAAAACATTTTCTTTATATATCTTAAAAATAACATGTTCAGTGGTTTGTGAAAACCATTAACAACATGATGAGTGATCAAGTAAGTAATGTTAAAAAGAAGATATTTACCACATATGGACAACATTTAATCCTACTTCTTTGAAAAAAGAATGGTTGGTCTTGTATGTTTAGTATTAAATTGAGAAGTCTTATGAAAGAAATAATAATGTTCATATTCAAGATAAACTATAAGATTATTCAACTAATGTATATTATAAAAAAAGTTTTTCTCATTTTCAGAAGAATGAAAGAAGAAAAAGTGAAGATATATGATTTTTTAGACATGATTAGAAAGGCTTATGAAAAAATAGAGCAAGAATATATTTCAAACTATTTTTCTAAATCATTGAAAATGGAATATATGGATGTTGAATATAAATCAATATCAAAGGAAATATTTGAATCTTTTAGGGTATAAATACGATGTCATATAGAGTTACTCAGAAGAAAATATGTAACTAATATAGATCTCAATAAACTAAAATTGATCTTATATGGACCCGGCCTTAAACATTATTTAATCATTAGTTATTTCAAGAATACACATTGAGGATATTTTCAGGTTTAGATATTTCGATAATTAGATCATAAATCATGCATTACATTACACATTTAAACAAATTGGTTACATAAATGAAAGTATTCATTTTTTCCCATCTACGGAAACATATTTAAAATAAAACATGGATTCTTTCTTGACACTTCCTTGACACTATCATCTTATCATGTACCTTTCCATTGACCTGTGAAAAACATTCCAAAAACATGGGATGAGCATAAAAAGCTCAGTAAGGGATATAGAAATATGGAAAGGAAACATTAGTACATGTATACCTAATAATCAATGAGATCATACATTACTCATAAAACATAATCATGATAACATACTTCATGAAATCTTAAGATTTATGAATAACTCATGAAAATCATAAGACATAATGGTAACTTGAGGCATTAATAACATTCTTATGTAGGGACTAACCCTCATGGTTACGTTTGGAATACCCATCATAGTATATTCCCAAAATCTCTTCGGAGAAACCTTATCATTTAACTCCTTCGCTTTACCCAATGCATTGGAGAGATATATCGGGCTCCCCCGCCCTTAGTTTATCATGGAACCACCCGTCTTCATAAACAATGCCCCTGAACCATAACATAATCATAGCACATAACTTAATTATAATGGAAAGATAAAATTCCCACATTTCAATTAGAATATAACATTTTAAGATATTGAAAAAATGAATCCATTCTAAAAACCATTTTCAAAACCATTTAAAACATTTAATAAATATATTTTTGAATCAAAGTGACCTATACCACTTTAATGATTTCAACATTATAAACCATTAATATCCATATAAAAAAATCCTTAAAACCATTTTGAAAACATGGATATTAATGAGAAATATTTATAAGAATAAACCATTAAAACATTTAAAATGATATTTTAGTTAAAGGGTTTTTAACAAAGTGAGTGACACTTGAATACAATAATTGAGGAATAAAATTTAATCAGAACTTTATAATTTCATGAGAATAAAGGGATTCATGATATAATATTCCGTAGGACAATATATACCCCATATAAGAGTGAATTGGTGCATAACAACAATGAAGTCTCAATAGAAATATAAAATGAGATGAAATACCTGATAAAGAAGGTATCCTTAAATTAAGGAGAAATCAATCTCATAATTGTGTGTGACAAATATAAATACACCAAATAAAAGTGGATATGAAGTGTAAATCAACCAGAGGTCATTCACACATATTCATAGGATGGAATATTTAATAACTATAAGTTGAACCCAAAGAAATCGAAATTGGGTTAAGAAGTTCCCTTGGTAAAATTTAACTGCCTAATGACGTCACATTAAAATTCATACAATTAGTTGATGAAAGAGAAAATGGTATCTCATCACATGGATATAAAAATTACATCAATATTTATATAGAAGAACATATCCCAACATAAAAATATGTAAATTAAAATACATAAAAAAACAGGTCTTTTAAAAAGAGGAGTGTGAAAGGTTCCCATTCTGATTGAGGAAACATTCGAAACATACACACCATGAAGGAGGGGTAATACAATGAAGATGTAAATACCCAATTAGTAAAATAATGGTCTGTATATACACCACAAAAATGGAAATAGTGGCCAATGTAGCATGAATCTCATGGGAATAAAAAGTTAGATGAAAATCCCCTTATGAAAATTCTGTAGCCTAACGGCGCCACATAAAACTTTCAAAAATGGATTGATGAGATAAAATAGAGTCTATCTTCATATTAACATAAAATTCAAAGCAATATTAATATATAATAACATCCCCAACATAAGAAATATGATCTTAAAATAATTTACATTAAAGAGAGTACTTTAAAAAGAAAGAGAGAGGTTGGATCCCTGACCTCATGTCCGACTTGTCTTGTTCGTTTCATTATATTCCTGAATAATAAACATTGGTAAATTTATAATTTATTAAGGAAATACTTTAAAGATTATTATTCTGTTCATATCCCATATTATATTGTTATAATAATTGGTTAATAATGTGAGTTCATATCAGACGTTTTTGTCGATGTTTGGTACATGAGTCAAAAATGAACTAGCTTGAAAAGAATCATCCATGTAGTTATAAGTACATCATCTCCAGAATAGTATTAATGATTTAATTATCATATATATCTAGTACATATTCATTTAATACTATTCCATAACATTTGGAGATAAAATGAAATGAAATGAACCATTCATGGAGACGGTAGGCCTTACGTATGTGTGAATGCTACATTCATTTCTTTGCCATATTAATGGAATTAAAAAATAATTTAGAGATATATATATTATAATTGAAGTATAATATAAATTTTATATAGGTCACATAAGTTCATTAATTTAATTATTTATACATTCCAGGTATTGCATGAACGAGTCATATCACTTGAGGGGGCGGTAGTCCGCAATTCTTCATTTGAAATTATTGCATTTGCACAACATGAAATGAATAAAGGTATGTTTTCAATATAAAATAATGAAGAATATATAAAACATAGATAACATATATATCATATATAAAATACAGTTACATCATAATGGACACATTTAATGGTGTTAAAAGAATATTGAACACTCATCGTTTTGTGAGGCAGTAATTCGCCATCCACAAAAACAGTATGTTCATTAACCATTAGATGGATGTGTGTGAAAGTGTAGCTCAAATCATTCTTATAAAAACATCCTAGTATATTGAAGATACTGTTTTTATTACAAAATAATGGAATAAAATTTTTTTGGGGGTTGGAGAAGAAAAATAAAACAAAAGAACATAAGAGAAGACATTACCTTTAAATCGGGTAACTCCCTTTGGTTTGAACCAAAAGGGTTTCTTTAGGAGATTTCTGCCTAAGGTGAGGCTTTAATGATTAATAAAGGGATGTGGAGAGATAAAATGGGCAGGGTTCGGAAGAGCCAAAGTCTTGAGAGGTGTGGTTAAGGGGGTAGAGGTGGGGGATTTTTATAATAAAAGAGGAGGGGCACTCTTGGAATGTCTTGAAAAGTTACTTTATTATAAAATTATTTTAGGATTTTATTGGTCCCAAATTGATATATTTCTAGGATAAGGTGATAGGGTTTCTAAATCCATCCATAAAATAGGTTTGTGACCAGTGTAAGACTTATATATCACCCTATCATCTCATTTTATTTAAATCGTTCATTTATGAGGTAATCACTGCATCATCACGGTGCCATAAATAAATTAATTTATATAATGTCTAAAAATTATAAACAAAATATCATGATGTAGGAAATATTTTTTTATTTTTTTATGGATATTTATAGTCAAAAATATGACTTGTATAACACTATGTAAAAATTGTTTTATTAAAACAATACATGTTTATGACATTTTAATTTTAACTTTAAATAAAAAGATATTAATGAAATTTTCCTACAAATGTGGCTCCTTGGGGTCCCCAAGTTGACCCATTGATTTTATTGGTCGTCCATGACTCATACAATAAGTTTAGGACATGTGTCAAGGTCATTTCAGATTATTATAACATTATCATTACCTTAAATTACACTAATTATCCCTTAATCACGATTATTAAAACATAAAATTTACTATTCAACAAAAAATTATATTAATCTCATTGAACGAAATTTTACATCCTAATGAAAACCATGTATGCCATATTTTTTAAATTAGAATCACATTTGTGGTAAAGTTTCATTTAAACGAAGAAAATCAGTTTTTAACTACCACTTAGTGGTTTCACTATTCATCAAAAATTTATGTTTTTCAGAAAAATACCAAAAAATTCACCCTAAAATATATTTGATATTCCGAATTCAAAAATGATGTCTATTTTACAAAATTCAAAACATATAAGTTGCATTAATTAATAAAATAATTAATTCCCATTCTCAAAACAAATAGCATGTTTCTAAGAAACAATATCTATTAAACGATTGACAGTAGTTTTAGTCCAATTTCAAAGTTAAATTAATTACAATGACCACCATTGGATTAAATGTTAAAAATATATTCTAATTTAAATTTAAAACCAATTCAAAAGATTATCTAATCATATAAACAAATTAGATTAAAATGAGGTTTTGAAATAAAATACACATTTTCACTAAAACTGATCATTATCGAAAAAATAACAAAAATTTACACAAAGTAAATTTTGATGTCCATATTCTAAAGAAGGAATTTAATTTGTCAAATATAACATATAAAATATTCAAAATTATATTTAAAAATGGTTTTCCATCAAAAGGCAGTTAATCAACCTTTTAAAGAATATTAGACGATTTATGCTTAAAATTGGATTCATTTGAATTTTAAGCATCTAACATTTATTGGATAAATTTAAAAATATTTAACAAACATATGTATTAATTTTGAAGTTATTTATGTTCATTCCCATCATTAAAACTGCTAGGAATTATCTATTATAATATTATTAAATTATTAGTTTGCCACGTAAGATTTCGGTGAAACTCGTTGCTGCGTATTGGGTACGCCATCGAGAATAATAGTCCCTTTAATGTAATATTAACATTATTTTAACAAATATTGATAAACCTTAGAATATAATATTATTTATTTACCTGGGATGTTACATCCTTCCCCATTTTGGGAATTGTGTCCTTGTAATTTTTAAAAATGGGCTTGGAAAATTCATTGAAAGCGCCACATCAGAAAAGTAGTAAATTAAACTGTCACTTTAAAAGAAAGAAAGGGAATTACAAAGGTCACCCGAGTTAACCCATACTAGGAATCCAAGTAGGAAAATATGTATATGGAGGAGAAATAAAGGCTCATGTTCTGATGAAGAGTGATAGTAAACATGTCTATGAGAAAGTTAACCACAAGAAAATCACAAACTTGTGATGGGTTAAACGGGATTCGATTCCCCAGTAGGGAAATTTAACAGACAACATTATTGTTTTATGTTAATTTTCATTGAGGAATTTATTTTTGAGCATAAATAAATCATAAGAAAACATACTTAATTTTCGTGTAGACTCTCATCTCCTACTATATTTCTTACACAAACTCATATTTTCTCCAAAAGACGAGTATATGGGATGACTTGCTCACATTAATAGTACAATAATCAAATTCTAGATAATCACCTAATCCACAAAAGAGAACTATATATTTACCATGTCTTTAGACCTTAACCAAAAACAAAATTCTTAGAACAAGATAATATAATCCACAAATGGATAATCCTTTAAAAAAAAATCTATTATTAATCTCCAAAATTTGTCCAACAAAACCCAATGTTCAATGAAGAACATTCAATAAACAATTTGTCCATAAAATTATTCAAAGTAAACCAAAAAAAGATTGAATCCCAAATATTTTAAGGATTTAATCACATAGTCTTCCAAGGTACAAATTAACATTTATATCCAAATAACATCACTTGCTCTTAAATTCTTATATTGAAAAGTAATTAACCTAATAACCTATCCTCCATGATAGGTTAATAATTTCCATAGATAACCCAAAATCAACTTATTCAAGATTCATAAGATCATCTAACTAAAAATAATTTTTCATACTAACCAGGGACTTCATGTAGTCTAGTGGTAGGTGATAAATACCAGTCACACTTTGGTAGTGGGTTCCATTCCCTCAGCTTGGTCAAACATGACAGGTTGTCACATGGTCTGCGTGTTGTCCCATTTTCCAAAACTATATAATTCTTAAAACATTCCCCAAAAAGATATAAAATATTCAAAAATAACAATAACATAATTTAACTTCAATTTTACCTCATTCCTTTCATCTTCCATCATATAGTAACCCAAACTTACCTCAAATGTCACGACCCGCCCTCGGGGTCCATGCCGTGACTACCCCTAGCCCGCCTTCCATAGGCCAGGGGCTGGCGACTAGCACCAAGGCGTAAATCCCGGTAAAAAGGGAAGGCATTGCCTTTGATAAGTAAACACACACCACAGAGTAAACAAGCGGAAAGTAAACACTAAGCAAGCAGAGTACGACTGAAAGTGCGGAAAGGTAAATGGGCCAGAATACAAACCCAAACTGAAAGTAAAGTACAACTCAAAAAGGGAAAAACAGCAACTGTAAAGTAAAATCCGCTACTCCGAGCTGTCCACCAGAAATCCCACCTGAAGGGTGGGTACAGATAGCTCCTCTGCTCCACGGGTCCCGCCGTCCGCTCCGTGCACGTCCCGCCCAGTGGTCCACCTCCGGGTACCGTCCCGCTCTACAAGCCTCTTCCAAGGTCAACGCTGTCTGTCGTCTGCAACCAACACAACGTAGTGCGGGCGAAGCCCGTGCAGGGGTGAGTATAAGCTACTCAGTAGGGACCCCGAGACCCCTGAAGGTCTCTCAAATCCACAAAGGATAAACCACGAAGAAAAGTACAATCACGAAATAACAACCGACACTGCTTAGGTATATGCCCATACATATACCTAAGTCATCAATTAAAATACTCTCCAACCTCCTAGCCCAAGTACAACTCAGTCCACGCAGGAAAGTATACGAATTCCACATAGGAAAGAAAAACATAATCCACGCAGGATTGCACAACACAATCCACACAGGAAAGCAATAGGATTCAGCTCACACAGGTATACTTCTTCAAGGACGATAAAGATGATCACTGATCCATCTAAGTCGTCGGACCCACGAAGGATCGATAGGTAACTAACCCCCGCAGAAGACCCACACAGGATCAGGCTCACACAGAACCTGTAGGCGCTAGCTCACACAGAACCGCTGAGCGCAAGGACCCACACAGGATCGGGCCCACACAGGACATGTAGCACTGATCCACGTAGGATCGCTGAGTGCTGTAGTCGTCGTCGTCGAATCCACACAGGATCTCTGTACTGTCGTCGTCGAATCCACACAGGATCTCTGTACTGTCGTCGTCGCAGTCACAGTAGCAGTCGTAGCAGTAGAACAGTCGCAGCCAGCACTAGGGTTCCCGCACATAGCAAGCTCGTTCGGAGGGTCCGCTCCACGAGCCGAGAGGCTGATACATCAACTGTCACGAAGACCGAAGTTGATGTATCCAAAAGTTCTGTATCGTCAATAGGAACTCAACGCAACAGACGGCGCGTCGATCGGACGCCCGGTCTGAGAGTTATTGGCATTTTTGTCTCCGGGGCCCGGTTGGTTTTTAAGGCAAAACCAACACGACCGTACTCCACCTGCGTCCAAACCTCGGGCGGAGTATGCCAAAAGATCCGTCTCACTAAGAGGAACACAACGCGATTGACGGCGCGTCAATCGGACGTTCGTAGCTCAAGATATGAGCGTTTCCGCTCCGAAGGCCCGGTTGGTTTCGTGAACGAACCAACCCGGCCGAACTCAAAGTTAACCGAAACCTTGAGTGCGATATATCGAAACGACCGTCTCGATCCAAGGATCGCGTTGCCGCAGACGGTTCATCATTCGGAGGTCCGAGGCTCAATTTATGGGCCAAAAACCAAGTCTGGTTCGAAACGGGGGGGTCCGGGTCCGGGCCGACCCGGCCCGACACCCCCCCCCCCCCCCTGGGCGGCGCGGCGGCGCGGCGGGCCGCGGCGGCCTGGCGCCGCGAGGTGGCGGCACGCGGGGGAATTCAACCCCTGCGGTTTTGACAAGGCGGCGCGTCCTTGTGCCGCGCCTAAGCAGCAAACGGCCCCCACGTGGGGGCCGATTTAAAAAAAAAGAACCGGGGGGCCGGCTGCCCCCCCCCCCCCCCCCTCTCATCAAAGAACCGCCCCCCTCATTAAGAGGGGGATTTTGTTGAACCGGCCGGGGGATTTATTCCCCCGGTTTTATGTCATCCGGCCGGCCAGCTGGCCGGCCGGTTTTTACCAACGGGACCGGAAATTCCGGTCCCGCCTTCGACTTCCGACGCCGGAGGCCCGGCCGCCGGTCTCCTCTTCCGCCGCGGCCCGGAACCGGCCGCGGTCTTCTCATCCCGCCGCGGCCCGGAACCGGCCGCGGTGTTCGTCGTTCGGCGCGGTGCGACGGCACCGCGCCCCTTTCGCCGTGCCATGATATTCATTCAACGCGGCGCGACGGCGTCGCGTTCTTGTTGTCTCTTCCATGGTGCGCGCGATGGCATCGCGTAAGATATTTGCACGTTCATCCGCGTGGTGCGACGGCACCACGCCACTTGCTTTCCTCCGCAAAATAATTAAACAAGAACGATGGAGGGGGGGTTCGGCCGTGTTCGTGCGGTCCGGCCCCCCTCGCGTTAACTATAACACTTAAATAAAATATTTAAATGCCTCACGTAGACATGCGATCCACGAGCAAGAAAAGGAATAAGGAAACCAAAATGAAATCAACAACCCCTACCTCGGGTTTAAGATTCGAAGATTCATCTACGTTCCGCGGAAGACGGCGTCACGGAGGTCGGGCGTCGTGGTCGTCGTTCGTCAAATCCATTGACGAAGAGATATGCCCGAAGAGACACGTCGTTGGCGGATCTTCGTTTGCCGACGAAGAAGGTCCGAGGAGGGAGCGGCGTTCCCTCTTGTTGACACCGAGGACGAAGAAGAGAGGCGTCGTTCTTCGTCGGAGTTTGAGCGTTCTTCGTTCTTCGTCAGAGCTTGAAGATGAAGAGGAAGCTCTCAAAATGACAAACAAAGAACTGAAAATAAAATAAGACTACCTCTTATTTTATTAACACATAACACAAAAGAATTTCAATGTTTGAAATTCAAAAAGACTTAACTCCCATAATTAATTTAGAGTAACTTAAGCCAATAAAGAGGGGGGTTAAGGGAATTTGAAAAGTCTAGGGGTTCGTGTGGGCCCCACCACACTTAATCCTCCCAAGGGAGGTTAAATGGGTGTGGGTCCCACTTCCAACCCCCTTTGGTAGGTTTTTAACAAACTAAAAATAAAATTTGTCTTACACAAATTTTATTTAACTCAACTGAAAACCCCAAAACTTAACTTTCAACCCGCAACAAACGCAACTCCCGAAAAGGTCTCGTTAAGCGAATATCGGCGCTGCGAGTTCATCGGTGCCCTCGGATTTCAATTCCGAGCACCGGATCAAAAGTTAGGAATTCCCGCTCGTTCGTTCACTGAACGTACCCGAGCCAAACTTCGGAAATTAATTCCGGGCACTCCGGGCCTCGGAATCAGGTGCCGTCTGAAACCGTGCTCTTGTAAAATTCTAAAGAAAATTAAGAAAAAATTTCCCTTGAATTTTACGGGTCTTTACATTACTCCCACCTCAGGGCTTTACGTCCCCGTAAAGAAACAACAAAAACTAGGGAAACAAAAGAGGGTACTGAGCACGCATCTGAGCCTCCCGCTCCCATGTGCTCTCCTGGAGATTCCCGTGCTGCCATCTGATGCGCACAAGAGGAATCGATCGCCCAGGCAGGACCCACTCCTGTCGATCCTCTATCTCCACCGGGACCTCCGTAAAAGTCGCCCCATCGTCAACGTCAAGCTCCCCATGGTCAATGATGTGCGTCGGGTCGTGCACGTATCTCCTCAGCTGGGATACGTGGAAGACGTCGTGCACCCGGTGCAACTGAGGTGGTAGAGCCAGGCGATAAGCCACCTCGCCAATCCTGCTGAGAATCTGGAAGGGTCCGATGAAGCGCGGAGATAACTTGCCGCCTCGGCCAAATCTCCGAATACCACGTCGAGGTGAGACCTGCAAGAAGACGTGGTCGCCATCCTTGAACTCCAGTGGCCTCCGCCTCCTGTCAGCGTATGACTTCTGCCGGCTCTGAGCTGTCCTCATCCGCTCCTGGATGACCTGGACCTTCTCTGTCGTGGCCTGGACCATCTCCGGTCCCACTAGTGCTGACTCCCCAGGGTCTGTCCAGCACAAAGGAGATCTACATGGTTGGTCGTACAACGCCTCGTACGGTGCCATCCCGATGGTGGAGTGGTAGCTGTTGTTGTATGCGAACTCCACCAAGGGTAGGTGGTCCTCCCAGCTTCGACCAAAGTCAAGGACACATGCGCGAAGCATGTCCTCGAGAGTCTGAATGGTCCTCTCCGTCTGACCATCCGTCTGAGGGTGAAAAGCTGTTCTAAGACATAGTTGTGTACCGAACGCCTCCTGTAACCCATTCCAAAGCCGGGAAGTAAAGCGGGCATCTCGATCGGAAACGATAGATGATGGCATGCCGTGGAGCCGCACAATCTCCTAAACGTAGAGACGTCCCAAGATCTCCACTGAGCCCTGCTCTCTGATGGGTAAGAAGTGTGCCGACTTGGTGAGTCGGTCAACAATCACCCAAATGGAGTCGTGACCTCTGGAAGTGCGTGGAAGTCCAGTCACGAAGTCCATAGATATGCCGTCCCACTTCCACTCCGGAACCTCCAAGGGCGGTACCAAGCCTGCTGGTACCTGATGCTCTGCCGTCACCTGCTGACAGGTGAGGCATCGAGAAACGAACTCTGCTACAGCCTTCTTCATGCCCGGCCACCAGTGCTGTCGTCTGAGGTCTTGGTACATCTTCGCCACTCCAGGATGTACCGCCAAAGGAGAAGTGTGAAACTCTCTCAACACTTCCTCTCGCAAAGCTACTGGTATCATGGTACGTCCTCTGAAAAGGATGTCGTGCTCTACTCCAAGGGAGAAACCATCAGGTGCTTGTCCCGAGGATATCTGTGCACGCCGTGTCTCACAGTCAGCGTCCCCATGCTGTGCCTCCCGGACTCACTGTAGTAGTGGAGGAGTGACTGTGAGAGACTGAAGAAAGGCTGCTCCATCTCTATCCACGAAGGATATCTGCAAAGAGGCTAGCTGCTCCGTCGCCTCCTCGAGTAGCTGAATGCCCGTCCTCCTGCTGAGGGCATCGGCTACTACGTTCCCCTTCCCAGGAGTATAGACTATCTCAAAGTCATAGTCCTGGAGGAACTCGAGCCATCGTCGCTGTCTCAGGTTCAGTTCCTTCTGCGAGAAGATATACCTGAGACTCTGATGATCGGAAAAGACTGTAAAGCGCTCGCCCATCAGATAGTGTCGCCAAGTCTTCAGAGCGAAGACCACTGCTGCTAACTCCAGGTCATGGGTAGCGTAGTTCTGCTCATGCGGTCTCAACTGTCGTGATCCATAGGCGATCACTGCCCGCTCCTGCATCAGAACACATCCGAGTCCGGTCCCTGATGCATCGCAGTAGACTACGTACCCTACTCCCTCCTCAGGCAACCTCAAGATAGGTGCGCTAGTGAATCTCTGTCTCAGCTCCTGGAAGCTCTGCTGACATCTGTCAGTCCACACGAATGGTTTCCCTTTCTTCGTCAAAGCTGTGAGTGATGCCGCAACTCTGGAGAAGTTCGGCACAAATCTCCGATAGTATCCAGCTAGTCCAAAGAAACTCCGAACCTCAGTCACGCTCTTGGGTGGCTCCCATGCTAACACAGCCTCAATCTTCGCGGGATCCACTGCAACTCCTTCCTCAGAGATAACGTGTCCCAAAAAGTGGACCTCACGTATCCAGAACTGGCACTTCGAGAGCTTACCATAAAGCTGGTGCTCTCGGAGTGTGTCAAGAACCACTCTCAAGTGATAGGCGTGCTCCTCCTCTGTCGTAGAGTAAATCAGAATGTCGTCGATGAAGACCACGACAAACCGATCGAGGTATGGCTGAAAGATCCTGTTCATGAGAGCCATGAACACTGCTGGAGCATTGGTTACACCGAAAGGAATAACCAAGAACTCATAGTGGCCATACCGACATCTGAAGGCCGTCTTCTGCACATCCTCGTCTCTGACTCTGAGCTGATGATAGCCTGACCTGAGGTCTATCTTCGAGAACCACCGTGCTCCCTTGAGCTGATCAAAGAGGTAATCAATCCTCGGTAGCGGATACTTGTTCCTCACTGTCACCTGGTTCAGGCGACGATAGTCAACACAAAGTCGCAAGCTCCCGTCCTCCTTCTTGGCGAACAATATCGGGGAAGCCCAGGGTGAAACACTGGGTCGGATGAACCCCTTGCCCTGCAAGTCCTCCAACTGTACCCGTAGCTCTCGAAGCTCGGCGGGGGCCATCCGATATGCTGGAGTGGATATCGGGGCTGTCCCGGGGTACAAGTCAATATAAAAGTCTACCTCTCTACGAGGAGGTAGCCCTGGAACGTCGTCGGGAAAAACGTCCGCAAACTGATCCACCACTGTAGGAAAACCAGGACTCCGCACGTCAACTGCTCCAAGGATAAGGCTAGCCAACTGATGAGTGATGGGTTGTCCTCTCCTTCGCGGAAGTCCATCCTGTGCTGCTAAGGCTCCCTTCTCGCCGGTGAAGGTGAACCTGCTCCCGTCGGTGCGTACACATCGCACCTTGCGCCTAAAACAGTCAATCTGTGCATGGACCGTAGACAGTCAATCCATGCCCAAGATGACGTCGTAAGGCCTCGACGCTGCTACAAGAAGATCCCAGCCGAAGCTCTCGCCCCCTAGAGTAAGCTCACACTGCCGGCACCAGTGCGTAATCGTCGAGTCTGCTCCCGTAGGAGTCTCTAGCCGTAAGGATCGAGCCAACGGCTCTGTCGGAATCTCCGAGATCCGAACAAGGGCAGCGGCTATGAAAGAATGACTCGCTCCTGTGTCTAAAAGAACTGCAGCAAGGGTGGAATAGACACAGATAGTACCTCGAATCATCTCGTGTGCGCCGTGGTCGTAGGCCTCTGCTGCCTGAAGCTGTGCCTGTCACTGCCCGCCAGCTCCCTGTGGTCGGGGTGGACCTCCTGGTGGTGGTGGTGGTAGAGCCTCAAAGCGTCGGCCACCACCAGCTGCTCGTCCAGCTCCTCTGCCTCGTCCGCCTCCTCCCTGCGGACCGCCAGGGTCGACCCTCTGCCTCTGCCTCGGTGGTCCATCAACTGACTGCTGCTCCTCGGCACGACGGGTCGGGCAGTCGCGAGCCATGTGGCCCTGCCCGCCGCACGAGTAGCACTGTCTACCTCTCGTAAGACTGGCTCCGCGCTGTGTGCCCCGCACTGCTGAGCCAGTGCCCTGAGATCGTCGGCCTGAAGGTCTGGTCTGTCTGGACCCCTGAGTCATCCGTCGACTGCCTGCTGCAGATGACTCTGCCACGTGCCTCCCTGCGGTGGGTCGCTGTGCTGGTGTAGACTCAGCAAGGAAGCTCTCGATCAGAAGGGCCCTCTCCAGTACTCCTGTCTGAGTCGGTATGCTGAGGGAGATCAGCGATGCCCTGATCTCGTGTCTCAAACCCTGCTCGAAGGTCCGGGCCCGGAAGAATGGGTCCCGTACCATGTCGGTCGAGTAGCGCGAGAGATCGGTAAATCTCGCCGAGTACTGAGCGACCGTCATGCTGCCCTGCCGCAGTTGTAGAAGCTCCTGGATACGCACCGCACGAAGGGTGGCTGGGACGAACTCCGAGCGGAAGAGGCTCTCAAAGTCCGTCCAAAGAAGAGATGCCTCATCGTGCACCTGGAGCATTAGGCTCCACCATCGTCCTGCTGCTGCGTGTAGTAGGCTCGCAGCGAGGATCACCATGAGGTCTGCTGGTGTCCTCACTAGCCTAAACACTCGAACCACTGCCTCCAGCCAGTCCTATGCTGCCTGGGGATCCGTCTCCCCGCGAAACCTGGGCGGTCGCTGGCGCTGAAACTCATGCAGTGCGCTGAGGCGACGTGCATCGTCAGCTGCTGCTGCTGGAAGCATCGGGGGATCGGCGGGTAAAGCTACCGCCGGTGCCACTACTGGAAAAGGGCCCTGCACCAAGGCCTCGTCGCTCGGTGGGCTGTCGTCTCGCTCGACTCTCGGAACCCTAGCTGGCTGCCGTCGTGGGGCCATCCTGAAAAGGAAACAGGTGCGCCACGGTCAGAACAGTATACCTGGTGAGCTGATATAAGTAATCACAAAGAAAACTTTGAAACACACACGCAATCAATGTTTTCGTGCATTAAGTCAGAAATCAGAAGTCAGGGTCCTGGTGTACGGATACGTCGGCCGCCGCACCAACACTGGACTCCTTGGACTGATATCCACACTCAATACGCTAAACATTATTGCTTCACATAGAAAAGATCAGAGTTCGCGGTAGAACCGAACTCCTCTGATACCAATTTGTCACGACCCGCCCTCGGGGTCCATGCCGTGACTACCCCAAGCCCGCCTTCCATAGGCCAGGGGCTGGCGACTAGCACCAAGGCGTAAATCCCGGTAAAAAGGGAAGGCATTGCCTTTGATAAGTAAACACACACCACAGAGTAAACAAGCGGAAAGTAAACACTAAGCAAGCAGAGTACGACTGAAAGTGCGGAAAGGTAAATGGGCCAGAATACAAACCCAAACTGAAAGTAAAGTACAACTCGAAAAGGGAAAAACAGCAACTGTAAAGTAAAAGCCGCTACTCCGAGCTGTCCACCGGAAATCCCACCTGAAGGGTGGGTACAGATAGCTCCTCTGCTCCACGGGTCCCGCCGTCCGCTCCGTGCATGTCCCGCCCAGTGGTCCACCTCCGGGTACCGTCCCGCTCTACAAGCCTCTGCTAAGGTCAACGATGTCCGTCGTCTGCAACCAACACAACGTAGTGCGGGTGAAGCCCGTGCAGGGGTGAGTATAAGCTACTCAGTAGGGACCCCGAGACCCCTGAAGGTCTCTCAAATCTACAAAGGATAAACCACGAAGAAAAGTACAATCACGAAATAACAACCGACACTGCTTAGGTATATGCCCATACATATACCTAAGTCATCAATTAAAATACGCTCCAACCTCTGAGCCCAAGTACAACTCAGTCCACGCAGAAAAGTATACGAATTCCACATAGGAAAGAAAAACATAATCCACGCAGGATTGCACAACACAATCCACCCAAGAAAGCAATAGTATTCAGCTCACCCAGGTATACTTCTTTAAAGACGATAAAGATGATCACTGATCCATCTAAGTCGTCGGACCCACGAAGGATCGATAGGTAACTAACCCCCGCAGAAGACCCACACAGGATCGGGCTCACACAGAACCTGTAGGCGCTGGCTCACACAGAACCGCTGAGCGCAAGGACCCACACAAGATCGGGCCCACACAGGACCTGTAGCACTGATCCACGTAGGATCGCTGAGTGCTGTAGTCGTCGTCGTCGAATCCACACAGAATCTCTGTACTGTCGTCGTCGAATCCACACAGGATCTCTGTACTGTCGTCGTCACAGTCACAGTAGCAGTCGTAGCAGTAGAACAGTCGCAGCCAGCACTAGGGTTCCCGCACATAGCAAGCTCGTTCGGAGGGTCCGCTCCACGAGCCGAGAGGCTGATACATCAACTGTCACGAAGACCGAAGTTGATGTATCCAAAAGTTCCGTATCGTCAACAGGAACTCAACGCAACAGACGGCGCGTCGATCGGACGCCCGGTCTGAGAGTTATTGGCATTTTCGTCTCCGGGGCCCGGTTGGTTTTTAAGGCAAAACCAACCCGACCGTACTCCACCTGCGTCCAAACCTCGGGCGGAGTTTGCCAAAAGATCCGTCTCACTAAGAGGAACACAGCGCGACTGACGACGCGTCAATCGGACGTTCGTAGCTCAAGATATGAGCGTTTCCGCTCCGAAGGCCCGGTTGGTTTCGTGAACGATCCAACCCGGCCGAACTCAAAGTTAACCGAAACCTTGAGTGCGATATATTGAATCGACCGTCTCGATCCAAGGATCGCGTTGCCGCAGACGGTTCGTCATTCGGAGGTCCGAGGCTCATGTTATGGGCCAAAAACCAAGTCTGGTTCGAAATGGGGGGGTCCGGGTCCGGGCCGACCCAGCCCGACCCCCCCCCCCCCTGGGCGGCGCGGTGGCCGGCGGCGGCGGCGCGGCGGCGCGGCGGGCCGCGGCGGCCTGGCGCTGCGAGGTGGCGGCACGCGGGGGAATTCAACCCCCGCGGTTTTGACAAGGCGGCGCGACCTTGTGCCGCGCCTAAGCAGAAAACGGCCCCCACGTGGGGGCCGATTTAAAAAAAAAAGAACCGGGGGGCCGGCTGCCCCCCCCCCCCACCCCCTCTCATCAAAGAACCGCCCCCCTCATTAAGAGGGGGATTTTGTTGAACCGGTCGGGGGATTTATTCCCCCGGTTTTATGTCATCCGGCCGGCCAGCTGGCCGGCCGGTTTTTACCAACGGGACCGGAAATTCCGGTCCCGCCTTCGACTTCCGACGCCGGCGGCCCGGCCGCCGGTCTCCTCTTCCACCGCGGCCCGGAACCGGCCGCGGTCTTCTCGTCCCGCCGCGGCCCGGAACCGGCCGCGGTGTTCATCGTCCGGCGCGGTGCGACGGCACCGCGCCCCTTTCGCCGTGCCATGATATTCATTCAACGCGGCGCGACGGCGTCGCGTTCTTGTTGTCTCTTCCATGGTGCGCGCGATGGCATCACGTAAGATATTTGCACGTTCATCCGCGTGGTGCGACGGCACCACGCCACTTGCTTTCCTCCGCAAAATAATTAAACAAGAACGATGGAGGGGGGGTTCGGCCGTGTTCGTGCGGTCCGGCCCCCCTCGCGTTAACTATAACACTTAAATAAAATATTTAAATGCCTCACGTAGACATGCGATCCACGAGCAAGAAAAGGAATAAGGAAACCAAAATGAAATCAACAACCCCTACCTCGGGTTTAAGATTCGAAGATTCGTCTACGTTCCACGGAAGACGGCGTCGCGGAGGTCGGGCGTCGTGGTCGTCGTTCGTCAAATCCGTTGACGAAGAGATATGCCCGAAGAGACACGTCGTTGGCGGATCTTCGTTTGCCGACGAAGAAGGTCCGAGGAGGGAGCGGCGTTCCCTCTTGTTGACACCGAGGACAAAGAAGAGAGGCGTCGTTCTTCATCGGAGTTTGAGCGTTCTTCGTTCTTCGTCAGAGCTTGAAGATGAAGAGGAAGCTCTCAAAATGACAAACAAAGAACTCAAAATAAAATAAGACTACCTCTTATTTTATTAACACATAACACAAAAGAATTTCAATGTTTGAAATTCAAAAAGACTTAACTCCCATAATTAATTTAGAGTAACTTAAGCCAATAAAGAGGGGGGTTAAGGGAATTTGAAAAGTCTAGGGGTTCGTGTGGGCCCCACCACACTTAATCCTCCCAAGGGAGGTTAAATGGGTGTGGGTCCCACTTCCAACCCCCTTTGGTAGGTTTTTAACAAACTAAAAATAAAATTTGTCTTACACAAATTTTATTTAACTCAACTGAAAACCCCAAAACTTAACTTTCAACCCGCAACAAACGCAACTCCCGAAAAGGTCTCGTTAAGCGAATATCGGCGCTGCGAGTTCATCGGTGCCCTCGGATTTCAATTCCGAGAACCGGATCAAAAGTTAGGAATTCCCGCTCGTTCGTTCACTGAACGTACCCGAGCCAAACTTCGGAAATTAATTCCGGGCACTCCGGGCCTCGGAATCAGGTGCCGTCTGAAACCGTGCTCTTGTAAAATTCTAAAGAAAATTAAGAAAAAAATTTCCCTTGAATTTTACGGGTCTTTACATCAAAAGTAAGGATCATATAAACCATAATTGTTACCATTATAATTATTACATGAGATTCCACATCGAGTTGGTTCTCCCATACATGATGAATCATAGAACTCACCAAGGTTCAAGTGGTTAATCATGACTCCTTGATAGTTGGTTTAGAATAACCATGAGATTCCTCATTGAATCTCCCATTTCATTCAGTCTCTTAATCAGAGAACCTCCATAGTTTCCTTCAAACCCATTGTCACTTTGGTTCCTACTAGATCCATCCATTTAATAAAACCAAAAAAATGGTAGTGTGAGTATATCAACAAAATCATCATGTACTAATTAGTAAGATAAACACAAAGATATACTTACTCATTCACTTTATCAAAAACTATAACTTTTTCTGAAATCCTAGCCTATATGGTAATGTCACTTATGCTAAAAGAATACCATAACCTCTAATGTTATCTAAACCTCCCTTTGATACCAACTATAAAGACATGGCCTTAAACCTTACATAATCTTGATTTATTTCAAGAATACACATTGAGGTTTTTTTCAGGTTTAGAGTTTTAGAGAATTAGATCATAAATCATGCATTACATTCCACATTTAAACAAAGTGGTTTCATAAAAGATAGTACTCATTTATTCCCATAAACGGAAACATATTTAAAATAAAACATGGATTCTTTCTTGACACTTCCTTGACAATATCATCATATCATGTACATTTCCCTTGACCTGTGAAAAACATTTAAAAAACATGGGATGAGCATAAAAAGCTCAGTAAGGGATATAGAAATATTGAAAGGAAACATTAGTACATGTATACATAAGAATCAATGAAATCATAAATTACTCATAAAACATAAGCACATTAACATACCTCTTGAAATATTTAGATTTATGAATAACTCATAGAAGTCATAAGACATTAAGGTAACTTGAGGCATTAAACCGATTCTTACGAATGGAGTAACCCTCATGTTTACATTTGGAATACCCATCACATTATGTTCCATAAATATCAAAGGAGAAACCATAGCATTTAACTCCTGCGCGTTACCCAATGCATTGGAGATCTATATTGGGCTCACCCGCCCTTAATTTATCATGGGACCACCCGCCTTCATAAAAAATTCCCAAGAACCATAACATAATCATAGCACATAACTTAATCATAAAGTAAAGATAACACTCCCACATTTCAATAACAATATAACATTTTATGATTTTGAAAAAAATGAATCCATTCTCAAAACAATTTTCAATACCATTTAAAACATTTAATAAAGAGATTTTTAAATAAAAGTCACCCATACCACATTGAAGCTTTTAAAATTTTAATCCATTATTATCCATCTAAATAAATCCTTAAAACCATTTTTAAAACATGGATATTAATGATAAATATTTATATTAATAATTTATTAAAACATTTAAAACGATATTTTAGTTAAAGGGTTTTTAACATAGTGAGTTAGACTTGAATACAATAATTGAGGAATAACATTTAATAAAAACATTATAATATCATGAGAATAAATGGATTCATGATATAATATTCCAAAGGAAAATATATACACCATATAAGAGTGAATTGGTTCATAACAACAATGATGTCTCAATAGAAATATAAAATGAGATAAAATCCCTTATAAAGAAGGTATTGTTAAATTAAGGATAAATCAATCTGATAATTGTGTGTGAAAAATATAAATACACCCAATATAAGTGGATATTAAGTGTAAAACAACCAGAGTACACTCACACATATTCATAGGATGACATATTCCATAACTACAATTTGAACCCAAAGAAATCGAAATTGGGATAAAAAGTTCCCTTGGTAAAATTCGACAGCCTAACGGTGTCACTTTAAAATTCATAAAATTAGTTGATGAGAGAGAAAATGGTATCTCATCACTTGGACATAAAATTTAAATCAATATGGATATATAAGAACATATCCCAACATAAAAATATGTAAATTAAAATACATAACAAAATAAGACTTTTAAAAAGAGGAGTGTGAAAGGATCCCTTACCGATTTGGGAAACTTTCAAAACGTACACCCCGTGAATGAAGAGTCATACAATGAAAATTTAAATACCAAAATAGTATAATAATGGTCAGTACATAAACCACACAAAATGAAATACTGACCAATGTATCATGAATCTCATGGGCATAAAAAGTGAGATGAAAATCCACTTATGAAAATTTGGCAGCCTAACAGTGCCACATAATGCTTCCAAAAATGGATTGATGAGATGAAATAGGAAATATCATCATATTAACATAAAATGTAAAGAATGATTAATATATAAGAACATCCCCCAACATAATAAATATGATCTTAAAATAAGTTACATAAAAAAGAGTACTTTAAATGAAAGAGAGAGGTTGGATGCCTTACCTCAAGTCCGACATGTCTTGTTCGTTTCTTTAAATTCCTCAATAATAAACCTTGGTCAATTTAAAATTGTTTAAGTACCTCTTGTAAATATTATTATTCAGTTAATATCACATATTATAATGTTATAATAATTTGTGAATAATGTGAGTTTATATCAGATGTTTTTGTCGATGTTTGGTACATGAGTCAAAAATGAACTTGTTTGAAAAAAATAGTCCATGTAGTTATAAGTACATCATCTCCAGAATAGTATTAAGGATTTAAATATCATATATATCCATTAAATATTGATTTTATAATATTCTATAATATTTGGAAATAAAAATAAATGAAATGAACCATTCATGGAGATGGTAGGCCTTATGTACGCATGAACGCTACATTCATTTCTTTTTCATATTAATGGAATTAAAATATAATTGAGAGATATATATATTATAATTACATTATAATATACATGTTATATATGTCACATAAGTTCATTAATTTCATTATTTAAACATTCCAGGTATTGCATGAATGATTCACCTCACTTGAGGGGGCAGTAGTCCACACTTTCTCATATGAAATTATCACATTTTCACAACATGCAAAGAATAAAGTTATGTTTTAAATATAAAATATAGAAGAATATATAAAACATAAATACCATATATATCATAAATTAAATAAATTTAAATTATAATGGCCATCTTTAAATGTGTTAAAAGAATATTGAACAATCATCATTTCATGAGGCAGTAATTCGCCATCCACAAAAACAGTATGTTATTTAACAATTAGACGGATGTGTGTGCAACTGTATCTCGAATAATTCTGATAACAACATCCTAGTATATTTTAGATATTGGTGTTGTTACAAAATAAAGGAATAAATAGTGTTTATGGGGTTGGATAAGCAAAATAAAACAAAATAACATAAGAGAATACATTACCTTTAAATTCGGTAACTCCCTTTGGTTTGAACCAAAAGGTTTCTTGAAGAGATTTATGCCTAAGTTAAGGCTTTAATAATTAAGATAGGGATGTAAAGAGATGAAATGGTCAGGGTTTGGCTGAGCCAAAGGCTTGAGTGGTGTGGGTAAGGGGGTAGAGGTGGGGGCCTTTTATAAGAGATGATGAGTGGCAATCTTGGAATGTCTTGAAAAGATAATTTATTATAAAATGATTTTCGGATTATAAAGTTCCCAATTTGATATATTTATAGGATAACGTGATAAGGTTTCTAAATCCACCCATAAAATAGGATTGTGAACAGTTTATGACTAATATTTTACCCTATCTTATCATTTTATTTAAATCTTTCATTTATGAGGTAATCACATCATCATCATAGTGTCATAAAAAAATAATTTATATAATGTCTAAAAATAATATACAAAATATCATAATGTAGTGAATATTTTTATTTTTATGATGGATATTTATAGTAAAAAATATGACTTGTATTTCCCCATTTAATTTTTTTTAGTAAAACAATACATGTTTGTGACATTTTAATTTTAACTTTAAATAGAAAGTTATTAATGTCATTTTCATACCAAAGTGGCTCCTTGGGGTCCCCAAGATGACCCATGGATTTCCTTGGTTGGCAATGGCTCATCCAATAAGGTTAGCACATGTGTCAAGGTCATTTAATATTATTATAACATTATCCTTACCTTAAATTACACTAATTACCATTAATCGTGATTAATAATACATAAAATTGTTTATTCACCAAAAAAATATTTTAATCTAATTAAACCACATTTTACATACTAATTACAACTATGTATGTTAGATTTTTGAAATTCAAATCACAGAAGTCGTACAGTTTCATTTAAACGAAAAAATTAGTTTTTAACTACCACATAGTGGTTTCACTATTCATAAAAAATTGAGGTTTTTCAGAAAAATACAAAAAAATCACCCTAAGCTATATTTGATATACTGAATTCAAAAATTATGTCTATTTTAAAAAATTAAAAACATAAAATTTTCATTAGTTAATTTAATAAAAAATTCCTGTTGTCAAAAAAATTGCGTGTTTTTAAGAAACAATATATATTAAAAGATTAACACTAGTTTAAGTCCAATTTCAACGTGAAATTAATTCCAATGACCACCGTTGGATTAAATGGAAAAAATCTATTCTAATTTCACTTGAAAATCAATTCAAAAAGATTATCTAATAATATAAATATATTAGATTAAAATGACGTTTTAAAATAAAATACAACATTTTCAGTAAAACTGATCGTTATCGGAAAAATAACAAAAATTTACATAAAGTATATTTTGATGTCCAGATTCTAAAGAGGGATTTTATTTTTTCAAATATAACATATAAAATCTTAAAAAGTATATTTAAAAAGGGTTTTCCATCAAAAGGAAGTTAATCGACCTTTTAAAGAATATTTGTATATTTGTGCTTAAAATTTGATTCATTTGGATTTTAAGCCTCTAAAATTTATTGGATAAATGAAAAAATATTTCCCAGACATATATAATCATTTTGTAGTTATTTCTGTTCATTCCCATCCTTACAACGCCTAGGTGTTAACTATTATAATATTATTAAATTATTAGTGTGTAACATTAGATTTCAAAGAAACTTGTTGTTCCGTATTGGGTACGCCATCGAGCATAACATTCCCTTTAAAGTAATATTAACATTTTATTCACAAATATTGATAAACCATAGAATGCAATATTATTTATTTACCAGGGATGTTACAGTTCTTGTTTGAAAAATACGCATCCTTTTTTCTATATCAAATCAAAACAGATTTGTATAAAATATTAAACGAACTATCAATCATTTAGCTTCTTTATGTGATAATTTTGATGTTTGGGTTGTTCATATGAAACATCCTTTCCTTCATAAGAATCTGATTTTATTATCTACAGATTATTTGAAATCATTTTGATATATGCTGTTTGTATTATATTATCTAGTAATAATATGTAATATATGTTGTTTTGTAATGGTTTTTAAAATTTTATTTGTTAACTTATGTATTCATTTAATTATTATTTGATTATCTTATTACAAAAATTAGTCTATTATTATAGGAAATAATTAATATTGTTACATGTGAAAAAAAATTGATTGTATTTGTTCCTTGAAAATGTTATTATTCTTGTATATCCGTTATGATATGAATTAAAGGATTTTATTAGTAGGATTTAAAATATATTTTAACATCAAAACTATATAATTTTTTTTAAAACAATTATTTTTAAATTTATTAGTTTATATGTAATCCTTGATTAAAAAATTATATCTTTTCGAGGAAGCCTGAATTTTAGGGGAGTTTATTTTATAATTTATTACTCTTTTCTTTTTGATATCACAAAAATGGAATATGTTTATATATATCTTTTTAGGATATGATTATTCATATTTTTTTATATTGGGTGAAAAATTTATAGTTTTTTTTAGATGTTTATCGTGGGAAAATTTGGAAAATTTTATATTCGTATAAAATTTATATCCTTGAAATGTTAAAAATGTTTTGATCTTTATCTGGGGGAGAATTCTTCTTTATTATATATTTTATAAACAAATAGGGGTGTTTAGGGAAATTAGACCTATATATTCTAAAAAACAAAAGGATAAATGTGATTAATTTATTTATTGTTATGAAATCTTCTTATATTAATTTTTTTTAAAATTTATGTATCTTTGTTATGGGTTTTTTATTATATGAATGGTGGATATTGTTGAACATGTGCTGATTAAAAAAAGTTTTTATTAATTTTTCATTTTTAGGCTCACAAACACCCAAATTTATGTTACTAATAAATTTTCTTTTATGTGAATTTCATGAAGGTAATATTCATTAAATATTTATTCTAGAAATATATACTTGTCATTGATATGTGGTAAATTTTTGTTGATGTATTTTGGATTTTTTTACATATTATAGAAATAATGATCATACCAGATATTCATAACGTTTAATGTATTGATCATACCATATGTTTGTGTGGAACCCTATATTTTGAGAAAACAAAATGTATAGAAAAAAACCATTTTATTGGAAATACCCCTTTGTTTGGGGAAACTAATTTATGGTACACCAACCATAATTTTCTGATTAATACTGCATTTTCATCCCTAAATTTGGAGATTTTTAACACATGAGGGAACCCTAAATTTTAATATTCCATCACAGAGCTGCAAATCTAAGATATTATCCAAGATTTATGAAATGGTTTCAACAGTAGTAAGGATCTAATAAAATCTTCTTACGATCAATTCAAAGGAACATTATGATTGTTTTAAAGTCATCTATTCAATAAAATAAATCATGTATAGTCATATGGGATTTTGAAAATATCTAGAATAGTTATCAATTGAAATATTCCTAATTTCTTATCCAATATTTCTAGTGCTTGTTTGGCGTTGATTTTTTCAACCTACTATGTTAATGTCTAGTCATTCCTCAATGAAAAAAGGGGGAGTTATAAATGATAAATATATACATGGAAAAACTGTTTTTTAATTTAAACAAGTTTCTTATTTCCATCAAAAATATATTCGAGACATACATGTTTTGATTTATCTGATGGAATCACTAATATTTTGGTCATTGGAAGTGAGTTTTATTGTTACATATTCTCCTGTAAATACGATGATTTTTTTAACATATACACTTTAGAGACATAAATGTTTATACATATGTATGGGTTTTTCTCATGAAATGTTTCCTGAAATGTTATATAATATTAAATATTTATTTACTTATATGAATTAATGATGATTTGAATTCATCTGATAGTTTCATCTAAAATTTGGAACTATAACATGCTTTCTCAATCAAAACAATCTCTATAGTATTATCAATGTATTTCCAACACACACTCTATCATGGTGAATTGTCAGATTCTTGTACTAAGATGTGTATTTTTTGGTTCCCTATAAAAGAAAATTACGGTATTGTATGTATGTATTGTATGGTTTCAACTACCTACACTCAATTGATAATGCCCAATGACATGATGGCATATTTGTAAAAATCACCATGATCAAGGAGTAGAGAACTGGATGAGTGTAGTTGGGGATTGTTGTTTCCTAAACCAATAAACATCATTGTGTTCTTTACCACAATTATTTACATTTCTCACTTAACTTTAATAGAGATAGAAATGTTCTCCACAAAAAAATATTTGTGTTTTTAATCTATAAAAGATATTGAAGAACATAATTCACTATTCTATAGTGTATTTCTCTTCATCATCATCATCCAATCCTAAAAGATATATAGTCTAAAATTTCATACTCCATATAATCCCACTATAAATGTTCTCATATGTCCCTTGATATATTTGTGCTTCATGGGAATACAGATATGTTTGTGCCATGTGATTCATCTATTAATTCCCTTTTTTATCTCACATATTGATAAACCACATAGAATAATTTAATGGTTTAAAACATCATATTCATCAGAAAGCTTTAATAATATCTTATCATTAATTCAATTAATTATGTATTATAAGACAATATCATCATGTGGTATTTTCTTTAACAAATCCAATAAATATGTTTTGTTGATAATTTGGTTGATGTGTGATGTTTCCCATTTCTAAATTATTACCATTTTAAACTTTACCAATTAATAAAATGCAATATCGTTTTCTATAACAATATCAGAAAGAAATTCAAGATATCTCCACTATAGGAAATCGGCTACCTAGTTTTCATTCCTATGGTGGTAGCGTATCACACAATCATAGTCCCTAAGTAGTTCTATCAATATATTTAGTCTCATGTTGAGTTCATTTTCGGTGAAAATTAATTTCATACTATTTTGATCATTATATATCTCACAACTCTCAAAATATATATATTTCCAATATCTATTCAAGGACATTATTACCATTACTAATTAATGATCATGAGTGTGATAAATCTATTTATATGTGCCCGTCCTTAAACATTACCTAATATTGTGTAAAGTTAAGAATTCAGATTGAGGATCTTTTCATATATAGTGATTTAGAGAATTAGGTTGTAACTATTACATTAAATCTCAAAAATATTACTATGTAAACATTTCTACTCTATCAAAATTCTTTTCAGAATAATAATAATCCATAAATAAAAAACAAGAGTTATTTTCAAGATACAAATCATTGGGAATTCATCCTTTATCTTACCCTTACATATACCCAGTGAAATGAATTTCAAAAACATGGGATGAGAATAAAATGATCAGTAAGGGATAAAAAATAATGGAATAAAACATTATTCCCTGAAAACATATAAATTAAGAAATTTTACTTTTAAATAAAAAATCATAGCTCTTTAACATACCTCATGAAATCATAAGATTGATAAATAACACAAAGAAATCATAAAGCATAACGGTAACGTGTGGCATCTATAACATACTTATGTTGTAGCATTCAAAACCACGTTGGTATTTAAATTAGGAATACCCATCATAGTATATTGCCTAAATATATTAGGAGAAACATTATTGTTTTCCTCAATCACATTACCCAATGCATTAGATAGCTGTCTCGGGCTCACCCATAATTGGTTTATCACGGAACCACCCTTATTTGATTTATCATGTAACCACCCGTCAAATATCCATTTACCATTACATAATAACAACATATAAACTATTTAAATTATCAACATTTCATTCATCAAACATAATGAATCAATTCAAGATATTGAAATATTCAATCCATTTCTAAAAAACATTTAATGAATTTAATAAATCTATTTTTGAATAAATGTGTCCAATTACACATTAAATGTTTTAAAAGAATTAAAATTTTAAAATTTCAATGTCTGTATAAATAAATCCAAATTTATTTTAAAACATGGATATTAATGATAGTTATTTTTTAGAATAAAACATAACAACATTTAAAAAATTGTTTTAGTTAAAGAGTCCATTACCGCTTGAGAAACTAATTGAATAAAAATAATTAAATGATGAAAAAACACAATGCATATTATGTCATTAGAATAAGGATATTCATGATATAATATGTCAAAGGTAATTATATACACCATATAAAGTGAATTTTTGTATAAGAAAAAATAACTTTTAATGGAATGTAAATTGAGACAAAATCCCTTACAATGATCGTATAAATTATATAAGAATTTATCAATGGGATGATTGTGTGTTGAAAAACTATATCCACTCAAATAGAAGTTTAAATTACATAAAACATAAATATTTATCTATTCCATGCATAATCATTGTATAATATAATCAACGATGAATTCATAAAACCTAAAGAGCTCAAATTGAGATTAGAAATTCCTTTATGAAAATTCAGCGGCCTAACAACATCACATAAAATTGATAAAATGAGATGATGATGGTGAAAATGGTACATAATAAAATTAAAATAATGTTTATATAAATAAGGATATAGAAGAACAAATCCCATTATAAAAAATGGAAATTGAAGGACATAACATAAAATAAGTCATTGATTGAAAGAGGATGGTGAAAGGTTCCCTTACCTTGAGTCTAACTTGTCACGTATATTCTTTCTTCTTCTAGAATAATATACAGAAGTTAATTTAAACTTTCTAAATACCCATTTTAAATTTTATTATTATTTTAATATCACTTATTACCACATTATAAATTTTATATAATTATTTAAGTTAACCACGATCATTTTGTTGATATTTGGAACTTGAGTCAAAAATTAACTTGTTATAATTACAAATTGGACGTGGGATCAAAAATCCATTATCCCAAAAATTTTATTCTGGATTTAAATATCATATAAAAATAGTATATATGTATTTTTAATAGTCCATAACCTTGGGATATAAGAAATGGAAGGCACTGTTCATGGAGACGGTAAGCTGTACGTACGCTTGAACAAAACTGTAATTTTTTCATATTTAAAGGAATTAAAACTAAACTATATGTAGGTATATAATAATTCAAGTATAATATAATTTTTTATATACATATCATTAGTTCATTAACACCATCCTTTATACGTTCCATTAATTGAATGAATGAGTCATATCACTTCGAGGGGGCAGTAGTCCGCACTTCCTCAAATGAAATTATCATATTTACCGATTTGGGTAACCATAAAGGTATGATATAAATGAATAATATAGAAGAATAGAGACAATATATATATAATATATATCATATATAAATTTAGTTCCATTACAATGTCCACCAAGAGAGGTAGTAGGTTATAATTGAACAATCATCATTTTGTGAGGGAGTACTTTTCCCTCCACATAAATTGTATACTCTAAATCCATTATAAGAAGGTGTATTTAAGTGTAGTTATAATACATCTCATAAAAACAACCTATTATATTGAGTATAATGGTGTTTTAATGTAAAACAATAATTGTAATAACATAGTTCAAGGATAAGGAAAATATAATAAAAGAACTTGATAGAAGACGTTACCTTTGAATTAGGTAAATCCCTTTGGTTTGAACCAATAGGCTTTATTGATTTCACTTCTTCCTAAGGGAAGGCCTCTAATATTAAAAGATGATTTTTGGGATCTTATTTGGGATTATTTAAGATGATCCAAGGGGGATTGAGAGGTGTGAGTACAGGTTAGAGGTGATGGCCTTTTATAAGGGGGTGGAGGGGCTTTTTAGGAATGTTTGAAAATATTATTTTCTTATAAAATGAATTTCTATTTAAAAAAGTCCCAAACTATATTAATTAGATGTCACGACATGTCCCATAGGGCCCATCACATGACTACCCCAAGCCTACCTTCTGTAGGCCAGGGGCTGGTGACTAGCACCAAAGGCTTATTCCCTAAAACTGGGAAGGCATTTCCTTTATAACATGTAAGCACACTTAAACAATTAGAACTCAAGATAGTAACACAAGTAAACTGAACTGTTAAAAGAGTTAGTGCAGTAACTAAAAGGGTCCAGAATACAATCCCAGCTAGAAATTACAATTATAACTGAATTCAAAACTACTAAAGAAAGAGAAAAGTCAGTTGTTGGATAATCCTTCGTGGTTCCTACTTAAAGGGTAGGTACATAATGCCTCCTCAGCACTCCATGCCCACTCGTATCGTCTGCATACCGACACGCCGTATTTTCCACCTCCAGGAAGCATCTATTCCTGGAACACTCAACATCAGTCAATACTGTCAGTCATCTGCATCCAACACAACAAGGTGCAGACATAGCCCGTGCAGGCGGTGAGTATAAAGATACTCAGTAGGATCCCCACGACCCTCAAGGTCTTACAAAATCCACCAAGGGTAAACCAAAATGTATGAAATCAACAATTAACTTTACTTAGGTATATTACCATACATATAGCAATGCTATCATGTAATCCATCTCAATTATAAGGAAAACACGGAGATATTAACTAAGTTCACATAAGGATTTATTCTAGGGAAATATCAAGTAACATCCCCAGTCACATCGTCAAACACTATAGCTGCAAATGTACTCCACCCCTATCGAGTACAGTGGGCCTTATGTGTCACACAGAGGCACTTCCAACTAACCCTGGACTAATGAGTTACTCCTCATATATAGTATTGTGGGTCTACCGCGTCACACAAAAGAGCTACCCCACGTAGCCTACTGAGTTACTCCTCCTATCGAGTACCGTGGGTCTGCCACATCACACATAGGCGCAATCCACCATGGGTCTGCCGCGTTGCACAAAATGTTCCCCCCACTGGGTTTATAAAGTCGTGATTTTTTGAGGTACTCCTCTGGTCGAGTACTGTGGGTCTATCACGTCACACAAAAGGAACTCACCCTCGCAGCCTGCTGAGGTACACCACTTATCCAGTACGATCGTTATGTGGCATCCCAAAGAAGGTCCCCCCCCCCACTGTGGTTCAGCCATGTCACATAGAGGGACTCTCCATTGGGCTAGTGCAAGTCACTTTGAGTCGAAGAGGACTGTAGTCATCAAGTCTCATCCAACTACTAGGTTCCCACATTATTCTCGCTTGTCTCAAAGAGGATATGCTTGACAAGATACTAGTTGATACTCCAACTCTCATGAAGTCTCATGAAGAAGTATTTCAAAGAACCATTATGTTCTAGGGGTCTCAACACAATAGACAACGGGTCAATTAGATTCCCGATCTGTGAGTTATTATAATTTTATCCCAGAGGCCCTGATGGATTCAGGCTCGATCCAAACCGACCGTACCTCAACTATACCCTAAAATCTATTCGGGTATACTCAATGGGGCTTTCATCATCCTATATTTCCAGCACCACTGATGGTTCATCAAACGGACATCTGGTGCCAATGTTATGGCTAAAAGAAAGTAAATGGGTCGTAGTGCACCCAGGTCCGGTCAGACCCGGCCTGACCCGACCTCGGCTGACCCAGTTTGTGTTGACCCGACCCAAACATAGGGTCTAGCTCAGCCTACTAGGTGGACCGGCAAGCGTCGAGGGCCTTGAGGGGCAGTGGGGGTCGCGGGGCTGCGAAGGCAGCGGGTCGGCTCAGCCGCAGACCGTGGCTCGACCGCGTGGGTGCTGCAAGGTCGTAGGGCGGCTCAGCTGCTGACAGGAGCTCAATCACGGGGGTGCCCCGAGGGCATGGGGCGGCTCGGTATGTCCTAGGGCGGATCGGCCCAGAGGGTGCTGCGAGGGCGGTTCTGCCCGGAGGCCACCGCAAGGGCGATTCCGCCTAGAGGTTATCGTGATTATGGTGTGGCCCTAAGGGAACCGTGAGACCAGCACGGCCGGGGTGGGACGGAGGCGGTAACGATGGCAAGGGGGGTTCGTCCATGGGTGGCACTGTGGATCGGCATGGCGGGGGAGCGGCGACTCAGCACGACGGCGGCGCAGCGGCTCGGAATGGCAGTGGCGCAGCGAGGGTATTCATCCTGGGGGCAAGGCCGGTTCGGCCAGGAGGGAGGATCGTTGTGGGGGAATCGTGGGTCACGAAGGTCACGGGTGGCAGTTTTGTTGCCTTCTCCAACTTTTCCTCCTTTATCTCAATCCTTGACTTCAATGTTCACCACAATTCAACAGAAGGATTATAGAGGGGAAGATCCAGGGCTGGCACTCTCTTCATTAGGGTGGTAGGAAGTGGCTCCACAAGATCAAGAATGGGTAACAAAACAAACCAAACACCATCCCTATAATCCTCATTAATCACTATTCCCAATCCCACAAAAGAAAAACATTTGCGGTTCAATCTAAAATAGATAGTTGATCCGCGCTTGTTATTTTAGAAGGGGAGAACATATGAAGTTATGATCATTTAGAAATAAACCCATACCTCATTCGCTTGATGACATTAGCACAAAAAGGTATCATGTTCATCGACTCAACGAAGATGAGGATGTCCCTCGTCAGAAGAAGTCCTGAGGATAATGGTCGAAGGAGGTCAGCGTTCTTAATCAGTGGAGCTTTCTTCATTGGAGAGCTTTCTCACAAGTTCTCCCAATCCCACCAAAATAAAATGGTCGCCCAAAATAATATATTGAAACATCCATTAAGTCGTTGGAATAAAATTGAAATGGGTATAATTAATTAATTGATGTGTATGTTCAATTAATTAATGTGGATGGGTTGGAATCATTAATGCTTGATGTAAGGAACAATTAATGTGGAGAATGTCAAGAGGCTCCTCCACATTAATGTGGGGGTTGAGTGGATTCTTCACACCCAATTATGAGGAATAAACCTCGGGTGGCCCCCACCACCATGACCTATCAAGGGAGGTTAGGCACGAGAGGTCCCAACATTTATATTCTATCAATGAAGGTTAATTATTGGGCATCCCCACTTCTCATCTTCGATAAGTTTGTGGTTAAAAAATATAAAATAAAAAGCTAAACACTATATTTTTTTATTCTTTTCAAAAAAACCCAAAAACTAACTTTATCCCCCGACCATCCGTCCTTGAAATGCTAAAAAAACCTGCTCACATGTTAACTAAATGGACACAAAGAACAGTTTAGAAACTGATTCTGGACACAGCGAGCCTCATAATGATGTGCCGTCAATTTTCACGGACTCTTAAATTTCCCATTTATTTTTAAAAAAATACATGAAAATTATAGGTCATTACATTATCCCCACTTTAAGGATCTACATCCCCATAATCCATAACTCAGTCTAAGGGAACAAATGAGGTTACTAAGCATGCATATGATCCTCCCACATCCATGTTCTCTTATGGAGGACCTCGTACTTCCAACAAACATGCACTAGAGGTATGGACTACCCACATAGGACCCTCTCCTTTTGATCATCAATATCCACGGGAACCTCTGTAAAAGTCTCCCCATTGTCGACGTTTAGCTCTCCATGGTTGATGATGTGGGAAGGGTCCTGCTTGTATCTACTCAACTAGGATACGTGGAAGATGTTGTGCAGCCGGTGCAACTGAGGAGGAAGAGCTATGTGGTAAGCCACCACACCAACTCTGCTGAGGACCTGGAATGGTCTGAAGAATCATGGAGATAACTTGCCCCCTAGAAGAAATATCTATAAATCTCTTCGGGGTGAGACCTGTTGAAATACGTGGTCACTATCCTCGAACTCCAACATTCTATGTCTTATGTCGGCATAGGACTAATTTATGCTCTGTGCAGTCATCATCTTCTCCTGGATGATGTGCACCATCTCTGTGGTAGGTCGTACCATCTCTGGTCCCACTAGTCCTTACTCCACTTGGTCAGTCTAGCACAAAGTTGATATGCATGGACGCACGTAAAACACCTAGAAATGTACAATCCCAATGGTGGAGTGATAGGTGTTATTTTATAAAAACTCCCCCAATGGAATGTGATCCTCCTAGCTGTGACTGAAGTTGAGGACACAATAATGAAAGATTTCCTCGATGGTTTGAATGGTCTCCTCAGTCTAGAGATCTGTATGAGGATGGAAGGTGGTTATCAAATGAAACTGTGTCCTCAAACCCTCCCACAACCCCTTCCATAGCCGGGAAGTAAAACATGCATCACAATCGGAGACAATCGTTGAGGGTACACCATGTAACCACTCAATATATTGAAAATAGAGGCGTCCAACACTCTCTACTGAACCTTTCTCTCTGATCAGTAGGATGTGGGCCGACATGGTGAGTCGGTCAATGATCACCCAAATTGAGTCATGACCCCTAGACGTACGTGGATGCCCTCTCACGATGTCCATGGATATCCCATCCCACTTCCACTCTGGTACCTCTATAGGCTGAACAAATCCTACTGATACCTGATGCTCCTCCTTTACTTATTGATAGGTGAGGCACCGAGAGACAAACTCTGCCACTTCATTCTTCATTCCTGACCACCAGTGTTGTCATTAGAGATCCTGCTGCATTTTCGCCACTCTTTGATGTACAGCTAGAGGAGAAGTGTAGAACATCCATAACACTTCCTTCTAATGTGACACTGAATCCATGATACATCCTTTGAAGAGGATGAAATGCTCCCTACCTTTGGAAAATCCATCAGGTGCCTATCTTGTGGATATCTAAGCACGTCGAGTCTCGAAGTTAGCATCCCCACACTGCACCTCCCAGTCTCGCTAAAGAAGTGGAGGAGTTACTCTAAGAGACTGAGGAAAAGATTCTCCATCCGGATCCACAAAGGATATCTGTAAGGTAGCCAGAAACTCCGTCATCTCACCTAGTAGCTATATACTAGTCCTCCTGATGAGTGCATCTACAACAATGATCCCCTTCCCAAGATTATGGACTATCTCAACGTCATAGTCCTGGAGTTACTCAAGCCAACATAGTTGTATAAAGATCTTTTCCTTATTAGAGATGTTATACATGAGACTTTTGAGATCAGAGTACATAGAAAAACTTTAGCATATTAGATAGTGTTTTCATATCTTCAAGGAGAAGACTACTGTTGCTAACTCTAGGTCAGGGGTAGTGTAGTTCTTCTCATGTTTTCTTAGCTGCCAAAAACCATATGTGATCACTTCTCTCTCCTGCATCATGAAAAATCACAGTCTGGTCCCTAATGTGTCATAGAAAACTATGTACCCTACACCCTACTTTGGAAGCCTCATGATGGGTGCACTAGCCATCCTCTACCACAGCTACTGAAATCTCTACTGGCATCTCTCTGACCACAAAAATGGTTATCCCTTCATCGTCAATGCTGATAGTGGTGTTGAAACTACGGAGATGTCTGGCACAAATCTCTGTTAAAACCAATCCAACTCAAAAGTCCCTCTTCAATCGGGGAGGTAATCCTGGTGGTGTCTTTTAAAAAAGATGACACCACATTCTACTACTACTGTTGGGAACTGGTAACTCAAAAATCCTACTGCCATGAGGGTAAGGTTGGCTGGCTCAAGAGTGATTGGTTGCACCCTCTTATGCATGATCTAATCTTGTGCTGCCTGGGTTTCCTTTTTCATTGACCAAGGAAAACCCTTTTCCAACGTTGTAGATTAGACACAACCTTTTCGCCTAATACAATCAATCTGAGTATGAATTTTGGATGGCCAGTACATATCCAAACTAATGTAGTAAGGCCTTGACGCTACCCCCCCCATAGGATCGAACCAAAACTCTTGCATCAATGGTCATATGACATCATCGGCGTAAATGTGATTATCGATTCTCCTCAGAAAGGGGTCTCTATACGTGGGGGTCAAGTCAACGGCTTAACCGAAAACTCTAGGTCTTGAACAAGATTTGTGGAAAGAAGGAATGATTGTTTCCAATGTCATTTGATACAGAATCTAGTAGCAGAAACACACTATAGCTTGAATCATTACTAGAGCCCTTCGGTCCCACTCAATGACTGTATGCAGCTACTCCCTTCCCCAGTCTTCTATCTCCCTAGACCTGGTGTGTTCCACAACAAAGAGGGATGGTTGTAACATGTCAAAAAGTACACCACCTCATGCTGCTCTCTTAGATATACTTCCACATCTTTATCCCTATAAATTCATCTGTTAGAAACACTTCTTCTTCCTAAAACATTATACACATCCAAGTCCCTAAGACTGGCACATGTTTCCTGTTTTTCCACTAATAACATTCAATGACTATATCTGCTCAGCCAAATAAAATTCAACCAAAAAGGTTCTCTCTAGCACTCTTACATAAGTAGGAATTCATAGAAGAAACATTTTGGTTCAGATGTCCTTAAACACACCTCTCTCAGAGGTCCGATCTTTAAATAACTTATCGTATCTTATTAATCAAGTACCGGGAATGATCGGTACGCCTCGATGATTAATCAGATACCGACATGTCGCCCAACTGAAGCTGTATAAGCACTGGAGAACTATCATCCACCTCCTCATGCTAGTCTTCAGCCGCCTATGAGTCGGGCTCCCCTCGGAACCTGACGGGTATCTGATGTTAAAACAAATTTAAGGAACTAAGCCTACATGTTTCCTCTACCGGAATTTCCAGTCATAACTACTGACCAACGAGTAGTGATATAGGTGGCACACTACCCAAAGGTACCATCTCAGGCATCAATCCATTTACCAAAGCCTCGTCACTATGCGAACCAACCTCATGGTCACTAGCTGAATAAGAATAGTATTATTGATCACCATCTTCTCTACTAGTGTTTCAACTAGGCAGGAAACTCTATAAATCGCCTCCATCTAGTCTTCTACTGCCTGGGAATCTATCTCACCTCGAAACCTCAGAGGCCTCTGATGCTGGGACTTGTGAAATGCAGTTAGTCGGTATGCACTCTCTGACAGTGTGGCTGGTGGTATTTTCTGCCCAACGGGGGGTGGGGCTGCTGGTACGCCACCTGAAGGATCCAACATAGTAAGAGGCCCATGTACTGGAGCCTCGTCTCTCGGTGGGCCATTAGTGTGTACTCTCTTAGAAATCCTAGATGGTTGTCTACACAAAGACATACTGATAAAGAACATGTGTGCCATAGTGATTATGTTATACCTATTTAGTTGACATCAATGATCACAAAAATACTTCTGAAAATAGACATACAATCGGTGTTTTCGTGCAATGAGTCGGAAAATGGATGTTAGGGTCCTAGTGTATGGATACGTCAGCCGGCATACCAACACTGGATTCCATAAACTGATAACCACACTCAATACAATTATCACTATTTATGCTAAAAAGAAATATCAGAGTCCTAATTTCTACGGTAGAACTAACTCTTCTGATACCAATTTGTCACGACCCGTCTCCCAAGGCCCGTGTCGTGACTACCCCAATCCCACCTTCCATAGGCTAGGGACTGGAAACTAGCACCAAACACATATTTCCTAAAACTGGGAAGACATTTAATTTTTATCCTGTAATCACATGTAACCAAAGACACAACAATAAAGTAACACAAGTAATATTTACTGCAAATATAGTTAGTGTTGTAAGTAAAAGGGGCCAAAATACAAGCCCAAATGGATTGTACATGTACAAATGAATACAAGAAAATTGAATAAAGTAAAAAGATAGATGTCTGGTCAACCAATGTGGTTCCTACCTGAAGGGTAGGTATAGATCGCCTCCTCAACACTCCACATCCACCCATCTCCTCTGAGTACCAACATTCCATATGGTTCACCTCCAAGAACCGTCCAGTGCGGGTACTCTACGCCTCAGTCAGCGATGTTCACTGTCTGTATCCAACACAACAAGGTGCGGGCATAGCCCGTGTCAGGGTGAGTATAACGATACTCAGTAAGGACTTTGAGATTCTCATGGTCTCACAAAATTTACCAAGGAAAAACCAAAAATTATGAAATCAACAAATAGCCTTAATTAGGTATATGCCCATACATATACCAAAGTTATCAAGTAATCCATCTCAATCATGATGAAAACCTAGAGATACTGACTTAGCACACACCAGGATTTATTCAAGGGTAGTATCAAGTAACATCCCCAGTCACTTCATCGAATAGTTCGGCTCCAGGAGTACTCATCCTCTATAGAATACAGTGATCCTACCGCGTCACACAGAGGCACATCCCCATATACTTGGACTGCTGAGGTACTTCTCCTGTCGATTATCATGGGTCTATCGCGTCACATAGAGGCGCTCCCCCATGTAGTCTACTGAGTTACTTCTCCTGTCGACTACCGTGGGTCTCCTGTGTCAAATAAATGTGCTCCCAACCATGGGTCTTCCTCTACACATAGAAGGTGTTACCCACTAGGCTCGTCATGTTGTGTCTTGCTGAGGTACTCCTCTGGTCGAGTACTGTGGGCCTTCCGCGTCATACAGAAGGTGCTGCCCCTCATATCCTGCTGAGGTACACCTCCTATCGAGTATCATGGGACTACCACATCACAAAGAGGGAACTCCCCACTATGGGTCTTCAGCGTCACATAGAGGTGATCTCCACTAGCCCTGCGCAAGTCAATATTAGTGGAAAAGGTCAACAGTCGTTAAGACTTAGCCAGCTACTAGTTTCCCGCACTATGATCGCTCGTCCTCGAGATGATCCACTCCATAAGCTAATGGTTGATACTCCAACTATCATTAAGGTTCATGAAGAATTATATCAAAAAACCAACACGTCATATAGGTCTTAATGAAATAGACAGCTTGTCAATCGGACGCCCGATCTGTGAGTTATTAGCCTTTTAGTCTTGGGGGCCCAGTTGGATTTGTGCTCGATCCAACCCAACCGTACCTCAAATATATCCAAAACTTCAGTGGGGTATACTCAATGAGACAATCTCACTCCATGATTTACACCACCGAATACATTTCTTCATATGGACATCTGACACTAATGTTATGGCCAAAAGAATGTATATTGGTTATAGTGGGATCGGGTCTGGTCCGACCTGGTCGGACTGACCCGACCAGTAGTGAGGCCCCGTCCTCTAGGCGGACCGGCAGGCCATGAGGTTCTTGAGGGTCCGGGGGGTCATGGGGTTGCAAATCCTTATGGTCGGCATGGCCGCGGAGAGAGGCTCATCGGCAAATTGTGGCTCGTCTGCGAATAGCGGCTCATACGCGAGGGTGTCGCGAGGGTGCGGGGTGGCTTGGTGGCGGGAAGCGGCTTGGCCGTGGGCGTTCTGCGAGGTCGTGGAAAGGCTCGGCTCAGCCTAGGGCAGCTCGACCCAATGGTCTCTTCGAGGGGAGTTCAGCCCGGAGGGTGCCGCGAGGGTGGTTCGGCCCAGAGGGTGCTGCCAGGATGATTTAGGCCAGAGGGTGCCGCGAGGGCAGTGCGGTCGGGGTGGTACTATGGTGGCGCTGAAACTCGGAACGACGGTAGCATGGTGGCTCAACACAGTGGTGGCATAATGGCTCGGCACGGTGGCAGTGCGGCGAGGGGATTCTGACTGGGGCGTGGGGCTGATTCGGCCGTGAGGGCGGAGCGTCGTGGGGGCAGTGCGGGTCGTGGTGGTAGTTGGTGGTGGCGTCGTTGACTTCTTCACCTTCGACACCTTCATTGCCATCATGCACTCCGAATTTCACCACACACTCAACACAAAAAATACAGAGAGGATGGGCCATGTTAGTTTGGCCCCCACAATCCGCATTAGGGCGGTAGAAAGTGGCTCCACAAGATCAATAACGGTTAAAGAGAAATAACAAAACACCATCCCTACAATCCGCGTCAATCACAACTCCCAATCCCTCATAAGAAAAACATTTTCAGATCAATCTAAAATATAGAGTTGATCCACATTCGTTGCTTTAGAACGGGAGAATGTTGGAAGTATTAATCTTTTATAAATAAAATCTTACCTCGTTCTCTTGATGAAATTGGCACAATAAGGTAGAATGGTATTCGATTTCACGAAGATGAGGACGTCCCACATCGGATGAAGTCATGAGGAAGAAGGTCGAATGACGTTGGCATTATTTGTCGGTGGAGTGTTCTTCATTGGAGATATTTCTCACATGTTCTCCCAATCCCCCCAAAATGAAATGGTAGCCCAAAATAATATATTGAAAAATCTACTAAGTCATTGTCATAATATCCAAAATGTTTTAATTAATTAATTTATGTGATTGCTCAATTAATTAAAGGGGGTGGGTTGGCATAATTAAAGAATGAGGGTTGGCACAAATAATGTGGAGGAAGTGAAGAGGATCCTCCACAATAAGGTGGTAGTTGAGAGGTTTCTTCACCAACCATTCTGACGGAAAAACCTCGGGTGGTCCCCACCACCATAACCTCTCATGGGCGGTTAGGCTCGGGTGGTCCCTACCCTCAGATCCTCTTATGGGAGATTAAGGTTTGGTGGTCCCCATTTCTCAACATCAATAAGATGGTTTGTTACAAAAAATAAAATAAAACTCTACACAATTTGTTTTATTTTATTCATTTCATGAAACACCCAAAAACATACTTTCACCCTCGACCATATGTCACTGTGGTGATGGTATCCTTAAGCGAATACATGCGCTGCAAGTTAAACAGTGCCCTTAGATTTTAATTCCGAGCATCGGTTCAAGAGTCAGAAATACCTGCTCACACGTTTACTAAGCGTACCCGAGGAAAAGATTAGAAATGATTCTGGGCACACCGGGCCTCGAAATTACCCACCGTCAAATTTCACAGACTCGTAAAATTTCTATTTATTTTAAAAAAATTACATGGAAATTATGTCTCTTTACATTTGAATATAATTTGTGTAGTGATTGAAATAATCTCAAAAAATAATTTTTAGGCATGTTTTGGTTTCATATTTAACCTTACAATATATCTTTAACGCTTAGTTACCTTATTTATCATTTACTATGTCTTGTTGTATATTCATACTGTATTGTTAATATAAATAATATATAATTATAAGAGACCCAAAATTGATAATTAATAAAATTTTAAACATTATATATGTCATATGGAAGAATCATATATTTTTTTAACTATTATATCATTTAATAAAATATAAATGTTTTAAAAACCCAATTATGACAATTTTTATATTATTCATATCAGAACTTTTTAAAAATTCCATAAACATGATTCATTTGAAAAACCATCATAAATTAAAATATAAAAAGTTATAATTAACAATAAAATATGGGGATGACATAAAAAGGTTCCAAAAATTTATTTTAACATTTATAATGTCATTTATATAAATAATTCATTAATAAGGTAATCACTGCATCATTATTGTGTCATAAATAATTTTATTACATAAATGTCAAAAAAAATTATTTATAAAATACCATCATATATGAAATATTTTTAGATTTTTAATGAATATTTATATACTTAAATATATCAATTTTAAAACCCCACATTATGATTGTTTTAGTAAAAAGATTCATGTATAAGATATTTTTATTTTTACGATCAATAAAAAGTTGTTATTGTCTTTATCATATACAAGTGGTGTTAAAAGGAAAAACGTTCCACCAAAGGATTTTCATGGTTATTCATGACTCATCAAATAAGGTTGGTACATGTGTTTAGGTAATTTTATATTATTATAATATTTTTATTAATTTTAATTACCCTATTTACCATTAACCGTAGTTAATAAACTTCAAAAGATTCTATTCAACAAAAATTATTCTGATCTTATTAGACCAATTTGTTCACCCTTATTAGAACAATTTATTTCTGATTTTGGAAAATTAAATTAGAGAAGCGATTAAATTTAATTTAAATTAAAATATCAGTTTTTATCTACTATGTAGTATTTTTCATTATTCATCAAAAATTGAAGGTTTTCAAAAAAAAATACCAAAAAATCACCATAAGATAATTTTGATATTCTAAATTGAAAAATGATTTATGTTTTACTAATTTAAAAACATATAAGTTGAGTTAATTAATTATAAATTATTTCTTGTTGTTAAAACCATAAAACGTGTTTTATGAACTAAAACCCATCAAAAGATTGACCTTTTTTGACCAATTAAAATGTGAAACTACTTACAATGACCAAAATTGGATTAAATGATAAAAACATAATCCATTTATACATTGTAACTAATTATAATGAAAACCTATCTATATAAAAAATTAGATGAAATAATTTTTTTGAATTAGAATGCTGTATTTTTAAATATTTATTAAAAAATAAACATTTTCCGAAAAGTAAATCAATTTCATCCAAAAGTAAATTTTGATGTTCCAATTCTAAATAAGAATTATATATTTCCAAATAGTGTCTATAAAAGTGAGTAACATTATTTTCAAAAGGGTTCCCCATAAAATGGAGGTAAATCAACTTTTTAACAAATATTAGTTTATTTAATGCTTAAAATCAGAATAATTCTTATTTTAAACTTCTAGAAATTATTGAATAAATATAAATTCTTTTAACAAACTTTTAAAATCATAATTTTGTTAGTTATGTTCATTCCAAGAAATTAAATGGCTGAGGGATATCTACCATTTAAAATAATAATATTATTATATCATATTTCAGTATAACTCATAATTTTCTATAACATAAGATAAAAGATAAATCCATTTTTTCTTATTGAGTAGGCTATTTGAAAATGTGTCCCATTTAACATAAAATCCATCTCTTATTAACAAGTATTAATAGAGATCAATGGTATTATTTTATAAATAATTGGGTCGATTCATCCATCCCTCCTTTTCAAAATTGCATCCTAGCAAATTTTACAATAGGATTGGAAAATTATTTGAAAGTCCCACATCGGAAAATGTGTCAATAAAAATATTACATTAATAGATAGATAGAGAAGTACAAAGGTCACCCAAGATAACAAATTATAGGATTCCTTGTTGTAAAACGTGGATTTAGAAGATAAACTAACCATCATGTTCTGATGGATTGTCATAGAAAACATAAATAAAAGAAATTCATCCACATGAAAATCACAACCTTGTGATGTGTTAAACGGTCTTTGATTACCCAGTTGGAAAAGTTAATGTACAACATTTTACTTTTAAATTCATTTTCATAATGTTTTGGAATTTATTTATGATCGTGACTATGAATATAAGGAAAAATAAATACATGTCATGTAGACTCTCATACTTTACAAAATTTCTACCACAAACTCATATTTTCTCCATAGACGAGTATTCATGATGATAAGGACACTCCTAAAGCACTATAATCAACTTTTATAGAATAACATAATCCACAAAAGATGAACTATGTATCTCCCATATCATTAGACATTAACAAAAACCAAAACTAGTTAGTACAATATTAGATAATCCCCAAAAAAGAAAATCCTTTATAAAAAGGAATACTACTATCAATCTACAAAATTCAACAAACAGTACTTAAATATCAACAAAGACCGTTCAATACACATTTGACCATAAAATTATTCAATATAATACAAACTAATATTGAAACCCAAAACTAAGAATTTTTTAATCACATAGTCTTCCATAGTTAATCTTAACATTTATCTCTAAAAAAAATTGACTATAATTAAAGTCTCACATTGAAGTTAAATAACCTAATCACATATTCTCTATGATAGGTTAATAAATTCCATAAATAACTCAAATCACCATATGTCCACAAAAAAATATATTATTCCAATATAAAATTTCAACCATTCCTCCACAAATGAAATCCCATAGTATTCTATTTTCCTTATGAATATTGTGTTTCCCAAAAAAGAGAAAGATTTCCCAAATAACATTTATCACATAATCACCAAATTATTTTCTTATACTAAAGATATCCATTTGATAAATCATAAAATCCCTAATCAACATATTATTGATAAAAAAAATAATTTAACTAAAATTAATACGTCATACTAGCGTGGGATATCACGTAGGCCAGTGGTAGGCAATACTCCCTTTTCCCCCTTTGGTTGGGTGTTTGATTCCAATGGCCTTGCCAGATGCGACGGGCTGTCACACATCCATCGGGTTTTCCTTTTTTGAAAATATTATCATTCTTAAACATTCTCCAAAATAGGATAACTTCCTCAAAAAAAAACTATAACCTATTTTATCCCAAAAGGATATATAATAACTTTCATTTTCCATCCCTAAATGTAATATCCATTTATATCCTAAAAAAGATCACACGAATCCCCTATGGTTATCCATTATGTCTACACAATAAAAGATAATTCTTTCAGGAATAAAATTTTCACATGTCAAATTTCATGCTCACACATACTGGAAAAGTATCCCAACGTAATCCTATCATTAATAAATTTAAATATATCATCATCTGTAGATCTAACATAACTCTTCAATTCCTAGAAATCATAATTATTGAAAATTCTTCATGATTCATTATCCATGTTTTTCCATCTTATTTTTTATACATTGTTCCTATAAAAAAATCATGCACGATATCCTTATATTTTAGTAACGTAAAAACATAAGCTAAGATATAATCCATAACATTCATAGATCATTTTCAGTTTCATAATTTATAATTATAATGAAAATAGGAATTAGTAAACATATATATGTATGATACATCTGATCTCATTCCCTAACATTATATTTATGAAATCTCTTTGTATAATGACCATGCACAATACATTAATAACATTCAATCGATCCTTCGAAAATAACTCCTTTCTCTTTCCCGTAATCAACTGGACGCTTCCTTTATCCATGGTAGATTATTGTTTTATGACGTTCATTACAAAATTTTAATCATCTTCATATCCCTTTGAATCATTTTACTTTGTGTTTCATTCCACATTCTTGACACATAGGTTTTTGAATATGCATACCTTTATGATTATTACCTAAACCTCCATTGAGATTATTTTCTAACATATATGATGCCTTATAAAAATCACCAAGTATCCAGTGGTCAATCATGACTCTAAATAGTAAGTTAAGAATAAGCACAAGAGTTCCAATTTCTGCTCCCATTTCATTAAGTTACTAATTCATAAAACCACCATAGTTCCCATCACATCCATTGTTACATTAGTTCCAGCTAGATCCCTCCATTTACAAAAACCAAAAAGGACAGCATGACTATATTAGTGAAATCATTTTATACAATCTTATAATGAGGGTAAACACTATTATATACTTATTCATGTTATCATAAACTCATTCGAATTATCTAAAATAAATATTACTCGTTTTAATGTGCTATCAGTTATGGTTATGTCCCTTATACTTAAATAAAACTCTAAACTCCAAAGATATCTAAACCTTCCTCTGATACCAACTATCAGGATCCAACTGTAATCATTAAATAATACTGATTTCAGTCAATAATTCACATTGAAATGTTTTCATGTTCAGTGTTTTAGATAATTATCCCATTACTAATACATTATATCACAAAAAATTAAAATGTAGACACTTATACTCTATACATATTTTTTTCACAATAAAAACAACTTAAATAAAACAATATATCTTTTCTTGATAAAAATCTTCTTGAATTCTTCCATTATCTCACCCTTCCTTATACCTTGTGAAAAACAATTAGAAAAATTGGGATGAGAATAAAAAGCTCAGTATGGGATATAAAATAATGGGAGAAAACATTATTCCATGAATATATATAATTCAAGAAATCATCCTTTTCAATCATAAATCATATTTGTATATCATACCTTAAGAAATCATAAGTTTTATTAATAACACCTAAAAAATGAAAAATCATAAAGGTAAATTGTGGTATCCAGAACTTAATTACATTATAGATTACTCATGTATGTAGAGTGTTAAGTTTGGAATACCTATCGTATTATATTCCCTAAATATCTTAGGAGAAACATTATCATTTACCATTTTCAGGTTACCCAATGCATTAAAGAGCTATCTCAGGCTCACCCACCCTAGGTTTATCACGGAACCACCCATATTTTGTTTTTCAAATAACCACCCATAAAATTTCATGTAAAATTACATAATCATAATACATAAAGGATTTAAATTGTCATCATTTCACTAATCAACCATAATGTATTAATTTAAGATATTCAAATATTCAATCCATTTAGAAAAACCATTTAAAACAATAATTAAATCTATTTTTGATTCCAACTATCACATACCACTTTGAAAGTTTTAAAGTAATTAAAATTTTAAAAAGGTAATGTAAATATATATAATTTCTAAAACCCTATTTTAAATCATGTAAATTAATGAGAAATATTTAGAATAATAAATCATTTAAACATTTAAAACAATGTTTTAGTTAAAGAGACACTTACCACTTGAGAAAATACATGAACAAAAAAATTAGAGAATAAAATTAAAAAATTATTATAATATAACGAGAATAATGATATTGATGATAAAAACTGTCCAAGGAAAGGATATACGCCATATATGGTGAATTAGAGTATGAAAACAAATAATTCAAAATGGAATGTAAATTGAGACAAAAACCCTTAAAAAGATCGTATAAATGACGTAAGAGTTTATCAATGGGGATATTATGTGTTGAAAGGGTATATCAACACAAAGGGATGTGGAAATTACTATGTAAATAAATAATTGGTGATTCCAAAAATATTCTTTTCAAAATATAATAATCTAAGAATGCGTAAAACCTAAAGAGTGGAAATTAAGTTTAGAAATTCCCTTATGAATATTCAACAGCAGAACGACTTCAGATAAAAATTCATAAAATATTTTGATGAGATTGAAAAAGGTATATAATAAGTTATACACATGTTTTAACTCAATAAGGATATATTATAACATATCCCAACATAGTAAAATGTATATTAAAATTCATAACCTAAAAGAAGTCTATGACTAAAAGAGGAGGGTGGAAGGTTCCCTTACCTTGACTCTGAATCGACAAACATGTTCCTTGTTCTTCCTGAATAATGATATTATGGCAATTTATACTTTATTAAGAAACATTTTCATGTTTATTATTGCTTTTATATAACTTATTACAATGTTATAAACATTACATAATTATATTACTTAATATCGGTCGTTTTGTCGATATTTGGTAATTTAGTCAAAATTAATCTTATTATAATACACATTTTCAATGGGGTAAAAAGTAAAATATCTACATAATTTTATTCATAATTTAAATATCATATATATACAATATATATGTATTTATAATATTCCATAAAAATTGGATATAATAAATTAAAGGCACAATTCATGGAGATGGTAAGTCATACGTACGCATGAACACTACTTTAATTTCCTCATATTAAATGAAATGTAATCTAAATGATACCTAGTTATATAATAATTTAATATAATATAATTCTTATATACATAAGATATGTTCACAAAAACCATCCTTTAAATATTCCATGTATGGCATGAACGAGTCATACGACTTTGATGGGGAGGTAGTCTGCACTTCCTCAAATGAAATTATCGTATTTATATATGATGGAAACCATAATGGTATGATATAAATGAAACGTACATAATTATATAGAAAATATAAATCTAATATATATTACATATAAATATAGTTCCATCATAATTTCCACAATTAGAGGCTGTAATAGATAATTGAACAATCATCCTTTCGTGAGGCATTAGTTTGTCATCCATAGAATTCGTATATTCTAAATAAATTAGATGGAGGTCTGTGTAACTATAGTTCAAATAAATATCCAAAAAATAACCTATTATATATTGGATAATGGTGTTTTCTTGTAAACAATGAATAAGAAGAGCATAGTTAGTGGAGAAGGAAATTAATAGAAAAGAACTCGAGAGAAGTTGTTACCTTTAAATCGGGTAACTCATTTTCGTCTGAACCAAAAGGCCTTCATGAATTTCATTATGCCTATGAAAATTCATCTAGGAGGAAGAGAGATACTATGGTAGATTATGTTTTCAGAGTTTGGACGAGCCAAGGGGGGCTTGAACGGTGTGAGTAAGGGTTAGAGATGATGGCCTTTATAAGGGGGAGGAGGGGATTTTTAGGAAAGTTTGAAAGTATTATTTTATTATAAATTGAATTTTGATGTCAAAAGGTCCCAAACTCATTTAATTTGATGATATGGAGAGGATTGTTTTATGTCCTCTTAAACAATAGTTTTTAGTTATGTTTTACTTTTAAATTTAACATTTTCATTTAGATTTAACCCTTAGTTATCTTATTTGAATTCTACAATTTCTTCTTGTATATTCATACTATATATTTAATATATTTACTATAAAATTCCAAGAGACCGAAAATTGATAATATAAATTAAAAATTCATTTCTATTTTATGAAATTAAAAACATCGTATTTTTATTAATTACCATAAATTTAATTGTCATTGTGAAAACCAGGAAACATGTTTTTAAGAAGTCAAAACTATCATAAGATTGTCCTTTGTTTATGTCCAATTTAAATATCAAATTACTTCCAATGACGAAAATTGTATTAAATAAAAAAAATAATTAAAATTTAAAACCAATTAGAAGGAAAATATAACTATATAAATAAATTATATGAAAAGGAATATTTGAATTAAATTCGGTATTTTCACTTTTATTAAAAAATGAACTTTATCAGAAGAATACTAAAATTTCATCCAATTTAAATTTTTATGTTTCATTTCTATGGAAGAATATTATTTTCTCAATTAGAACATATAAAATAAAAAAACTATATTTTGTAAGGATTTTCCCTCAAAAGGCCGTAAGTAGACTTTTTAATGAATATTATAGTATTCTATGTTTAAAATCAGATACATTCTTATTTTATGCCTCTAAAATTTATTGGATAAATGTAAAGTCATTTAGAAAACAAGTCAAATCATAATTTTTTTAGTTATGTTCATTCACAGCAATACAACAATTAGTAATTATCTACCATTTAAAATAATTATATTATTATATTATTTTTCAGTATAACTCAACATTGTGTGAAACATATGATTTCGTAGAAATCCATTGTTGTGTGTTGTGTATGCTATCGGAAAAAGAGTCCCATTTAACATATAAGTAATATCATATTCACAAGTATTACTAGATATCAAAAGTATAATTCTATAAATACAAGGGTCACTACATTGTTAATAGATATTTAATTTCCATGGTTAATAAGAAACCACTCTATCATATTTTGGTAGGATAAAATAAATTCCTTTTTTCAATACATCGCTATATAAAAAAAATTACATCCTTTTCAAAAGGAATAGTCAAAACTAGTGTGTTGAAAAAAAACATCTTTAGAACCAACTAAATTTTTCCTATTCTTTTTATAATAAAAATTTTACCACTTTATCTGTCAACTAGGTAAATGGGTTGGATAATTGAGATTATGTTTTGAAAAACTATTTAATTGTAACCTACTCTGACAAGGAAGAAACATAAATTAGTTATGTAATTCGGTGTGAGAAATTACTTTACCTTCCTCATTGAAAGATTGTAACATATTCCATCCTAAGGGAAAACTTATTCTAATAATGTGAATGTCATAGATCAATGATTTACAATTACATAATTTTACACATAATTCCATATCTATAAGAGTATAAAAAATGAATGAAAAATGATTCTTGTGATCCCCATATATTTTATATTATACTAAGATATCGTTAATGAATACCACTATGAAATAATTAATATAATGCCTTAAAACAACCATTATAAGATCCATTGTAAAAAGGATTAATTATTCAATCAAATGTGAGTCACTATATAATCATAGTGCCATTATCCTAAAAAAAATTAGTCTTTATTTTATCAACCTTAATAACCATTATTTAGTAAGAAACATTGAAAATATTGTTCTGTGAGTAATATTTAGATCCATGATGTTTTTCAAAAAATCATCAATGCATGAGATTTGAAAAATATTCTTTATATTATTGAAATTTTATCACCCTAAAATCCATGTTTATACTAATGGATTCATTCTTCGTATTAATAAAAATATTTTCATCTCAAAAAGGTGAAACACTAGAGAAGATAAATCTCATATCAAAAAACCCCTAAAACTGTTTCATCCACTCTACTAATCCCACTAGAGACACTATATAGGGAGTCATAGATATATTTTTTTCTCTAATAAAGAGTTCACTTTCCATCCCTATTTAACAATATGATGTATTTCCTTGTGATTATTCCACAAACACTTCAATTTATTCATGAAATTAGGTACATCCCATATTATAATATTTTCTATTCAAACCATATGTTTTGTATTATTTTTATCTCTATGGATTTAACTATGTTAGGAAAATGGACGAAGATTCTTGTATGTTTCAAGTAACGAGGCCCTAACTCTATATACAAATAAATACATTACCACATCACAAATCACAATCTCCGATTATTAGAATGAAATTTTTTCATTTTTATTAAAAATAAAATCCATATGTAAAATTATTTTAAACTAAAAAATAGGTATGATAATATCATTTTCATACAAGGTGTGACTATGTTTCATAATCGGGAGATAATAAAATACCCTTATTGAAATAATATTTCCACTAGGTATATTGTATTAAATCTCATTTCTCAACGATCTTGGAATTTTTTTCATATAATTCTCAAATAAGTAGGAAAAAAGTTGTACATTGATAAATAATCAAATGAACCATAATAAATCATTTTGTTCTTGATCAATGTACCAACTATCTAATATTTACGAACATCAAAATCATATGTAGTAACTACATCAACTTTGTCATTTACCCAAGGGCTCTTTTAAGGTGGATTCTATTGAAACGTGGTGAATTGGTTCGAGTAATTCTCCATCACATTATAGTTGAGGTACTAGATATTAGATAGTTTCTTTTTCTCATTCATTCATGAACTAGAATGAAAATCTCTACACACTTCTAAAAGTATTTTATTCATGTTAAGAAGGTAATTAGATATTTATTCCCAAAATCATTAGATTATTCATGACACCTACTTTACATATTCTCCATTACTACATATCACTTCCCATGTTACTATGTTATCCTCTAAATAAATCGACTTTCACTAAAGATATAATATTTATTATTTTTTTTGTATTTATGGAAGTTGATAATAATTATTTAATGATTACAATTTTTATGAAACTACTCTAATTTGGAGGATCCTTAAACGGATATTAAAAAAATTTATCATAATTTTATATTTAGATCTGTTGTCCATTGCATATTTGGACAATCAAGAATAATTAGCATCTTACTCAGAAATACTCTCCTCTTTCTTCTACTTCAAATTAAGTAAATTCATTTCCCTATAATATATTTTCACTATAGCAACACACTTCTCAATGAATATCACCTTAATAATCATCTATTCTAGGTTTTATATCTTATCATCTTTCTTAGAGATTTGAATCAATAGAAACCACTAACCTTCATCACCCCTTAGATGAAAAAATTTTGTGGAAAATTTATCCCTTCCATTATATCCTACAAAAATATATATCATTTCTAGGTACTAGATCTAATATTTAGAAACTAATGATCATTGGTAACATCTATTAATGTATGTTATTATAACTATGAGTTTTCTCAAAATGATCAACCTTATTATGGATTAGTAGTTTTCACAAAATAGGTAAGATTATTAGTTAGAAGATGATTCCAAATCACTAACATAACCATAATATACTCTTTTTTAACAACATTGATGCTAAATTTTTCTTAATAGGAACACCTACACTAATTATGGGGCCTGATATGATTTTACATGCTCCCATTGGGTTATATATTTTAATAATGGAATATACTGAATTATCTCATAATGTCATTAATATTTAGCCATTAAAATCTAAATTCATGTAAATGTTATATGAAATCATAAGAGATTATCATATTTATTATGATATCTATTTCTTTATGAACTCTTATTCCAAAGGCTCCTATTAATCCTTCATCTTATATCAGCTCTAAATCCTTAGCTCAAGAAACATAGAGATAGTTGTTAACTTATTACATAAGTATAACATATAATGACCACATCATAAGGAACTGAATAGTTTCATTGTCTTAAGAGACTTGAAACACATATGATTTTCATATTACACATATATATCATATTAAAACGTGAAAAAAATATTGAAACAATATTATTCCTCTTTTTGAGTCCCTAATTTAATTGATATATCACTTCTTTGTAACATAATGAAATTGACACATAACAATCTTGAGATAAAATTCCTAGTAATTGTACATGTAAAATATATGCTATCATAATAGTTATAAACATGATGGAAGAGTTACTAATAATAAGAATTCTATATGCTCTTTATTATGATAACTAAAAATATCCATGGATTATATAGAAATTGGAATAATCACATGGATTATAATAACTAATTTCTAGGTGATATAATGTATAAGCCCAAGAATCATGATCTTTTATATAGAGTCCTCATCCAAAAAATATCCCTTCAAGTATGGTTTCAACCGAGAAAAAATTCATACGAAGAATGCTATTGAAAATAAATAATTCATTCAATTGGTGTGTATAAACTAAATAACTATAAATTTTGTCGTAGGAGACCTGTCTATGAATTATGATGCTATATAATTCTGACCGCCACCTTCCAAGTCATTATTCCTAATGAATTCACCATATTAATGGTACAGAAATAATTATAATGAATAATCAACAATCCTTATGTTTCAATGGAAATATCTCTTCAGAAATAAATATACAATATTTCAATATTTTTCTAGAAATTTAGTGGGATAATATGGAAATAATACATCCATAGAAGGAAGGTGGTTGGATAAAAAATACATACTAACTATTAGAACTATGTTGTATTTCCAATGTAATCAAAAGTGTACTTATCAATGAAACAATGTTACAGTAGTGGAGGATAATAAATTTAATGTGATGGGTTTAAAATATAATATAGAAATTTTGTTCAATTGTTTTAACTCATATGAGACTATTGAAATGGTTGGAAAATGATTCATTCCCATTTTAAATAGCATAGACAAAATTCTAAGAAAATCAATTAGGAGTGTCTAGAAAAGTGTTCGATATTAGGAACAACCACCATTCACTTGATTGAATATTATGTTTAAACACATTTTATCATTTTTATGTTTATTACACCCAATAGAATATGTTCTGAAACAATGTCTATTTTCTATTATCCAAAATGGAGATATCATTTCTAATTAAACAATACACTCTTTAATTTTGAAAAGTTTGTGGTTTTTAGAATTTGGATGTTCTGGGAAAAGGAATTAATGATAGGATATATCATTATAAATATATTAAATGGGTGTTAATACAATATAATTACAAACATAATGACATTATAGTAATGCTTCGTAATTGAGAATAGAAGTCCGGGAATGTGAAGCCTTATCTCACAATAAAAATGAATTGACAAATTAACATAATGATATGGGATTAGTACCCAATAATTGAAAAAATATCAAATGGGATATATAACCATGAAATCATATTAATTGGAATATGTGGAAATAGTATATTAAAAAATTAACTCCAATTAAAAAGGAAATATAATGATTATAAATTATTAGCTCCCTATGTAGCTTCTTTGAGATTGGGAGGACTCATTAGAACAATATGACCTAATTAGTAGTTATTTGAGGAGTGATATGGAATCTGAATTCATGGTCAAAGTATATTAGGATGATATGGATGATATGATTGAGTGTATTTAGCTCTATTTATCTGTTAAAAGGGGAGTTTTTAGGGAAAGTAATGTTAGTTAGGGGTCAGAATGGTATCATATTGGGGATAGGTTTGTTGGTGACTTAGGTGAAATTTATTTGACCTGAATTCCTAACCTAAAAAATATATTGTAGAATATATATTTGTCTAATATATTTGTTAAATTTGGATCCATGTTTGTTTACCTTTTAACACTAATTATTCTTGATTAAATAATAATATTTTTTAGTTTTTTATCAAAAAAATATTAAATTACACATCATTCCAAATTTTGATTTGATGCATAAGAATTTGGGTTCTATTTAAACTAATTAAATTTCAAAATATTATTAAATAAACTTTAAATTTAAATCATATTATGTGTAAAAACATATTTGTATAATGATGACAAATTATTTATTTGGGGTTATTTATCATATTTAATTAGAGTTATCAATTAAAATATATTTACTTTTTTATATAATATTCAAAACATCATATTAGAGTAGTTATTTTAATATATATCTAAAAAATGTACATAATAATTAGAAATGTTTTATACTTTTTGAAAATAAATGATTTAATATGATAAATAATATTTAACATGATACCTAATTCTTATCCAAAAATAGAAAATTACTAATTAACATAATTTTAAAATTTATATAAATAATAAAAAATTAGTTTATTTTAAAAATTATCTAAAAATGATAAAAAAATTAATTTCAATATTAGTTCATGTAATGCATAATGAATAATTGATATAAATAACGATTTTTATGATAAAAATTAATGAGTAGGAAAAAATAGATAAACATTTTTCTTTTCATTATTTAAAAGAGTTTATTATAAATCAAATAATACTTATATGGCCACCAAATCAATCTTAAAATGAATTTTATGAAAATAATAGTTAATTAATAGAAGATACAAAAATAATGTTTTATTGGAATTTTTCTTCCCATAAAATAATAATCAGTGGTTTTATAAATAGAAAATATTATTTGTAAATATATATCGATAATTTAAAAAATATTATAAATTAAATGAAATAATTTCCATCTTGGCCCAACATATATGATTTTATTCTTTTTATAAAGGTTATAGTTTTCTTTATCTACCTAAAAATATTATATTTCAGTATAAAATATACCCAAATATAATTTTGTAGTAATTAAAACATATATGGAATATTTTTTATTGATTATAAATTAAAACATTTATTTATTTGTCTTTTAATTATAAAAAATTAAAGGATCGTTTTTCTATGAATGATATAGTAGTTTTCAATATGTAGTGTTTAATAGATAGAGTAAGGTCTTAGGTTTTACAAAAAAAATAATGGTATATTAAAAATATATATTCTAATTAAATAAGTGAAATCATTATATGAATGATTTTTTACAAAGGATTGAATAATCATAATGGAGTTTTTGATATTTTAATTAATTATAAGAATCCAAGGCAATATTATGTGTATTAACCTAAATATAGTGAAACCGGGTGTTGAAAACAGCACAACAAAGTTGAATTTGTAGTCCATGTGAAAAGGTCAATGGTTGGAGGATACTCTAATGTGATCCCCATTGCGAATTTTCAATGTAGATTGAATTATAGTATAATTAAATTAGATGGAAAAATCATGTAGATGGACACCATGTTGTCATATTGGGAATTTCAAGAAATATGTTCAACTATGATAAATAGAGTGACACAACCACATCATAGTTGAGGACTTGGTGACTCAATAGTGAAGATAAGTACTCCACATCTTAGTAGAATGATCCATTTAGGATTCATATGATGATATATATGATTATGGACTTGTTTTTGTTACTTCGTGAGATACCACTGTCCCGAACCAGGCCGGTGCGTCATCCGACCCAGCACCCGACCCGGTCCGCGACATGGCCCGAAGGGCGTTCTCGATCCCCATGGGCTGGAAACTAGTGCCGGGCATCAAAATAAACCAGTTGGGAACGGTTTAGCCCATAACGAGATAAATAAACATAAAATGAACAAGCAGATAAATAATGGAAAAATAAACTGAACAACGGGGCAGCGGAAAAAGGAATAAACAAAGAAACGTGACATACCTCAAGTGACCCGATGGATCACCACGGTACGACAACCACACACGCTCCCAAGAGCGATCCAAGACTGAAACCTGCCACTGAAAATTAAATTAGGCGTGAGTACCAAGATGCCTAGTAGGAAACCCAAAAAATGTAACCACATCCTATGCCCCTACCTTTAGTAAGAAATCCAATCATGCCAGTTTGAAAATTAAGATATAATAAAATAGTTTTTTCCTTCTTTTCAAATTCAACTAACAGGTTTGCATTATCAGGTAAAGAATTTCACTCCCACTGCATTTTCAAAATAGGTTCCAAGCATGCATTTACGTTTCAAATGAAAAGAAATCAGTTTGGATTAAAATTTGGTGTTCACAAAAAGACATCAAGTATGACACCACTGAAATGAAAGTTAAATCACAAACAACACATCGTAAATGAGAAAAATGGGTAATCCCTATAGGTATCCAGAACGAGTGGGAACCTAGAGACCTCGTACCTCAGTGAAACGTGGCTTAGAAGACCACGACCCTCAGAAAACGTGGCTTAGAAGACCACGACCCTCAGAATTCATAAGTTTAGTTAGTGTTGTTGCGTCAATCCTGCTAGAAAAACCGGGACGAACCCTTGCAGTGTCATCTAGCGTACTAGTCCTGGTCACCCACTTAGATACCCGGGTTTCCCATTGTGCTCTATTTCATGTGGTGGTGAGTTTTCATTATCAAGAAAACATATATGTACATAAAACTCTCTTTCTAGAACTCATTCGACATCTCACCACCGCTCTCTCTCCTTGAGCGCATTCCCCCTCTTTCACGTCACACAGAGCATAAGCATCATATTAGGCACATGATAACACATTCAACAAAATTTTTTTTTTCTAAAACCAAGGGGGCGTGCCTCAAGAGTGGTTTTTCTTTTTCATAAAACATTATTATGTTGCCAAATGGGTTTAATTACATAAAGGGAACAATTTTTACAATCAAATGGCCAAAAGGCCAAATACCTTTGGAAATACACCTTACCAATTCAAAACCACTTAAGAAATAAATTTTCAAGAAAAGTCACTAAAGCCCAATGTCGTTTGAAATACATTTCAATTTCCAAAACAAGGGCATAATAGTTTCAAGCAACTACAAACAGATTCCATAGCATGTGTATATAGCATAGTGTAAAACATATTTTTCAAACAATCAAGCAATTTCGAATTTCAAATTAAAAGAATAGGCATAGGGGACCTACCTCAAACTTGTCATTATTTGTCGACGACCACCCGAACCGACCCTGCGCACTTTCATGGACATGCATTTATACACATATATATAAATACCCCTAGATACATTTCACATATTCCCCGCGCCATGAGGTAATACATACAAAGAGAGCATATATATATATATGTCTTACCTTATGCATGCACATGCTGGCATTCTTGACACCCGCATCTTGAAACCATCGTAGCGAGGTCCATCACACTACACAAATAATTTAATAAAAACAACTTAACACTTGAAAAATCTACAAAACATTTCAAAATAATGCATCAAGGGTTTGGACCAAAAGAAAAACATTCAAAACACCCTTTTAAAAACCAAACGTGCCAAGATGAAACACAAAAACACCAACTGCAACCTACACACATTATAATAGATGAACTGCATAATTTAAAATAAACAATGATAAACAATTCAGCATGGGTTTTTACACAGAATAGCTTCATGCGCAACACATAAAAACACTACCAGAAAAAGAAAACGCACCCAACCCTCAAGAAGAACTAGATTAGCAGCCTTAAAGTCCTTAAATAAATCAAATCCAGAAGTCATAAAACAAACATGAATAATGCAACATAAGACTACCTCAGAAAACCCCCAAATTCCTTTTCCTTTAAAAAAAATCATATGCACACTAAAAACTTTTCCAAACATCATTCGCATCACTTAAAAAATATTAAATAACCAACTTCATGATTTATAAATTAACATCAAATAACACAACCTGAGTTTTCCTCAAAAACACACCCCATTATATACAAACATGCTATAAAATATTAAAGGCACAAAAAACTTCATTAATACTATTTTCATACCAAACAGATCAACCACAGAACTCCAAATTCATTTAATCAAGTAAAATAACCCCCCAAATAAACACAATATGTTTTGCACACACAAAATACCAAATTTTCTCATTAAAAAAATTCAACTCCATGTAATTCCACATAAATAAAATTATACTAAACATTTCAAGTTGCAAATTAATTATCACGGACCGTGTGAAATAAAAATGTGGGATAAAACCCTTACATCGGTGTAGAAGACTTCACAGAAGCAGTGCGCAAACTCCACTGTACGACAACCGCACCACAACAAACTCAAACTAAATGCTAAAAACATGACATCAAACCAAATTCATCATAATTGGACCCTAAACACAAAGTAGTGACCAACGCACTACGAGGTAATTACTACGAACCTTAAAACACATAAAGGATGCCACACAATAACTGTGAAACAAAACTACAACATAAAACTATACCTCGAATGTCGGCAGCGAACCGCAAAGGAGTCAAACTACTTCACCTTTGGTGGAAAATGTCGGATTACGAACCAACATCACCCGGGTGAGGCACCGCACACCCTGCAATTGGAAGAAAACCACATTGGTTCAAACCCTAAGCTAGGTTTTTCGGCCAAATGAAAATCAGGCGAAGGGGAAACTGAAATGGTTGATGCGAAGATGGAGGCACATGGGGAGGTCTTACCATGTCGAGGCAGAAAAGACCTATGAAGGGGATCAGGAAAAAAACAAGCGTGGAGGGAGGACCTGGGGGGTGGCATTGCGTCGGTTGGGAGGGGGTTTCGCACCTGCTGGAAAACGCGGCCAGGAGAGGTCATGCAGAGGGGGCCGCACCGTAGAGGGGGTTCGGCCGATAGGTCATCGTGCCGGAGGAATGAGGAAGGCTGGTCGCATGGGTCATCGCATCGGAGGAAGGAGGGAGGTGCGTCGTAGGGTTTCAAGGGGGGGAGGCATCCACCGAGACCAGGGAGAGGGGGAAAACGGGGCTCGGCACAAGGGGAAGGTTGGGGAAGAAGCACCCCACGCACAAAACAAACGAGGGGGGGAAGGAATCCCTGTCAAGAGAAAGAAATGTAAAACAAGAAATTGAAAGAGAAAAAAAGAAATAAAAAAAATAAAGGAATCAAATAAAATAAAAGAGAAAAGAAAATGGAAATAAAAATAAAATAAAACCTTAAAAAAAGACATATACAAACTTAAAATAATAATAAAAATTAACAACTATAATAAAACGATAACGTTAATAATTTTTATAAAAATGTAAAAGTCTTAATAAAATATAATAACCTAATTAAAATATTAACAAAACTTAATAATAATAATAACTTTTTTTCATTATTTAAATAGTTCTAAATAATTTTATTTTTCTTTTCCGTTATATTTACTATTCATTCGGTTGATTAACTAACTGCACATCAGGCATGCCGCACGATGTTCTGGCGATGCCACATGGATTCTTTTGCTCCCTGCCCATGCGTCAGACATTGCGAAGCCAAAAAAAACGATCGCTTATCAGAAAAAGTGCACAAATTTCAACTCGGGCCCAGATCTCAATCAAAACAAGGATTGAAATAGTTGAAATAATTAGATTAATTAAATTCTTGAAATCGGGGTGTGACAATTCTCTCCACCATAAAAACGTTCTGCCCCTAGAAAGTCACCCAGCCAAACGAGGAATCATACTCGAGTTTGAAACGGAACAAGACCCACAAAATCATGAACTCGGTATGACTTTTCACTCCATCAGTCACACCCGACCAACTATGAGGGAAACTGAGAAGAGAAGAACCATCAGAAAAAGAGGAGGGTTCTCCCCACCAAAAGAACCCGATTATCACAACTGACATTGAGACTCTTAGCATGAACTAACTATGGAACTGCTAACTTGATCCAAGAGGGAACCGCCACATAGAACAAACCTCGAAAAAGGCACGACAAGATTCATGGTTATTCTCCCCACCATTTAAGAACCGACTATCTTAAACCAACCAGTATAAACTGACATGAGAACATCCAACACAGACCAGAAACCACTGTGACATGAGAAAACCCACAGAAGAATTCTACCAAAAAACGAACTTAGCCATGACTCATCATTTCCACAAGAGATGAGCATCTCCAAAATGAGCATGTACTACAACAAAACGGGTCACACTTGAGGAGGCACAACTACTGGAATTACATGAAAACAAGATCACCATGCCTTTTTACAACCACAATGGTGTATTCAAGGAACAAATACCACAACGAGAAAAAGATATCTTTGCACCTCTTACCGACAAACAGAACCTTCAAAGACGAGGAATCTTGAACCGAGAAATTTAAACTGTCCCAATTTTAGCACCGGAGGCAGAAGTTAGACCAATGTGACCCACACCCAATGATTCCTGACTGCGTGAGAGGCTTCGCTCCGAGACCTGTGGCTGGAGCTATGATGTCTTGAAGCATCTATTGCCCCGCAGTCAGGAGCTAACATCCTCCGGTCGAGACCCTTTCTAACATTGCCTCTAGATGAACGTCTCCAAGTTCCCCAAACGGCCACACCGACATCAAGCCTTCGGAGGATGATGACAAGGAAACTTAAAGTACCCAAACCAGCCACACAAGAAGCGAACAAGAGAGTGGCCTAACTAATAGAAGATTGAATTGAAAATAAAACTTGTCTGAGATGGTTTCCTCCAGCTCGCCCTCACAGAATGGAGAACCATCCCAAACACCAAAGGGAACTGGTCCTTGAACAATAGACGAAGACCCCACACAAGAGAAACTTTAACTGATTCTGTGACATTATCTATGGAGAAAAGGGAACCAACTTCTTGAGATGCCCAACGTAGGCCTTCACTATTCGTTGGCATTGCTGGACACTCACGAGCCTTGTCGCTTCCATCAACTTCGCTTCCACAAATATAATCCAACTATTGAGAGTGGTCCTAAACACCTTCCGAGACATACCATCATGAAACGACGCTGGGATTATCTCCTCCACCAATCCCAAGTTGCACCTTCAAATAGACATAAACCAACACAGGCTCTCTTAGCTATAGGAGTTCCCATTAACCTGAAAACAGCAACGACTTCACCAATCTAGTTCGCTACCTTCAATAAATCACGATCACCACGGAAGCTAGACAATGATAGAAAAGAATTCAATTCCACCACCCCGCTAAGGGTCTAGGTAGAACCAACAACTAGTAGAGGCTCACTAGAAACTTCTGGGACTTTTCTGGGCAGCATACCCAAAAACAAGAGGCACAAATCCGAATAAAAAACTCATCATAAATCAAAATTCCACACCTCAATCACAAACGAAATCTCAAAATCAAATCATTATTCCAACCACAATTCAGTACGTCAAAACCAAGAACTCACGAAAAAGAATACCCATCACGAAAAGAGAACGCTAAACAATTTCTCACTCACTTTTCTAAACATTTGAAAAACCCTTTTTGAAAACCATTTTTCAGCAACCAAAACCACTTAAATATCCGCCATTGATATCCCATGAAGTCTCTCACATACATATCCAGTGCTAGCTCAAGCACCCATCCACTCACGTCAACAATTTCCCACTTTCCACATGCCTACCTCAATGTATGTGATCACTCATAAGAATACCAACAATCAATTCAAGACACTTCTCATTTCCAAAACAGACCATTAAGCACAACACAGAAATTCCCATCCAATTTGAGAAAGTCACCTATCAGTAAAGTAAAACATTTCAAAATTTCAAAACGTTTTCCATTCCAAAAACCATTTTCCACTCCAATGACCATATTCCCTTTTGAAAACACCTTCACAAAAATCCATTTTCATTTTTGAGATCTACTCACACAAACCAAAATGAAGGTCAAACATAACTCACATCAAAATTTCCCAAAAAATAAGGGACTGGTGGTTATGCCAACCCGCTAACTTGGCTTATCAGACCATGCTCCGAGCGGGAATCCACCACAGGAAGTATCATGAACCGTGCACTCGGGATGTACATGGTTCGCTACTCCATGCAGGCTCGTCACATAACACCGGATCACTTCCCTTGTCATCCCTCATCCACACAGAACAAGCAAAAGAAGAACTCAAATCTCATACTACCCTTGGAAACTTGAGTCTCGGGATGGGCAAGGGTTCATGACGTCTTTCCCGCACCTACCTCTCGAGTCCCGACATACCTAATCACCAAGCTACTTTGACAACCCAAATACCTAGGGCACCTCTAATACCATTTTGTCACGAACCAGGCAGGTGCGTCATCCGACCCAGTGCCCGACCCGGTCCGCGACATGGCCCGAAGGTCATTCCTGATCCCCACGGGCTGGTAACTAGTGTCGGGCATCAAAATATACCAGTTGGGAACAGTTTGGCCCATAACGAGATAAATAAACATAAAATGAAAAAGCAGATAAATAATGGAAAAATAAACTGAACAACGGGGCAGCGGAAAAAGGATTAAACAATGAAACGTGACATACCACAAGTGACCCCATGGATCACCATGGTACGACAACCACACTCGCTCCCAAGAGAAATCCAAGACTGAAACCTTCCACTGAAAAGTAAAGTAGGCGTGAGCACCAAGATTCTCAGTAGGAAATCCAAAAAATGTAACCACGTCCTATGCCCCTGCCTTTAGTAAGAAATCCAATCATGCCAGTTTGAAAAATAAGATATAATAAAATAGTTTTTTCATTCTATTAAAATTCAAGTAACGACTTTGAATTATCAAGATAAGAATTTCACTACCACTGCATTTTCAAAATAGGTTCCAAGCATATATTAACGTTTCAAATGAAAAGAAATCAGTTTGGATTAAAATATGGTTTTCACAAAAATACATCAAGTACGACACCACTGAAATGAAAGTTAAATCACAAACAACACATCGTAAATGAGCACCATGGGTAATCCCTATAGGTAGCCAGAATGAGTGGGAACCTAGAGACTTCCTACCTCAGTGAAACGTGGCATAGAAGACCACGACCCTCAAAAAAATATGGCATAGAAGACCACGACCCTCAGAAAACGTGGATTAGAAGACCACGAACCTCAGAATTCATATGTTTAGTTAGTGTTGTTGCGTCAATCCTGCTAGACAAACTGGGACGAACCCCTGCCGTATCATCTAGCATACTAGTCCTGGTCACCCACCTGGATACCCGGGTTTCCCATTGTGCTCTATTTCATGTGGTGGTGAGTTTTCATTATCAACCAAACATATATGTACATAACACTCTCTTTCTAGAACTCATTCGACATCTCACCTCCACTCTCTCTCCATGAGAACATTCCCCCTCTTTCACATCACATAGTGCATAAGCATCAAATTAGACACATGATAACACATTCAACAAAAAAATCATTTTTTTCTAAAACCAAGGCGGGCATGCCTCAAGAGAGGTTTTTCTTTTTCATAAAACATTATTATGTTTCCAAATGGGCTTAATTACATAAAGGGAACACTTTTTACAATCAAATGTCCAAAAGGCCAAATACCTTTGGAAATACACCTTACCAATTCAAAACCACTTTAGAAATCAATTTTCAAGAAATGTCACTTAAGACCAACGTCGTTTGAAATACATTTCAATTTCCAAAACAAGGACATAATAGTTTCAAGCAACTGCAAACAGATTCTATAGCATGTGTATATAGCATAGTGTAAAACATATTTTTAAAATAATCAAGCAATTTCTAATTTCAAATTAAAAGCATAGGCATAGGTGACCTACCTCAAACTTGTCATTATTCGTCGACGACCACCTGAACCTACCCTACGCACTTTCATGGACATGCATTTATACATATATATATAAATACCCCTAGCTGCATTGCACATATTCCCCGTGCCATGAGGGAATACATACAAAGAGAGCATTTATATATATATTTCATACCTTATGCATGCACATTCAAGCGTTCTTGACACCCGGAACTTGAAACCATCGTAGTGAGGTCCATCGCACTAAACAAATAATTTAATAAAAACAACATAACACTTGAAAAATCTACAAAACATTTCAAAATAATGCATCAAGGGTTTGGACAAAAATAAAAACAATCAAAACACCCTTTTAAAAACCAAACGCGCCAAGATGCAACACCAAAACACCAACTGAAACCTACACACATTTTAATAGATGAACTGCATGGTTTAAATGAAACACTGATAAACAATTCAGCATGGGTTTTTCCACAGAACAGTTTCATGCGCAACGCATAAAAACACTACCAGCAAAAGCAAACACACCCAACCGTCAAGTAGAACTAGATTCACAGCCTTAATGTCCTTAAATAAATCAAATCCAGAAGTCATAAAACAACCATGAATAATGCCACATAGGACTACCTCAGAAAACCCCCAAATTCCTTTTCCTTTAAAAAAAATTCATATGCACACTAAAAACCTTTCCAAACATCATTCACATCACATAAAAAATATTAAATCACCAACTTCATGATTTATAAATTAACATCAAATAACACAACCTATGTTTTCCTCAAAAACACACCCCATTATATAGAAACATTCTATAAAATATTAAAGGCACAAAAAACTTCATTAAAACATATATTCATTCCAAACAGATCAACCACAGAACACCTAATTAATTTAAGAAAGTAAAATAACCCACCAAATAAACACAATAAGTTTTTCACACACAAAATACCAAATTTTCTCATAAAAAAAACTCAACTCCATGTAATTCCAAATAAATAAAATTATACTAAACATTTCAAGTCAAAAATTAATTATCACGGACCGTGTGAAATAAAACAGTGGGATAAAACACTTACAATGGTGTAGAAGACTTCACAGAAGCAGTGCGCAAACTCCACTATACGGCAACCGCACCACAACAAACTCAAACTGAATGCTAAAAACAAGATATCAAACCAAATTCATCACAATTGGACCCTAAACACAAATTAGTGACCAATGCACTATGAGGTAATTACTATGAACCTTAAAACACATAAAGGATGCCACACAATAACTGTGAAACCAAACTACAACATAAAACTATACCTTGAATGTCGGCAGTGAACCATAAATGAGTCAAACTGCTTCGCCTTTGGGGGCAGATGTCAGATTACGAACCAACATCACCCGGGTGAGGCGCCGCACACCTTGCAATTTGAAGAAAACCACATTGGTTCAAACCCTAAGCTAGGTTTTTCGGCCAAATGAAAATCAGGTGAAGGGGAAACTGAAATGGTTGATGTGAAGATGGAGGCGCACGGGGTGGTCTTACCATGCCGAGGCAGAAAAGACTTATGAAGGGGATCCGGAAAAAAACAAGCGTGGAGGGAGGACCTGGGGTGCGGCATTGCGTCAGTTTGGAGGGGGTTGTGCACCTGATGGAAAACACAGCCAGGAGAGGTCGCGCAGAGGGGGCCGCACCGCAGAGGGGGTCGGCCGATAGGTCATCATGCTAGAGGAATGAGGAAGGAAAAAATCATGGTCATCGCACCGGAGGAAGGAGGGAGGCGCGTCGAAGGGTTTCAGGTGGGGGAGGCATCCGCCGCGACCAGGGAGAGGGGGAAAAAATGGGGCTCGACGCAAGGGGAAGGTTGGGGAAGAAATGCCCCATGCACAAAACAAACGAGGGGGGGAAGGAAACCCTAACAAGAGAAAAAAAAGTAAAATAAGAAATTGAAAGAGGAAAAAAGAAATAAAAAAAATATAGGAATCAAAGAAAATAAAAGAGAAAAGAAAATTGAAATAAAAATAAAATAAAACCTTAAAAAAGACATAAAGAAACATAAAATAATAATAACAATTAACAACTATAATAAAACGATAAAGTTAATAATTTTTATAAAAATGTCAAAGGATTAATAAAATAAAAAAACCAAATTAAAATATTAACAAAACATAATAATAATATTAATTTTTTTTTCATTATTTAAATAGTTCTAAATAATTTTATTTTTCTTTTCCGTTAATTTTACTATTCCTTCGGTTGATTAACTAACTGCGCATCAGGAAGGCTGCACGATGTTCTGTCGAAGCCACATGGATTCTTTTGTGCCCTGCCCATGCGTCGGACATTGCGAAGCCAAAAAACGATCGCTTATCAAAAAAGGGCACAAATTTCAACTCGGGCTCAGATCGCAATCAAAACGGGGATGGAAATAGTTGAAATAATTAGAATAATTATATTCTTGAAATAGGGGTGTGACAACCACAATCGTATCTGTCACAATGCATAAAGAATTCATTCAGAATTTTATTTTATTCACATATAAGGTATTTTTGGGAATTTATATATAATGAAATTTTTATATGACCATAGGACCATAATATTTTGAAATTCATGCTTATAAAAAGATTTCGGTGACTGTAATATTTTTGAAGATGATAAAAGTTGTATTTATTGAAGAATTATATGTGAGTTGTTGATCGAGTGTACATGATTATTTACATGAGAATAATGAAATTTTAAATATGACATAAAGACATATAAATATTGATTTTTATGGGATATTATACATAATATTTAAAAATAATATATTATTAGAAAATATTCATGTGTATTTTTATTAATATGCAAGTTAACGTAAATTTAATATGTATCTGTTTTCATACCGACTTCAAGAAAATATATTCTTTCTTTTAATGAAAAGAGCCATCCTTGAATAGTGCTTTATAATTGGATTATTGTCAAATAATAAGAGATATGTATCCATTATTGAAAAAATATTATACAGTATCTCCTGAAACCACTCCCTTTATTCTATATTTTTTGGTATTATGGAGCCACTATGATTTATTGAATCCCATTTACATCATTTTAAAGTAAATAATCATAATAAATACACATTAAAGATAGATATGATTAGTATATTAGAAAAATCAAGATCCTACATTAATATTACATAAAAAACTAAAACATCTATTTAAATACATCATATTTATCCTCAAAGGTGTAGGATCCCCATAGTTAAGGAACTCACATAAATATTTATATAAAATAATAAGAGTGCACTAACATATCAGTATTGGGAAGGGTAACGCTACAAAAATAAGCGACATAAATAAATATCACATGAGGGAAAATAATCATCATCAGGACATCATAATAATAAGATAAACATTAACATCATGAGGGAAACATTGGATTAATTGATGGAATTCACTAATAAAGAAAAATGAATCATCCTGAAAAAGTTCACTAATACAGCACATAGTTGTGAACAAATACAACATCATGTTTACTCATAACATTGGTCCATTATCCTAACATCGTTACTGTAAAAAATTCTAGAATCATGTTCACAAATAATACAAAATAACTCATGATATACATCACATTACCCATTGGAGGGCTGCATAATTGGCGGACCACCCATCGTAACAAAACAATTACGTAACAATTCAATCCATGCAGAATGTATAAAAATTGTAGTCCTGAAATAAGTGATGGAAAAGAATGGGTTTCATAAGAATTTTAGAAAGAATACATTCATGAAAAAAATTGGTGTGCCCAAATGAAAAAGTGAGGTTATAGATAGGAATAAAATATCATATTTATTTTGTTAATAAACTACACATTAAGAGTTCATCATTTCGTACGGAAAGAAAATTGTTTTTTGAAAATAATCATTTCTGTTTTCAAATCAAGTTGTAATGATGTATATGACAAGAAAGGATAATGATGAATATTAAAACAATAGTTTAGGAATATTAGTGAAAGATTCATATTTAATATTTCATGAAATATGGATTACTCAATGAAAAGGAGTAGGTTTAGAGAATACATTTACCTTATTTCCTCCATTATTTCTTCTCTTTTCCACCTTCTGATAATAAAATTAATATTTTTAAAACAATGTTACAAAACTTATATATTTTGATAATTTACAATATTTATCCATTATTATTTTTTGATTCTATTTTATAATAATATTTGTTACATGTGAATTGTTTTGAAATCATTTTTTGATTAAATTTTCCTATTTTATTTCGATTTCCCTATATTTATTCAAAGTCATTTTTATGTAAGTATAACTAACTCCTTAATCATAGAATACATTTATTTAAATATTTATATACTATATATAATTTATATATTCAACCCAATATGGTGGTTATAATAATTTTCATGTCATTTTCTATGTAGGTGGTTAATCGACCATTTATAATACACTGTCAAAATATTGGGAAAGAGAATTATTAAATTTATATATAATGTAATTATGGTAGTTACAATCAGTTTAAATAATTAAAATAATTTTACATTACTACATAATTAAAATTATATTTTTTTTGAAAGGGTTGCTGAAAACAATTAATAGATGAATAGGAGCATGAAGAGGAAAAATAGAAATTTTAATCGTAACATTGTTGACCCTTGGTGTAGCTTCTCTTGTATGACACTTAACTTCAATGTTGTTTAGAGATTTAATCATCCAAATTCCTTAAAAGATTATAGGGTGTAGGAGAGGAATTATTTTTTAAAATATTTGGAATTTGAAAGGGTGATTGGAATTTTTTCCAAGGGGTAGGAGTGGGGTTATTTATATTTAAAGAGATTGGTATTTTTGGTTTAAAATATTATTTCAATGATAAAACATTAAATATTGAATTTTTAGAAACTATTAATCACATATCAATGTAATATAATTGGTGTTAGAAATGAAATTACATTTATATTCTGGATTGATTCTATTAATAAAATTGAAAGCATAAAGGAAGAAAATAATTATTCATAGGGATAACATTTGAATTTATGTCTTTGAAAATTATTTTTTAGTTTTCCAATTTATTTTGTTTTATTAAAATGTTTCATTTTTTGAAATTTATTAAATAATGGCCAAAACATTTGTTCTATAAATGTTTGTTTAATTATTACACCATGAATGATGTAATTTCATATACACCAATTATGTGAAATACTGTATTTTTACAATTCAACTAATGTTTGGGATATTTGAGAAAATTAGAAAAAAATAAACAATGGAAAATTATGATATGATGATTCTAAAATTGATAACCATTTTATCAAAATCAATTTATAACATAGGTAATTTTAATTTTTAATATATAAATTTTTTTTCTTATAAAAAATCTAAAATATAGTTTATTAAAAATGTGTTCATATTATCATTATTTTTGAATTATGATATTTATTTTCTAGAATTATAATATTTTTGGTCAGCTAAATTAATCATGATAAATATTATTTATATCATAATCTGTTTTTCATGACTACACCAAGTCGGGGCATGATACAAAACTACCCAATTCCCTCCTCTATTGGATATGTGGTGGAAACAAGTGCTGAAGGAAAAACTAGCATGGGGAGACCTTTTCCTAATAACATGTATGTAATCACACATCTATCATGATTAAATTTTTCATAGGGAAATAATTAATGATGACACACAGACATAGAGTAAATCAAACATGCATGAACCTCTAGAAAAAAAATTAATGTCTATGAAAAATAAAAAGTAATATTTAAAATACATGCCAAAGAAAAAATGTGTGTCAACATTAAATGTAAATAGATAAGATATAATATCTATTAACTCTGAAGGTACGACCAATGTATAACTTCCAAGGACCTAGTATTCCTAAGATCAATTTTTATCAAAGTTGACATACCCATCCCTTGCATAAGACCCGATATGTGAGGTAAAATCTCATGCATGGTTGATTATAAATATACCCAATAGGATTCCCCAAAACACAAAGGGGTAGTTGTATGAAATAAAATATTAGAGAATTATATAAGATAACACATGTTTTAGTGAAAGAGTGAATCATTAACTAATAGAGAGTGAATTTCAACACATAGACACAAAAAGGGATAAACATATTGAATATATTAACTACCCATCGAATCATTTCCACCAATAGTAGGATAGTATACTTATCCAACAATGAGATGGTAAACATGGAAAGAATATGGCATACCCAGCGTGTCTTCACCTATATTGGAGGGAGATTATTCAAATCGGTGGTGTGAACATAGAATAAGGATATATATATGTGTGTGTGTGTGTGTGTGTGTGTGGTTATTCAAAGAATCTGAAATGAGAATGTAAGGAGACCTTGATCTCACAACTCATCAAAAGAATATGATAATTGAATAGTTCCAACATTCCATGAATGATGCCCAACATCTCAAGCATCCGTCCAGGTGTAGTCAATCATGTCTATGCATGTCTCCTTGATTTTTAACATAGTAGAGGGGATAAAAAAATAAGTAGAGGACCAATTCCTTAGTGCATCGGGGGGTGGGGGTTCACACTGTATATATCTGTATAGAGAATACACCCATACCGATTGGGGATTCTACTCTAGTTGTTGAGGAAATCTTCCCTGGTACAACATGGTGTACCACTTTAATGGAATCGAGGGACCATTGTTCCACTATACATGATGGTTTCACTATGAAGACATTGAGGAACCACGTCACAACTCTACTAAAGGGGACCAGTGATAAGGTGAGGAATCGTACCCTGAAACATCAGGGGGATATACTCTTATGATGCTGATGACCCACTATCCATCAAAACTGGAGGGTACCACATAGAACTCTTAGGAGGATCCACCTCATATATCTACTAGAGGGTAGTCCTAAAAAGGCATAGAGGTCTCACTTCCATTCCAAACAAGAGGGTATCACATAAGAGGCATCGAGTACCCACAACCCCGCTTATCAAGAGGATACCTATGGAATGGTCTGTGGTGATCTTTCAAGATCAATATCTTCATCGGTAATTAACATAGTATGCAATATCCCTATTACATTTCACATAATTTCATGAAATCCAAAATGAAAGAAAGAATCACATTCTATGTGAAAAAATACTCATTATATGATAATATGGGAAAAAATCCATATTCAAACGAAGGATATATGGGTGTATAAACATTGTCAAAATGAAACTAGGGTTAGAAGGCATCTGAGGGGACCGACATGTTGTGTGGTCATGCTCCGCCGCTTGGATGGCTCCTTAGACAGTACATGGATCACAACCGCGTAGGTGTAAATTCAATGCAGGTGGACTACATGGTGTGTCCAAGCTACCTAGGGATGGGGATGTGTGCGTTTTGATGTTTTCGTGTATCCTAACCATTGTTCATGTACATATGAACATGGTGTTTTTTTCTACATGGGGAGTTGCTCATGTGGCCAAGCCATTTCCATGTACTTATACCATGTGCACCCACTCGTGTGACCCATCACATTGGTTTTTCAACTTATGAAGGGATACACTATTTGTGGTAGAAATTTATATCATGTAATCCTTAATGTTTCTCTAACCCTAGATGTCATTATGGAAGGGAAATAGACCATGTGTTCATCCCACTACAAGGAATGTATTTGGTGTATTGATCATATTTGTATATCCCCTTATTGGGCCTTGAATCTATCAAAACTACATAACATTTTGATCATTATAGGTATGGAACTGGTGGATCTACTTGTAAATCACAGATACATGATTCCTTTTAAAATAAATTATCCTCCAGTGCTCATCGGGGTTTCTCCATTAATTCCGCACACCTCTACAGCTCCCAACATCAAATACATGATATCAAAACACCAAAAAAATCATTCATGTATCGCTTTGATCCCATTTATATTCTAGATTCATCAATCCATGATTATTTCATCAATCTGTTGTGCTTATGAGGGTCTGGTCAGACTATATACCACCCGGAAATTGTCATATCGGGACTGAGGGGTCCAACCGTTTTTGAATACGAAGAAAAATGCGGTAAAAGCAAAAAAAAAAATTAAACATCATTGTCTAAGATTTCATCAATTATGATAAAGAAATGTGAAATTGAAGTTATAAATCATTGAAATAAATAAATAAAAATGTTATATAGGTGCATGGAAAGGAGAAATCTAGTGCAGATCAAATAACGAAGGTGGATGTTCTCAAAAATTTAATCAAATTGGGTAAAAAATCTGATATATGAATTCTATATAAATTATATATTGGTCACTATTGAATAATGTTTCCTCTATAGATTCAATAGAACAAATTATGTCTATTGGGTCTTGATCTTATTTGATATGGGTGTTTTTCATTGTCCGACATGGTTAACCAATGAAAAGGGAGGAAGATATCTATATTTCTCCTTGGGTTTATGCACCTAACCTTATATAAATAATCATAGTGATATTATTATTTATTATATACATTTCATTTAAAGTAATTAATTAATTAATTTTTTTATTGATTAGTCCACATAACATGTCGCTAATGAGTGAGGAGTCCAAAAGCCCCGTACTAAAGAATTTTATGTATTTTCTAGTGTAAACACTTTGTACATGATTCAATCATGGTCTCAGATTTATTCTCAGAGGTGAAATTTAATTTTTATCCAATTTTCATTGAGGTATCTTGTTCAAAAAATATAAAATATATTTAATATTTTTATAAAATAAATTTTGGGCACACTTGGATCCAAAATAACATTTTTCTCAGTGCTTATCTCTAGAAATATATATAAATACACAAGACATAAATGGGAAAAACCAAGTCACAACATCATTCCCTTGTTCAAAATTTTCTTTTCTAAAATTCAAAAACAAGGAAAATAAAACTAGATAGTGAGCCACCACTTGGCTCTCCAACTATGAGGAACTCTCAAGCCTGTTCTTGTGTTTTCACAACATGTGGGCCAAGGTAATAGTCTATACGTGAAATTTCAAATCTTTTCGAGCATTCATCAACACTGGCTAATCAATAGAATTTGATTCATCCTTGATGTGTAACACTCACTAGTCGATGACATGTGTGGGGTCATGAACATATCTCCTCAGTTGTAAGACATGGATGATGTTGTGGACTTGTTCTAGTTGTGGGGGTAAGGAAAAGTGGTAGGGAACCTTTCCAATCCTCTGCAAGATCGTGAATAGCATGAAGATCATGGGATATATCTTTCCTCCTAGCTCAACCTCCACAATCCTCATTATTGGGACTCTCTGGAAAATGTGGCCTCCTTTCTCAAACTCCACTGGTCTATGATGGCTTTATGTTTATGATTTTTTTCTCTGGGTTATCCTCATCTTGTTGTGTATGACATGGAGATGCTATTTCATCACCTACACCATCTCATGCCCCACATGATATGACTCAGAAATATCGATCCATTATAAGAGTGACATTCATGATGTCCATTTTATGTCCTCCAGAGATTTCATGCCAATAGTGGAGTGGTAGTTGTTATCGTATGAAAACATTACCATGGGAAGTTGATCCTCTCAGATCTAGATATCGTCTAACATACATGCCGTTAACATATCATCCAACACATAGATAATGTGATTTCTCTACAAATTAGTGGATGGGTGAAATGTTTTACTCTTCGTCATATTCTTTTTGAATTCCTCCTACATTAAACCCCCCAATCTTGATGTAAACAATGTGTCATGATCTAAGACAGTTGTTGAGGGAACAATATGAATGAAAATGAACCCTCGTACATACAACGACATAAAAATCTCCACTGAACTATACTCCCTAGTCATAGGTATGTGTTTCGACTATGTGTGTCAGTCAACTATCTCCTAGATATAACCATGAATGGTCATTGAGCATGAAATCCATGTGAAAACATCCATGGATATGGACTCCCATTTCAACTCAATGATCTCATTGTGTTTCCAAAAACATTCCAGAACAAGGTTCTCATCCATTACCTGCTTATTGGTGAGGAAACCACAGATGAAAATAGGTACACTTCATCTGTTGATGGACCGAAATAAATATATTACTAACGGTTCCTATACAATCCCCCACACCAGGATGTATAGCTAGGGGATGTGTGGAAATCTAGCATCACATCATCTCATAACTTGACTACAACAACTATCCTCTCTTGGAAGAAGATTACATGAATGCATACCTTAAAATATTATTATATTGAGTTTGCAGTGGATATATGATCATGTAAGATATTTTATTATATATCTCACATCTAAGAATATCTTACATGCTCATGGAGCTTAATAGTTATTACCAATAACTGTAGAAAAATTATTCCCTCCTACTCCATGAAGGTTATCTATAAGGAGGCCAATTGATCTGAAGCCCCCTTCACTAAGTGATCCTATGAATTATTCAAAAAGGAATCTGGTACAATTTTTCCCTTCCCTATTGTATAGAAAATTTCTAATTCACAGTCATGTAGGAATATTATACACCTTCACTATAGCATGATAAATTCTCTATGTGTGGTGATATACCTCAGAATATGGTGGTCTATGTATACTACAACAATTTCTCCCATAATATAGATTCTCCACATACTTAGGGAGAAGACTAAGTTTTCAATCTCAAGTTCAAAAGAAATATAGTTATTTTCATGTTTTTTCAACTACCTCCAGACATATGTGATAACATCCTACCGTTTCATTAACATGTAATCCAGCCAGCTCTTAAGTCATAACAATACACTACCAACTCCAAAACATATTCTAGTAGTCTCAAAACAAGACCACCTACTAGGCTCAGACTCAACTACTCAGATTTCATATGTAACAACTCAAACAAGGTAGAGAATTTCTCTTTCTGAGTTCAGGTGGTCAAATAGAATGTTATTCTACAGAAGTATTCCTCAATCTACATGTAGTACCCTTCCAATCCATGAATGTTTGACACCTCTGAAATGTTATTTTGCTTATCCCATGAAAAAATGAAATGATATTTGATATATCCCCATATAAACCATGCTTAAAAATGACAGTAAACTTGAAATTTAACCTCATGAATCCCTTACTGACACATTATAAGATTTCCACATAGCATATTCTTCTGAATACTTCTAGGACCATCCTCAAGTGCTCTGCATGATCCTCTCTAATGCAGAGTAGATGAGTATGCTTTTGATGATGATAAAAAAACATGTGCATGTATGGTTGGAAGATTTGGTTCATTAAATAAATAATCACAGAGGGGTAATTTTTCATAAGAAATGGAATCACTACAATATAATAGTTTTCATAATGACATATGAAATCCAATTTTATAAAATTAGCCTCACAAACCATCAAATAGTGGTAGCTGAACATGAGATTAGTCTTTGAAAACCATCTCATGCCATGAGTATAGACCTAAGGGTATTTAATCCATTGAAAATGGTATTTTTTCTATATCATGGCCTAGTATGGGAAATCATAATCTATGAAAAGTTTTAATCACATGCCCTCATTTTTCATGAATAATATTAAACCTTACATATGGGGGAAAATTGGTGTTATATAACCTTTCTCCAAAGGTCTTCTTACTGCAAACAATGCTCATATAGGTTGGTAAGGACTATCTAATTTCACATTGATGATATCAGATTAGTTTAGAGGTACATGTAAATACCAATATCCATCTCCCACGTCAACGATAGTTCTATAACAATTTCACTGAATATGTCCATATAATACTCCACAAATAAAGGAACCCATATTGCAGAGGAGCCTGCTTCATTATGGGATATACACTCTAACAGAGGGATGGTGGTCTCATTATCCAATTCAAAAATCTCTTTTTATGTTCCATGAGATGTCACTCATTAGAAAATATAATTTTGTCCCATCAATGCGTATGCATTAGAATTTTTTGTGGCGAGATTCGATCAAGGACAAAACAATAGAAAACAATACACAAACAATATTATGTCATAAAGTTCCATCAAGATGACAAAAAGATCCCACATGAACCTCTATCCAAAAAGAGATAGCTAGTACCACCAGAAGAAAAGAGATATTAATTAAGTGTTCCCTATCAAAAACATGAGGTGAAGCTTCCTGATAAACCGAAAATGGGAGCTCTAAATTTCCCTCGAAGAGTATAGAGATAAATAAATATTTATAAGCTCTCTCTACTAAAAATGAATTAATTTTAGAAAAAAACACATATCGTACCTCTTAACATCTCACGCTCTATAGAATCATAGACATCCAAAGCTTGCAGTTGTCTGTGGCCCCACCAGCTAGCTCTCTGAGTCATCCGTGGGCCTTCTAGTGGTGGAAGGACACATAATAATGTCCACCACCCTTATATCCTCCCACTCCTCCACTAGCTCAAACTCCCTAGATACCACAATTCCCTCACCTGGGTGATCGTTGATCTTTATGATACCTCTACCATGGACGTCCTTAAGTTATATTCATGTTTTGATGATAAGTCAAGATGGGATGTCTCATTCCATGTGACCTCTCCCATCATAAAAAACCACCCCTCTTCAGGATTCCTTGTAATCTATTCTAACTCTATCCACATTCATATTTCTGATCACATAATGATCTCATGTGCTATGATCCCTTCCCCTGACATCTTTTATATGCTTCAAAAAAACTCATCTCTATGGAACCCACTACTAGATCCAACTATCTAGAATCCCTATAATATTAATATCTATATCACAAGTGGTCGATCAAGCACCCCAATATTAGTGGGGATTCATTGGACACAACTCTTTCATAGTTGTCTCTATAGAGCCCGTTCAAAAAACATACATTCATGGATGTATCCAACCTGAATCATGTCAAAAAAGTAATGCCTACTGTCTATAAACCACGTTTCATACTCATCCCAATCATCCCTCCTTGTTTTTTCTGCAAAACCACATTGATCTGGAATGAGTAAAAATATGAAGGGTATTACTCATCATGGAACAACTATTGTAAGTCAAACAATGAGAGTGTCAACTATTCATTCATTTTCATAATATGACTCCATCATCACCTAGATGCTTTGTGTAAAAGTATAGATTCTAGATTTACCACCTGTTCTGCCAGGGTATGAACATGAGTAACGAAATGGACCACTAAATTTATCCAATCATTTTTTTCCTAAGGATCTGGCTCGCTATGGATCCTCAGTGGTCCATGATCCTAGAACTCACCGAGCACTCTAATCCCACATTCATCCTAATCCTGCATTGTTGGAACAATATTATGTTTTAAATGTGTAGGTTCAAATACCATCCCACCATGATGAAGGGGATCATAAGATTGACCCTATAAAGTGGCATCAACACTCATTGGGTCATCATCATGAACTGTATAATGTATCCTTGTTTGATGTCATCATAGAGTAATCCTAGAAGTTATCAATTAGTACCCCAATAAAATGATCATATATATATATATATCAATAAAAAATGGAGATGACTCAAGAATGATAGTTAAAGGATAAATAATATATGATGTATGTTCCATTGATACCTGTGAAAAATGTCTTCACCTATCATGTTGAAAAGTATGAATTAAAGGTCCTATTGAATGGATATGTTGGCTGTCGTACCACCACATGATTCCCAAGAATGAAATCCATACTTGAGACACATTGAAACTGTTTCCCTAAACCCATCCAATCATCTTAATGGTGAATGTCTGAAAAACATCCCTAAGAATTAATTTACTCTGATACTAGTATGACATGACCATAACCAAGCCAGCGAACAATCCTTACCTACCCCAAGCATACCTCTCTAGGATATGGGGTGGAAAAATAATCAAAGTCATTACAAACTAGATTATTCATTTTCATTAGAACATGTACACATACATAGATCATGATGAAAAACTGCAGATTAAATGAATAAAATATAAAATAATTCTATAATTAAGACAATGAATGGGTGATACTCTAGATAGTAAAAAATTATGATAGTGTATACTAAAAATTAAAGGAAAAATATTTAGACCCTATAATAAATGTTCAACAACATGACAGAAAAAAGGAAAATTAAATAACTGAGAGACCCCAACTCATGAATTCTATGATACAACCACCATAAGTGGTCCATGAACCCAATATCCCTAAGATCCTTTATAGTCATGTCCGACATGTTCTTCGGTTGCATAATCCATAATACATGTTGGAAATCACCATGAAAGGATGAGTATAAACATACATAGTAGGATTCCTAGAATATAAAAGTGGGAGCAGTAAGAGATTGAATATAAGCGAAAGAAAATAGATAGCACAATGTATAGTACAAGAGTATAGTTAATCCCAACATACATTCAATGTAATCTCATCCAAATAAATAGGGATAAACACAGTGACTATTTGGACATTCCTTCACGAATAATCCACATATAGGAGGTGCTTTCACTCATCCAACCATGAGATGATAAACACAGAAATCATGTTGCATACCTCATGCGTCTTCACCTCTCCTGGAATCTAAGTGACCAAATACATGGTGTGGATATAGAAGAAGGATATATATATATGGTCTATCAGAGAGTCCAAAATGTGGGAGTGAGTGGAAATCTATATCACTGATAATCCCATGAAGAAGTGTAGCCTACACTTCGAAAATTCTATCAGTGAATCCCTACATATCTTGTGCCCGTCTAGAAGATAATGTGAATGCTTGTCCACACATTCTCATAGTTTATTATTGTAATTAGGGTACAAAATTGAAGTAGAGGACCCATAAACTAGTTCAATAGGGGGGTTTAACTATATATTTATATATAGAGTAACCACACCCATGACATTGGGGGGTTCCACTCTAGTGGTTGACGACCCGTACTCTAGTATAATGAGTAGTATCACTCTGATGATGTTGGGTACCCGCTAGCTTTATCTACTAAAGTGTACCACTTGGAAGATTTCATGTTCCCACTTCCCATTTCTACTTGAGCATACCACTCATAAGTCGAGGACATGACCTAGATACACTAGGGGGTTTGACTCCACGACGTCGAGGACTGATGGACCAACTCAACCAGAGGATACCACTTGTAATAAATCAAGGACCCACATTCCAGTTCAACTGCTAGGTACCACTCAGAAGTCATTTAAGACCCACTACTTCACTCACCTAGAGGGTATAACTTGGAAGTCTTTGAGGACCCATTACACATTTCAGTTGAATAATCCCACTCAGAATGTCCCAGGTGATCATCTCCGATCAATTGAATCATCGTACATTTCCTCAATAAGCAATATGCTTGATAAATTTTACCACATATCACGAACACTATATCTGATGGAACCACTATGTAATATGAGAAAAAATATAGTAGATAGTTTACTTGTCAGCTAAAATCCATGTTCAGATGAAGGAGACATGGGGGGAGGGGATGGGGTTTCCTTACAAAGGAATTATGGGTACATGACATGAAATGAAAACCACTCAGCATGCAGTTCTTCTCCACCACATTGTTGTGTCCCAAGACGACACAGAACTCATATCCCTATTGAAGTACATGTCATGCTCGAGGACTACACGACATTTCCATGATACCAGGGGATCATGCCTTGTGATTATCGCTATTTCTGTGTACCAAACCCCATGTCTATGTAACTTGGTATATAGAATGTTTCATCACCCATGGTTCCACCCATATATTCAATATATTTCGGTGTACATCTACAAATATTCCTCGATCGTGTAACCCATCACATGGGTTGTGTAACCAATGAAGGGATACACCACTCGTGGGAGAACTAGATTTCATCTCCACATCGCACAATATGACTAGTCGTATTCATTTTTCATATATTTATTGATCCAATTATGGTACCTTGAATCTATCCAAAATGCTTCATACTTGTTCTATATATGGATGATGATGTTGGATCAACCTAAAAATCATAGATCAAGTATACAACTCACTAAAAAACAGACTCAGTTTCTCATCGAGGTTTTCTCATTTGTTCCACACACCTTTAAAACTCCTAATATAGAATATATGATCTCAAAACACCAAAATGATCATCAAAATCTCTCTATGATCCAAGATATGTGTTTGGAATCCCAATTCACACTTTATTCCTCAATATGTTAGATTTTGGGATCAGTACCTCCAAGTAATTATCGAACCAGGATCATGGCATATATTCGTTGAAGAAAGCAAAGAAAAGAGGGAGATATTCATCAAAGTTCAATATTTAAATATCATTGGAAATGATTTTTTGGCCAATTATCATGAAATATGAATCTAATGTTTGAAAACAATGAAATAAATAATTAAATATAGTATATAGGCATATGTAAAGGCCAAAAATATTATAGAACATAGAACGAGGGTGGGTCTGATCAATAATTTAATAAAAAGGGAATAAAAACAATAGAGAAGTCAATCCTAGATTATGGATAGATCCTTGATAAATAATGTATTTTTAAATGATTTGAGAGTTTTTCCAAGTTCGTGGCATCCTGATATTCTATTATCTAGAGTTTCCATGAAATGAAACATGATCCTCCAATAGAGGAGGGATGATGAGATCTTTTTTTCTTCAAGGTTTCATGCTATAAACCCAAGAGAAATTGGCATCGACATATTCTTATAGATTCTATATATTTATCAGAAATTAATTAATTAATAAAATTAGAAATTAATTAATCATATGAACCTACCTCCAATGACCCATGAGTCCAAACGCCCCATGCCAACATATTTTATGCGACACCTTGGGTAAACTTCCTATTTGGGACACAAAAGTGGTCTCATGTTTACGATCAGAAATATTTTTTAAGAGTTATCCCTTTTTCATTGCGCTATCATGTGAACACATAAATAAATTATATAAATATTTATATAAAATTAATCTAGGGAACAGCAGGCCCTGTAATCACATGCTATATCATCACCTTTCTCTGAAAATATATATATATATATATATTCAATAGTTTTAGAAGAGAAAAATATTGTATTTAAATTACAAGGTTGAGTTAAATTACAATTCTAATGGTCATGTTACTATTCCAACGTTCACATCACTATTCTCAATGGTAATGCTAATATTCTAATAACCACATTCCAATTATAATGGCGACGTTACCTAATATAAATACCACTACATTATATAAATAAATATTCACTACAATTCCTCCCAAGGCTATATAATTTCAATATCTATAAATATAATTGGATTTATAATATATATATTTTTTCATTTTTTTCATTGGATGTGGTGGAGATGAATCTATAAGATTTGGAAGATCCATATGTCCTCATTTTATTTTTTCTATTTTATATTTTCTCGAGTTAAAATGTTTGGAATTTGTCATTGGTTTTGTAGCTAACTAATATAATGGTATTTATTAACGAATTAATGTTTTCTTGGTTTATCTATATTTTAAAAATGTATAATAATATATAGTATAACATATCAAAAATTTATTTTAGGATAAAGACATTACTAGTAAACATTTTGTTGTTAAATTCTTCCCCAATTTATAAATTTTATACCTATAATTTCAAATCATATTCTCGAACAAGACTAGTCGAGCATACTTCTGTTTCATCATTTCCTTCTGTTCCCATGGAACCTATTAATACATATGGTTCCTTCAAATAACATTGACAAGGTTACTTTTCGTATTGTGTAGAACATTGCTTCTACATCCCAAGATCAAATCCCTCATCTATTCATAAGAGAGTTCATTATCTAGTTATACCACATTCAAATTAAGAACATGTGAGGGATTAGTTTTATTGATTCTTAAGAGTTATATGTGGAACACGTCATAAATTTCAGCCATATTTAAAATATGTTCAAGCTGATAGGCCACTCATCCATTTCAATTAAGGATTTCGAAGGGTCCAATGTATGTGGGGATAATAATCCATTACTTTCGAAACTAAATGACTCTATTACATCGTTATAATTTATGGAAGAATTTATATCAGACATTAAACTTCATGTACTTTTGTTAGTTGTCTACATTTATCAGCTTTTTAATTTGTGAAGCTTTTATATGTTGTTTTATTGCTTGAATATTTTCTGTTATCTCTTTCACCAGAACAAGTCCTTGTTGCAATTTTTTGAGTAACATTATTCCAATATGTATTATTTCTATATCACTTACAATACAAAAGATTATATGGATCCATTTTAATTACAGAGTGGAAGCTATTTTTGTAGGATAACTCAACAAATGGGAGTTATTTATCCCATCCTCCTTTTAAATCCATAGGCTAGGATATCAACATGTCCTCGAGAAACTAAATAGTTATTTTATAGTGCACATCAGTTTTGGAGGGATATTAATTGTTGAAATTCTATTCAATACTCAAAACATGTTGACAAATTCCCCGAAATTCATAATTGAACTGTGGATCATGATTAGAAACAATTAAAACAATAACCCCATGCATCCTCTCCACTTCCTTCAAAAATATTTTGGCCTGATTTTCAAATGGGAAATCGTACCAAATAGTGATAAATTGGGTCATCTTGGTGAGAAAGTCCAAAAAACATCATATCACATTGTTTTTAGTAGATGTATTCATGAGACTAGGGAAAAAGTACACAGTGAAATACTTCCATGTAATTGTGGGTATAGGAAATGGTTTTCATCATACACTTTTTAATTTTTTCCACTACATTAATATTATGACATACAGAGGACCATGTGTTATAAATTTCAATATCATTCTTAATGATTTTCCACAATATGTTCTCCCAATGATCACTGTATATCATGGATATTTTTTGATTGATTGAGAAAACTGAGATTTCTGCATTATCGAATATCTCCTTTATCGTAGGAGATGAGGGAACACAATGCATGGTGCAAAAATGTTCCACACCATCACCATCAATGTGATACCCATATATATTCCTTTCCATTACCACATTAATATTCTTTTAAAGTTTCAAATTTTCCATTTGTGTTTACTTGATCTTTTCTTAGATAGATTGTTGGGAAATAATTTGGTAATGGTTGGATGTAATCCCAACCAATATGATTTCCATATTCATTTTTTGTATATCAATATAGATAGGTCCTTTCGTAATCTAAATCAATTATAGCTTATTAGGTTCTTTTTACTATCACCATCAACGACATTGTTATTTATCCCTGAATGATAGTAAATAGAGACATAATAGTTCTTGAATAGATTTAACCATCATCTTTGATGTGTATTGATCTTTGTATGTGTTAATATCTAATTTATACTCTTATGATTTCTATATATGGCACACATCTCACTATATATATTGTACTTGAACAATGGTAGAGTGAGATTACAAATGATAACTCCCGATCACACATCAGATAGTTTTTCTTTTTGGTTTTCATGTATCATGATACATAGGATATCACCTTTCCATTTTTATGATTACACAACCCAATCCTTTCTGTAATGAATCACCATATTTCCCAAACCATCTCTAGTTATTGGTAGTGTGAGTAGAGGTGTAGTTATTATTCTCTTCCGGAGATCATTATTAGTTTCTTCATAATATTCTATCTATAAACACATTATCTCATTCTGTGTTAACTTAGATAACAGTCTAGAAAATCTTGAGACACATCTCAATATATTATTGTAGTGCCCTGCTAATCCAAGAAAACTATGTATTCATGTGAGGCTAGTGGGTCTGGCCAATTCGACAATTTCATTTCACATTAAAGAGTCCATAAAAATTCCATCACATGTTATATCATTCCCTATGAATGCTAATTTAAAAATCCAAATGGAACACTTTTTAAAATAAGTGTATATTTTCTCCATCCATAATGTTTCAATGTCAATCCTTATATTCTCTTCATGTTCCACAATTATTTTGTAGTAAACTATAATTTCATAGATAAAAACTACAAAAAGTAGTCTAGGTATTATCTATAGACTCTTTCCATAAAATCCATAAAGATAAAAGGGAAATTATTATGTTTGAAAAGAATCAATATCAACTCATTATTCCCATATATTGTATGGAATTCTATCTTATGAATATCATCCTTATTAAACATTAACTAAATATTTCAAGAATGGAAAAATACCTTTAAAAACTACTAGGATTCTCATAGTAAATCGAAAAATTCTTCCATATATAGAAGGGGATAACTTCTCTTTATGTTGATCATGTTTAGAACCTGGTAATTGATACACATGTACATTTATCCATGAATCTTCCTGAGATAAATCTATGGTAAACCATATGTTTACGCACTATGGTGTATGAACCCTTTGCCTTATTTTTATTTTAGATACTTATTTAACACCTCCCGTTAGATCAAGGCCATATTTAATGGTAAACTAGATATAAGAGTGGATATTGGTATGCTTTATTTTGAAAACTCTACTTCATGATTTGGGAATTCTGGTTAACTCATCAGGAAATGCATCATTGTATTCTCTCAAAATAGGAATTTCTTCATGGTTGTTGCATTCCTATGACTCAACCATTTGGGAATGGTATTAATATTTTTAGTATGGAAAAAACCACAAAATTATGGAATATTATATAGGAGATTCATGATCTTCTTTTCATTTATGAGGATCATTAAATGGATTGGGATATGAAAAATTATCACCTTTCTCACAAGTTAAGTTGTGATACCTAAAATCTTGTACATTCCATTCCATGTATAACAATGAATCCACCATGGTTGGATTGATAGATTTACATGGATAATCTTCACACTCACAATAATAGTATAAGTGTCCAACACATGGGTTGAAATGATCTCACTATTAGGTTTTTTACATATTTCTCTAATTCAAGGTATAGAGGATTTAATTATATAATTATATAGAATAGAATGGATAAAAAGAATGCATAGATATATAATAAAATAATTTATTTTCCATTCATGAGTGAATAAGATGTATACTATGTATAAAATAATTTTCATGCTCCACTTCAGTAGTAGGTATGGAATAATATTTCCAATGAACTTTTTTTTATTTTGTGTTTTCCCACCCTAATTTTCAACAAGGACTCTTCCTTTAGTAAACATGATTGTATCATTCCATTGCTCCCTATTGTTGAAGAATTAAACCATGGGTGGTTCACTAGGGGTTTCCTTAACTTCCACCATCATATTTCCAGATTCTACATCTCTCATCAAAATCCATGACCATGGTGTTTTTCCCTTACACACATGAATAATTTATCCATTAATTTGAGGTAATTAACAAGATGTTTCTTCACAAATTTTTACATGTGGGTGTTTGGATCCCATTTCCACGATTTTCATTTGGCATACCATCTAATAAATACATTACTATCTTCTTATACCTATGTTAAAAGTTTATTCTCAAATATTCATCTATACATTAAGAGAAAATTGATCCAATTATTCATAACTACAGTTTTCATGGTAAACTAAATCCCTTTGATGTTGTGGTTTCTATCCACAAAAGTTTTTATCTATTTTCTTTCATTATTGATAACAAAAAACAGGTCATATTTTGAATTTCTGATGATGATTCCCCATAAGACATGATAGATATGCCTTCAATTTTCTTTATCACTACAAATTCTGACACAATAAATATTCAATGAGTTTGTGGGAAATATTTGTTATGAAATTTTTTCTTAAAATATTCCAACTCCATAACTCCCAATTAATCATTATTCATTGTTTTTTTCATCAAAATCCACCATTAAAAAAAGTTTTTAATATAGAAAACATTTTCAAAAAATATTTCGTTAATAATATCCCTAGAAACATAAATAAAATTAATTAAAAATAATTTAATGAATTATTTGAGGATAATATCCATTATAATTTTCAATTCACTATTTAAAACAAAAAAATCATAAATTATTTCTTAAGTAAATTTAATTGAACATAATCATTCAAACTTATAAGGATGTTTCAAAAATAATTTAAAACATATTTATTGCAAAAGAAAATTTTCAAATTAAATAAAATTTTTATGACATAAAACATTTTGGAAATCCTTTTCATCTAAAAGAAACATAAAAACATATAAATGAAGTGTCATATATTAAAATAGTGATGATGGATGGAATTCATTTTCATTCCATATAATTGAAAATAATTATTCCATTCCCATTTTTGGTAAAATTGATATGAGAATTGTGTGGAAAAGGACATCAAGATTCCATTCAAAACATTTTTAAAAAATTAAAATATTTGTAAAAATTTATTTTATAAATAATTTTAATATTGTTAAAATAATTTTTGAATATTTTTTATGAAATAATTTATATGAATAATTTTTTTTTCAATGAAACCCAGACAGAGGGAAAATATTTTATAAAAACATTGTTTATAACTATTGAGTACATAAAAAGAGGAAAATGAAGAAAAAAATGTATACTAATAAAATTACTATAGGATAATAAAATTAATGAATTTTTTTAGGTTAGGATGGGATGTTTTCATAATCTAAAATACAATCATAAAAAATCCTACTAATTGATGAGATTCTATCAAAGAATACAATTTATATTACAAACATTTAATCATATGTCCCATGGAATAAATATACTCAAATGAATATGTAAATAACCATAATTTTTAGATAAATATTCCTAAAATATGTTTTTGGTCTGTATATACACCACATAAAATAAATAGTTGTTTAATATGGCATGTGTGTTAAAGAAGTAAAAACTGACACAAAATCCCTTACCATTTAATTAATATTTTTGATCATTATCCCATGTAAAGAATGAAATAAAATAAAATATTAAATATCATGAAAATAAGGATAATCGTGGTATTAATTTAAAAGGTGTAGTATATACACCACACGAATACAACAAGTGGTCAATTTTCATATGTCTGTCAAAAATAAAACGGGCAAATGATATCCATTACCATAAGACTAGAATCGCGATATACGTGTTCAATCCTTATGTGAAATAAATAAAATAATATTATTTATATATTATATAACCACACACACACACACACACTCACACACACACACACACACACATATATATATATATTTATATCAAACCATATATTATTAACTTCTGACATGTTATTACACGTTTATCAACAATTCCATGATAAATTCATGTTCCAGGAAATAACTGCTTTTTTCACGTATGATATAATTTTTTATATTTAGACCTTTTAAATTGTTCCTGGTTCAATAATATAATAATTTAAACCATGATATAAATATCATATATATTATTTATAATTCTATATAGAGAGATCCATAAATGGTAGATATTGAAAATTAATGACACCGTTCAGGGAGACGATATGTCCTATGTATGTATTGACATTGATTCAATTTTTTAAGAATAAATAATAAAATATAAGTAAGAAATGTATTTACATTAAAACCATTTTTATCATATATATAACATATTATCTTTAAAACCATCTACATTACTATCTATGCAAATCTTGAATTAATCATCGTGCTTCACAAGGTGGTAATCCGCTGTACACATGAGTGATATTTTTTTCCTATATTATAGAATGTAAGAATGCATAAGTGATATAGTAATATTATAAGAATAATAATATCATAAATATTATATATATTCAATAAATACATAATTATATCCATCTATGAGAGGTTCTTTTTGAATGCATATAAAAGAAGTTCATGAGACTATAGTCCGTAGTCCAAAAGACTGATGATTTCGAAGCCCATTTGATGGAAGAGGGGAATGATTTAATTTATTAATATAAAAATATAAAATATATTTATATTTAATACACTTATTTTTTTATATTATTATAGTATAATAATAATAAAAAATCAATTTAGTTTAGGAAGAAATAAAATAAAACATTCGATCAGGGTTGTCAACACATCTTTAGACAACTTCTTTTGGTTCACACAAAAAGGAATCATATGATGAATATTGGAAAATAAATAAGACATATAGGGTGGTATTATGAATTTATGGAAGATATTACTTCCATTATTGTCTTAACCAATGTTTTTGGAATGTATAAATCAGATAAAAGAGTGGTGGTCTTTTATAAGTTTTGTGATTAGAACACTTGTAATATTTGAAAAAAATAGTTGGCACATTTTCCAAAAGAAAAAATGAAAAATAATGGGAAATTATTGAAAATAGAAGATAAAATATTGAAATAGGTCGAGAAAATTAGTGTTTGACAAGTTTGGGGTCATATTTAACCATTATATCTTTAGTTAATCAATCTGCAAAACTATTTTACCATGTTTTCACTCTTAATTATATAACGAATTAATTTGAACTCATTAAAAAATATAAATTATTTAGATTAAAATTTTAGAAACAATTTTTCTAAAATATATTCATAATAATAGAAAAATTTAACATAAAAATAATCATATAGATGTGACGAGAGAGCATTTTTTTCAACGAGAAAATGTTCACAATATTAATATGCATTTATAAAAAATTTAACATGAAAATGATTCAAATGAAATAAACTGAATTAATATATATATGAATGGATTAGTTATTCTTTTAAAACCATATTCTTAATTTTTTATGTTTTTTTAAGCATTAAAATAGTTGATAATTCATAATAAAAACCCATATTTTCCATTAATCATTGAAAAAAACTTATTATCAGAAAATTATAATGAATCAATATAACATAATCTTGAAATTCTGATTTAAAAATTAAATTTTCTATTTCAAATATATTTTTATAAACATATAAAAATTAGTAATAATATAAATAAGAAAAAAATGAATGAAATCATTTTTGCAAAAATGATAGTTTTAGGAGAAAAAGTTTATTTATTCTTATCTTATATATAGGAAACAAATAAAATGAATATAAATAATTCAACTAGATTTATAATATATAAACATCATCATAATAATTCGATGAAGTTGATTTTTTAATTTAATGTTGAAATGCTTGTTTTTGTGCTCAAAAATTATTTTTGAGAATAATACTTCAATTGAATGAAAGCTAAATGTAGTGTTGTTTATAAAAAATCAGAAAATACTAATGTATATTATAAAAAATTAAAAAATTAAATTTATTTGGAAATAAATTTACAAAATCTCCACGAGTTACATTCTACCCACCTTAAATAGAATTTCACCATCAAAATTCATTCCTTGGGTGCCAAAAACATACGATACATCTACCACATTATATTGTCCAATTCCTATATAGATTATTTGAAGTGATGGATCTATAAAAATAAAATTTACTATAAAGTGGTTTTATTTCATTTAACATTATCTATTTGAACCTGAATCTATACCAATAATTTCACATAATATATATCATGCTATTGCGGTACAACCTATTTCTTCAATACATGTGATGGATCATGTTAATACATCCACCGAAGGGATACATGGAACACATCATCAACTTGAGAGAGGTTAAATGCTGGAACCAAATAATAATAAACTATCTTGTTTTGGTCCTATATTTCTGTGGGGAGATATTCCTAGGCCCTTGTTTTCCCTTATTTATTCCATTTTGAAATTTTCTAGAAACACCATTTTACTTAGTTCAAATTCATAATCACATTGTTGATTATTAGCATAATATTCCTATCGACAATGTGTTATCCTTATGTGTTACTAAATGGTCCTATCCTTCACATTCACCTCATCAACTATTCGTTTCCAAACAAATTTCCATTTTTAACATCATTCGATTATGTTTCAGTTCTACATTTAATTCCAAAAATGGATCAACATAGATATGTTTGAATGCTCAAGTGATTGCTATTTTAAAAAAAAACACACATAGAGGATGATTTTGATCCCAACCTCCTCAGAAATATAGAGATAAAAATAAAATAATATAATCTAGGGTTTGGATTATTCTGTTTTCATGACCATCAATTTTAGGATGATATGTAGTGCTGAAACTGTATTGTATGTCAAGGTGTTGATAATGATCTCCAAAAAACATTATTGTAAGCATCATATCCTGACCATATAAAATTTAGTGTGGTAACCCATTAAACCATACCACTTCCTTATATTATATTCTAACAAAAGGATCTTGAGATATATCTTTTGTAATATCAATGATGTTTTCTAACCTTAATAGGTTATCGATTACAACACATAATTTCCAACACAGAAAAGATTAGATAAACCCCCAATGTTACCAATACACTTAATTTTATTTCAACAAATTGGAATGGAATTCATCCTTAAATAACATTACCACTAAAACATATACAAAACTAAAGATTTTTATTTCCCTAAATGTCTCTTAAAATATCCTTATTCTTGATAAAGTCCCAACACATAAATTATTAGAAATGGTGTCAATGAAATTTATATTATGATAAAACTACAACTCAAAAACATAGAATGGTATCCAAAACTATTAAGCTAATAATTCATAGATATATATAAAAATCTAAATGATTATTCACCTTCTATTCCTTATATTGGATATAATCTTGTAGCAAATTTTGTTCATTTTAATCATGGGTTCATCATTATATTGATAGAATATAAAATATTAATTCATTATTCCAGAATCCATGTAGAGGGAGATAATAACAAGATATTTCAATAAAAGATTATCTATTATATTTTCATTTCGTGCATTCATATATAATAAAAGATTAAATACCTAACTAAGGAAGGTAGGATATGTTTTAACTAGTAATCATGATTCCCTTAATGCATTATGATTTCGTAATATTTACATTTTTATTCAGATTTATTTGTGGATTATCATCCACATTAGCCCTTGGATTGGGAAATTGATTCACTTTTTATCATTACTGTGTGTAATTTTATTATAAAATGGGGAAGTGGTAGGGGGATACAATAGGTCATGTTTGTGTAAAATAATGAAGACCCAATGCATCAACCTTATCAAAGGAAACACCCTCATCAAGCAAAGAACCCAAATTGGTGTAAACAATACTAGGGCTGTACTAACTCCACTTTTAGGCAAGGATGATTTCTATAAATATTACTTCTCTACATATATTATTCAACATTGAACCACCAATAATCTCCTTGAATTTATGAATAATGTAAATTAAGGTCTAATGTGGATTGCACTTTTCTTGGAGGGAGTCATAATGTAATGAGGAGTCTGTTTCAACTTCATTGAGATGAATGTAATTAGGTTGATAGATCTCCAACCCATTAAATAAAGTCTTTTATTCCTCCATGAGAGGGTCATTAGTACCATACAAACTACTAAAAGAATGAACCATTGAGATACTGCAGTCACGAACCACCCCACCTCAACTAATGATTCTAATGTTGGATGATCTATCTTGGTTATGAATGTATGCATGACAAAGAGCCTTCCAATGAACCCATGTACCTTGTAAAGGAATCTTATGTGGATTAAAATCAAATTTTCTTCCATGAAAGGTTCTCCACAAGGAATGGGAGTTTTCTCAGCCTTTTATAAGGGCCTCAAATCACACTATAAGGCATGTAGTTCGGGTTTGAAGTGCCAGGAAAGATCTAGTGAGTCTATTTTCCATATCTGTATTTAGACAAACCCCTATGATCTCAAAACCAATAAGTATTATGTATACCCTCACCTTTATATCTGTGCTATTCTTGTCTAGACCATGGAACCATGATAAGAAGAAGGAATAACCATTGTCAACCTGAACAAATACGCCAATATGTTTCCCAATACCGCTCCAGATCGATATTTCACAATCACTATCATTGAAAAGTTGATGGATTGATTCCTCCTTCATGAACTAGTAGTAGAATCATTTGGATTCCACAATGATACCATTTCACATGACATCATCATCAGTTTGAAGAGTGTGATATCAATCGCACAACACATGAATGATGTATTTTATCTATAGATCATTGCACAAAAGAAGATTTACACAATCGATGACTGTACTATCCATAAAAGAACATTTATACTCTATGTAATTAAAAATCACTGATACAATACTAGGAAATACGAATTTATCTAGGGCTGAGGATAAAATAATTCTATTGAATAGATAACACTACAACTCATCAATGTTCGCATAAATAAAGATAGACAATGAATGAGATTCTTGAAATGTGATATTAGGGGTAAGGCATCCCAAAAAGCCAATATTTTTTCTTATCAAATTCCATTTCAATTAATTGATCTCACCACACCCAATAATAAACCTTGATTGGCACTGTAGTTCATGTATATGGCTACATATCATGTTCCATTCTATGGAGTTGTTTACTCACATATCATCCATCAAATTTTCAGACCATTCACTGACAAATATTCTCTATATTGATCTCTAGTCAATAGATTATGTAGATAGTTTTAATTATAATGTGTGCATAATATCAACCACCCCACTGAGCCCAATCCGACAGGCTTCTACTAGTTATTTCAGTTGAGGAAAAGACACCCATTGCCATATAACCTCCATATGAGTGTCCCATAAAAAATAATCCATTGTTTTTTTCTATTTTACTCATCATATTTTTAGGGAAATTTTGTACCAAAATCACATGCATGTGGATTGTGGGAATAACACAACTGATCAGCGTAATGTGCCCCCAAAATTAGAGGAATTTTTTCATTCAATTGTTAATGCGACAAGATATTTTTGAAAAAATATTATCAGTGTGATGAATTGTAATACCATCCATATATATGGTCACAACCATATATTCCATTGTAATGGTCTTTATATATATCATCAGGTAGTATTCAGTGATCCTAACTCGACACTCGGAAGATGTTTTGGAGATATAAAAATTGATATTAGCATAGTTGATACATTGGTCACTCCTTGGAAACATTCATCCAGAACCATCTAAAATCCCCATAGATATCTCATTCCCTAATTAATGAATAGAATAATGTCATTTGGAAAGAGGGGGTGACAAATACCATTGGATTTATTTCTACAGCTGAATAGATGAATGGTTTTGATATGTTGGGAGGCTTAAAATCATTACTATGGAATTCTTGAGGCAAAAGGAAAATACAATGGGAGAGAAGTTGTACCTATCTCATCACACACACTACATTGAAAAAAATACACATGTTTCCATTGAAATTATCCATGAACCATGTAAAAAACAACATAAGATTATGTCAGAAGCCCTTGGAGAAAATCCCATGGATGCCATAACTTTCTGGATAAATCCCCATTCAAGCATGCCTTAAGCCTTGTTCATGTCCATCTTGAGAGACTTATTAGAGAATTAAGTTTTTTTGTTAATGTAACTAAAAATTTACTAATGATGAGTAAAAATATTTTATATAAATCATCCCCTAATAAAACTATTATGCTCTTTTGAGATCCACTCATGCGTAAACCTAGATATCCTCTTGTTGATCACACTGTCAATATTCTTTATAGAAAGATACAAATACTAATTGGAATTTAATTGATTATAGAGAAGGGTCATTTGGCATTGGCTTAATAATAATAGATGTTCCACTGGATACCCTTGGCATAGTCACCACCTCCAAAATAAATCTTGAATAAAATTCACCATGACATGTTTGACCACCATTCATGATTCTATAAAAAGTGGCTAAAAAACCATTGGTCCAAGGGTAGATCTCTTCGTTTAATTATTTAACAATTTCCCAAATTTCACTTTACTCATGAATTTTCTAATGTTCCATATTGGAATCATTCTAGACCACCCTCGAAATAGTATCCCATAAAATTGAATGACCCATTGGTAACCAATCATGCATTGCCTGATTTACAGTAGAAAGAAGATTTTTTATGTTTTCCAAAACCATCCATCCCACCATAATAACATCATTGGTAAAATAAAGATAAAACATGAGGATTTATAGATAATTGTTCCACTTCTTCAATTTAATGCATACATCAATGAATATAGTACTTCTATCACCCTCCTGTCGACACTATTGCTTTCATTTTTCACCAGCAACTTACTAAAAGTCATGAAGAAAAATAGCCAACTCATCTTTATTATCAATGAGAGCAGAAAAATTTCAGCATCCCATCCCTCTTAAAAAATGGATTCATCTAGTTTAATCTCAAGTTTTACTCTTTCAAAATCCTATAACCTGGGAACTGGTTTTTGATCCATGATTGGAAGTCCCCTCCCAATAACATGATTTTTTTTGGATACTGATCAATAAAGTGTCCTACATGGGATTACACCAAGACTCATAGACTACATAATGGTGACCAATAATCCTAGTACACTGGTTAGAGAAGTATGGAGAGTGAGCCTGGTCCTCCCCAAGAGAAAATAGAACCGATAGCAGATACTGATTTGAAGGACCATCAACCATGTGAAGGAAAATCATGTTGGGAAAATCAACGACATCATGAATGTTCTCTAAGAAGCGATAAATACTACACCATAAGAGATGACCTCCATGAGATTATTACACCACATGTACTAAAAGACGTGTGACCTTTCGATAAATGTAGGAGATAATTCAGGCATGTTCTCCTAGTGATAACACCACCTTCCATTTATCATTGTGGGGTCGACAATAACATTAATGTCCCATATGATCAACCACACTGAATTTCCTGGACGAAAAGTGTGATATATTGATCAGAGATATATATTCACTCCACATAGATATTACAACTTCATAGTTTAATGTTCAATAAACTACAAAATCACACAATTGTGGACCATAATTGGTTAATTTTTTCCAATACTAGGTACATAATATTCTAATTTGGAGAGGGATATTCAATATAACCCATAAATATCATACCCTTATGTAATCTCACAAATATACACAACATAAAACAATTACTCATAACGTGGGAACAGGAAGTCTAATAATGGGTGAGCTCAAATGTTCATTAAGTGTAAAAAAGGAAATAAATATGCATAAAATGAATATAAGGCTTTGAAAACCTATGAATAAAATTTAAAATCTTACCATGTATTTCAAATATCATAATATTGAGTCATGTCATTAATATTGTCAGTTTTTAAGACATGATGAATATGGAAATCCATGAACATGAGCATTTAGATTATAACATTTTCATAAGAGATATATTTTTTGTAAAGACATAACCATAAAAATATTATGTCAAGACTTCCAAAAAATTAATTTATAACATGATTTAATTAGGCTAACCACCCATGTACATGTTTCAGGATTGGGATAACATATCATGGACCATCTTCTGTGCGTGGTATAACCTCCCATGTACCCTAATTCATCCGTGGTAAATCCATTCATACACCCTCCTTTAGTCTTGGTATAACCTAACATGTACCCTTTGATCTCATATAACAATAATCATTACCCACAGCATTATATGGAAATATAGTTTCCACCCATCACATGATGAAAAAGTACGTACTTGAGTGACATGATCATAAAAAATTTATCATATCAAAACCATTGAAATGAAATGTATTTCCTAACAATTTAATAATTTCTCCAATTCCTAACCCATTGAAAAATTAGGATTCTTCATAAACATTTTATAATTTTATAACTTATGAAAGTGAAACTTTTTTTGTAAAAATATTATCTTCATAATCAGAAACCATCTAGATAAATAATAATAATTTTATCCTTGGTTCTTATCCTCAATAAACATAATTATTGTTAAAGGATTTTATCTTTGATGGAAAATAATTTTCAAATATCAAATGGAATATTTATTGAAGAATATAAAATTTTATCTTTGACCAATAATTTTTAAATAATAATACATATTCAAAATAATTTTCATTAATAAATATATGAATAGAGTATTATATAAGAATTAAAAATCATTTGAAATATTTCATGCGGAAATTATAATTTCAATTTTTAGAATAAATTTTTAATACTTAATTTCTATAAAACATTTTTGAAATCCATTTAATTTAATATAGAAATTGATACTTATACAAATCATTTAAAATAATTTAAAACATTATTTGAGTTAAATAACCATTCAAATTTGAAAAATAGATAAAAATAAAATAATTAGAATAAAATTTTCTTTTAAAATAACCACGAATACATATAAAATAATATTCTAATAAATTAATTTTCATTATGGTAAGAAATTAATTTTATTCATATATGTTAAAAAATATTTTCTTTTCGTATTTAATATAAAAAAATTGCATATTTTTTAAAAAACAAGAATATTATATTAAAATAATTTTTTAAAAGAATAATAATGGGTAAAAGGAACATTAATAAATAAATTTAAGTATTTTAATATCATTTATGACAACATTTTTAGAAAACTTGGTTTTGGACAAAAAAGTGTTTTTGACCAAAGAGATCAATAAGGACAACTTTTTATAAAAAATATTATTTTGAAATCTAAAGTAAATAAAAAGAAGAAAATTATGGGAAAACATGTATTATCATGATAAAATAAAAAGAGACTAAAATTCATTAATTTATAGATATATTGATCAAAATATTTCACCATCTGAAATATAGTCATAAATAATCTTAATAAATGATTAGATTGTATAATTAAACCCTTATGACATTAGAAACAATGATTCGTAAGCCCCATTAAAGAGGGATTATAAAATTTATATGTAATTATAAATTAATATTATGATAATATTATTTAAACTCATTAATGTGAACTATATACACTTAAAAAACAGGTGGGGAATATGGACATGTCTCGCAGAAGTAAAAAGTGAGAAAAAAATCTCTTCCCACTATAGTAATCATTTAGTTCGTATGACCCAATAAAGAATAAGCAATATTGAAACGCTTAATATCCAGAAATAAATTATATTATAGATATTGCATGTAAAATGAAACGTATATAAACCACAAAAAATAAATTAGGGGTGATTTTGAATATGTCTACCAAAAATAAATGTGAGACTTGAAATACCTATACATAAGTCTTGACACCCTTCTTATATGTTAGAACCCCATGTACAGTAAAGGTAATTTTATTAATAATATATCATATAACAATAAATTCATATATATATATCATATCAAATATTATTTACATATAATATTTTATAATTTGTTTTTTAACAATGAAATATTAATGTCATGTTTCAGGAAATAACTGCCTGGTTTTTTTAATGTATGTTTTGTTTAATTATTTTTATCCTATTTATATTATCATAATTAAATCATGTAATTAATATTAAACATTATATAAATATAATAAATATCCAATAAACATGTATTTATATTGATCTGTAAATTGTAGACATAGAAAATAAAATACACCGTTCATGTAGACAATAGACCATATATACACAAGAATGTTGTTTCAATTGACTATATGAAAAAGAAAGAAATAAAAGTAAATAATATATTTCTATTTAAGGAGAATATTTATATAAAACATATAAGATATTTTAATTAAACTCATCTCTATCAACATCAATATAATTTGTTAGTTAATCACATCGATACGTGTGGTTGTAGTCCTCTATTCAAATAATAGGCATTATTGTATCCCGCAGATTATAATATAAGATGATACACATTGAATAATAATTTCAAAGGTAATATAATTTCATAAATATCATATATACCATTTACATACACCATTATATTTATCTGATACTGCTGGTTAGGGAAAGTTAATTACAACATAGCGCGAGGTGCTTGTCCACCGTACCCAGAAATGATGATTTCGTAAACCATTTTATGGAAAAGGAGAAATATAAATTCTATGTAATTAATAGTATTTAATATAATAATATGGAATATAATGATTATATTATTTCATTTTTTTGAAAATAATATAAAAATGTGAAGGAAGAAATAAAATAAAATTATCAGTTATGTGTGTTACAACCTCTTTAAACAACTTCTTTTGGTTTTTACAAATATGATTGTTAGGTAGTATTTATGACCATATTGAGTCATATTTGATGATACTAAGGAATGAAGAAAATTAGTCTATTAGGTATTGTCTACAAAAGGTTTTGGATGTGTGATGTGGGAAGGAAAGGGGTAGTCCTTTTAAAATTGTTGTGAGATGAAGATAAGTATTTTTTAAAGAAAATTGTGTAACCACGTTTTTCACCAGTAAAAGGATCCAAAAAAATAAATTATTGAATATATAAGATATAATGTCTAAATATTTCTATATTGTGTTTTTAGACTAGTTTTATTTATTTTTAACTATTAACATATTTGTTTCACCCTTGAAAGACCAATTTTTACCTTAACAACAGTAAATAAATTTAAATAATTTTACTATTCAGCATGGTATACCATAAATTTTATCTTTTTACATTATATTAATTATTAGAATTCTAAATATGAAATCCATTATTCCAAACTCCATTCAAAATTTTTTCTATTTTATTTTCAAATATATCACATTAATATATCATTTATGATACTTAAAGCCCACATATTTTACTATTGACTAAAATAATTTATCATTTCTGATAATTAAAAAAAATTATCCCTAAGATAATTATATACATGTGTACAACATATATATTCATAAATTAGTTCGTCATATTCATACCCATCATTCTAATAACCAGTATATGAATACAATATATATAAGGACCCCGCCTAAAAAAATTACATAATATTGAATTAAATGAATAATTCACATTGAAGATCTTTTAAGGTTTATATTTCTAGAGAATTAGGACATAACTATTACATCTCAATGGTTACAATGTAGACACATCTATACAGTTTCCATTTTTTTTTACAAAATATAAACTCTTGAACAAAAGATTCATGTCTAGTTCCATGTTTTAGACAGCATGACATTTCTTTAATCCCATCCTTGACCCAATTCCAGTTTATGTCCTTTGAAAAACATTAAAAAAATATGGGATGGGCATAAATATCTCAGTAAGGGTTATAACAATATAGAAAGAAAACATTAGTCCATGTATACATAAGAATCAATGAAATCATACTTTAATCATGAAATATAAGAACTTTAACATACCTCATGAAATCAAATGATTTATGAATAACCCATAGATATCATAAGACATAAAGGTAACTTGAGGCATTCATAACATTATTATGTAGGGAGTAACCATCATGGTTACGTTTGGAATTCCCATCATAGTATATTCCATAAATCTCATCAGTGGATCCTTAGTTTTTAACTCCTTCATGTTACCCAATGCATTGGAAAGCTATATCAGGCTCAATGACCCTTAGTTTATCACGGAACCACATGACTTCATAAACAATGCCCATGAACCATAACATAATTGTATCAAATTAAACATGTATAAAGGAAACATACCATTTCCACATTTCAATCACATGATATTACGTCAACACATTGATATAATCAATACATAATCAAAACCATTTTCAATACCAAAATAAAAGAAAATTAAAACATGGTATATATTTTTAATTTAAAAATATGTTATGGCTTGTAGAGGAAGTCGAAACTCAAATATTGGTCATAGTGGCAGAAAATTTGTAGTCGCCGCATACGTAAGACAATAACATTACCTTCTGTCATTTAATAAAATGATTTGTGTAAAAAGATTCATTTTTAATGAAATTAAATGTCAAAAGGGTTTATTATTAAACTAATAAAGACGGTCATCTACAAATTGAAGTATTCCTCAACGAAGGAATATTGAGACAAAGTCCCTTAGAAATATGGTATCCAGAGATTAAGGATAAATCAATTACATAATTATATGTGAAAAAAATAAATACACCCAATATAAGTGAATATTATGTGTAAAAAAATCATAGGTCATCAACACATATTCATAGTACGACATAATCAAGAAGTAGAGGTTTAACCCAAATAATTGAAATTGGGTTTAGAAGTTCCCTTACAGAAATTCGAAATCCTAATGGTGTCACTTTAAAATTTAAAAAATGAGTTGATAAGAGATAAAAAGGCTATATAATCACTTGGAAATAAAATTTATAGCAATAATTATTTTTAAGATCATATCCCAACATAAGAAGATATAAATTAGAAGACCTAAGAAAAAGAAGTCTTTTAAAAAGTGGAGGGTGAATGGTTCCCTTATCGATTTCGGTAACATTCAAAACGTAAACCCCATGAATGATGGGTCATAAAATGAAGATGTAAATACCCATAAATTAAATTATAATACACAAGGGATACAATAATGGGCCTTAAATACACCATACAAAAGGAAATAGGGAAAATGAATCTCACGGGAATAAAAAGTGAGATAAACAACCCTTACCTCATTGTAATCAATCAATTCATATGACCAAAATATAATAAGAACTGACTGAATATTAGAATAAAATGAATATAATTATAATATAGATAATATATATCAAATGACAGTACACATTACACCACATGAAATAAATAATTGGCAAACAATGGAAATCTCACGGAATTAAATGTGAGAGAAGAAATCCCCTTACCTCAAGTCCGACCTGTCTTGTTCGTTTCTTTATATTCCTGAATAATAAACATTTTTCAATTTATAAATTTATAAGGACATGATTTAAAATTTATTATCCAATTAATATCACATTTTATCATGTTATAATAATTAGTTAATTATGTGAGTTCTTATCATACGTTTTGTCGATGTTCGGTACATGAGTCAAAAATAATCTTGTTTGAAGAGAATTGTCTATGTAGTTATAAGTACATCATCTCCAGAATGGTATTATTGATTTAAATATAATATATATCCCATATATATTCATTTTATACTATTCCATAAGATTTGGAGATAAAAAACAAAATGCACCGTTCATGGAGACGGTAGGTCATACGTACGCAAGAATGCTACTTTCATTTATTTGTCATATTAATGAAATTAAAACTATATGATGCATACATATATTATAATTAAAATATAATATATTTTTATATAGGTAACATATGTTAGTTACATTCTTTATAAATTCCATGTTTTTCATGAACGAGTTACATCACTTGAGGGGGTGGTAGTCCACACTTCCTCAGATGAAATTATCAAATTTCCACATCATGAAAAAGAATAATGATGTGATTTTAAAATAAAATTAATAAGAATATAGAAAAAAATAAATACCATATATATTATATATAAATACAGTGAAATCATAATGGCCACCATGAAAGGTGTCACAAAAAGATTGAACAATCATCGTTTCGTGAGGCAGTAATTGGTCACCCATAGAAACAATATGTTCCTTAACCATTGGACGGATGTGTGTGTAAGTGTAGGTAAAATACTTATCAAAAAAACATCCAAGTATATTTACTATACCAGAGTTATTATGGGGTAAAATAATAAAAATATAGTGGTGAGTGATGAAGAAAATAATAGAATGAAATTCGAGAGAAGACATTACCTCTAAATCAGGTAACTCTTTTTGATTTGAGCCAAAGGCTTCCTTGGAAATACATTTGCCCAATGTGAGGCTTCTAAAAGTGAAAGAGGGATGTGGAGAGATAATATGAGCAGAATTTGGACGATCCAAGGGCTTGAGGGGTGTAGGTAAGGTGGTTGAGGTGGGATCCTTTTATAAGAGGGTAGAGGGTCTCTTTTAGAAGGTCATGAAATGATACTTTATTATAAAATGGTTTTTATATTTTAAAGGTCCCACAATGATATATTTCGAGGATAAGGTGAAAAGGGTTCTAAATCCACCCATCCAATAGGTTTTTGACAATTTTATGTCTTATATTTTACCTTATCATATCTTTTTATTTAAATCGTTCATTAATGTGGTAATCACTGCATCATCATGGTGTCATTAATAAATGTATTTTTTAATGACTAAAAAAAATACCATGATGTAAGAAATATTATTTAGATTTCGAATGACTATTTATATTCTATGTGATCATTTATGTAAAAAACATAATATTGGTTTACTTAGGTGTTACATAGTTTGGATATATTTTCCTTTCATTAAAAATAATATGATAAAAGGTCACTATCACACAAAAGTGATTCCATGGGGTCACTATGTTGGAAAAATACATACCATGGTTGGACAAGATACAACCAATATAATTTTGACACATGTTGGGGTCTTTTTATTTTATTATTATATTATTTAAATACATTTAACTACCCGATTACTAAATAATCACGATAATTAAAGATAAATACCGTCGTTGCTATTCATAATTTTCAAATACAAAAGAGTTTAAATTACATAATTTGGAACTTCTAATTCCAAATATAGGATATATTTTATCAAATTCCAAGAAAAGAAATTGCACTAATTGATTTAAAAATAATTCTCGTTGTCAAAACCAAAGACGAGTTTTAAAAAAGTAAAATTTATCAAAAGATTGACTTGTTCTTACATCCAATTGAAAAGTGAAATCACTTCCAATGAAAAATATTTTATTTAGTGAAAAAAAACATAAATTAATTACACGTTAAAAACAAATAAAAAGGCAATCTAACTATATAATTATATTAGATGAAAAAGCATGTTTGAAGTAAAATGTAGTATTTTTCACTATTCATTAAAAATTAATATTTGTCATAAAAATACCAAAAATTTATCCAAAATAAATTTTATATTCAAAATTAAAAAATGAAGACAATTTTACCAAATTAAAAACATAGAAGTTGAATTAATTAATTTTAAAATTAATTCCCGCTGTCAAAACAAATAGCGTTTAAAAAAAACTATATCTTTTAAAAGATTGACACTTATTTATGTCCAATTTCAATGTGAAATTAATTCCAATGAAATCAATTGTATTAAATGGTAAACATTTATTTTAAATAAAATTGAAACTGAATTAAAAATATAATCTATCCATATAAATAAATTAGATTAAAATGAGGTTTTGAATTAAAATACATCATTTTGATTATTCATTAAAAAAATGAACTTTATCGAAAAAATAAAAACAAAATTAAAAAAAGTAAATTTTGATGTCCCGATTATAATGAAGGATTTTATTTTGTCAAATATAACATATAAAATTGACAAAAATTAGTTTCAAAATGTGTTCCCCATCAAAAGGTGGTTATTCTACCATTTAATGAATATTAGAATATTTGTGCTTAAAATTGGATTCAGTAGCAATTTAAGAAACTATTATTTATTGGGGAATTGTTAAAATATTTTTACAAACATATATAATAATTTTGTAGTTAGTTCTATTCATTCCATAAATTACCACATTTAGGCATTAACTACCAATTAAAATAATATTATTATATTATTAGTGTGCAACGTAAGATTTCAAAGAAACACATTGTTGTGTATTGGATACACCATCGAACATAGTATTACCTTTAAAGTAATATTAATATTTTATTCACAAAAATTTATATATATAATCATTTCATACTCATTAGTTACCTGGGATGTTACATCCTTCCCCCCTTTTGGGAATTGTGTCCTAGCAATTTTAAAATTGGGCTCAGATACTTTATTAGAAGCCCCACATCAGAAAAGTAGTAAAATAAAATTATCACATTAAAAGAAAAAAATTGAAGTACAATGGTCACCCAAGTTAAACCAAACTAGGATTTACTGTAGGAAAACATGGATATGGAAGAGAAAACAGAGGGTCGTGTTCTTGATGGAGAGTAACAGTAAACATGATTAGAAGATAGTTAACCACAAGAAAATCACAAACTTTTTATTTGTGTAAAGAGTCTTTGATTATCCAGTAGGAAACTTAAACCAAAAAAAATTTTGTTTTACATTCATTTTATTAATTTTGAGGAATTCATTTACTACATATAATAAATACATAAGGAAATATAATTATTTTCATGTATATTTTCATCTTTTAATATGTTTCTACCAAAACTAATCGTTTCTCCAAACGATGAGAATTCAAAAAGACATGGTGACATAAAAAGAAAAAGAATCATCTTCTAGAGAACCACATAATCCACAAAAAGAGAACTATATATTTCCCTTTTATCTAGAAATCAACTAAAACCAAAAAAATTAGTACAATATCAGATAATCCTGAAAAGTATAAACCTTTATAAAAATAAAAACTACTCTTAATCTCCTAAATTTGTCCAACAAATCTCAATGTTCATCAAAGACCATTAAATAAACAGATATCCATAAAATTATTCAATGTAAACCAATCTAATATTGAAAACATAATCTCTAAAGGATTTAATCACATCATCTTCGTAGATAAATTTTAACATTTATCTCCAAATTACATCAGTTACTCTTAAAGTCTACTGATGAAAAGTAATTAACCTAATCACATATTCACTATGATAGGTTCATCATTTCCCTTGATAACCCAAAATAAACTTATTCCTAATTCATTAGATCATATAACTAAAAATAATTAGTCATATTAATCAGGTACTTCACGTAGTCTAGTGGTAGGCGATAAATACCAGCTGCACGTTGGTTGTGGGTTCGATTCCCGCATCGTTGTCCGATGCGACGTGCTATCACATGGTCTGCGTGTTGTCCTTTTTCAAAACCTATAAAATTTTAAAACATACACAAAAGGAGATATGTTCATCAAAAATAACCATAACATAATATAACCATGAAGGTTATCTGATAACTTACATTTTGCATCCCAAAATGTATTAACCAGTAATTACCTCAAATTCAAGGATCATATAAACCAAAATGGTTCTTTATAAATATATCCACAAAATAAATGATAATTATTACTTGAATAAAATTTTCATTTATCAAACATTAGGGTTACACATACTATAAAAAGTCATCTAATGTAATCTCATCATCAAAAGAGCCTTAATACTTTTATTAATTTTACCATCCTAAAATCTTCTATAACTCTTGAATCCCTTATATGTTGACTTATTATTCATTAAAGATTGTTCATGATCCATTAACCATTCCTTTCCAAATTATTCTAAAATAATTCTTTCCTACAAACTAAATCATGAATGATATCCTAAGATTAAAAAATTGGAACACATATGTTAAAAAATAATCCATAACTTTCATTGGTCATTGTCAGTTTCTTCATCCTCAATCGGAATGGCATTAGGTATTGGTAAATGTATATTTTTCCATTTTATGAAATTAAAATCATATAATTTGCATTAATTAATTTTATAATTAATTGCCACTATCGAAACAAATAGTGGGTTCTTAAGAAACAATATCTAACAAAAGATTGACACTTGTTTATGTCCAATTTCAAAGTGAAATTAATTTCAATGAACACCATTGGATTAAATGGTAAAAAAAATTTACTAAAAATTAAACCCATTTAAAAATATAATCTAACCTTATAAATAAATTATATTAAAGATAGGTTTTAAATTAAAATACAACATTTTCACTATTCCTTAAAAAATTGAACTTTATCGAAAAAAACAAAAATTTACACAACATAAACTTTGATGCCCAAATTCTAAAAAAGGATTTTATTTTTTCAAATATAATATATAGAATTGAAAAAATTAGTTTTAAAAAGGGTTTGCCATCAAAAGGCAGATAATCGACATTTTAATGAATATTAGAATATGTGTGCTTAAAATTTGATTCATTATCATTTTACACCTCTATCATTTATTGGGTAATTGTTAAAAATTTTAACAAACATATATAATCATATTGTATTTAGTTCTATTCATTCCTTCCATTACCATGGCTAGGCATTAACTACCATTTAAAATAATATTATTATATTATTACTGTGTTGTGTATGATTTCAAGGAAACTCATTGTTGCATATTGGGTACGCCATCGAACATAGCATTCCCTTTAAAGTAATATTAACATTATATTTACAAATATTAATATATATGAACATTTAATATTCATTATTTACCTAGGAGTTTACAATATAAACATATAACTTCTTAATAGTATGATATTATCATTTAAGCATGGTGTTTCATGTAACATAATCTTAATAGAGTGTTTCTTGTGTTTCCATAAAAACATGGTGTTTCATTAAATAAAATATATCTAAAATATTAAATTTATTAGAAAAAATATATATTTCTCAATATCTATGGATGATACAATACAGGAGAGTTCAAAAAAGTTTAATTTTCTAGTGGCTATTTGAATTTTAAATTTCTAAATAGGATACGTGGATTCTGGGTCGTAACTCTGGTTTTATGGTGTATTATGTTTTTTATGGTTTCAAAAAGGTAAAAAAATGAATCAAAAATAAAATGAATTATGTTTCTATGGGTCTAGTTCAAATGTAGATAATTATTATTTCCACTAAAGATTTATGTTAAGGAAGAGAGATTATGAAATGTATTACAAAAGATTATTCCTTGTCCAAATTTTAGAGTGATATAGCCTAAACAATTATGTCATATTTGTCTATAGAACACTAATATTTTCCATTGAAGTGATAAAATTGATGATTTTAATAAAATAATTATTCTAGTTGAAAACTTGAAAAATGTTGCTAATCAACCTTATAAAGGATCAGCCCAAACACTTTACTCTATAAAGACTTTTTAAGCCAAAAATTTAATTCATTATTTATACCTGGTCAGTGTTAATAAAAATGATTCCAGGTTCATACCATTTTGAATTTTTGCTTTTATAATATCATGAATTGTATGAATGTGGGATAATAAGAAAAATTAAATGGGAATATAGTCATCCTTAGAGAGGTGAACATCATCATCAAACTGTAGTTTTATCTTTTGTAGTATGCATATTATATATCATCATTCCAACAAAATGAGATATAATGAATGAAAGATCTACTCGCTAAATCAGTGAATAGGTTGGAATTGATTAAATGTTAAAAAATTAAATGTATAAAAAATTTAACCCTATCAGTTTCAGAAATATCACTCTGTGATCTAAACACTCTCATCACAATTTACCAGATATGACATTTTAGTGTTCATCAAGAAAGGAATTCCAATTATATAAGACGTAATTACAGATGGTTTCTATGTTTACCAATTCTAATAATGATTTATATTTGATACAGACCTTATGATTCATATATTTTTGATTTAAACGGTTAAGGAAGTATCTTGTCTTTATTTAAATTTATCATATTTAATTAAGACTACCGTTATAATCACATTTCAACTAGTAATATATTATTTCTCTCAGAAGATCCATTTTGATGTGGTTTGTGAATATTTTGGTACTCATTTATTATTCCATGTTTAGAAGGATATTATTTAAATGAATTTCTAGTGAAATATCTCTCATTATCAGTTCTTCAAATTCTAATTAACACTATTGGACCCTTCAGATAACAAACTTTGGAGAATTTAAATTTCCATAGGACATCAAATGTATACAGAATTTAAATCACATTAGTCATCCGGGTAAAATTAACAATGCTTATATGAAAGAAAATCAATACATTAAATTAATAATCTTTCATTATCCAAAATAAATTACAATGAATTAATTCAAATGTACATATGGATTATAATTCATTTAACTTCTGAAAACAGTAAAACAAATCTTACATTTTAAAAGTCATAGAAATAATATAAATTTTCATTTTCATTTTATGAATGTATCAAATCAATTTTAATTTAGATATATTAAAGATAAAAAATATTCAAATTTACCGTGCCTCATATATGAATTATGGGTCGTATCATTATCCTTGAAATACCATGATTCAATTATGTCTCCAATTCAAAATTGATTACTAATGATTAAACAAAAATTAATAGAAAATATTCAGTGCTTTAAAATATTAATAATGAAATTTGTTACCATTATAATGTAATCCTTACCATATTCAAAATACATTCTAAAGCTAATAAATTATAATTGAGTAGATAATATACTTGAAATATATTGTTTTCATTCAATTGGTATAGTGTTAAGAATATTAGTTATTGATGAACTGTTATTTCTAATGTTTAACGATCTTATATCATTAATATCAATATTTTAAAAATATTATTTTATCTATAGTCAAGGAAGAAGAGTCCATAATACTATAAATCTATGTCTTTTCCTCCATGACTTCATTTAATGTAACCTCAATAAAAAATCACTTCTAATTTTTTCATCTTTTACTATACTAGAGAATATTTATATCAACAGATTATTATTGTTATAAAATTGAAATCATGAATTGATAAATATAATGACTACAATAATCATATATTCCTAACACATCAATGAGATATTAAAATATGTTTTTGAAACTAATATTTCAATAATTTTTTATACAGCATTATTATATTAAATTTCACATTATTATTGATTGAATTTACAATAATTAAAGTATTCATGTTATAAAATGTAATGTAATATTACACTATTATTATTTATCTTTTTTTATTAACTCTATAAAAAATTAATATATATTAAAATATTTTATATTTCAATAAATATAAAATCTATTTAAGTGATTTTTTCCTTAAAAGTACATTTTCAAAATTTCTTTACCTCTATATTGGGGAAATATCCCTTGATAGATTTTCCTTAAATGCCTTTTACATAACAGTGGTAAATTCATGACATTTTGTTAAAAAAATTCATAGTGTTTGTTTCTATACTATAAATACTAATTGTAATATATTTAATGACTTTTTGATCCACATGCATGGATATTACCTTTTTTATTAGGCTAAAAACCTCAACAACATAGCATGATTAATCCTTTACATTAATAGATTATTTATAATATTTTCCCATTTTTATTATAGTTTCATCAACATTAATAAAATTTTATTGAAACAATATTAAATGAAATGATTTATCAAAACATTTCTAATCTTGAAAACAAATTTATTTAGTTATTCTACATCATTGTAGTTGCGTAATATATGTTTCTTAATATATTACAATTATTTCCAAAAAAACATAAAATAAATTTTTGATATTAACTGGATAACTTTTTAGAAATATGTTTTTTATCAAGAGTATAACATTTTTATTGAAAAATATAGATTTTTTATATTCCAACATAAAATCATTGATACATTCTACATCATCTTCTTTATTACTTGATGATTCATCATGCTTTTTAACATGGGCCACACCTGTTTTACATAATTCTATAATAATTATATATTCTATCTCTCAGAATTGTAGTAAACATTTATCTTTTTCATTTCTCAATAATGTCATTTTATCAAATTATGGATATCTATTCTTCTCATTAATATTTTTTGATTTATTATATTTTTTCATTTGGTAAACATACTCTTCCTCATTATATCCATTATTACCATTCTTCTTCATTCAATAGCCAACTAAAATATATCTAATTCCCTCCAATTTTAATCATTTTAAAGGAATTATAATATTAGATTATGAAAATTTAAATTTATATATTCTATTAGATTAGCAATATAACTTATTCATATTCCTCATCATATTACTTATTATCTTATATTCCATTACAAATCACTTACACTATATATATTATATTATGATTCATTATTTCCTTCAATATTATTTATATATCCTTATCGATCTAATTTTTGATAAATGTATTTTTCTAATCATGAATGTAATATGTATATAATGTAGATCTCTATGAGAGATATGAATTAAATCTCTATTATTAAGAGAAGACACATTAACATACAATATGGAATGAAAAATCAATAATAACTTTTTAACCATAGTACATTCATCCAACCTTTCCCCAAATATTTTAATGTTTCTTGAAATTTAAAAGACTCTTATGATGACTTTATCAATGTCATTTGCATCATCTGTCACCGAATATAGACCTCAAAATTGAAATTTTTATTCCTACTGTATCATGTTCCCTTCATATATATTATCATTGTTATACAAATTTATATAAGATTCTTCATTCCTATAATAACAATGAACAGAATTTTCGAAATTGGCATCATGATCAATTCCTTCTCTTTCAATTATACTCAATATTTATTTCATAGTTTAATTTTTTAGAGTATATTTCTCTATAGATTTGAAAATAATAATGTTAGAACCAATAACCTATTTTATACCAACCCTCACTGCATAAATTTTTTGATGGTGTTTATTTCGATACCTTCGAATATAATATATAATATCATTAAAGTCATCATGTCACAATTTAATACACATAAGAGATTGTATATAAAAGTGAAAATTAAATTAAATTATAAACATAAAATAAATTATCATAATACATGAAATATCATTATTTCTCTTTTATTATAATTATGCCATATGTTGAAAACATCATTGTTTATAATATAATTTGGAAGCAACAAAAAAGGGAGACATCAATCACATAGTAAGGGGTAGAGTATTGTGGATTCTATCACGAATAATATAGGAATAGATAATATGGAAGGATTAGATAGTAAATTTAAAATATATAACATATAAATTTTTATAATATTTGCATAAATAACATATAAATTGAAATAAATAACCACCTAGCTAATAATTAATTATAACATAGTGTTTCAATGCATAATATCAATCATCATAACTATACCATTCATTAATCAGCCAAGATATATAACATTAATGCATAGGAATATAAAAAATATGTTTAGTATAACGTGTTTTGACCATCCTATCGATCAATTGATTTTAAAATTACAAATCACACATATCATAGTCACGTATATTTTTCTATCAAGTACATTGTTCTACAATCATAATGTCTTATATTGAAATCATATATGTTCATTTCTACTCATATAATATTGCTTTATAATCAGAATAACATATATCTTAATCACACATTTTTTCCCAACCAAACCACACATGCTTTCGATCTACATCCTAATCATATTCTGATTGTCATCAATCATAATCAAATATATTATTTTACAATTGTGACCACATGAATCATAACCAGTTCATGTATCATTTGTATGTCATTCATCGGAACCAGGTTAAGTATTTCATCGTAATAATGTATCATAACCAGGTTAAGAATTTCCTTGTAATCATGAATCTTAACCACATGCAAGGTAAACAGGTCATGTATTGTATTCATATTGTGAATCATATCACTATTCAAAGTAATCAGGTTATGTACTACATCGTAATCACATATCATAACAAGGTTAATAATTGCATCGTAAACATGCATCGTAATCATGTATCGTAATCATGCATCGTAACCACATGCATCATAACAAGGTTAGGTATTGTATTGTAATCATGCATCTTAACCAGGTAAAGTAGTGTATCATAATCTTGCATCATAACCATATTTTATATCATGCATCGTAAACATGATATAAATTTTAACGACAATACACATCTAATCCATGTTAAGCATTGAAACCGTGTTCTGTATCGTAACCACTATTTGCATCGTACTCATGTAATGAATTTAATTCATGACATACTTCAATATTGAGAACATGGTTCTCATACACATTTTTTCATACCATTTCATTTACTATTTTCTAACCTAATACAATTTCATTGATTTGGTTATTTTCCAATCAATACAATGTCACATATTATATTTTTTTCGACCATTATAATTCCTATTGTCCAAATCCCTCTGAATATTCTGTAGAAATATTACTGTTAGAAGAAATATAACCGTTGGAACCTAAGCCCTATAAATATTATGTCATTTGATCTAGAATACAATACTAAAATGACTTTTCATATTTTTCTTCTATCATGTTGCAGAGAGAGATATAGTGACTAAAGTCATGTTCATGTGAAACCCTTGAAAATACAAGATTTAAATGACTTTTTCGAAGATTCTATATTTATATATGTTTTTTTTATTTTTGTGGCTAATCATTGTGATAATGATCAATGGATTCTAGGAATAGGAAGGCCAACTGCCGATCATTATATCGTGGGCATTCAAGAGTTTGAAAGACAGAGTTGTAGATTACTTTATTAATCGTGGTCTTCTAAGGATTGGAAGAGTGTCTTGAAGATCATCATATCTAGGGCTTACAAAGGTTGAGGTAAGATTGAATTATTATCCATGGTGAGAGGATACCCTGCTATTTGGGATAAATTAATTTTAAAACTTTTTCATTTCTATAGCTTTTTTTAATAGAAAAGGATTCTTTTTGTTTCTTCTTTACATTCATATTCCTTTAGTATTGTCATTGTTTCAATTACGATTCATTCATTACATATTTTATTAATATATTATATACACTATATCGTAGAATCATTTAAATTTTTATTACTCTGATCATGTTATTCAATTCAAATAAAATTTCTTTTTCATTACATGTCTTATTATAATATATAATATCCATCATATCCATGTCATATAGGACCATAATAGCTTAGTTTCTTTAGAGACTAGGTACACAATATTCTATATTTGGGAAGGAGATTCAATATACCCCTCAAATATCATCCCCTTAAGTACTCTCACAGACATACAGTACATAAAACATTTCATCATAACCTGGGAAAAGGAAAAATAATAATGGGTGAGCTTAGATGTTCATTATGATTAAAAAATAGAGAAAAATATGTATAAAATTAATATAAGGCTATCAAAACATGATAATAACATTTAAAATCATTCCATGAATTTGAAGTTCATAATATCATGTCCTGTCATAAATTTTTTCAGTTTTTAAAACTTCAAGATTATAGTAATCAATGAACACAAGCATTTATAGTATTACATTGGCATACATCATATAATTTCGATGAATAGATAATAATAAAAATAATATTTCATGCCTACCAAAAATAATTATAACATGATAGAATTTGGATATCTACCCATGTACATGTGTGAAGATTGGGATAACATATCATGTGCCCAGTTTCTTGCATGGTATAACCTACCATGTACCCTATTTCTTGCTTGGAATAGACTCTAGTGTATCCTATTTGAGTTTGGTATAACCTAACATGTTCCCTCAGATATCATAGAACAATATTCATTACCCAATGCTTTATATAGAGATATAGTTCCCACCGATTAAATAATGAAAAAAAATATGTACAAGTGCCACATGATCATAAAATATTCATCATATCAAAACATGAGATATGAAATGGGTTTCATAACCATTTTATAAATTCATTAATTCCATAAACATTTAAAAAGAAGTATGGTTTATAAACTTTTTTTAATTTTTTAACCAGTGGATGTGAAACTTGTTTCGTATAAATATTATCATCATAAAAATAAACCATCTAGAGAACGAATAGGAATTGTATCTATGGTTCATATCATTAATAAATCATAAGTATCATAAAAGGATGTTATCATTAATTGAAAATTATTTTCAAGGATCTCTTGAAAAATTTATTGAGGAATGTACAATTTTATCTTTACAAAAAAAATTTAAATAATAATAAAATTTGAAAATAATTTTCATTAAAAAATTTATTCAAAACATATTAAATATGAATAAAAAATCATTTAAAATATTTCATGTAGAAAATATAATTTTCTTTTTTAGAATATATTTTTAAAACAAAAATTATAAAAAACAAATTTAAAATTCATTTCACTGAAAATAGACATCGATACTTATAAAAAATCATTAATAAATATTTAAATCATTAATTGAGGAAAATAACCTTTCGAATTTGAAAAAGTAATAAAACTAAAATATTTATAAAATAATTTTCTTTAAAAATAACCATGAAAATATATAAAATAATATTAAAATTAAATAATGATCATTATGGTTGTAAATTATTTTTAATCTATATCTATAAAAAAAATATTCTTTTCACATTTTATATAAAAACAAAACTTGCATAGTTTGAAACAAAAGAATATTTATTTCAAAACATTTTTAAAAAATTAAATAATGTGTAAAAACAGAATTAATAATTCAATTTTACAATGTTAATAACATTTTGGATAGATGTTTTAGAAAAAAAAATTGGAGAATTTTTTTTCGACCGATGAGATAAATGAAGAACATTTTTCAAAATAAATTATTCTGAAATCTCAAGTACATTAAAATAGTAAAATTAAGTAAAAACATGTATTATAATGAAATAATAAAAAGAGACAAAAATTTATTTTCTTATTGATAGATCGATCAAAATATTTCACCATCTGAAATATAATCATAAATAATTTAATTAACGATGAGGTTGTATCATTAAACTGTTATCACATTGGTTACATTGATTAGTAATCCCCATGAAAGAGAGATAAAAAATGAAATGTAATTACTAATTAATTTGAAGATAATAGTATTTAAATTCATTAATAGGATGTATATACACCAAAAAAATATGTGTGGAACATGGACGTTCCTCGTAGAAGTAAAAAGTGAGACAAAAATCTTTTCCTGCTGTAGAAATCATTTGGATTATAAAAACCAATAAAGAATAACATAAAATGTAACTTTTAATAAAATAAAATTAAATATATTCATGACATACAAAGTAAAATGTGATGTATATAAAGAAAAATAAATCATTGGGGGTGATTTAGAATCTGTCTCCCATAAATAAAAGTGAGAATTAAAATACCTAAGCATAAGTGTCCACTCCCTTCACACATGATCGAACATCTTGTATAGTAAAGATAATTTTATTATTAATATATTATAGAAAAAATAAATTCCTATATATATATCATAACATATATTGTTTAAATAAAACATTTTATAATTCATTAATTAACAATTCAATGTTAATGTCATGTTTCAGACAATAAATTGTTTGTTTTTCATGTATGTTGTGTTTAATTATTTTTTTAATATTTATTTACTCAAAATTAAATCATATCATTAATATTAAAAATTATATAAAAAAAATATATATCCAATAGACATGAATTTATAGTGATCCTTAAATTGTAGACATAGAAAATTAAATACACCCTTTATGTAGACAGTAAACCATACATACACATTAATGATGTTTTAATTGTTTATATGAAAAGAATGAAATAATGGAAAATATCATATTATCATTTATGATTAATATTTATCTAACCTATATTACAATTTTTAATTAAAGGCATCTTTATCAACTTCTATTTAAAGCTTCAATGAATTACATCGATTCATGAGGCTATATTCCTCTGTTCACTGAATAGACATCATCGTATTCCCATAAATTATAATATAAGATGGTATACAATTCATAATAATTTTAAATATATAATAATAGAATATATATCATATATATACTATATATACACCACTATATTTATCTGATATTGGTGGTTAGGGGAAATTAATAACATCATTTCGGGAGGTGATAGTCCACCGTGCACACAAATGATGATTTCATTAACCCTTTTAAGGGAAAAGAGAATGATTAATGTTATGTAATTAACAGTGTATAATATTATTATATAGAATATAACGAGTATATTATGTCAGAATTTTTATTAATAATATAATTAGGTTATGGAAGAAATAAAATAAAATGATATGTTATGGGTGTTACAACTTCTTCAAACAATATCATTTCATTTGCACAAAAATGAATATTTGATTGTATTTATGACCAAAATAAGGCTTCATGGAGGATAATAAGAAATTTATTAAAATATATTTATACCTATGGTCTAAAAACATTATGGTAGTGTGATGTGTAAAGTAGATGGGTTGTCCTTTTAAAAGAGAGGTGAGTAGAAGAAAAGTTATTTTTTATGAGAAAAAATGTGTAACCATAATTTTCACCAATAAAAGGATCCAAAATAACGAATTACTAAATATAAAATATATAAGGTCTAAATATGTTTATATATTGTGTTCTGGACGATTTTTATTTCATTATTAACAATTATCGTATTTGTTTCACCCTTGGGGGATCGCTTTTTTCCTTAACAACTCTAAATATTTTTAAATTATTTTATTATTCAGTATGTTATACCATAAATATTTCATTTTTAGAATATATAAATTATTATTATTCTAAATATGAAATCCATTCTTCCAAACTAAATTCACATTTGTGTGTAAATTTATTTTCAATGTAGTCCCAAAAACACAATAAGGAAGAATATTTTTAGAGGGAAAATGTTCAAAAGACTCAAAAGAATCCAAATCAAAATTCTATATGAAAATAATTACAATGAGATCAATTTTATTAATATATATATATATATAATTAAATTACTTTTTCTTTTAATACCTTCTTTAAATAATGTTTATTTTTTGAAATCATTTCAAAAATTACAAAATTATAATAAAAACCATTGTATTTTACTATTCACTAAAAAATTATCCTTTTTGATAATTATAAATAATAATTTATAATATAATTTTGAAATTATGGTTTTAAAAATATAATTTATTATTTCACATTTTTTTAAAGTGACAAAATTATTTTCAAAATATTTTTAAAAAATAAACAAAACTGTTTGTAAAAAAAATATAGTTTTTAAGCATAAAATTATATTTTTAGTTTCCTATAATATATGAAACACATAAGATTAATATTAATCATTATATTGAATATATAATATTGATATTTCGTAAAAAACATTCACAAAAATTAATTTAAATAATTAATTGATGTAAAACACGTTTTTGTGAAAATTAATTGTTTTTCATAAATATATGTCCATCATTTACCAATAAATTTTAGATTTATTTGTAATTATTTTGAAACCAAATAATTCACTTTATATTAATTTTTAAAACATATATATTCATAATTTATTTCATCATATTCATACCAATCATCCCAATAACTAGTATATGACGTCCATATTAAATTTTTGTTTTCTTAATAATATGATATTTTATCATTTAAACATGGTGTTTCATGTGTCAAAAGCTAAACATAGTGTTTCTTATGATTCAATAAAAACATGATGTTTCTTTTAATAATTATTATACAAAATATTAAATTTATTCTAAAAAATGTTTACCAAAATCTAAGGATGTTGCATTATAGTAGGGTGACTGAACTTTTTATTTTTAAGTGGCTATTTGAATTTTAAACTTCTAAATAGGATATGTGGTGTGATGGTCTTAACTATCTTTTTTTGTGGTATGTTATGTTTAGTATTGTTGCAACCAGATTGAAAAATGATTCATAAAAAAAATATATTATGTGTGTGTGTCTTGTTCTACAGCAGAATATTATTATTTTCATTAATGGATAATGGTATGGAAGAGATATTATGGAATTTATTAAAAAATATTATTCATTGTCAAAATTTTAGAGTGATCTAGAATACAAAATCATATAATATTTTTCTCTAGAACACTGAGATATCCCATTAGATTTATAAAACTGATCATGTTAATCAAATAATTATTTTAGTAGATATCATTATCTATGTTGATGATCAACCTTCCAAATGATCAACATAAACCCTTTACTCTATAAAGACATAGTATCTGATTTTTTTTTTCAATATTTGTACCAGGTTAGTGGTAAGATAAATGATTCCATGTTAATACAACAAATCATTGTTTCTTTAATAATAATATGGATGGTATGCATTTGGGATAATAACTAAAAGTCACTTGGAACAAAGGCATACTTACAAAGGTGAACATCGTCATCAAACATTAGTTTTAGCTTGTACAGAATAAATATTATATATCATCATCACAATCGAATGAGAAATAATGAATTAATGATCTAGTCACTAAATCAGTGAATAAGCTGGAATGGATTAATGTTTTAGCCAAAATAAATGTATAAAAACACAAATTCACCCCTATTAGTGTTGGGAATATCACTCTGGAATCATAACACTCTCATTACAATTTACCAGATATGAATTTCTAATATTAATCAAGCTAGGAATCCAATTATACAAGATTACATTAATGAGGGTGTATTTGATTACCAAATCTCATAATGATTGATATTTGATACAGAACTTATCAAGCATATATTTTTGATATATATGGTTATGGAAGTATCTTGTCACCAAATGAATTTATCATTTTTAACTATGACTACCTTGATCAGCACATTTCAATAAGTGTTATATTATTTATTTAAGAATCACCATTTTGATGTGGTTTATGAAGAGTGTGGTACTCCAATTTAATTTAATTTTTAGAGGGATATTATTGAAATGAATTTCCAGTGAAATATCTATCATTATCAGTTCTTTATATTATAATAAACACTATTTCCCCTTCATTTCACCACCTCTGAAAACTTTTAATTTCTATATGACATCAAATGTATACATAATTTACATCTCATTAGTTATCCTGGTAAAATAATCAATGGATTTATGAAAGTAAATCCAAGAATTATTTTAGTCATCTATAATTATAACAAATAAATTTAATGAACTAATTCAAATTATTATATGGATTATATTTCAACTCTCTTTAAAAATGGAAATCAAATTATTCATTTTAAAATTCAATTTTTTTATAAATTTCCCTTTTCATTATAGGAATCTATATAACCAGATTTTTAGATATATTTAAGAGTAAAATTTTTCCAGAATATCCTCACTCATATATAACATCTATTTCGTATCCTATCCCATGAAATATAACGATTCAATTGTGTCTCCAATTAAAAATTTATTACCAATGATTCCACACAAATTCATTGAAAGTATTCAATTTATTACAATTTTAATAAGGAAATTTTTTCCCTTTATAATATAATCATTACCATATTTGAATTACATAATAACACTAATATGATTTTAATTGAGCACATACAAAATGAAAATATCCTTGATATTTATTGTTTTCATTCAATCAGTATTTTCTTCAAAATTTTAATTTTTATTGAACTATTATTACAAATTATTAATTATCATATATCGTGAATTATAATATTTTGAGAAGGTAATTTTATCTGTAGTCATGGGAGAGGAGTTTTTACTATTATAAATATACGTATTTTCCTTCGTGATATTATTTAATGTAATTTCAATGAAAAATCTCATATAATTATTTCATCATTTTCCATTTTAGAAATTGTTTATATCAACTGGTTTTAATTGTTATAAAAATGAAATCATTAATTGTTAACTATAATGACTTGAATAATCCTATATTCCTAACACATCTATTTTATATTTAAATATGATTTTGTAACAAATATTTCAATTTTGTTTTTAAAATTATTTATTCAATTAAATTTCACATCATTCTTGATTCAAAATCCAATAATTCAAGAATTGAATTTCTAAAATGGAATGTAATATTATACTATGATTCATTATCTATATTTTTATTAACTCTATAAAAAATCAATATATTTGAAAAGATTTTATTTTTCAATAAAAATAAAATAATTTAGGTGATTTTTTTCCTTCAATGTCTATTTTAAGAATATCCATACCTCTATATTGGGTAAATATCCCTTCACAAATTTTCCTTCAATCCCTTGTATATAAAAGATATAAATTCTTGACATTTATTATCAAAAAAATTCATAGTGATAGTTCCTAAACTATTACTATTAATTGAAATATATTTATCATATATGGGATTCACATTAATGGATCTCACCTTTTTCATTGGGCTATCAAAATACAAAACCTATCATGATTGATCATATAGTTTAATAGATTATTTATAATATTATCTAATTTTTATAAAAAAAAATTCAACATTAATAAAATTTTACTAAAACTCTATTGACGAATATTATTTTTCAAAATATTTTTATTACAGAACACTCATCAGTTTTTAGTTATTCAACAACTTTAGAGTGGATTAGGATGTTTTTTTGTAAAAATATTATATTTATTTTTAAAAAAACATAAACACATTTTGTAATATTAATTGTATTCCATTTTAGAAGTAAGATTTTTTCCAAGAGTTTTCTATTTTTATTGATAAAATATTCCTTTTTTATATATCAATTTAAAATTATTGAAACATTCTTAATTTTTTTTCCAAATTACATGATTATTCATCATGAAATTTAACATGGGACATAAATGTTTTAGACTATTTGGTAATAATTTTATATTTTATGTCTCAATATTGTAATGAACAATTATATTCTACATTTCTAAAAAAATTATTTTATCACATTAGAAAAAAATATTCTCATCATTAATATTTTCATTCATTTGTTCCATTTCATTATTGGGGAGACATCATATTCTTTATTATATCAAGTATTTGCATTCTTCGTATTTTAATAGTATACTATAGTATATCTAATTCAACCAAATTTTAATAATTTTAAAGGAATTATACTCTTAGATTATCCAATTTAAATTCATATATTCTATTAAATTAGCAATATATCCTATTCAAATTACACATTATATTCCTTATTAACTTCAATTCCATTAGACTCTATTGCACTATATATTTTATTTTATGATTCATTATTTCCTTGAATCCTATTTACATATCGTAATTAATCTTGTTTTAGATATAGGTATTTTTCTAATCATATATGTAATACATGTAAATCATATCATACTAAAGAAGATATGATTTAAATATTTATAATTACATGGGATACATTGGTATCAAATATGGAATGAAATATCAATAATATCTTTTTAACCATAGTAAAACCCTCTAATGTTTCCACAAATATTTCCATATTTCATATAATTTCAAAGACTTATATAAAGAATTTTTCAATCTCTATTTCGTCTTCCATCATCAAATATGGATCTCAAAATTTGAAAATTATATTCCTTCAGTTTTATGTTCCCTTTATATATATTATCATTTTTATAAAAAAATTTTTTGTATTCTTCATTCCTATAATAACTCTGAACACCATCTTAGAAATGGAAATCATGATAAAAATAATTTTCATTCAATTATAATCAATATTTATTTTTTATTAATTTTTTTTGAATATCAGTCTCTGTATAAGTTAAATCAATAATTTATAAACTAATAACCTAATGTATACCAACCCTCACTGCATAAAATTATTGATGGAGATTATTTCGTTAAATTGGAATATAATATATAATATTGTATTTCTCAACATTTTAAAACATAATACTCATTGGATATTAGATATATAAGTGAAATTTAAATTAAATAATAAAGATAAAATATATTATCATAATACATCAAACATCATTATTTCTCTATTCTTATAATAATGAAACATGTTAAAAACATTGTAGTTTGTAATGGACTTGGGAAGCAACACAAAATGGGTGACATAAAACACATATTAAGGGGAAGAGTATAGTAGATATTATCACGAATAATATGGTAACAGATAATATGGAAGGTGTTGATTGTCAATTTAAAATGTATAAAATATAAATGTTTATAATATATCAACAACCAAAAAATTCAAATAAATAACCATCTATCCATTAATAAATGAAATCATAGTGTTTGAATTCATAATACCAATCATCATAATTATACCATTAACTAATCATCCAAGACATAAAACATAGATGCATAGGAATATACCAAATATATTGACTAAAAATGTGTTTCAACTTTGCCATTGATCATATATTTTAAATTTCACAAATCAAATATATCATAGTCACATATATGTTTTGTCTTGTATGTTGTTTTACAATCATTATCGCATATAATGAAATCATATAGGTTGTTTTTAATTTATATACTTTTTTTAAAATTAGAATGACATATATCATAATCACATATTTTTTCCATTGTAACCACACAAGCTATTGATCTACATCATAATAATATTCTGATTTTTATAAATTATAATCACATATATTGTTTTAGAATCATAACCACAAGCATTGTAACCATTTCATGTATCGTATTTATGTCAATAATCATATCCCGGTTATGTATTCCATCATAGTCATGTATCAAAACAAAGTAAAGAATTTCTTCATAATCTTGCATCATTACCACATGCATCGTAACTAGGTCATGTATCATATTCATTTTCTGCATCATAACTACATGCAATGTAACTTAGTAAAGAATTGAATCATAATCATGTATCATAACCAGGTTAAGCATTGCATCATAATCATGCATTGTAACCACATGCATCGTAACTAGGTTACGTATTGTATCGTAATCATGCATTGTAACGAGGAAAATAGTGTTTCATAATCTTTCATCGTAACCAGATTATATATCACACATCATAACCATGATATTAATTGTAACCACAGTATGCATCTTACCCATGTTAAGCTTCGTAAACGTGTTTTGTATCATAACCACCATTTCCATCATACTCATGTATTGTATTGAATTCATGTATTAATTCAATATGAATTCCATGTTTCTCATAATAATTCTTTAATTCATTTGAACTTACTATTTTGTAACATAAAATGATGTCGTTGAGTTGGTTATATATCAATCAAAATGATGTGATGTATTCTTTTAGTCTTGACCATCGTAATGCCTGGTGTCCAATTCCCTCTAAATTTTCTGGAGAAATATAATCATTCGAGTAAATATGACAATTGGAACCTGAGGCCTATAAATAAGAGGTCACTCGAACCAGAATACAAAAATGAAATGACATAGAAACTTTTTCATTAACCTTGTTCTAGAGTTAGATAGGGTGACTTCTCTCTCGTTTTGTGCGAAATCCTTGAAGATTCAAGATGTGAACTTCTTGTTCCATGCTCTGGTATTTCTATAAGTTCGTTTTTTAATTGTTTGTTAGATCATTGTGATAATGATCAAGGGATTCTAAGGATTGGAAGAGGTGATTCTGATCATCATATTGAGGGCTTTAAAGCGTTTTAAAGACAGAGGTGCATATTACCTTCTTAATCGAGGGCTTTCTGGGATGGGAAGACAAACATGTAGATCATCATGTAGAGGGCTTATGAAGGTGGTGGTAAGACTGACTCTTTATCCAATGTGAAATTATACCATACTCATTGGGATACAATAATTGTAATACCTTTCCATTTCCATTTATATTTGTAACAGAATGAAAATCATTTCATTTCTTGTTTCTATTCATATTATTTTACTATTGTAATTATTTTAATTATGATTCATTCATTATATATTGTATTAAGAGATTATATAAATTTTATTGTAGAATCATTTACATTTGTATTACTCTAATCATGGTATTGATTTCGAATAAAATTGATTTTCATTACTTTAGGTATTACAACATATCATATCCATCGAACCCATGTCCTATATATCAATTTGAATTGGTTGTGAATTGTATTAGTTTAATACCTCTTACACAATGTTCTATTGTAAGAGTTTAAATACAACATTTTTAAACCTAAAATTCACCCCTCCAGTATTGTTCCATCTAATATACCTATATATCCATATTACGATCGAACTAAATTCCCAATATATTTTGTCCTATAATGGTTAATTATGAAATAAGGGGATATAAATGTCAAGGTTGAATACACATATAATACATAAAATGCATCCATGATATGTTTTGAATAGATAAGAAATAATTATACAGATATTACCTAAGGAAACTCATAGAGAATAATTACTATGTAATAAAGAGACATCAATATAGAAATTATTAATATATTAAATATAAATATTTTAACATTGAATGAAAAATTATTTATATCTAGTGAAATAACTAATAATTGACCTTGAAACAATATGATAACACAAATGAATTTTTTTTACCATTTTCAAAGGAATGATAATGAAATAATAGTATTGGTTACTTCTATTATACATTTATATAAAATAGATATAGTCATTGAATATAATTGTTTTTGATAGTAGGAGATCAATGAAATGATTGTCACATATATATATATATATATGATATAGATTATAGATATAGATTTTCCTAAAGAAAGACTACTATGTTGGAATAAATTTGTTAAAAAATTATTCCTAGTAAAGAAATTAGTTTAAAAAAATTTGGACTTAATAGATTTTACATTCGATATATTATTGATATCCTACTGTATAAAAATACCACATCTTTGTAACAATAGATCCATAATAAAAAATATTCATGTCATGTTTTTTAATTTGGAAAGTGGAGTTTATAGATATATTAATATTTAGTCATAATAATAGATTTTGAAGATGATATATTAATACTTAAGATTACGCACTCATTAAATTTAAATTTTTTAATTATAAAATTATTTAATAAAAAAATCATTGAAAATTTTATTGAATTAAAAGGATTTCAAATGAGTAATGAGGAACTGATGTAAATAGACCTTACCTTTAAAATTTGTTTCTTAATAATTGAAAAAGAATACATTAATAACCTGAAAAATCATTGGATGGTATTTTTTAGTGGAAAATTGATTGTCCACCAATGTTAATTAATTTTTGAATGAAATAGAATTGGAGTTTGTTTTTGTATTTATAATAAATAAGTTGCATTTTTTTAAATTTGGATTTCAGAACATTTAAATAATTCATTTAGAAAATGGAATATTATTCTCCATCTTAGCGATTTTATTGATTGTATTCAAAATTTAGTTCTTATATATTTAAATTTTTTTGTGAATCTAATGAATTTTTTTTTTGAATTTCATAGCTCAATAAAATATATTTTTCCCACAAGTTATATTTTCAATATCATTATTTTTCATTTTTTACTTTTAAAAGATCGTTATAAGTTTGGAAATTGGGTTTACTTCTTAAAAATAAATTACCTTCCAAAATATGATTTTTATGAATAATATTAATTATTATAACATTTTTAAATTACAAGAAATTCATAATACTCAAATTATATTCATACCATGTTTTATTATTTTCCAAAAATTTGAATGTACTTAAAAAGTATTAAAAAATATATTTTATAATTTCTACATGTAGATTGTGAATACAATGTAACACCCCAAGGAGTTAAAGATAAACATAATATAAAATGAATGAATCATAGAGTATATATTAAAAATAAAATTCAAAACCTAGACAATAATCATAATTTTTCTACCTCATTTATTTTAATTTTTAAAAACTGATATAAATGGTTACGTTCTGTAATATATTTAGAGTCTGATAGAATCTATTATTTCGGTGAATAGTAACTTCAATATTAGGAATATAAATTTACACTATGAATATTAATGCAACCCTTACAAGTTAGAACTCAACCATTATTAATATTAACATTTCCCATGAAAGTATACATATAATTTACCAACCATTTAAATGAGTGTGAATTTTTAATAAGTTCATAATTAAGTGTTACTATTTTTTATAGTAATAAATTTTTTACAAAAATATTAAATTTTTAAATTATTTTAAAATAATATTCAATCTTATAAAATTTATTCCTAAATAAATTATTTTTTTACCTTTGATTTTATGATAATTTTTTGAGATCTCATTATAATTTTGAAAGTATTATAAAATCAGTTTTTAATTTAATATATTTTTCTTTATTTATGTAATGATTTTCTTTTAAAATTTAATTTAATAAATATAGAAAATTACATGGATAAAATGGAGTCCATTTTTTAATTCCACAATTCAAAATATGCTTATGGTCGGTTTTTTGGGATTTTTTTAAATACTTGAATTTTTTATAAATACTGAAATTTAATAATTTACGAAATATGCTAAATAAATGTCATTTTGCATCATTCATGAGTCATATATGATTTATATGAGCATTTTTTCTATATCACGAGATCATTTTATTATTCTAGGTCACTATAATTAAAAATATTCATAGTGTTGAGCCAAAATAATAAAAAAATGATTAATATAAAGGAAAAACCCTCCTCTCCTCTAATATAAAAACTACTCCCTAATCCCACTTCTCATCACTAATATATCACTTTAATCTTATAAAAGTTCTTCTAAATACTCTTCCCTAATCTCTCCCCACATATAAGAGTCCATGGTCTTTCCAATGGACCAAAACACATTCCCTTAAAGAGTTTCTCATGGAGGTTATTTCAAGATGAAAATTCTCGCCCAAATTGATTTAACATCATTTCAAGTTAACTCTTTTTCTTACTCTCTCATAACCACTTCTATCCAATTTATCATGATAAATATATTATCATCTATATTAAATCATTATATAATTATAATGTAATAACCACTACCAATTTTCTTACTCCCCATATTCTATTTTATAAATGATATCATCGTCTTGGATGTGCCACTTAAACCTTCATATACGACGTAGTTTTGTTCTTAAATTTTTTCACTCAATTATATTCACAGTACAATTTTAATGTTTGATAAATATTTTGAAATATATAATATAATATTTTTTTTGTTATATACATAACATATTTACATGATGCTAAACTGTAAAACCAAGTGTGTTTGTTATGATAAATAACCAGAGTAATAATCTTAACTATTATCATTATAGGACTTATCTAATGATTCATCCACATACCATGAAACCAAATGATATATATAACCCTTTACACCTTTTTATTTTCATTAATAATATATAAATTCGGTTCTAGAGAATTATATCTATTCCACATGAACTTCCATACTCATATACATTAGGTTGATCATGAAATCCAAGGAAACAAACACTCCTGAGAAATAAATTTGTATCCAATAACTCATCCAAATATCCATAAATAAACTTTTTGAAATTATAATAAATAAAATAAATATAAATAAGTTTATTAATTAATTAAACAATTATTTTAATTTTGATATCCATGATGTCATTTTCATTTGCAGAATACATTCAGACATAAGGTAAGGGGCTTCTCATCACACTTTTATTCTCTTAATATTTCCATTTTTCTCTACCAGCTAATGTGTATGATTTATGTATATGTCCCATTTTTGTAACATATCTTGAATTTAATTATTTTCATGTTATTAAATATATCATTTTATGATTATTAATTTTTGTTCATATGATCTGATTGATTACAAAGTAGTAAGGGATTCTACACGACCCCATTTTTTCTTTGGGTAACTCTTTCTCTTCCATTACTAAAATTTAATTCTACATTTTTAAATATATTTATTTTGAATTATATGTGTATGTTCCAAACATATATATCCAGATTAGATAATCCTTCATTGATGGGAATATTCCCAATTAAAGGGAGCTTCTCTACTTCATACCCATTTTCATGTGATATCAATAATATGTTTTAAGCCATATTAATTTTTCAAAAATTAAACATTTTATCCTAAATCCTGATATTTTTTTCATTTCATGTTTTATGAAAACAACCTTTCCTTTTCCAAAATAAATGTCTTTAATATTTTCTTAAACTGCACTAATGTTTTTTGTTATTAATTTTTCTTAAAAAGTATTTTTATATGATTTCATTACAATGAGACATTTTTTAATCCTAAAATATAATTTCAACATCATTAATTTTTATTTTACTGTATTTAAATTACTATAATATAATTTTATGAATAATAATTATGATTTTCCAAATGAACTCTTCTATTCAAATTAATAAATGCATTTTCTTGTCTCACATTTACTTCTATGAGATATATTCCTAGTTCACCACATATTCCTTATACGTGTGGTATATTTACAACCATTTGATATAGAATTTTAATATCCTTATAATTATCATGATAATCAAAGGTGTTATCATTTGAATGTTACATGTTGTATGAGAATGTTTGGAATGTATATAGATTAATATCCTTGAGAATATTTATGTAACACCCCAAGATTTCATAGTATGTTATTTCTTTAAAATAATACAATAACTTGCACTACACGCAACACCGAGTTCAAGAACATCATGACTTACCAAACAAGCCGTTCAAAAGAGGTTATGAATAGTATTAACTAAATTATAAACTTTATATAATCCTTATAATTTTAGAATCCATATTATGAGTTTCTTAGACATAATGTAAGAACAAATTCATTTTCAGTATTGCACTTTTACCAACTTTTAAAAGTGAACCCATTTTAAATACAATATTTTAAACTTTTTGAGTAAATGGGGACATCAAAAAAAATTAAAATGAAACATCCCAAGCTTCCACGATACGCTTTCCTTTGAATAATACAGATGTGTGTGTTGTACGCAACTTCGAGTTCTAACACACACCACAACCAATAAAACAAGCTGTTATGAATAGTAATACCTACATTTTGAAATTATATATATTTTATATTTCAAAATGGACTTCATTTTTGGATTCAGAATATCGAAATTAGCCTATGGTGAAATTTTGGTACATTTCTTATAACTTTCATAATTTGATGAATAGTGAAAATTACTAAATTTTAATTAAAAACAACTTTTTTAATAAAAATAATTAATAGTGATAAATTATGAATTTGAGTGGTTTTAAAGTATATTTAGAATATATTTTTACCATTTAATAAAATTTTGGTCATTGGACATAATTTTACAATTAAAACGAACATAAACAAATGTCAATCTTTTGATAGTTATTATCTCTTAAAAACACGCTTTTTGTTTTGACAGCGGGAATTAATTTTAAATTAATTTCTGCCACTTCTATGTTTTGAATTCAGAAAAAGGGATTCCATATTTGGAATCAGGATGTTCAAATTGTGTAAATAGGTAAATTTTATTTTTAGACATTTTGAATAATTACTGCGGTAAATATTTTATTTAACATGGTTAAGGGTAAATCCGGTAAATAAGGGTTAAAAAATAATATTATAATAATACTAAATTAACCTAAAACGTGTCATAGCCTTATTGGTTGATACATTTTCGACCATATTCATCTTTGGGTCGATTTTGGGACCCCATGGTGCCACATGTAGGTGATAGGGTCACTTTATTTTAATTAATTTAAAATGAATACAAAAATGACACAAGCATATATCTTTTAGCAAAAAATTTTTTACATAGGGTTATATATGTTGGATTTTAGATTATAAATATTCATTATAAAAACAAAAAGATTTCCTACATAGTTATATTTTATTTATAATTTTTAGACATTAAATAATTTAATTTATTTATGACACAATGATGATGAATTAATTACTATAATAGTGAAAAATTAAAATAATTGATATTATAAATACCCAAATAAATATAATATTAAACTTTTAATGAATTAAAATAATTTTATAGGATAATATGATATATTAGGATTGATTTAATTGACATTTTTCGAAGTAATCAATCTGTTATGAGTTTCACAAAAATCAACTATTGAATAGTGTCAAAATTGAAAAAAAAAGAGTTCTTAAAACAAATATTATATTATTAATTGATATTAAATTCATAAAAATCTAAGGTTCGGCCAAGAGACATATATCATGATAAGTTCATCATTAATGGACCACTTGGGGGTCGCATGGATGTATATAGTAAGTTTATTAACCATATTATATAAAAATACAAAGAGACATTGTAAAAGTGAAACTAATTAACTTAGAGTTAATACTTAAAGAAAAGGTTAATATAAGTACCCAAACCTGTCTAACTTCTATTGGTTGAGTTTTTTTCGACCAATCCCCACCTTAGCCTTTTAATAGTCAACTTTGGAGCCATTGGACACCGAATATGAATTTATTATAAACTAATATCTCTAGCTTTTCCAAAGGTTCCCCTCACCCCTCTTATAAAAGGGAACTCTTCATTCTCATTTTTTCACACCTTCAAAGCCTTTTGGTTCGGACAAACTATACCCAAATACTCTCCCAACTTCCCTCACTACAACCTAGAGGCCTTAGTTTGATCCTAAAGCCAACCTATGGAGCCCTTTTGATCAAATCAAAAGGAAGAACCCGAAGAAGAGGTAATGATTTCACCACCCTTTTTCCAAGTTCATTTCTTCTTACACTTCTTATTCCTTTGTTGTTACCATTCTAAAATAATAACTCCAGTATCATATATATACTGTGATGTTATTATAAATATGTTACAACCATATTCAGTATTCTATCCACCCTTTGAATAACATGTCACCATACGTGCGTACGTACGGGTTACCGTCTCCACGTCGTGGTGTAATTGTTATTCAATATAATATTTTTTGGATGGGTATAATAATGATGTGTAACTCATGTAAATAATAAATATATCATGTTAATTATTCATTATATATGATATACCATCCATTTATATATTAATTTAATATCAAAAGAATGATATTGTCGCTCGTGCATACGTACGGACTACCGTCTCCACGAACGCGATGAGATTCATTCTCCATCGTATCCATTCAAGTATAATTATCATTTGATGATTTAAAAAATGATGTTTAAGGACTTGATATCATTCTGGATATGAATAATATACAACCTATCCTTTACAAACATGTCTTACGTAACAAAACATATAAAAGAAAACAAGTAAGTTAACACCCGAAACAATGATAATACTAAGATATTATTATCAAATCAATATTAAAAGATCATATATGATATCATATTAATGTATATGATTCTTGTATAGTTTAATAACAATTATTTCACCATTATACAGGAGGTTAACCTACCCCAACCAAGGAAAAGTACAAGGTAAGGGGTTTTCATCTCACTCCTTATTCCCGTGAGATTCATGCCATATTGCCACCATTACCTTTTGTGTGGTGTATGTACTGCCCATAATTATATTCTTTGTGTAATACACTTTAATTTATGTGTATTTACATATTCATTGTATGATACCTCTTTCATGGGTTGTATGTTTCATAAGTTACCAAATTGGTAAGGGTTATTTCACAATCTCTTCATTATCCGAGGTTGTTTATACGTAATAATCTACTGGGCTCTCTTTATCATCCACATCCATGTTTCTTCAAAATGTATTTCAAAACATTTTTACTATTTACAAGAATATGGGTTAAAGTCATTTATACCCTTGTGTGACTTTTTATAAGTGGTTTATAAAGAAATCTTTCTGTCGTTTTCCAAACAAGGTGCTTTTTAACCTTTTCGACAGAATTAAGGTAAGAATGTTTTTTTAACTTATACGGCGGGTGCGGTTATTTTCCGCCATTATAAAATCGTTGAAGCTTCCCTTACAAGCTTATAAGAATATTTTCAAATTGAATGTATTATTTTATAATTATGTTACTTTTAAAATGATTAAAAAAAGAGATATTTCTCCAAAATAGTTTTGATTTCATCTATGTCAACATCTTTTGATGGATTTTAAGCTTATTTGAAGTTGATTTATTATGATACAAAACATCCATATTTTATTGAAGGTTTTGTGATATTTTTCACAGTGGATACGTTATTCTTATGTCACTCATGGTTTTTGTTTAACGTATTGACATTTCATAATTTATTTTTAATCCAAATGTTTATTTAATATTTCAACCTTTCATTCAGATGAATGTGTTAGACAAGTATGTTCTGGGTTGGGGACCGGTAAAATTAAGCCCTCCAGTTTGGTCTCCGTTTATTAGAGGAACTCCGGTTTGGTCTCCGGTTATTAGAGGAACTCCGGGTTGGTGTCCGGTTATTAGAGGCACTCCGGGTTGGTGTCCGGTTATTAGAGACACTCCGGGTTGGGTTCCGGTTAAAGTTAGCCCCATGGTCTTGGGACGAGGCCTTGGCAAAGAAATTAAAGGTTAGCATTATACATTCCCACATTATGAAAGTGGTTATAGATATTGCATGTGATTATTCGATTAGTAGAATATCCATGTGAACAAGTAAATGGCATTATTTCATTTTACTTTTTCCTTAATATGTTGAAGTTCAAGTTTAAAAGGCTTTTGTTTTAGTTATACATAGCCTTAAATGTTTATTCTTATTTATGAAAGTTTCCGGTATATTTTTATCCTTACTAGGCATTTGAGCTCACCCCTTTTCTATGTTTTTTTTCCAGGAAGTGAAGAAGTAAATTATGAATGACCTGCAGGGATATTATGTGGGGATATGAGTGTGGTTTATGGAGACAATATGTTGTTGTAGTAGTTTTTCATTTTATGATGTAATGTAAGACTTATGAATATATCTAGTGTTTCCAAGGCTACTAAACTAATCGGTCTTTCGAGATTTGATCTTTCTTGTGATCATGCCAATGTTATGTAATAATGCACCGACTCTGGGTAACTAGGGTCGGGGCGTTACAGTATTTATCAGAGGAAGTTTTGTACAAACCTTGGAAGCTAGATTTAGATAATCTCTGATTATAGCACATAGAATTAAGATGGACATTGAGGATTAGTATAGAAGAACTTCCTAGAGTTTTGGTTTTGTAGAGATTTTGTGAGTTTTCTGAGCAATACATCCCTGTCTGGATATGAGCAGGTAGAGGCGGCTCTGGCACAGATGTACCTAGGGGTAAAACCCGAAAACACCGCTTTGAGCTAGACTCGAATGGGAACTGGTGCACGACAACGGGCCTTGCTGCACTCTTGGTTACGACACATCCGGGGGATATGCTTAGGATAATTCTCATTTTATTTACAAACCATTATGAATGGTTTATGTGGATTTTCTTCCTCAAAGGAGAAATTTATATGATTATGGAATATATCCATAAACAATTTAATTTATGTTATGTGTCTTACATGTTTGGGATTAGGTATTTTTATTCATAAACTAATCTAGTGTATTCCATTGTTTAGAAAAGGCGCCCAGTAGAAGGAATGAGAACTCCAGCAATGCACATGATCTAAAGAGAAAGACGGATCATATCTTTCATGGCCTTAAGCTAGAATTTATAAGAGAAATAGTCTCCCATTTATTATCATCATACGAAGAAATAATATCATGTGTTGATAAGATAAGTAACGATTTTACGGAGTCCTATGGCTTTGAAGGGAAGCAAGAGAAGAAAAGGATGGAAGAGAGAAAGATGGATAAAGGGAAGAGGGAAAAGAAGAATTTTCCCATATGTGATAATTGTGGGAAGAAACACCCTGGAACTTGTCTGAAAGGAATGGGAGTTTGTTATAAGTGTGGTGGAAAAGGGCACAAAGTACATGACTGCAAGGGTAAGAAAATGGTTTCAAATGTACAATGCTTCATTTGCAAGGAGTTTGGAAACTATGCGAACCTATGTCCCAGTCATCATAATATGCCTCAAATGATGTTATTGGATAATAATCAAGTTATGATACTACCACAGATGAAGAGGAACGATTAGAGTTCTTATGTTGATTATGTCAAATGAGTGTTGTATCAACAATGTACTTGTTATAATAATTATGGAGTATATAAGGATTGTACTGCAGTACTATTTCATTAAGGACTTGAGATTGTGTGGAACAAAGAAAAGTGACTCAATAGCAGGTTAAATTTTTGGAAAATATATGGTTGAGAAAATGATAAACCATAATATGGTTTTGATACCGAGGTAGTGATTTTAGAATAATACATGATTGATTTGGATAAATTATATTGGATATTCTTGAATACCTTGAAACTAATTAATGATTTGTATATTCCATCATTGTTGGGGTTTAAAACATTTTTGGATTGATGAAGTATATCCAGCATTCTATATGGAATAAGGGAGCATGAATGTAATCAATATAGATTATGGTAATTCAGGATGTTTCAATGTTTTAAAAAGAATACATGATGAAGGTATTCATATGCTATTACGTGGTAAAAAGGATCTACATTATGATTAACTTCCTTATAAATGTCAGACTGTGAGTTTGGTCAGAAGTATTATTGATAAATTCTAGTTTGAGATTAATTTTGGATTGCCATAAAAGGACAACCCGGAGGTCGGGCAACAACCCGTCGCGTCCGGCAAGGCCGCGAGACTTGAACTCGCAACCGAAGGGTGACAAGGGTGTATCACCTACCACTGGCCCCAGAGATATCCTGGATTAAATAATGTAGTTTTTTTTAAAAGATCTGGTAGATGAATTATAAATTCGTTTATTTTGGAACCTTGTACGAATAGTATAAATAGAATTTTTTTTATGAGTGAAAGATGAGTTTGTGGTAGAAATTTATTAATGAACAAAACTCTAATTATAAAGTAAGTATATCTCCTTATGATCTTAGCCAATCTCATAAATAAATTCCTCAACATTAATAAAAGGAACTTAGAACCAAAATGTTGTCCTAGATGGTACCTTAAATCATCACTAATTTATGGCTTTGGGATTTTTGGCCTTTTCATAGCCCTGTTCACTACCACTCACCATCATATAATTGATGGTTAGATTTCTCTTCCATATCCATATTTTCCTACATGGAACCCTAGTATGTGTTATTTTCGGTAATCTTCATACTTTCCACTCTTTATTTTAAATAGAGGCCTCATTAATTCATTTTTCGATGTGGTATTTCAACTAAGATATTTTGAAACGTCAAAAATGTGTTATCTTAATACCCTATGTTTTGTTGAACCGATGGTATTTCAAATCATCATAGATTGATGAGTTTAAGGACCTCAATTTTATACTTGTTTGTGATTGATGACCTCAATCACTACCTATAAATATTTACGTTTTTCCTCCAATTATATGTCTCTAATTGCCACCAATGTTCTCCTAATCGAGATCATAATTTGGTGGTGACCCTTTCATTTCTCTTTTCCTCATATTAAGACTAAATTTTAGTAACCCAATTTCCGATGTATTTTTTATTTTCAACCTTTTATTTTCGTAGAACAATTTCAAATTGCGAGGATGCAATTTATTGAAGGAGGGGAGAATGTAACACCCAAAGATTTCATAGTGTGTTATTTTTTTAAAATAATACAATAACTTGCACTACATGCAACACTGAGTTCAAGCACATCATGACTTACCAAACAAGCCATTCAAAAGAGGTTATGAATAGTATTAACTAAATTTTAAACTTCATATAATCCTTATAATTTTAGAATCCATATTATGAGTTTCTTAGACATAATGTAAGAACAAATTCATTTTCAGTATTGCACTTTTACCAACTTTTAATAGTGAACCCATTTTAAATACAATATTTTAAACTTTTTGAGTAAATGGGGACATCAAAAAAAAATTTAAAATGAAACATCCCAAGATTCCACGGTACGCTTTCCTTTGAATAATACAGAAGTGTGTGTTGTACGCAACTTCGAGTTCTAACACACACCACAACCAATAAAACTAGCCGTTATGAATAGTAATACCTACTTTTTGAAATTATATATATTTTATACTTCAATATGGACTTCATTTTTGGATTCGGAATATCGAAATTATCCTAAGGTGAAATTTTGGTACATTTCGGATAACTTTCATATTTTGATGAATAGTGAAAATTACTAAGTTTTAATTAAAAACAACTTTTTTAATCAAAATAATTAATAGTGATAAATTATGAATTTGAGTGGTTTTAAAGTATATTTAGAATATATTTTTACCATTTAATATAATTTTTGTCATTGGACATAATTTTTAAATTAAACCGAACATAAACAAGTGTCAATCATTTGATAGTTATTATCTCTTAAAAACATGCTTTTTGTTTTGACAGCGGGAATTTATTTTAAATTAATTTCTGACACTTCTGTGTTTTGAATTTAGAAAAATGGATTCCATATTTGGAATCAGTATGTTCAAATTGTGTAAATAGGTAACTTTTATTTCTAGACATTTTGAATAATTACTGCGGTAAATATTTTATTTACCATGGTTAAGGGTAAATCCGGTAAATAAGGGTTAAAAAATAATATTATAATAATACTAAATTACCCTAAAACGTGTCCTAGCCTTATTGGTTGATACATGTTCGACCATATTCATCTTTGGGTCGATTTTGGGACCCCATGGTGCCACTTGTAGGTGATAGGGACACTTTATTTTAATTAAGTTAAAATGAATACAAAAATGACAGAAACATATATCTTTTAGAAAAACAATTTTTACATAGGGTTATATATGTTGGATTTTAGATTATAAATATTCATTAGAAAGAAAAAAAGAATTACTACATAGTTATATTTTATTTATAATTTTTATACATTAAATAATTTAATATATTTATGACACAATGATGATTAATTGATTACTATAATAGTGAAAAATTAAAATAATTGATATTATAAATACCTAAATAAATAAAATATGAAACGTTTAATGAATTAAAGTAATTTTCTAGGATAATATGATATATTAGGAATTATTTAATTGACTTTTTTCGAAGTAATCAATCTGTTATGAGTTTTACAAAAATCAACTATTGAATAGTGTCAAAATTGACATAAAAGAGTTCTTAAAAAAAATATTATATTATTAATTGATATTAAATTTCTAAAAATCTATGGTTAGGCCAAGAGACTTATATCATGATACTTTCATAATTAATGGACCACTTGGGGGTCTCTTGGATGTATATAGTATGTTTATTAAACATGTTATATAAAAATACAAAGAGACATTGTAAAAGTGAAACTAATTAACTTAGAGTTAATACTTAAAGACAAGGTTAATATAAGTACCCAAACCTGTCTAAATTCTATTGGATGAGTTTTTCTCGACCCATCCCCACCTTAACCTTTGAATATTCAACTTTGGAGCCATTGAAAACCGAATATGAATTTATTATAAACTAATATCTCTAGCTTTTCCAAAGGTTCCCCTCACCCCTCTTATAAAAGGGCACTCCTACTTCTCATTTCTTCACACCTTCAAAGCCTTTTGGATCGGCCAAACTCTGCCCAAATACTCTCCCAACTTCCCTCACTACAACCTAGAGGCCATAGTTTGATCAGAAAGCCAACCTAAGGAGCCCATTTGATCAAATCAAAAGGAAGAACCCGAAGAAGAGGTAATGATTTCACAACCCTTTTTCCAAGTTCATTTCTTCTTCCACTTCTTCTTCCTTTGTTGTTATCATTCTAAAATAAAAACTCCAGTATCATATATATACTGTGATGTTATTATCAATATGTTACGACCATATTTAGTATTCTATCCACCCTTTGAATAACATGTCACCATACGTGCGTACGTACGGCTTACCGTCTCCACGTCGTGGTGTAATTGTTATTCAATATAATATTATTTGGATGGGTATAATAATGATGTGTAACTCATGTAAATAATAAATATAACATGTTAATGATTCAGTATATATGATATACCATCTATTTATATATTATTTTAATATCAAAAGAATGATATTGTCGCTCGTGCGTACGTACGGACTACCGTCTCCACGAACGTGATGGGATTCATTCTCCATCGTATCCATTCAAGTATAATTATCATTTGATGATTTAAAAAATGATGTTTAAGGACTTTATATCATTCTGGATATGAATAATATACAACCTATCCTTTACAAACATTTCTTACGTAACAAAACATATAAAAGAAAACAAGTAAGTTAACACCCGAAACAATGATAATACTAAGATATTATTATCAAATCAATATTAAAAGATCATATATGATATCATATTAATGTATATGATTCTTGTATAATTTAATAACAATTATTTCACCATTATACAGGAGGTTAACCTACCCCAACCAAGGAAAAGTACAAGGTAAGGGGTTTTCATCTCACTCCTTATTCCCGTGAGATTCATGCCATATTGCCACCATTACCTTTTGTGTGGTGTATGTACTACCCATAATTATATTCTTTGTGTAATACACTTTAATTTATGTTTATTTACATATTCATTGTATGATACCTCTTTCATGAGTCGTATGTTTCATAAATTACCAAATTGGTAAGGGTTATTTCACAATCTCTTCATTATCCGAGGTTGTTTATACGTAATAATCTACTGGGATCTTATTATCATCCACATCCATGTTTCTTCAAAATGTATTGCAAAACATTTTTACTATTTACAATAATATGGGTTAAAGTCATTTATACCCTTGTTTGACTTTTTATAAGTGGTTTATAAAGAAATATTTCCGTCGTTTTCCAAACAAGGTGCTTTTTAACCTTTTCGACAGAATTAAGGTAAGAATGTTTTTTTAACTTATATGACGGGTGCGGTTATTTTCCGCCATTATAAAATCGTCGAAGCTTCCCTTACAAGCTTATAAGAATATTTTCAAATTGAATGTATTATTTTATAATTATGTTACTTTTAAAATGATTTATAAAAAAGAGATATTTCTCCAAAATAGTTTTGATTTCATCTATGTCAACATCTTTTGATGGATTTAAAGCTTATTTGAAGTTGATTTATTATGATACAAAACATCCATATTTTATTGAAGGTTTTGTGATATTTTTCATAGTGGATACGTTATTATTATGTCACTCATGGTTTTTTTAAAGTATTGACATTTCATAAGTTATTTTTAATCCAAATGTTTCTGTTATATTTCAACCTTTCATTCAGATGAATGTGTTAGACAAGTATGTTCCGGGTTGGGGACCGGTAAAAGTAAGCCCTCCGGTTTGGTCTCCGTTTATTAGAGGAACTCCGGTTTGGTCTCCGGTTATTAGAGGAACTCCGGGTTGGTGTCCGGTTATTAGAGGCACTTCGGGTTGGTGTCCGGTTATTAGAGACACTCCGGGTTGGGTTCCGGTTACAGTTATCCCCAAGGTCTTGGGACGAGGCCTTGACAAATAAATTAAAGTTTATCATTATACATTCCAACATTATGAAAGTGGTTATAGATATTGCATGTGATTATTCGATTAGTAGAATATCCATGTGAACAAGTAAATGGCATTATTTAATTTTACTTTTTCCATACTATGTTGAAGTTCAAGTTTAAAAGGCTTTTGTTTTAGTTATACATAGCCTTAAATGTTTATTCTTATTTATGAAAGTTTCCGGTATATTGTTATCCTTACTGGGTATTTGAGCTCACCCCTTTTCTATGTTTTATTTTTACCAGGATGTGAAGATATAAATTATGAATGACCTGCAGGGATATTATGTGGGGATATGAGTGTGGTTTATGGAGACAATTTGTTGTTGTAGTAGTTTTTCATTTTATGATGTAATGTAAGACTTATGAAAATATCTAGTGTTTCCAAGGCTACTAAACTAATCGGTATTTCAAGATTTGATCTTTTTTTGTGATCATGCCAATGTTATGTAATAATGCACCAACTCTGGGTAACTAGGGTCGGGGCGTTACATTTTATATGGTATATTTGTCTATGTCAACTTAATTTGTTTCATTTTGTACTCAATTGAGTTTTATCTCATATGACACCATCTAAAATATGTTTTGGAATTTTTTATGATCTTTGTGACTGTGGATATGCCATTTGATACCATTCTTTTTTTATAGTTACATTATTCAAATTTCATATTATAGTTTTTTAATATGAATTTTTATGTCTTTTATCTATAACCCTATCATATAAGGAATTTATAGGAAATACTAATTTATGGGTGGAGCTTGATATATCCCCTAGATTCATCAGTAGGTCTCATGATAAATATTTTTGGGTTTTTACCCATTTATATATAGTCTTAGCATGAGGCCTTGAAATTATGGTTATGATACCCCGCGTTATGAAATTTTTCATTATGAATCTATTATTTTATAGGACATGTTATTATTCAATTTGTATTATATCTATGGTTATGTTTTATTATTAAATTATTTAATCATCTTTCATTTCATCCAAAATATGCTCAATTTTTTTAAAAGAGATAATTTTATATTAATCACCTTTCCAAATGTTTAAGGATCATCATCCATATTACGTACCCTTACTGAAAATTTGAAGTCACCCCTTTCTTTTTTCCATTCCCTAGATTATGTAGATGAATATATCATTAATCATTCAAGGAGGTAATTATTTCATTTTATTCTATATCATGTTGTATATAATATGTTTTCAAAATTTATTATGGGTATCAATTTATGTAATATGGATTTCAAATACTACAAAACTTTATTATCCTTTTATATTTGATTCCTTGTAATCAGGAAAATGTAATATAATAAATCCATGGCTCTAGGTTTCTGGGTTTCAGTCATTATAGTTGGCATCAGAGGAAGTTTTGTAGAGTCCCATTAAAATATATTTAGAAGATATAGATTATGGAGAAATAAACTCTGATAGATTTTAAGGGTAAGTAGTCATGGAAGCCCTATAATTTTAGTAAGGAAGAGATTATGTGAATCTTCCTATCAAATACATCCCTTTTTGGATTATACAAGTTGATGCGGTTTTGGAAGAGATGTACATAGGAGTAACAACTCTGAAATGGTGTTCCAGGATTGCCTAAGGGTAAACTGGTACATGTAAATGAACATTACCATTCCAATGGTTTGATACTACATAGGTATTTTTTTAGAAAAAATTTCATTTAATGTACCACCCATTATGAAGGATTTATTCCCCCAAAGAATGTTATTTATTATTCTAGGATTTGTGATTCATAAATTTAGGTTATGTGAAATACCAGGTTTAGATTTATAGAATGTTCAAAATTTAATGAGTAAATATATTATATAAAATTGATAATAAATGCCACAATGTAGAGGGAATGGAAAATTCACTTGTGAACTTGATGAAAAGTGTAATAAGTATCATACCTCTCATGGTCTTTAGCTACCATTTCAAGGGGAGTTATTCTCCCATGAATCCCCATCATATGAGGAAATAATATCATGTGGTAAAAATATTGGTAACTAATTCTCTCAGTCCTTTTGATTTTAAAGAAAGAAAGAGAAGAAATGTATGGGGGAGAAAATTTGGATGAAGGGAAGAAGGGAAAGAAGGGTTTTCCCAGAAGTGATAGTTGTGGAAATAATCACCCTGGTTAATTCATGAAGGGAATGGAAGTTTGTTATAATTTTTTAGAAAAATGAAACCTTGTTCGTGATTTTAAATGTAAGAAAAAGGGTTCCGAAGTACAATGCTTCAATAACAAGGAGATGTAACCCTTGGAAAATCAACATTCGAAGAGGCAAATGAATATAAATATTATGATGATACTGGATAATAATCGTGTTTTGATACTTCCACATATGAAGATGAATTATTAACATGCCCATTTAAGAATATTGACATTTGAATATTTTATCATCAACGTAATAGTTATAAGAATTATGGAATATATGATTATTGTACTACAATACATTTTTTCATTAGGTATTTGAGACTATAAGATGAATGGTAGAAAGAAAATATATTAAGTGGATTCTTATATTTTTTGTAAAATACATGATTAAGGGATAGAAAACCATAAATATATTCTTGATGTTGAGATAATGATAAAGAAATTATGGATTTGGATATGTGTTGACTACTATGGAACTGATTAATTGTGTGTTGAAAAGTGATATATGATATCATTGATAGAGATTACAACACATTTGGATATAAGTAATATATCCAACAAACATGTGTATTTATGAATAAATGTTTCTAATAATTATTTATGGTAATGTGAGTAATACCATATTTCAACAGGACACAAGATGATGTTATTCACATGTTTAGAATGTGAAAATTTAGATATTCTTCATGTTGATTAAATAAAAAAATGGTAGGTAATGTATTGAGAAGGATGTATCATGGAGTTATAAAAAATGAGCTTTTCATAGGACCTCATGTACATGGATCTAGAATGAAAGAATATGGGAATTATCAAGGAAGGTTGTTATAAATGTTGTGAATAAAGTGAAACTGATCCCTAGGTACATAGGCCCTTTAGAAATTCTAGATTGTATTGTAGTGGTAGATTAATGTTTGGAAATGTCACATATCCATTATAATTTACACAATGTGTTTGATGTCCCATTATTGAGAAATCACATGGTAGGCCAATTGCATTTCCTCATTTCTAAAGAAATATAATTGGAACCTGACTTACCTTACTATGAAGAACCTATCATGATTCTAGACACTAAATAACAGATCTTGAGGAATCGAATGAACCAAATTGTAAAGGTACTATAGAAAAAATCATAATTCTTAAAAGGTGATATTGGAGCCTGAAGACCATATGATGAAGAACAAAACTAAAATTTTAATGTACCATTCTTGAATTTCAATGATGATTTTTTTATGGATGTTTAATAAAAGACCAAAAGTGTATTCTAATAAATTTAATATAGAAGGCATGATCCAATTATTATCTATGAAAAAAATCATCGTTATAACCTATGAAATAAACATAAAATTTGTGCTTGTGTGATTTGAATTTTGAAAAATTGATATACATAGTTGTGTACTACAAGATATTTAGAGTCTGATAGGATCAACCTAATTTTTTTGGTGAATAGTAATTTTACCCTTATGAATATGAATGCATTCATATGAATAGAAATTTTATCCTTACGAAGAGTAACATCACTATTATGAATCTTTACCTCACCCGTGAAAGTATAAATTTTTTTTGAAACCAATAAATGAGATTGAATGTTTTAAAACTTAATAATTATGTGTTGGTATTCTAGTGAGTATAAATTATTTATTAAAATTTAAAATTAAAAAAAAATTAAAAATATATTACTTTCCTAATATTTATTCCATTATAAATATATATTTTTCCAACATATTTTTGATCATTTTATAATACCATAGTTATTTTTGGAACATATTATAAAATTAGTTTTAAATTAAAAATTGGTATTTTTTATGTAAATAATGATTTTATTTAAAAATTAATTTCACATATCTAGAAAATTTGTTTTGATAAAATGGATTCAATTTTTGAATTCTACACATAAATGTATTGTTACGATGAATTTTTCATATTTTTATTGAATACATGAATTTTTTGTTAATAGTGAAATTTGATAATTTATGAAATATGTTAAATAATTGAATTCCCACATCATGAATGAGTCATATATTATGTAAATGGCCATTGATTCAAAATCAAATAATATTATTACTATTTTATATCAAATTAATCAAGACTATTCATACTCTTGAGCCAACATAACAAAATAATGATTAAAATAATGGAAAACCCCTCCTCTCATCCACTATAAATCCACCCCTCACCCCTATTTTATTCAATCCTCTTGGAATTTAATATTCTCATAATTCACCTCAATTCACCTACCCAATGCCTCTCCATGTCCATGTGATGTTGGTCTTTCCAAAATACTAAAACCCTTTCCCTTAAAGAGGTTCTCAAGGAGGTTATTTTAATAGACAAATCCTCCTCCATTTTCATTTAACTTCATTTCAATTTGTCTATTTTCCTATTATATCCTAAACCCCATATCCAAATTTGATCATGATAACTATAGTATCATCTATATACTTAAATTATATAATTTTTATGTATTAACCATTATCAATAACCTTAATCAACATCTTGTAGTTTATAAATGAAATCATCCTTCTCGAGGTTCTAATTTACAACCTTTGTGGAAAATGAAGTTTCATTATTCAAATTCATCTTCAAAACTATTCATTAAAGAATTTAAATTGTTTATAAATATTTTAAAATATATAATATAATCATTCTTATGTAATTTATGTAAATTTTTTACATAATACTAAATTATTAAACAAAACAAGATTGTTGTAATTAATAACCACCGTAATAGTATAAATGATTATCACTAAATGAATTATATAATGTTTCATCCTCATACCATGTAACAAAATGATATATATAACCATTTAAAATTATATATTTTCATTAGTAATATATGAATTCAATAATTTATAATTATATCCATTCCACAAGAACTTCTACACTCATATACAAGTATGTCAGTCGTGAAAAAAATGTTAACAAATGCTTCCAAGCGATAAATTTGTATCTTATAACTCATTAAAAATGCCATAAATGAAATTAAAAAAATTGTACTAAATAATATAAAATTAGACAAATTAATTATTTTATTTTATTTTATTTTATCATCCATGATTTTAAGGTCAAGTGTATAATACATTCAGTCATAAGGTAATGATATTCTCATCTCACTTTTATTTTCATGATATTTTCATTATTTTCCACTAAATAAAGTCAATGGTTAATGAACACATACAATTTAAATATCACATCCTAAATCTCACTGTTTTCATGGAATTAAATGTATAATTTTATGATTATTAATTTTTGGACATATGATTCGATTGATTACAAAGCTGTAAGGGATTCCTCTTAAACATCCATTATATACATCAAGTTACTCATTCTGTACAATTTATCAAATTTAATTCTTATTTATAATTAAAAATTTATTATAAATTTATTGTATATATTTTAAAACCATTTATCTAGATAAAATAATTCTTATTTTATGGGAATATACATGTTTTAAAATGGTTCCCTTCTCAATTATTTCCAATAAACAATTCTGATTAAAGGGACTTCTCGAATTCATAACCATTTCTATGTGAAATCTATACTATATTTTAAGCCACATTTACATTTCTAAAATAAAAAATAATATCTTGAAAACACATCTTCGTTAATTTATGGATTTTTAAAAACAATATTTCTTTTCTAGTTTAAAATCTCTTTATTATTTTCATTAAACCACACTAAAATGTTTTATTTATAATGCTTAATAAAAAACACTTCTTACATGACATCACATCAATGAGAAATCATTTATACCTAAAATAAAATATAAATTTCCATCAATTTTTTATATAAATTTTTACAATATAATTTTGAGGGAAATAATTTTTTTTTCTAGTAGAACCATTATTTTCAATGAAAAAATTATTTTTCTCGTCTCAAATTTACTTCTATGACATATATGACTTATTCAACTTTTATTCTATGTTTGTATGGAGTATGTACTTGAATTTTTTATATCATATAAATATTATCCTTATTCAAATGATATAATAAGTTATTATGAATTTAATGTTTCAAGTGGTATGAGACACTCATGAACGTTTAAAGATTAGTTTACTCAAGAATTTTTCATTAGTATCTTCATCTATGTCAACATGCTTTGTTTAATTTTTAAATTTATTTAGGTTTATCTCTTTTGATATCATCTACGACATGTTATTTTCGGTTTTGTGATTATTTTTACTATGGATGTTCTATTTGACATAATTCTGGGTTTATGATTAATGTATTAACATTTTTATGCTACTTTTTCAATATGAATGTTTATATTGTTTAGGTTTCACCCATTCATATAGAGAATGTATTGGACTTATTATGTGGTGGGTGGGGCATTATATAGCTACTCAATTCATCGGTAGGTCTCACGAGACAAGTTTTTTCTCTCTTTTATCCTTTTATGTATGGTCTTGGAAAGATTCCTTGATATTATGGTTATGATGTCCCACATTATGAATTTCTTCTAAATGAAACTAGTTTTTGATAGTTCTTGTAATTATTTAACCAGTAAAATATCCAATGTTATGTTTTATTATTAAATTATTTATTCTTCTTAAATTCATTCCAATTTATGTTCATTTTATTTTTAAATTCATGAGTTTCTGTTATTCACCTTGCCTAATGGTTATGTTTATAATAACATTTGATTTTTTAGTTACCCTTACTGAGCATCTGAGCTCACCCTATTATTTTTTTTCCATTACCCAGGTTATGAAGAATAAAAAATTGATAAATGATTTGAAGGATGCAATTTATTTAATTTAACTATGTATCATATAGTATATTAGTTCATTAACAAATGTAATATGGGTATCAATAATTTAATATAGTCATCCAATACTTCTAAACCACTTGATACTTTGGGATTTAATTCCTTGTTGTCATTCCAGAGTAATAAAATAATTCACTGACTCCAGTTCCTAGGGTAGGGGCATCGCATATAATTTTCTTTTTAATGAAAATATCTTCTTCCATATTAGATATTTATTAAATAAAAAAAATTAGTTTATTTCAAAATTATTCCACGGGTGCCAGAAAATCTAAAATCCATATTTAATATGTTTTATATTTATTGTTAAATGTATCCAAACAGTTATATTAGTATTCATTGATCAATATAAATTATATATAATTATTAATGATATTATAATAATATTATATGAGGATAATAATAACAATTTTCATCTTTCATATTTTATTTATTTTATAATTTATTCGATGACATGTTAATGTCAATAATCTCTTAACATTTAAACTGTTATTCAGTAGTGAGTAGAAAATAAATATAAAAAAACATCCACATGATTTTTTAAATTTTTCACGAAAATGTGTGTGAATTTTTCATTTCTAGGTTTATATTAATTTGAATATATATGTAAAATAATTATATTTTAAAAATGAATACATTATGGTATGTTTTCATAGTTAATCAAAAAAGGAATCCTCAGAACAAAACAGTCTCCATACAGTATATTTATATATGATCTATCTAATTCTTAAAATGGTGTTAATAACAAAATAACTTGATCATGAGAGGAATATATATAATATGAACCTTATAACAATGATATTTTTTCATTAATCGATTATTCTTAAATGAAGGGTCCCTCTTCTCTAAGAACACCAATGTATATATAATTTGATTAATGTTATAAAAAATCATAGCTCCCTTTATTAATAATCCTCCAAAAATCATCGCCTCCAAATATTTATATTTTTAAATCCATATAAGAAACACATGAATTGTTTTTTTATTTTCATTACATAAAATCCAACCATTATTAAACATGAAATTTGAATTCATTGGAAGGTGACAAAAATTACCATTATTAAGGAAGTAAATTTCCATATTCAATATAAATAAATCATGTCCTTTTAAATTCCAAGAATCATGTTGAATATAAATTACTTGAATTCAGAACTAATATAAAAAATATAAATGTCAACAAAATATGATCTAAATCTAACATAAAAATATAAAAATATTATAGAAATATTATCTATACTATATTTCATTGATACATAGCTTCTGAAATATTATATATATTGTAATGTTATTCAAACATGACATAGAGATACTCTTACATATAATTTGAAATTTCAAACATAATCATATGTGAACTTTAATTTATTCATATGTTGTAACATAATAGTGTAACATTGACTTCTAAATATCTGATTTTCTCACACATATGATTTGGATTACTAATATAAAGACATTAAATCATTGGAATATCTGAAATGTTGGTAGAAAAAACTTATACATAATCTCACATAAACAAAAAAATATGTTATAATACTCTTAAGTGTCCTTTATGTTATTCTTATGCCCACTATAAAAATATTTGGTTTGTCATACATAACTATAAAAAATTATACAAACATCTCCCAACTACTCAAAACAATGTCAAAAATGCATTCATCTACTGAACTCATACAATACATCTCAAAAAAAATTCTGAAACAATTTTCTATTTCATCTGAAAACAAATATAATGTACATTCAACAATTAATTTTGTTATTTAATGAAATTATAAAATCCACTAAACATAATGGTGAAACAACCATTGAGGTGTGAGAATAAGATATAGATATATTGAGAAGATTACCTCATCAAAGGGAATTCCTTTTAAAAGAACTCCAATTTATATACATTTTTTACTATTTTATCCTTATGATAATTACCCCAAATTATGCTTGTGCTAGAGAGATATAAGACCACACAATCATCACCCCCTCTCATGATGTTATCAATAAGTTGTGAGGGTATTTTGATAATGTGGGGATAATATAGAGTTTCTCACATTACTAAAAATAATTGCGAGAAATAAGAAACCATAAATCATAGTATAATATGACAATATAATCATTACATTGAAAAGATAATCATAATAAAATATTTAATTATATAAAAACATAGAAAATATAAAATTTATACATTCATGCCAAAAAATACATTATCCAAAAAATACTGATAATATAAAAAATTGTTATAAAAGAGTAAAATAATAAGAGACACATCGACCAAGGACCAATATAAAATCATGGTATGGTCTCTCTATACCAATCAATAAAACACTAAAACATCCACATTTACCACTATATCACCAATGAAATTTCCTCTAAAATAATAAAATTATTGATAACATTTTTCAAACTCAACACTGATATTTATCTGAACATCGATGTCCAGTAAAAAATTATCCATATATTTCTATTAGAACCTTGCAGTTATATTGGAAGTATAAATTTCAATAATAACATTATGAAAAATATATATGTTAATTTTAAAGAAATAAAATTTAGAGGTTAATTATAATAAATAAGTTCTAAATTTATATAGATGTACTTTATTTTTGAAATATGATTTTTATTGAAAAAAATTACACATTTTTTTAGTGAATATTATAATTAATTTATAATAGTTTTAGGAAAAATAATTTAAAATATGGATATTAATTTTATAATAATCATCATAATTACATTTGGATGAATTTATTATATTTTTCTATAATGATTGATTTTTAATTGAATGTTCAAAAGTACTGCTGTTAATAAAACATCCATTTATTTTGATTAAAAAAATGTGATTTAAAATGAACATAATGTTTTGAATTTGGTTTTACAGTATAATAACATCCATTTTATTAAAATAACAATATATATAAAATTACATATGAATCAATATTATCAATTATTTTGGTATAATGTAAATTTATAATTAGTAACACCATTTTATAAAAACTCGTGGTCGTTAAATTTTATTCATTTATTTTAAAATCTATATTCCACATAGAATGATTGAATGTTGGAAAATAGAATCTATATTTTAAATATATAATTTAAAATTGGTTAATAGTTCCCTTTTATTTTTTTTCATCATGAATAGTAACTCTGGTAAATATTTGTCACATCAATAAGGGTAGAACACGTTTAACATGATTAAATCTATAAGATAATGCATAAAAATAAAAATAAAACAAAAATTTATCCAATTATATTATTTATTTTTGACCTTATACAACATAGATATGATAAAATGGAATTATCATTCCAACTTAATTTAATTATAAAATTTATATAATTTTATGGAAATGATAAATTAAAAATGTCATTTTAATGAATTTAATTTTAATTATACGATTCAATAGTGATAAAACAATGTTATGGAATAATACAAATCGATATTTTGAAAATAAATAATTTTTTATTATATTAAATTATTTTAATTTTCAGTGAATATATAAACACCTTAATCATTTACGCAACACTAATACATTTCTTTTTTAAATGGTGAAATATTAGATGTCAATTCTCGTAAAAATAAAACAATTATAACATTGTGTTGAATTGGGGTATTCCATGACTTCCATAACTAGTAATAAAAAAATTATGGTTGTTTTCCCCAAAATTTGTTGTGGGTGGTAAGGGTTTGTGGGTGAGGGGAAGGTCATTGGTTCATGTCCTCAGACGTGCCTATTTACTACGATTTCATCCCATGAAATATTTACAATAGAGTATGATATAATTGAACTTATATAAATGATATTAAATTAATTTATATTTGAATTCCAATTATTTCTTGATTCATTAGAATTCAAATAAAATCAATAGTACCAAAAAATGACTTCAATGACATATTATTGTAAATTATATTTTATTAAATTATTTAAAATGTTAAAATATATTTAATGATGATAATTAGGATATAAATTTTTTAAAAATATTATCCACAGAACATTTCTAAGCCACCTATCTCATTATATATATATTAGACCCTTTATGTATAAACAATTGTTACCATAATAAAATCTAAAAAGGGTTTATAGGGGTGTTAAACCCAAATGTTTTTATTTAAATATAACATAATCATGTATAAATTTTAATAAATGAATTTATTTTGACAATTTAATGTAAAAATTTTAAAATTATTTCCATTTGGATCCACATGTCATGACCATGAAATATATTTTATTTAAATCATTTATGTAATTCAACGTGTCCCTTTTCCATCACATATAAAAGTGAAAACATTATCATATTTTATTCAAAACACATAAGACATTTATCTGGAGAAATTAATATAAAAATACCTTCCCATACTTCCTTTACATCATATAGAGGTACTGATCTTATAAACATTGCAACCAAGATAGCATAGTGTGTAAGATGAAGGTGGTCTCTCAAGGAATAAGTAATCATATTTACCAGATCAATTGAAAATTATTTCTTCTTATACATCCTCCAATTTATTTGTTCACATCCTAAGATAATAAATATTTTATAATAAATATACTAATATATATTTATAAATACCAAGAAACAAATTTTCACGTATTTTCCATCATATGGAAAATGAATACATCTCTTCGACGATTGTACATCATATCATCCTTACATAGAGGTGTAATTACTTTTCAATAAATCATTACCTTGTTGGTTTTTTATATGAAAATAATGAATATATGTGATATTTGTGAAGTTATTATGATTTTTGGAATATAATATATTATTTAACTCGTTATCCTTCAACCAGTTAAATAATTATAATGTTGTTTGTGCGTATGAGTGGACTACCACCTAAATAAATTAATGTGATTCATTTTTCATGTTATCATTTCATGGATGATAAAAAAGCTTATATATAATGAATATATATTTTATTTATGTTATTATTATAATTTCTAATATTATTTATTCATGATCAATATTTAAGGAACCAATATTTCAAATTATAGAACACATGGAAAATGAAGTACTTATAAACAAAATGATGATGATAATGGAAGATTATTAATCAAAATGTGGAATTATATTATAAAAACCATATATGGTATTATATGTATGAATATGATTCTGGCATATAATTATAAATATAAATTTTTTAAATTTGATGATAAAATCACTTAAAAATTATGGGAAGACATGATGTAAGGGTTCCTTTCCCAATCTCATCATTATTCATGAATGTTTATTTTTAAGTATTAATATGTAAAATTATATTATTGTATTATCATCAATCTAATTTAATTTCATCATTTTATGTTATTAATATAACTTAAATGTTTTTATTTTATTTTTATCTCTATATGTAATAAAAAACTAGAATGATTTTTTTATAGAAAACCGACTTTATTTTTTAAGCTAACACAAATATTTTTAATCCATATCCATATTTATTTTAAAATATTTTAAATAAATTTTTCAATTTTCTATAATGAATGATTGAATTAATTCTTTCCAATTATTTAATTTCTATAAAAGGATTTCAATAAGTATTATAATTTTTTTCTCAACAGGTTATTTTTTCTAAAGCCATGAAAAAAATATATGTTTTAACATTTACCGTACAATTAAATTTTTTCACCATCATGACTATTATTTTCCTCGAGTCATCATTTTCATTTATCAATGGACATTTCTAAAAGAAATTATTTTTACAATATTCAAAATAATTATTGATTTTAAATAATTGATTTCATAATGAAAATGTTATTTTTCTCAAAAAATGTTCTTGTTAACTTTTTAATGTATTTTCAAATCTACTTATATACATTGATTAATATTATAATTTATTGGTATTATTTTCTAATGATATTATCCCCCACATTATTATAGATAGATTATGATCTTTTTTCTATAGTTATTGAAAAAGTAAAATATTAATATTTTGTATGTCAGTTTGTTAATATGAATGTATATATTTTTTGTGTATTGAATTTTTATTTATTTACCACATATGATAAATGATTTAAACATATAATGTGTGAAGCGATGCATGTTATGTAACTTATATTCATTGGTTGGTTACATGAGGTTAATTAACATGGGTTTTTTGTGAATTACATCCCAATTATTTATGATGTCATTACAAGAGGCCTTGACGATATGTTTATGATGACTTAGAACATTGCCTCGATGATATAATTATGATTCCTAAAATTATGAATTCCAAAATTGTAATATTTTTTATTATTATAAATGTGATTTTTTATGTAGTTAATTCATCCATAGATACATTTCCCATTAATGATATTTGTTATATGGAATATTTGACTATTGTTTATATCAACTGTATTATTTAGGAATTTTTATTTTACGATATATTCTATTGAACACATTCCCTTACTAACAATCTGACCACACCCTTTATTATGATTCTATTTCCCCAGGATACAAATAATGAATCTAATTATTATATTACGAATATAATAGAAAAAATAATAGAGTTATCACTTGAACATTAATCTATAATATTTATATCTATCTGGATATAAGATTATGTCAGTAGTGGTGGAAAAAATGCACCTAGGGGTAATAACACTAAAAACTGTGGATTGGGTATTAACTCGATCAACATCAGTGTACGATGAGGGGATTTATGACATCACACCTAGATACAATCTCTCATGGGAAATTGTTTGGTTGATCAGATTCAATTTATAAACAATTTTGAATGTTTTACAAAAACATTTTTATTTAAATACATTACAATATTTACTAAACATAATATTTTGAGAATTGTTTTGTATAAATTATCAAATAATTATAGGTATTTCATATTATTTGGAATTATATACATTGGTTTATAATTTTATGGGCTAATATTGTATATGCCATTATTTATATGTGGGTCATATTGGACGGAATTGAAAACATGTCATCATTCATAATCAATGTAACGAATGACCTGATGATAAATTTATCATGAATGGTGTTGGGCTTGAGAAAATTATGACAATATATAGATAGTTATTTTTTGTTATGATGGATAGCCTTGTCAATATAGAACAAATTATTTCTTCACAACATGATTCAATGACGATGGAACGCTTCATGAATCAAAAACTAGCTTACATTTATAAGACTATTAATCCACACATAAGAGAATAGTGGATAAAGAATCTTGAAATAATATCTATATCCCTCAGAAGTATTTAAATTGATATGGAATTTCGAGCGGTGTATTGATTAATGTTAACAAATCATTAATTGTGGTCATATAATAAAAATTCAAAGGAGGTGGATGAGAGAGATGAAATATAATGGAATACTTTTATAGAGATAGTCTATGAAAAATCCTACCTCATATGAAAATATATTATATGGAAATTAGGTTACATAATCTATAAAGGAAGGAAGAAGAAATTTTTATTCAGTTTTGGAGAAAATTATGAGTTTATAATTTCATTTGATAAACTATTTACATATTTTTTAATGTAATATTTACCTTTCATTGATGGGACTATGTGAGTCCTTCGAACTGAACTAGATAGTATAATTTTTTCATCATATGATAATATGGTATAATGATCCACTAGGAGAGGCAAATAATTCACTAAGAGATATATTTTACAAATAAACATAGAGAATAGGAGGAAGACTGAGCACCATGGAAAAATATATGAGATGGAAAAAATAAGTGAAGGATAAAACATCCAACTTGTGATATATATGGAATGAAACAACATAGTAAATATTTAAGGTAATAGAATTTTTCTTCATGTGTGGAGAAAATTTCCATTAGGCACATGAATAAATTGAAATAAATAATCCATCAATATACAATGTTTAAACTAAAATTATTTAGGTCACTGCACAATTGAATTCCCCTAGAAACAAGGGAATTTTTCTCATAAGATGATAAAAAAGATATAAAACCTTAAGAAATAACTATAGTTGATATTTAAGTCAACTAATTTTTGATAGAAGTTAGTTTGATCATATCCTGAAATTTATGTGATGATTTATTTTAATCTGGTTATTCAAACTCTTTGATATTTAATATTTTTTTAAATAGACATTACCATATAACATTATCTAGAGAGTAGTTAATCGATACTCATAATAGAAGAATTATTATAAAATGATTATTTAGTTAGTTATAATTTTGAAATACATATATATACTATATGAGAACATCATTATTATACATATTATTTGATTTTACATAATTTTGATTTTTGAGGATTTATTTATTTCAAGGATATACGAATTAGTATATGAGGAAGAAAATAATATATGTTACTCTAGTAGAATTATAATTTAATGTTAATTTAATTTTTCATCTCAATGGGTGTTATTAGTTATTTTTAATTAATTAATGTATTAATTCATCAGAAGAAGGTATAATCATTTTGAGTATTTTCATAACTTGTTCTAATCATTTTTTAGATATGTTAAATAACTTGTATTTATTTTCTGGATCTTATAATCCAATAATAATTTATCTTTTAACATCATGAATTTAATATCCTCATAGTCATTCATTATTGGAATAAAACATGAAATCTAGTTAAAATATTTAATAAAAACAAATAAATTATAATGTTGTAATAAATAATGTACATTTATCATGTTGATTGTGATGATAGTAAAATAATTACTCTAATCAATGAAAAATATATTTAAATAAATTTGTTTATGTTACCATCATTTATGATGAATTCATGATCCTCTTTATCACTTAATTATTTTTTTCTTTATGGTTATTTATTTTTTTCATTATCATTTCATATATTACTCCCCATTACACTTTATTCATCAACTTTCTCCTCCATGTCCTTATTTTCATTCCTCTGAAATGTTATTTCTTATATGGGAACCCAATTATGTTTTATAGTTGGTAACCTTATTCTTTCAAATCCCTTTTTCTCACTGGAACTATTATTATTCGTTTGTATGGTATTACTTTCAATGATGGTATTTGGTGACTCTCATAGTGCAGTTGAGTTATTGACTACCAACACTATAATGTTTTTCTGAACTATCAATTTTGATTAGTGTTTCTATTTATTTATACTTATAGGAAGGAAAATGACCATTGTTAGTGTTAAATGTTGGCTTAGATGAAAAATTATAAATTCATTTCTATAATTCAGAACCCCTCACTTCTCAGAGTGCACCAATATGCCAGTATGAATAAATTACCATATATATCTAGATTCACTCAATTGGCTATCCGACATAGGAATACTAGTTATTTTGTGGGAGTTATAGAGTTTAATTAAATACATCCTTACACACCATCCTATCAATGAAATTTTGTGCCTAGCTTGTGGAACTATTCAATAAAATTCATAGGTGCATTTATTATGGTACAAAATGTCTCAAATATGATATTAATGGTCTTATTCAACCTTAGAAAATCCCAAAACCATAAAAGGATATAAAAAGTGGACAAAATATGCTTGGATAATCATGATATCAATGGTTTAATCCAATTAAATTTTTTATAATCCCCAACAATCAAGGATTCATCTATGTTATATAAAGAGATCCAATGTTTGAAGACTTCTCAATCAATTAATATGAATATAAATAGTAAATTTTTTGATGGAATTGAATCATCAACAAGAACCATTAAAAATTATGATCTTCATCGACTATCATTAAGATGAATCCATCTCCATTAATAAATTCATTTTTTTGATTTTTTATTCCCCTTATTAATGAGGATTTTTAAATTATTTATATACCCCCATGACCCACTGAATATTACCTTATGTAGTTATCATAAAAATTTATTTACATTTCTAATATTTTCATGAAACTATTGATTTTGTTTTCAATGTGTATTCTAAAAGGAAACTGATATATTTTCTCCATCATCGTTATAGGTTTCATTATTTTTCTTTTAACACTGATGGGTAACAATGTTTTCTTGCTTATTTGGGTAAGAGATTGAGACTCTTCGTTTAGTTACATGTTCATGTTAAATCAAATGGACTTAATATTTTTATGAGTTCTTTATTTATAAAAAGTGCAATATTAATAGTTCAAGACATAATTAGGGGAGGAGACATAGGGGAACAACATGTGTTATTTCCAAACTCCATTATCTATACGTGGATTTCCATTTTCACATTTAAAATTTACTTTTAAACTATAATTAAACATATTTGATTAATTTTCATGGTTTTTATGCCTTAACATGATTATATCGGATGAGTGTAACATATAACCATATATTTTATTGAATAATATCATTTATTCATTTATTTAAAAATTGAAATTTATCCCACCTATTGCGATCATTCATTGACCAAGAATTTGTTTCATATGAGTGATTGTTTATACCATCCAATAATTACTTCCATTAAAAATTATCAATAATTTTTTTTCAAATAATAACTTATTTGAAATCTGTATTGTATAATGGATTCCACCTATTATACTAACAAATCATACCTTGACGGTTCAAATTATTAATATTGAAAAAATCACATGTAATATTTTTTTAGAAGCATTGGATTCCATTTTTGGAAGGTGCTTATTCATGGTTATACTCCAAAGATAAATTTGGAATATAAATTGACTCCCTAAAACATTAATTATATTGAATTAGTTAGAAATATTATTTATTTATTGAATTTTAGTTTAGATAAAAATAAATTTAATAGAATATATACATTTAAAATAACCCATGATATTTTTAAATTACTTCAATTCACACATGGAGGCATGAACAAAGCTAATGATAGTAGACTACATATTTACTAATATGATTTAGTAATATTTTTAGTTCACCATAAAGTATTTATAGCTATTATATTTATAAAATTATTGTTATTTTCAATAATAGAATGGAATGATGGATCTTGGGGTAGAGCAAACAAAGAATATTCATTGTGTTCTAGAGGAAAATTGTCTCAAAGGTTTTATGTTGTTTCCATGATAGATTGAGATCATGATTATGATTAAGGGAAACATCACTAGAATTATTCCTAAGGATAGGGAATCCGATGTAGGGAATGATATCTTTACATTATACACAAATGAGTTTTTAGAAATTGTAAAGGTATATAGAATACACTTCACTCTCATATTGATGGATTTAGGGATCATACCATAATAATGGGATTGAACACTCAACTTCTCACTCATAATGAAGTAATTTCTTATAAGTTTAATCATATTTTGTTTTATATTTTTTTATTCGGTTTATTTCCACTAGGATTTCGACTATGGTGTGTGCAGAATCTCCTATACTGGCTTGTGAAATCATGGGGTATTAATGAATGAAGATGTGTCCCAATCAGTTGCATATATTTTCAGATATTTTTTATTTCTATCTGAGAATTTCACAATGTAGAATATGGAGGTATTTCTAAATTTTTCATAAAGGAGGAATGATTTTCTTCAAATATTTGGATTGCAATATCAATCCACTTATGTTTTTGAATTAGAATAGTACTAGTCTGGGTCCATGCCTTTCGATTGAACTATGTTATCTAGAACAATAAGATTTTTAATATTTTACATTAGTGGTGGATGTGCCCATAAAAATTTAAAACACTATTGAGGAGGCTCGATTGAGATACTTTTCATGGATTTTTATAGTGGTAGATCTATCATCTACTATCATTGAGAATGTTTATAGTTTAAAATAGAATGATGATATTTAACATAAAAATTATGAAGTACTTAATGACAAGTGTGATGGTTGTAGTACAATTATGCAATTGAAGTAGAAGTGACACCATGAGTTGATCTATTCTTATATTTTTCTGAACTGGAATAGTGGTGGTTTATGTAGGTAGTTAGGAAATTGAGAATGGAATGTTGAAGAATTATGGGTCTAAAATATCGGCGTCGCTATTGTTTCAAAGGATGAGGATGTTAAATCCATAAATACGGGTGGAGAGGAGGCTTCCTTAGATAATAGTACGGACACACAATTGGATTCATTTGATCTGCATCAAGAATGTTAGGTGAATTATCACCCTATTGAACTCGATTCTCATGATTATGTTTAATAATAAGTCTTTAATTCCAGTAATGAACAACCTCATATTTTTTTTGAAGATCCATTCAACCAGTTACACCTGATTCTGTTGAACAAGTTACACATGTTGATGGACTCAACCAACATTTTTTTCAGCTAAATGACTACTTCTATTGAGAGATCCAAAATATCATTATTTATTCATCAATATTAGAGAAATGGGGTTATTTTTTTTATTTTTAATGTGTGGATTATAACACTACACCAAAATCATCATGAATAGGTTTTCAGGCATCATTTATGGATTCTATAATAAATATATAGAAAAAGGTTTCTGACATTGATGGTTTCACCACTACCCCTTTGTAGTGAAGGCCATAAAATACAAATCCAACCTTCCAAAGACCGGGTCTACCAAATCCTCTTCTAAAGTGTTAAAAATTATCAGTATATAGATCATCAGTATCATCAATCAAAGTAATTATTCATCTGGATGGAGACCTACTGATGATTTTTATTGTTAAAATGATATTTCATATTATGATCTCTAACATTGTTGTTTGATTGATGATAAAAAATATCCTTCTATGACCCCACCATCTTCTTTGTATATAGTAGTTTTAAATATAGTATGTTTTCAAAATCTTTCTCTTATAGATGCACTAAAATGTTAGAAAGTCACATGATTATGATTTTTTAATAGAAACACCCACAAAGAAAATACATCTTATTTTACCTTGTTTGTGGGATCCCAAATACATTAATATCTATGAATATAAATACATCTTATATATAGTGGGTAAATAATGCATTGTATAACTCATGAAATATGATATTACTAAGAAACTCAATGAATAAAATATGTAAATAAAACCAAGGAAACCAAGAAGAACATGTATTTTAATATAATTATACATTATTATTCCTGTAAAAGTGAAACAAATGAAGAATGTGAATTTAAAAATATTTTAAAAAGAGGTGAAATTTATTTTCTATAATAATAAATCATCTCAATATTTCATAACTAAATATCAAATTTAATTGTAAATAATGATATTTGATGACTGAAACCAAAATTTTATTATATGATTAAAAATCCTAATAAAATAATACAGACTAAAAAAGATAAAAAATAGTAAAAAATCCTCTATTTTCAACAATTATTGCAATATATATAAATATATGGACTCATCCCACTCGAGCGACTATTTATCTCAATGAAACATAGGGGAGGTTGAGGTAAGTATCAATTTAAATTCACTTACTTCGACAACCAATTCTTATTTTCCCTCCCTCTTTGTTATGTAACATAAGCTATGAATACATAAAATATGGGCATGATCAACTCAAAAAAAATCATCAACATGATTCTTTATATAATTAAATGATATGAAATATAATCATGTTTTTAATGTGAAAAATCATCTTCATAATGAAAAATATATTTTTTAAAAGAAATGTATGATTTCATTTTGATACTAAAAAATTAGGAAAATATTGATATTTGAAATTCCAAATTCATTGATCTCAAAATATCCCTTTTTAAATTCACCTATGTTAATCAAAATCATAACTTGATCCTTAGTAAATTATTTGTTTAAAATGAATAAACATGATTTTGGTTTTTGAAATAACTCATGCTATAAAAAATATTATTCTTAAAAATTATATTTCACCCAATAAATTTTTGAAAATATAGTCATAAATAGGATAATCATATATACGAATGTGATTGAGAAATTTATGTGTGAACAAGAACAATATAGATCCATATTTATCATATTATTTGTAAAAATCCATACATGTTTTTGTTATGAAATCTATATTATCTAAAAATTATGAATATAAATTTCATTTGATTATAAAAATAATTTTGTATTAACAATGTTAGAAAAATATCTGGGTACCAAAATTATCAAACTATAGATATCATACATAGAATTTCAACTAGACCTTAATGAAATATGTTATGGTGGATATAAAATGATGAAAAATAAAATGAGTTATAAATGTCTTAAAATTATTATTTTTACACTCACAATTTTAGTTATATAGGGTGTTTTTAAAAAAAATTTGATTATTATCCACTCCCTCGTCAAATCATATAACAAATTAAATATCATTTTATAATCATGTTCTATATTTAAATTATTTAGTTTATAATAAAATGTTTAAAATTATATATCATGGAATTATTGTATTAATTATTTATAATTAATTTATAATTATATTTATATCATTATACATCTTTCATGACATCTAATTTTGAAAACCTTCTATTTTGAATGTGTATTTGTTCATGTCTTATCTTGTTTGGATCATGAGTGTAATTGTTAATGTCTATTTGCCTTATTGATTTTAATTTTTTATCTTCTTTATATGTTCATACAGAATACTGTTAAAACCCCAATAATATAGAAGCATTTTTTCTTAAGGGGGAGTTAGATATTGTCAATCATGTTGTATTTTTATGTATGTTTACAAAATAATATGTTTAAAATGTTTCATTTTTGTAATTAAGGACCTTTAAAAACCTTTTAATCAATGGATAACATATTATATATTTTTTCTCTCATCCCTTTCTTTTATAAGAACCCATATGAAAATCATAATTAGGGATATGTTTATGATATAGTTTAAGAAGGTAAAATAATGTTTTAATTCATGATCTTTTTCTTTAATGTGGGAAAATTGTTTCAAAGTATCATATATGTAAAGTTAATTTCACTTGTTTTTTGAATCCTTAAATTTTTCATTTATCACTTCTTTATCTTTATTTGCATAATTTTTTCATGATAATTAAAATATGAGTGATTTTTAAACCATGTAGTGTAGTTTTTAAATGATCATAGACTATATAATGTTTTTAAAACATGAGTCAATATTTATTTTTTTTCTTTTGAGTAATATTGTTAGGAATGAAATATTCCTCTATGATTTTTAAAAGTAGAAATAGATTACCATTTCATAATATATTTATATTACAATTCACCGACTAACCGCTATGAGTGAAACAGACAAACATTAAAATAAACAAAAAAATCTATATCTAGATGAACTCGACCGACTATCTGAGAGGGGCTCACTAGCTATAATATGTGGGTTCGAGAGCTAGGGTTCCTACTTCCTGACCTACCATCTAGCTGGATGTATAAGGATGGTAGTCAGTGGAACCATTCCATAACATTTCTAGTTTTGTTTATTTTGGTCTTAAATGTCATGACTCGTCTATTAATAGATTAATTCATGCTTATATAATAATGGAGCCATAGAAATCTATAAATAGTAGCTGAGGGCTTGGATCATCATCCGATCATAGTATTAATAATATGAAACTCTATGTAATCTCTTATGATCATGAATTCCTCACTAATCATTAACATGTTATAGATATCTAATCATAGATTTAAAATTAAAAACAATATCCTGAGGTCATTGTTATTGAGAATTTAGATATTTAATCGGTTCTATTCCAAGGTGTGACATTAATTACCCATCTTTAAAAAGCCTCAATATTTTATGATATATTGTTTCATTTCCCTTTTTATTAATATTCATCTTCATCCATTTTACATTAAATATTTTACATCATAACCCTCTCAATCATATAATATATATATCTCACTCTTACCTTAATTTTTTTTACCTTTTAGTGATAGTTGATCATATGTTTGTAAAATCTATTCTAAAAGAATAAGAATATATTTCTCTATCCTTGTCATTATTTTTAAAATTCTTTTTTCCATTCAAAATAATAGGTTTACTTGTTATCATTCATCTAAATGTAAAATAAATGTATTCATCATTTATGTCGTGGATCCCATTAAAAAAAGGAAAATTTCATTTGGGGTTTCATGATCATCATTAAAAGGAAAGGGTTTGATAATAATCTAAATTATTCTTGGTTGGAGAAGGCATTGCGAAACATTATGAGAAAGCGATAAACTCCATTATTAATGTATTAATTTCTTTTTCTACATTATATATTTACATTTTCATTACACATAATCTTAGTAGTTTAATTTAACTATTGCTGCACTTTAATTCGGTATATACTTATTTCACTATACAGCAATATCTTTTATAGTTTTTCTAATGTTCTTTTTATTTTTCAATTGAAATTCACCCCTCTTGACATCTTTATCTGACTACTTGTATTGCTACATATTAAACCCTTATTTATCGATATTAAAAAAAATTGTAACACCAATGTTTTTTTAGAGGTCATAATGTGAAAATATGAAACTATATTTTCAAATAATAATAATCATGAAATATTTCTAAAAAAGAATCTCCTAGATTTAAGAAAACATCATTGCACTGTAATTATGTAATTACATAAATATGACAATTATGACATAGTTGTTAAATTAATGTTTTTAATAGAAATTTAGAAATTACTAAAAATATATTTAATGGTTTTATATATTGTAAATATATTTATCAATGATAAAATTTAAGTTATATCTTTTAATAAAATACATTATATGTTTCATAATTGATTTTCATAAAAAATAGTTATATATGTAGTTTGTTTGTGGGTATTATAATTATTTTCATACAATTAAATGGGATTTTATTTGAAAAATTGATATCATTGATGAAATAATCATTTTGTAATAGAATTTCAATGAATTTTTTATTTTTTAGATAAGATTCATTTTTATGCGAATAGTAAAAAAGAATGATTTTTGTAAAACTACAATTTAGTTTTTTTAATTAGGTAAATTAAAGAATTAAATATAAATTTTAATTGATTTTAATGTAAAATAAGATCCATTTTATTATAAATCATTTAATTAATTCGGTATGAAACAATAATATATTTTATTTTGGTATAAGTTCATTCTTATCAATTTTAAGGAAATTTTCTCAAAAAAATTTTTGTTGAATTTTCCACATAAATAATAAAATTTATTTATGAAAATTCTATAAAATGAATATTGAGAAAATTAATCTATTATTGGAATAATGAGGTTAAAATTTTGTAAATAGGACTCTTTGATTTTTGGGTTTCCGAAATGGTAATTGTGGTAAATATGTTTTCACTCAAAAAGGAAAATATAGGTAAAATAATGTTAAAACAATGGAAACCGATACATAAGAAAGGTGGGTTTAAATGCCTAGTCAGGGTAGACATAATTGTTAACAATTTAATGTAATTAGTGATAATAATTAGATAATTGTTGTATGATTAAAAAATCATATTTCATGACCATAATATATGAATATTTATACTCATCAATACTAGATCTCAAATATTGAAACATTTAATAAAACTCTATTAACAAAAAGAGTTATAAAAATCAATAATCCGATTCCATGTGATTAAAAAATTGATCAAAGGAACAATTAAAACCCATATGAAAAGATAATAAAAATATTGTTATATGGGAAAGTCACCTTTATAACCAATTTGAAACCCATAAGAGATAGAACTATATCCTAATTGAATCCATATGAGAAACCCTACGGTAACTCCTTCATTTTTTTTTCTAATCACAAGACACAATACATAATTATTTTGAGAGTTATAATTCGGAAAAATGATCCTATAAGATATATTTGAATCAATCATTATACATGATTCATAATGGGTATAAACCCTTAGAATAAATAGTATCAGGCACACTCATGAGCTACAATGGAGCTCAACCCTATGGATAAGTTGTATTAGTCCCACTCATGAGTTACAATGCAGATCAACACTTCATATAAGCTGTATCGGGATCACCTGCACATCAATAATAATTTACACGTTCCATTTAGGAATAAAACATTTATAATCCTTCACTTTGAAATCATAAAAATAATCAGTGTTCCTTCATAGATCCATTAACCCATGGAAATGTAATGAGAACCTCGACAACCTCATTGATAGTACCATAATCCAACCAATTATATAATAATGATGTTATAATTACAAAATAAGCCATATAGTGTATAAGTAACATAATGGTTTCTTGAGGTTTATAAATGTAAATTCCATTAAAATATGATTAAAAAATCAAGATAAAAATAACCTTTTCACCTATAATAAAATCAAATATTATATCATATATGTGTTATGATCTAGAAATATCACTTGGAAATTTTTTTAAGGTTAATAAAATTTCCATTTTGAAAAAAATTATTTAAAATATAGAACAAACTCAAGCATTAAATAAATTATTTTATTGGAATATATATTTGAATCATAAAAAAGGAATATTGAAAACAATGATTGTTAATGATAGTGTGAAAATCTATTAATTTTTTATATGTTAAAAATAAATCTTCTTTTCAATCATTTTGTAGAGGGTTTCAAAGTGTTCCTTTTAGAGAACATTTAGAAATTTATTTTTTATAAACATTCAAAAAATGTTACACGTTCCTGAAAATATATTTTTGAAATAATTTTATTATTATTAAATTTTTCTATAGTAATTTAGCAGATATAGATACAAAAGGGAATGATAGCCATTCTAAATGTAAAAAAAGATCAGTATAACATAAAAATGAGTTTCTTGATATTTATTTAATAAATATAGTAGGAAAAAAATAAAAAAAGTTAACAACATTAATAACCAATGGAGAAGAAGGATATATAATTAAACATAATTAGATCATAATATTTCCTCTAAAGGAACAATGAACTTAAACAATCCTGAATGTATGTAGATTATAACATTAATCCATTTCCACATTGGTATTCTCCAATGATAATCACCATGAATGAATAAATTGAAATGATACATTAAATATCATAAACATATGGATATTAAAGATATATATTTTTAAAGGGGTATTATGTATATATCATAAATTATATTTGGTGTATAACATAAAATATATCCCAATGAAATCAATTTGAGATGAGTAACATTTATAAGGATCAAAATGTGGAAATGAGAATTTGTTACTAAATAAATTGTGTATAACATATTTTCTTAGATTTTAAACAAATGGTAATAAAACATCAGATAATAGAAATAAATTATACATAATATATTAGTATAACATTGATAATGATGATGTAATATATCCCAATGAAAATAAATTTATTTATTAAATTCTTTACCACATTGTAACATACATGTAAATTTATTTTGGGTGAAATAATTTAGATTAAAACATAAAATACCATTATTTATCATGTAATCTTGATATTACATGTAAATGATTCATTATAAAAACCCTAGAAATAATGGATGTTCTTAGTATTACAATATTCTTCAATGAAGAGAAATTGATATGTAGTCTTACTTTGAGCCACAAATTTCCATATACATCCATTAACTAGTGTATAATGTGAATATATGAATTCTTTTATTTTGTTATGAACCATTTATATGATTAATAATTTAAACAAAATAATTGAAATTTAATATTTTAATAACCTTTTTAAATACACAATTGGTACTGTCCATATCATGTGTTATGAAGATGTTCAATTCATTATTTTAGAATAACATGGGTTTGTTGACCAATTTCAAAGATTTCATTATTTAAAACTATACAAAATAATAATAAAGGAGTAATTATATTTTTATACTGAAATTATTATTTAAAAAAATATTCAATGTTTGTTTTGAAAAATGTATTACGTTACAGTAATTAAGAATGTAGGTCGTACACACACATGAGTATAATTTACATTTTTTAAACGATCATTATGAAAAGAATGAATGTTTTCTTAAATAATTATAATCATATCTGAAATAAATATTAATTTCATAATATATATATGTATAGAATCCATGTAATCTGGTGATGAAAAAATAATCACATCACATTGTGGAGGCAGTAGTCTACACATATGATCAAACGATGTTACCATTTTTAATTATTTGAATGTTATAAAGTAAAATATATATTACCATTTATGAATGATAAATATATAATAAAAATAATAATTATATCATTTATATAAAAAAATATTATTAACATTATCGTTCATGCATTTAATTTAAATCATTTTTGAAAAAGAAATTTCACCACTTCACGAGGTGGTAGTCCGCCATAAACAAGAGATAAATAATTTTATCCCCCTATAATAGAATGTTAGATGGTATAAATGATATAATAAATAATTTTTTAAAATTATGTTTAAATTATTATATATATATATATGATATAACTAACCTATATGTTTTGGGTTGTGATGATGAAAAACAATTACATATGGTCGTGATGTAGAAGTTTCTCATACATGTGAATGATGGTTCAATTCCCCATTTTATAGAACATGAGATGGGTTTAGGTCAATAAACTTACATAATTATATATAATTATATGGAACATACTTGTGTTATTAAATATAAATAATTGAACAATATATGATAGATGTGGAAGATGAAATAAAATAAAATAGATCAGTTATGAAGGATACCTCTTATTCAAATAACATTAATATGTTAACACCAAACTCTTCCATTGGATGGATTTATTATCAAAATGGGATTCCATATCATGAGTATTGAATTAAAACTGGTATTTGGGTAGGTTATTTTTATAAAATGGATTTTTATGGTGTGAATATGAGATGAGCAGGGTTGTCCTTTTATAAGTATGATGAGGGGTATAGTTGTAATTTTATAAAAGAAAAAGTTATAACCTCATTTTTATATGCCCAAGGGATAAAAAATGAACCAATACAATGAAATGAAAAACTTTATTTGTGAATTTGTCAATCAAATTATTTTTTATATATTTTTAGGTCTTTGTATCCCTTATCTTTTTAGATTAGGGCCTCAAAAAATCCCTTTTTACGAAACCGTGGTAAAACATTTTTACTATTTTCACAATTCATTATAAAAAAATAAATATGACTTTTTTATAATATATAAATTATACAAACTAAGAATCTAAATTCAATTTTATAAAATTCATTTCAATGATGTTGTATAATTTAATTTAAAATAAATCCAGTAGACATGATAGAAAGGCGTTTATTCAAGAAATGTATTTTTTATGATTAAGATGATTTTATATTTACTCTATTAATAGGAATCATCTATGAATGAATATAAATTAATATTTATTAATATATATTCTATAAATTTCATTAAAATAATTAATCATTAGGGATTTTAAAATAATTTAACATTACAATGAATATGCACTTTTAAATATTTTTTTCAAAAAAACGCATTTTGAAACTAATAATAACCCATTATACTAATGTTAAAATTTGAAATGATTAAAATGTAATTAATTTTATTAAATATGAAACTAAAATAAAATTATTAATTTAAATAATATTCAAAACATTATTTTTCTTATCACATACTCAATTTATTAAATGGAAATGATCATTTTATAAAAAACATCATTTTTCATTATTCACTAAAAAATCAATATTTTCTGAAAAATACCACCATTTCAAACAATGTTACTTATTATATTCATCTTTAAAAAAATAAATTAATTAAAATTAATAAATTTTTTATCATATCTATATACTAATTGTAATATTTTATACCAAATAAATAATAATTATTTATTGAAAAAAATATTTTTGAGGAATGAACAAATATTTGAAAAAATTATATGATTATTTTACAATTATTTATCACAAAATTTATACTGGGAAGGAAATATATATATACATATATATATATCTTAAATTGGTTAATATTATTCATACCCTCCAATTTAGCATCTCAGTTATAACTGTCATATTTAAAATAATAATATTTCATTATTTATTTAATATCGGTGATTTGTGTAAAATACACTATTGAAAATAATTTAATTCTTAAAAAACACTGGGTGTTACATAGAACATCTATTATCATCAAAATTACCTCTATATGCCATATTTCATAGGGAAAATATTATCTCTCAATGAAGGGATAATCATATTTATTGACTCATTCAATTTTTTTTCTTATGATAATTAAAATAAATTTGACATACCCATATTTACATAATGTATAATATATCATAAAAATAAATATATGTTACCATAAATATGGTGCAACCATTTCTCACCTCCTTTCCATTATTTGGAAAATGAAAATATCACATGTGTATAGGTATGACTTACCATCTCCACCAACATGTAGAATTCATTATTGGTCACCACATTACATGGATGGTTATAAATATGTAAATGATAAATATATAATATATTAATTACATTATTATTATTTTATAATTATTATATATCATTTTACACCTTTCCTTTTCATATATTGAAAAATGAAAATGTCTATCGTGATTACACCTCCACGATGAAATATGATTCATTTTTCATTTTTTAATTTCATGATTTATTGTAAATATATATATATTGAATATATTTATGATATTTATATATTTATTTTTGGTCTAATTTTTTTATCCATAATTAAAATCCGATGAACATAACAACTGAATCGAAATGTATAAGAAAACTAAACTAGTTAGTACCCAACATGATAATGATAATGAATGATTTTAAACAATAATGAGATATAATATTATAATAAAACCATGTATGGTATCATAAATACTAATATGATTATATTATATAATTATAGTAATTTTAAATTTCTTATATATAGGTCAAAACACTTATGAATAAATTTAGACATAATGTAAGGGTTTATTTCACAATCTCATTATTATTCAAGATTTCATATGTTTATGATTTAATTAGAAGAATTATATGATAATTTTATACTAAAACCCATATATTTTATTTTGATATGATTATTTAAATAAATTTCAAGTTTTTCAATCATTATTTACATTCTATGTACTCATTTGTCTGAATAGGTTTTTTTAGGAAAACCAGCATTTTTTATTTGGTTGAGAATTGTTTATTCCTATATCCATAATTTTAATAATATTTTTCTAGAATTTTATTAATATTTTTTATGAATTGATTAATATTTTTATCTATATTTTACATTTTATAAGAATGTTTGAATTTAATTTTCTAATCATTTTTAAAATGATGTACTTTTCATGAAAGATTGGAATGAAACCATAATTGTGAATTTACCACATGATTAAACACTTCCACCATCCTGAATAATATTTTTCTTGATGTTTCTATAACTGATTTCCATAGTCATTTTCAATTAATTTATATAATATTCTATAATTATAATGATTTTAAATAACTGTTTTAAAAATAAAACTTTATTAATCTCATATTTTTTTAATTTCAATTTCAAAGAAAAATTTGTATATATATATACATCATTTTATTAATATTATTATTTGATAGAGATAAAATATGATGATACCATAAAACATATTATAATGGATTCATTATAGTATTTTTTATATTGTTTTTAAAAAGGGGAAATGTTAATATTTTGTATACTAGTTATTCTGTACCAATATTTATATTGACTAGGTATTGAGTTGTTATTACATAGTTTCATATAATGAATACTTTTGATTTAGTAATAGGAGAGGCCAATTTTATCTCCTCTATTTATCAGTAGGTCTCAAGAGACCAACAATCCTCGTTATTTACAATATTCCACTACAATTATTAATTATGACTTAGAATGAGGAATTGAATTTATGTTTAACATGTATTGATGAAATTCTTCGATGTTATAGATATGATGATTGATACTAAAAATTCTGTTATTTTTAATGTAGTTATTGTTACTCATGTAATTATTTATTTATTCATGTAATTCATTGATATATTCTACATTTTATAATATACTTTTTTGAATATTTTATTCTTATTTATCTCTAACACATTATTCATGATTTTTTAATTTTATGGTAGTTTATGTTGTACGAATTCCATTATATAGCATATGTGCTCCCCATCGTTATGTTTTTCCTTTACCTATGATATGAATAAGGGATATCTGAATATTTTAGGATATTATAAAACACATAATAAATTTATCAATAGATTTCTAGTTTTTCATATTTTTAAATGTAATGTGATAATCATGTGTATATATTGTCTCCTAATACTAATAAAATTTTATATCCTATTAGATGTAATCTATTTTATCTTATTCAATGTTAGTATGTTAAAAATCTGCTCTATGATACTAGAGTCTGGGTGTTACAACTGGCTGCATCATCCAGATATAGTGTGTTGACTAGTTCTAGTAATGGTAAGATGATTCCCAAGGTATGATCCCCCATTAGAACTAGTATATGATATCAATCAATGAATTTATAATTCTGGACGAAGAATGTTATTTTCATTAAATGATTTATCATATCACAATGATAGTATATTTTATGTAGTGCACATATCTAAATAATAATAAAATAAGACCTTAAAAGAACCCTTATTAATAAAATAATGATATATTGGTTCCATAAATACCCAAATAATATTTTTTTATCTATGGATAAATATAATATTCATATTAATCATAAATGGATCCCCTCATAATAAGACACTCAAAATACTTATCACATATTTCTCTAAAATAACCACTCAAAATTGTAGGCTCCAAATATTTGTAACTTATTAAAACAAAACTTAATATATAAGTTTTATGAAAAAAAAAATTTGGTATATATCCTAAAAATATCCCTTCATAATACATATTCAAATTATTATTCGTATATAGCATTATAACCTTCCCTCCGATAGGAGGCTCAAAATAATGGTTATATATAGAAAATGAAGACAAACATCTTATAGTAGGCTTACAATACCTTTCCAATGAATCCCTAAAATATACCCTCTAACAATATGTATTAAATTATTATTCACATATATTCATAATTGATTTATTCTTCATAAATGGTCCAAAAAAATTTTCCAACATTTCCCTAAATGATTCCTTTATGATACCATGATTAAAATAATTGAAAAATTATACCTTAATTATCTTCACATAACACATTTGAATTGAAATGACGATAGAAATAAAAAAACCAAATGAAATGAACCATCCATGTCTAATCATTTTTATGAATATATAACGATTTTTTTAAATATTTGAAATCAATATGATGCTCAATCAAAAAATGCTTGGATTAAAATTACCAACTATTATTTAACTGATCACACAAGCAATAAACAATAACATGTAGATTCCAAAATAATAATACCATGTTAAAGAAAGAATTTTACATCATCTTAAAAATGTTATGGTAACTTATAATAACATGGGAAAACAATAATTTTAATCATATATATTTGGTCCCCCTATGATTATCCATTCTTCGGATGGAGTAAAATTTGCATCTTGATACTATCAAAATTTATCCAAAATACATGAAGTTAAAACACATTAATGGAAACTATAAAAAAATAACATTCTCACATTATATATATTAATAATGAACAATGTCACCTGGAATTTATCATAAGAATATCACCCATGTATTGTATTTATCATTATTTGTGTACACACATTGTTGGAACATTCCACTATAAGCACACTCATTTCGCATGCATAACCCATAATATTTAGTATATAGTTATCCATCCTTTTATTGAACTCCAAATGGTTTATAAATGAACTAATTACTTCCGTAAAACTCCCTGATTGAAATCCAACTTAGGTTCAACATGATCAAATTGACATAGTTGGTAAAATGACCTAAAATTAAATATAGACTATGTATGGAATTTTTTTATGGTCTTAGTGATCCTCACATATATTACTGTAAAAATAAAAAAAACTATTATAATATAATTTTCTTATTAGTAAATAAACCTAATGATTTAATTAATAGTCATACACGAAATATAAAATGAAATAAAATAAATTTAGAATGAGTAAAATTACATAAAATTATTTTTATTTTCATATCCTCACTTTTTTCTCCTTGGATATTATCAAGGCCTACTCACTTTTTACAACTATTGAACTTATTTCTGTCTATATTATTGGATTTTGTATCATTGTAAATATAATAGGTTATTAAAATTATATTGAAAACCTACTTTTCCACTCATGTCTATCCCATTGAGTATATCTTTTCCTCCTTGATCAAATTTAATATAATTAATGCTGAATAGGATTTTTTATTTACCATGATACTCTATAACATAATAATTAAATTAATTTGTCACTATATTCATATTGTGTTGTAAACACAATCCATAAATAAAATTTTAGGTCTTCTCTATTTAAAATTTGAAATAAAGGTTTAAATGTTGATTAAATGTACCCCCCAGATTATTGCATCGGAAGGGTGTAAATTACTAGTTATAATATTATTAGTTCATCATATATATCAATGTTGATAATGAATTTTGTGGCGGGGTTTCGTAACTTTTTCTGTACTTCGGGGAACATAAGGGACTGAAACAAATTATTTTTTTGGGATTTTGATATGGGATTTAACAATGGATAAGGATTCTAGATCTATGTCATTACTATTTCCAAACAATAAAAAATAATTATATTTAATAATTATCATGGTGTTCTAGGATCACAAGATACTCATATTTTGTGTTTTCTTATTTTAAATTTATAATAAAATGATTATGTAGAACATAATTCTTGTGTTCATAAAGGGATTAGTGAGAAATCACCAAATTAAAAAATGATCTCACCTCTTATTTTTTATGTAAATAATATTCAAAATGTAGAGACCTAGTGTAGAAAACAATAAACCATTACTCCAAAATTATGTGATAAATCCACAAGAACAAGTCCACTCAAATGCTCAATTTCCATATTATGAATTAATGATTGAGTTGAGTATGATAATGGGTTAATGATGAAAAAGTAAAAACATGATTAAATAAATTATATATAGTCTAGAAAAAAATTATAAATCAATATATGAAAATGAAATTCAATAATTAAATTAATAATTTATGATATCAATTTTCAATAAAAAATAAAAATTATCCCCCTCACTAAATCAACAACTAATGAAGGATTTATCCTCAATGTGAAGTATCAAAACTATGGTAATAATGTTTTTCAGAATTCAAGAAATTGCATTAATTTATCATAAGCCAAATACTTCAAAAATTAAAATGTAACAGTAATTCTTTTTCGTTATACTTTACCCTAGATGATTCCATATTTCGTTATCACTCCAATGATTCCTTACATATTGATTATATAAACCTCACATGAGTGATGTGATTAATTCCATACTTCTAAAATATCAACAATGTTTCTTCTATAGAGATGGTATGGTTTTTTGGACCTTGAGATTCTATAAGATGTTACATAGTTCAATAAATTAGATAAAAATTCCATTCTTTTAAGAAAGATTCTTAGTTTTATAAAGTTAATTTCCCTTCGATTCATGTGTAATGTGACTATATAAAATGAGATTGAGATGAGTGGGAGATTCTATATTTTTAACAATGATTAAATTTTTTTAAAATAATGAATAAATTTTATTTTCATGTAATCCATCTAAAAAATATCAATTTTCATTACCATTCTATACTTTTCCAAATTTTTAGTCTAATAATGGAGTGGGACACTAATTTTTATTAATAGGAATATTAGTCGACCTTATCTACTTTAGATACATATAATATCAACATTAATTTGTTGACATGTTTGATTTTGAAGATGCATTGGTGTATGTGTAGTAAAATAATTTTGAAACACAATACATGTTTGATCTGAAATATTAAGAAGTTCCAATGTGAGGCTATATTGTATTAGGAAATACCATATGTTTTTTTAGGTTCATATAATATCTTTAGGATGTATCATTAAACCATAAATCAATTAACATTGTCTTTAAAAAATTCTACATTTTATTTTAGCACAATTATATTATTATTATTCAAAATTATTTTAATATAAATTATTCATTTTATGAAATCAATTATTTTAATGTAAAATAATTTTGTGTAATAAATAGAATTAGTCAATCAATTTAACGACTCAGTATGGAATGATTCAATAACCTCAAACACTATATATGGTTTCTTGAATTGATCAGTAGGAGAATGAACCACCTACTAACCATCCTATGGAAAAACTACTCCATGACTGGCTCCCCTAAGGGTGGCCACTTCAATCATCAGGTTTAACACCCAATCCTACTGCAAAAACCTCACCGGATGGCGTCGTAAATAAATCATGTATATAAACAAGATGTATTAAGGTTAAATAAGTATACCATGTTAGATGACTTAAGAATGACATGGAAAACACAACCCATTACTATACCATGCATGTGTCTTTATTTTTCCCTATAACAATTGTTTTTATTTACCAAGGTAAAAACCATATGTCTAGAGTCCTAGTGTGTTGATACATCAGTCGGCGCACCGACAATAGAGTCACTAGACTGATTATCAAACTATAAAAACTAAACATTGTTGCCCCAACCAAATCTCTGATACCACTCTGTCATGCCCCATCCCAGAGGGTCCCATACCATAACTACCCCAAGACCACCTTAGATATGCCCGATACTGGAGTTTAGCATCATGTATCCATATCCCCCAAATCGGTGGTATTTTACTAAGTGCATGTAAAGACACAAACATATCCAAGCACAAAATACAGAAATGTAAAAACACTATGTAAAATAAATTCATGTATAACACTATATCCCAATAAATATGGTATTTTATGAAATTAATGAGTATTAAAGTAAAACTGTTACATAATAAATTCCCACTAAAAATCAAGAGTCTATAGAACATGCTCATGAAGCTCATCCACATAAAACCCTACCTAAAGGGTAGGTATAAGAACAACTGTCTGAAGCAACCAGATCACATATCAAATATTTTATCTCTATATAATCACTACCTGGACCAAATACACTCATGACTCTATAAACCCATTGATGGTCTACACAAGACACAACCCATCCGAGAATAGCTCATGCTTGGGTGAGTAAAACAATACTCAGTAGGACACCACAAAACACGATGAAAATGACTATAGAAGAAACATCACTACGAAGATATAGTCATATCAACATAGGTATATGACATCAAAACATATAATAACATCATTCAGGTATACAAAAAAATTATTCCATGGATCAAGGTCTCACCCACTACTTGTTACAAGGATCGTCTACATAGTATGCTTTTTCATAGAGATTTCACTCCTCAAGGTATGTTCTAGTAACCACATAGAACATGCCTACAAACATTACCCCAAGATAACACTAGGGTCTCAACAAGTTACATATTTACCATGATAAATACAGTCTTTCAATTACATAGAGTGTCACTAACACACAGAGTGTTAGTGAAAAGAGGATTTTCAGTAACTGATAGAGTATCGGTAACGAATGGAGTGTTGGTAACAAAAAAGTGTTTTGGTACCATATGGAGTGTCATTAACACACGGAGTGTTGGTAACACATGGATTTTTTGGAACACACGATGTGTCGATAATCCATGTAGCCCCCATGTCACATAGTCACCAAGTCACAACCAAACATCAAACTTTGAAAACTACCTGATTCACCCTTGTTAGGCATAGTCATGTAGAATAATGAGAATCTGATATCGTTACAAAGAAAGGGGATCCTCCACAACAGCGGCTAATTAGGGATACTACTCTCCCTACTGGATACATAATCCCGCATATGGGATATGTGCACATGTAAATACTTGAAACACCTTATAATAAAACCATATCTAAGGTAAAAAAAAGATGTGAGGATTGATTAAACCTCTCAGAGTGATAAATGTTCCAACATGGTAGGTCTGCGGTCGAAGCAGGGCTGAGACAACATACAATATAATCTAGGTCATCCTCTAGGATGGCAACACGATCTTGCATTGAACCGTCATAGAAAAATAACAAGCCTACACACTCAGCCTATATTGGTCCAACTAGAAACTAACCAATCCAACTCAAAAATATTTCCTTGCCTCATGGGTCCCAACATAGTATAAAACTTTTCTATTGGACCTTCTACTGGAATGTTTTGACTGATTTAGTGAAAAATACTGACTCGAGTATATTCCAGATATGAACCGACCTGCCAAACCCGGACCGAACCATCCAGCAATATGACCCGTCCCATTCTAGTCCACTTTTCTTTGTTCGGTCGACAGGGCTTAGACTATTGGGCTGGAAAAAACTAGCCCACTGGGCCATTGAAGCAGCTCACCGACCCGGGTTCATCCTGTATTATTGGCAGGTGTGTTCCACCAAACACAAGATGCCCTAGCTATGTCCCATGCTGGTCATTGCGGTCTACCCCGACCACATGGAATCTGTATCTATACCCCATCCTCCAATGGAATGTACTATCATGGGCCTACAATATTGCTGAGACACATTCACGCAGTTTCTCCCATCATGGGAAGCTACCATTTTTGCCACCAGTCATGGCCCCCTACTCACCTCTTGTAGCACCCACCCTATCTAGCTACCTATGACATAGTACTTTCTAGACTATGTCTCAGAGCCTCAATGAGCCACGCTATTGGTGACCAATCCCTTCATGCTATACTCGGCCTAGCCACCCTTGTTGGGATGTTGTTACCTCCGCCATCGGTTGCCACACAGGTGACTAGTTTCCACCTCGCACTCCCCTTGGACTAAACCTCCCAATCATGTGCTTCTCTCTCAACTGACCACCCCACCAGTGGCCAGCCTTATTCCATTTCCGTGTACCACCTTAAGCCCTGCCTTGCGTGAATTACACCACGCATTCACTATGCCTTCACTATGCCATCTCGAGGTCAGTCATTCGATCTTGGATAATTGTAATGTGGTTCAAGCTGAAACGATCAATTGTTCAGGTAAGGGTTTCAAGGCCGAATGATTTGTGAAAAACATTGAAGATGGATGGGTGAGAGATGGATGAAATAACACATGATGAATGGATCATGGACTTGTTTTTATCATCCATGATTCATTCATGTTACATGGTTTGACAAATAATCTAGAATAGATAATCATAACGCTCTATGCCCTTTTTTAAATCCCACCACAATTTATCCATCCCTTAACAACAATTGATATGTGAGCTAATATTTTTTTTACTAGTCTACATTCACCATGGAATACCTGTATAGGAAAAATAAATAAAATTACAAATTTCTTTCCTTGATTCAGATCGATCACTGATGAAGAATAATGGTTGCATATTTTTTGTCGTTGAAGATCCATTGAATCTAAGGATTTTTTTGATAGTCAATACACAATATAACATCGTTCATTTAGAGAGCTCTATCTACGTTCCCCAAAGGAATTTCAGGGTGATGCTGATAACACTAATTACTCTAAAAAACATATATATAATGGAAATTTGTCATTGTATCAAGAATAATTTTTTTTCTAATTATTTTAATGACATTTAATTCCATAAATAATCATTCTCATCTAGAACACATCATCTGATGTTATGTTTTCCAAAAGGAAAACACCCCCTTAAAAAGTCAACAGTGGTCTCAGATTTCCAATAAGAGTTAATTTTTATGAGTAATTCAGATTTTCAAATAAAATAATTTTATTTTATAATTTTATTTATGGTTACATCCTTTTCATTATTTCCATAGACATCCCAAACTAAATAATGTTAAGTCATGCCTAGGGTAAAGCCACTACTCTGTGATCAATCGATCCCTTTGATTTGGGATTTGAGTACCCATTTATGATTTATTCATCTTTCTCCAAAAAGTCACATGTGTGGGATTTTAAAAAATTATCATTTTTTAAAAAATAATTCTGGGCCCACAAGGCTGTGGATTCTCACTCCGTCTCATTGCCCAATCTCATAAGTTTCCCCAATATTTTCTAAAAATGAATTTGGTAAATCATATTCATCACATGAAAATTAAAATTTACCAATTTTTCTAATATTTTCTTATGGTATTAACTTCTATTTTATACAAATATAACAATGACCAGATTAGTAAATTTTTCATAATTACAGAATTGGACATTATTGATTATTTTAATCATGTAAATATCTACAAATATTTTATCATGCTCTTGGAACCCGCTGTACTCAAATCAGAAAACTATGTCCCAAGAATATTCTATTACCAAAGATCTTCTAACCACTTCTCATAGTCTATATGTATTGTCTACTCCACTACACAGAGGGTTAAAGGTAGGGGTGTGACTATCCAACTACACTAACTAGTAGTTCCAGTATCTATTCATTGAAGTCCAACATTCTAAAATAATAATATTATTTACTCATCACCTATCAATAAAATTATAGGAAACTAACATTGGATAATAATTACTATCACATTATTTAATTCAACCCACCACTCTCAATAGATATCCCTGGTAGTAAGAGGTCCCCACAGCTTTGCCATGATGAGCACCCCAAACAACAAGTTTTTTTCAAATTTTAATGTTGAAATGTGGTTACTAAATTAATATTAATCCGAATGTAGTTTTTTTGTTTTTCTCTCTATGAATGTAATCCATTTCTATTAACATTTTTCATCTATTTTTTCAAGCTCACAATTGAATGTAAATAGCAAAACAACTATCACATGTATATTAATTTTTTTCATTTTCATTTTATATATTTTACCAATGTTATAAAATTCATAAAATAATAATTAAATGTATAATGGTAGTCAAATACGTGACTGGTCTTGAGAATCTAGAATTACCTAGAAGCATCACACTTGAATCGTCACATGCATATTGATTCATCATGACCTAGTCCAGTATTTCCACTTCTCATCTAGGGTAATAAAATGACTTTCCATTGTATGCACTTATAACATCGTCATATTTGTGGGGTCCATGTCACATAATGACTTCTGCCACATCATTGTGGGGTCGACATCACACATTGTGATGTCATTGTCTGAGTAAAAGTATACTCACATGCATGTGAGGAGAACTAGTTTTTAAATATACAGAAGATGATTTTGGACACACATTCCCCTATACAAATAGAATGAAAAAATAACGACACATAGTCCATCAATTTTTTACTACTCATTACAATCATCGCATGTATGTAATAAATAAATAATTAAATAAATGCATATTTATATAGGTTGATGCTCAAGACCAGTAAGAAGATATAATTAATGTGTAATAATTTTAAATTTTAATAATCATGTATGGGGTTTTAGTTAATGTAATGTAATTAATTAATTGAAATAGTTAAAAAAATTGATCCAAAATAAATGTAATTTAAATTGGAACATAAACACAAATAATTAATTTAATTTAAGACCACAATAAAATTAAATTAATTCTATTTATTATAATTCTTATAATAAAAAAGAAATAATATATTAATCAGTTTAGTTTATTTTTAAAATTAATTTAATTAAATATATAAGGTTTATTGACTTAGGCCTCGAAAAATAGATAAAGGAACAACGTGGGTCCCTCCATACCTATGTAAACCCATTTTGGTCTGTCAAACACTAGAGTATGGATATTCTAGGGTAGTAAGGTCTAGCTAGACCCTTTCTGATCACGGTGGACGCACTTATACCACATTCATTGAATTTCGGTAGAGCAGAACCCTTTTCAGGGTACATCATAGTGGTGGAGGACACACGGGTATAGTCCATCATTGTGAGGACCATCAAAATGTGCTATGAGGTCGAGAATATATTTGAGTAGTGGTGCTAAATAGATAAGAGTGTTTCTAGTTGGAGTGATTCTGCAGTTGTATTATCGGCTCACAGCCGGTTCGACCTCTAACGAAAACAAATAGGTTGTTGCTCCGTGATTGGGTGGTGGGGGCCTGATCCAGGAGGTATCTTAGTCAGCATGGTCATATAGAGTTTTTCCAACAACACCAATTATTTTGTCTTGGCATCTAGGTAAGCTTCCCCACACTTTTTTTGTGTGTTTCTATGTGTGTACCTTTCCACACACCCACAAAACATTTCCAAAATCTATCCCCAAATCATTTATTATAAAAATAAATTCAATAATTATTATTATTATTATTATTATTATTATTATTATTATTATTATTATTACATAATATAATTATCATAAGACATTATAGATATTACTATTCTGGATGGCACTATATTTAGTGATAAAACACTTCTACCACAAGCATATGGTTATTATAGCAAATAAAACTATACATATTAATTAAATTTTAAACCATGGTAGTCAGAAAATGAACAATATTAAAACCTATGTATGGAAATAACACGACCATCATAAATCAAATCGATGAGTAATATATACTACTGAGACCGAAATAAAACCCACTTCCTTGATTTAATGAGAATACTTTTTATGTATTGAGAAATTTACGTGGTCCCTCTAACATCAATTAATGTTACCAAGGTTATATCTGAAGCCGATGGATAAGGTATTTTAAAATTTTTCATCATCTAGATGTTGATAATTTTCATTTCCAATGATCCAAGCACTGATATGGTCTTAGGTTTTCAATTAAATTTAAGGCTCACAGAAACATTAACCTAATACATTCCTTTTCCAAATATAAAGTTACGATCGGCATCTTCATGTAAAATGTGATTTTTTCATGAATAATCTATATTGTTATCCCACGATATCATCAAAATACACTTCAAAAATATTTTAATGTTTTTTATTTTTGAATTCTGGTTACTCAAGCGGTGATCTGATGATGTCATTGACATCCCGATGATCACAGTGAACTTCTACCTTCAATCCATGAAGGAACTCGTTGACCAACTCTCATAGGGCGTCTCACACTACATAGGACTTAGTGGAAGAGATAATCAATCATTCATGGGGAACAAATAGTAAACCAATAGCTTCTCCTCTGTTGCATATATAGTGGGATTCCAAATTATCCTGATTGTTTCCCTAACACCCAGAAAATTATCATCCACTAAATAAGTAGTAAATATATAACATTGAATACCAAAAATATATCCAAAATATTATTTATTATTTTATACGATTCTTGTAATATAGATAAATATATTAAATGATAAAATCAAGATCCCATCTCGTCGATTTTTATTAATATTAAATGAACCTAAAATATTAAAATATTATTCATCAAATTGATTTTTTCTTGTATTTACATCACTTGTTAATTCATGTAATAATAAAAATTCAATACCAATTATTTGTTACATGAATAATTTGAATGAATTTATCTATTGGTTATCGATAACATTGAAAACACTTGAACACCGTGGTGGTTCCCACCATGTCCAATATACTTATTCATTTGAATAGTTCAAATTATTGAATATGATATTGTGCATGACCCTCTAGGACTTTTTCTTAATAGGTTTTACTAAAACTGACTAACCAAGATAGGATTATAGGATCCCACAAAGTCCCCTTAAGAAATAATAAATTTCATAATAACTACAACCAACCTATAGACACAAATATCATACAATAATCTCATTTTCATTAGATATCCCATAAAAAATAATGCACACATGTATCATCGTCCATTTCAATATTATTTATTTATTGATATAATTGTATTTATTTTCCTTTTGACTACCATGTCTAATGATTTATAATGGTACTACCATCCAAAACAATAATTCCTATGAAATATCTCTTCCTAAACCCGTAAGTGACAGATCCTATCTTGACCATTCAACCGATGTTATACCATAAATAATTCACCTTGTACAACTTACCTGACCGTGGATTTATTATCATTTTTTATAACGTGAATCAATGTATGTGATCAATTGGAACACCATGGTTATGATATATTATTAAGAGACCAGTACACATGTCTGTAGATAAGAATGACCAGTGACAGTCGGAAATTGTGGTCTTCTTATTGGTTGGTATGTCCTCATGATCTCAATACTACAGATAACCCTGTGTTATATTTATGACAAGAAGTCTCAATGATTATTATCGCCCAGCACAAGATATTCAATCATGTACAATGTCAAATCATTATGATATATCTAGACTATAGGACCTTTATTTAATATTAATTCCATAGTATCTCGAGGTTCTCATTGTTGTCTGGGATCTACTATGACATGTTGATATAATAATTAATATATGGAAATTATCATTAAATAGTTGACACTTATATCTCTTCACTATAAAGTTAAAATTAAATCACATATCTCTAACTGTATACTTGATATGGTATTCAAATTTATTGTTCATGTGGTGTCTAGGGAAGCAAATATTACAAAAAAATTATTGTATGGGTTCTTGGAGACACCTGAATATATCAAGGTGAAGTGTTCCACTTTCGTACTAGAAGGATCAAGTAGGAGATGGTTGGAGATGAACGAAATGATGAAGAAACATGAGGAATTAGAGTGGAAGGACATTATATCACTTTTCTCCAACAAATTATATCTAGAGTCCATGGTGTTGGCCAACAATATATTTTTTTAAACATGTTTTGGCTAACAAGACAGCACCCATGTATGCAAAAAATTTGAGAATCGTGTGATGTTTTCATCATAGATGGTACCAATGGGAAGATTATTATTTTATAGTTTTGTGGGAATTAAATCATATATTCGCTAATAATATTTGTTACTAAAGGTTACCACTTGTGATGATGTGATGCATATAGCGATAATGATCAAAATGGACTTCGATAGAACATTAGGGTTGTTAGGATATCCTTTATCTCCCAATGGAAGCATGAGTTCATTTAATGCAAAGAGGATGTGTGAATGTTTTCATGGTGGATCTCAATAATTGGGTCATTCTAGACCTCTTATAGTTCTTTGAAGAGGCCCTTTAATTTTCTTCCAGTTATGAAGGTTTGGTAATTTTATGTGGGTTTTGCAATGAGGCACCCATGATATGAGGTTTGGGTTGATGATTCGGTCAATTAAAACGTTCTTAACAGTTTATTCCACTACCAACAGTTTAGTAGGACCATCCAAGCCTTCTAAAACAATAGGTAAATTATACTCTTCATGATAAAATGGGTTCTAGACAAAGGTATTTGGGATGATGCTTATTCACATAGTAGAATAGTATCCAGAAGAAGAAGAAGATATGATTCTAGTGGTTTTGAATGGTACCATCACTATCGATTCATCGTTACTGACTTCCTTATTAAATAATAGTGAGTCTCAATCATTTATTCCATCATGTGTTATAAATTGGATAAATATTCCTACAAATCATATGTCTTTTGTGATGGATATTTATACACCCCCATAAATGAAGAGATAGATGGGTCCCAGGAAACCTTCTTGTGTTTACTATCCATCTAATTTTTAACATGCCTTGTGTTTTCTAGTTCACAATAAAAAAATATGATATCATATATGGGATGGATTGGAGCATTTCGAATAAATCATAGCAATATTGTTATATTCGACGGGTCTCCTTTACCCCATCTGAATAAATTTGAAAAGTCTTTTAGAATACAATACCAAATTTCAAGTCGAGACGAAACATCTTATCCAGAGTTGGGGAAAGAAATATATGTTTATTATTTTTATCTAGATATATAAAATTTCTTTAGTGATCTCCCACTAGCTTTAATCTAGCTTCCCGATATTGTTCATTGGAATTCTCTAGCTTTCCCAGATATAGGAATTAGGGTTCTCTATCAACATAGTCCATGATAATTAACTAGTGTATATTAGGTAATACTGCATCACACTAGCTGAAATGAATTATTTGAGGACTCGTATGAATGATCTTTGTAAGAAATTCTTCAGATGCCTGAGTGTATCACCTTAGGAAGTGGTTTTTCTATTTACTATGAAATTTGATGGATCACATCACTTATTCTTGATTACCATAAACACAATAGATGCACAAAAAAAGAATAGATATCTATTTACATGGGTTGATATAGATATTAATCATTTGAATGGTAATATTGGATCTCAAAGATTTATTTTCTATTTGGTAACCATCATTTTAGAATAAAGGAATATGACATTCTGAAAACTATGTTTTGCTACAGGTACAACCATTATATATACCTTTTCATTCCAGTGGGTTTATTTAATGCTCCTACTATCATTATGACTTTAAATAGCATTATTTTCCATTATTACAACGATACATTCTTGGTGTTGTTTGTGAATGACATCCATTTTTTACTCTAAGTATGAGGAGGATCATTTTCAGCCCTTGAGTGACATTCTAGAGTTCTTGAAAATTCATCAGCATTATTCAATGCTTTTAAAATGTGATTTTTGAATTCAATAAATAAAATTATTGGGATATGGGATTTCAAGACCTGGTATTTCAATTAATTAGGAAAACGTAAAAGATATTATGATATGGGATCAAAAAATTAATGTTTTCAAGATTTAGAGAATGTTATGAAAATATTGGTATTATCACAGGTTCATTGTGGACATATCAATGTTGGTTTCTTTGATGAAATCTCCAACTCAAAAGGGTGTACGATTTTCTTAGATGGAAAAAATTATGAGTTCTTTTATTGAGTTGAAACCCCTGTTGACTAATTTGGTATTGTTAACTCTTCCAATGGTCGGGAAGGGATATGTGGTCTTCTATGATTCATCGAGATCATGTTTGATTGGATTTATTATTAACAGTGATCATGTCATTGCTTATGGTTCTCATCATCTTAGGACACATTAAAATAATTACCCAAACTAGGACCTAGAATAGGAATCTGTGATGCGTGACCTTAAAATATGGAAGAAAAATCATTTTGGATAATGGTTTACTGTGTATTTAAACTATATGAAAATGAGTTATATCTTATCTCAACAATATTTGAGTCTTTGACAATGATGTTGGGTTGAATACAATCAATCATTAATCATTGGAATCACATACTCCCTAGTGATTGTAAATGTTATTGGAGATGATTTGAGAATGACTCTTCCAGTCTAGGAAGTGAAGCAATCCTTAGAATAGTGAAACATGATATATCATTTTTCACAATTTCATATTGTCTTTTGAAAATGTAGTACCTCGGTTGCAAGTAAGAAACACATTCATTGTTTCATTGTGGATATAAATTATAAGAGGGGATATTTGGAGAGTTTAGTGATCATTCACTATGTTTGGGGGAAAATGGAGAGGTGCAATGTTTGTGCATGATTTTTCAAAACCATGTGGCCACCAAAGAAGAAACAATATGAAATGGTAGGTTTGAGGCAGAAAGATTCAACACGATGTGCACAAATTTATGGAGCCCATGCGAGGAGTCTATGCGATTGTCATCCTAGGAATTATCTAATGCATGGTTAGCGCATGGTTTTTCTAACTGTGAAAACAAATAATGCACATAGATAAATGAGATACTAACAAGGGGATCTCACACGTTTTTTCCTATAAGTGGATCATTTTTCTCCTAGGTGGCATATCTCAGGATTTTGCTCCCTTGAAGGTAGAAGAACCTCTGCCATTTCATTGGGAGTCAATCCAAAAGATTTCGTTTATGTTTCAAACCTGTATTCCTGAGGTATGTGATCATTCATCATCATTCCAGATCTAATTTTTAGAACTACATAGATATACTTCCCTTATATTCTTGGTTTCATATAACTAAACCAATTATGGGTATATATATTTGTATGGATTTCAAAAAAGTTGAAAATTTTTCTTGATAATTCTATTTGAAGAGATGAATGGAGGTTTCGTGATGAATCAACATAGTTTTCTTATGTGTTCTTTGTCTTCTATCTATTTTCATAAAAAACATTGAGGTAGGCTTATTCTCTTTCAAATACACTATGTAGAATTGATGAGCATGATTTCAAATTAATTCCATTATGATGAATTAATCGTAAATTCACAGGTTATGAATTATGGTAAACCATATTTTGTGAGGGTTTGTTAAATTGTTGAAATTTGGAAAATTGGAAGTTTTGAATAGAGGGATTTTGTTCATGGTAACAAAAAATGTATTTTAAAATGAGGATTATATAGTATAGTGGAACATGGATTTGATTAGTTTTTTATCAATAAAAGAGGGATGTTTTATTAAAATGAATTGGTATTTGGACAATTAAGTTATTCTTTGGTTTTCAATAAATTTAAAGTTTTATTGAAATGGTTTAAAATGCTTTTGGCATAAATGGTGTTGGGGTGTGTTCATGCTAAAAGAGTCCTGAATAAGTTATTAGTTCCATTGTGGTACAAGGTGTGTGACCCTGGATCGGGGGTGTGTTTCATCACAACACAAGGTAATTTTTCAAGAGACTGTTCATGTGTCTGGAATTGTCAGATGATGCAAGCATGTGTGGGTGTGTTGTGAACTATGGAATGGGAATTCTGAAAAAAAAAATTAGAAATTGTTTAAAATCCATAATTAGTTATTTTCTAAAAAATAACTTGTTGGAAATTGGTTTCATTTACTTTTTTTCACTTGGTTATAATTGGTTTTTGAACTTGCTTATATTTGTTTATACAATTTTTTGATAAATTTGTTTATATAAATAATTTTATATAATGTGTTATATATTCTATAAAAGTGCCATCAGTAGGGAAGTCATTGGGCAAAGAAACTAGGTTATATACTCACCTCTTATTTGGAACATCAGTTATTTAGGAGATTCTACATTTTGGGACATGTGAAAAGGTAAAATATCACAATTCTTTAGCACCATGTCGTGGTATTTGGACAACTTTGTGATGTTGGAGCATGGTGTATTGGAATCGTGGAGTGTTGTTGTCTTCTTGATATTTATTTATTGTATTTTGATTATTTACATTGATAATGGTTTGTCTTCTACTATAGAATACCTTGGTTGGTTGTTTAAAAATGAATTCATGGAAATGTATTAGTTATGTTCATACATCATATAGTGATCTAGTTTTGGATGTTTATTTGGGTAGTTTTTTTAGGAATTAAATGGTAAATTTTCCCCCACATGATTTAAAACCCATCAGCATTTATTTCAATCCATTGGAATCATGGGGATGTAGCCTAAGGCCACATAATTACATGTTATCTTCTCAAGATAATGAGAAATAATGGCTCATACAAATGGTATCATATTATAGATCCTTGACTAACAAGAAGTCATCAGTGTTCCTGGTCTCAGAGATGAAATTCCTTCGTGTCTATTAATTGGTATAGAATCTTATAAAGGAGATGGATTTTCAAAACATGAAATGTATATACTAAAAGGATGTAGCTAACCCATTTATCTTGAACATCAAGTTAACAGGGAGTTGTGTATAGAAGTGTTTGGACACACTTCTAAAATATGGAAATCTCTTTGTCAGGGGTTAAGCCAATGAGAAGAGAATGACATGAATTGTAGATGAGTGACTTCCAACTAGGAGAGAATATGTCATTTCGAGCAATGATTCATGCTGTGAAAAGGTATTAATTTTTTTTTCAAACGATTGATTTTGTGAAAGGAAATTATTATAGAATTTTGAAAATAGGTCAAATTTCTATAAGAAAGTTGAATGTTTCAACAATGGTTAAACGTGCAAAAATGAAGATTCTAAATAAAAATATTCTAAAATTATATTTGATAGAATATGAAATTATAATCCATCATTTTCTAAAGAGTGATATTGATAGAGTTTATTATTTTTTAGAAAATAACACCTAGTAGGGATAATTGAAACCAACCTAATGCCGCTTCAGAGAATGTGGTTGCACATGAGCCATAGTTTAACCATGAGCTAGTTCAGAGTATTTTCCTGGCTTTTCAAGCCGTGAATACAGTGAACCAATGGAATGATCCAAGGAATATGGATCATACAATCATGTTCATGATGAAGAATCCACCCATCTTTATGGGTGATGTTGAACCCAAAAAATGGATGTGTGGTTGAGTAGGATGAATCATATCATCAATTTCATCAACACAACACCAGAGATCAATTTCAAGATGGTGGAATTTATTCTCAAGTATATTTCAATATGTTGGTGGGATTTAGCGGTGTGGGATAAATTGGATTAAATCCTTACTTTGGAGGATTTTGAAGTTTCCTTCAACAAACAATTCAACACTCATACATTCAAAATTCAGATAATGAAAAACTTCATTAGAATAAATTAGGCGAATTACCATGTCATGAAATATGAGGTTAAATTCATAAATTTAGTGAATTTTTTACTAAAAGATGTGTCATGTTCATCATTAATGGCACCGATCATCAAATTTGGATTAAGGAAGGAGATTTGATCAAAGATTGTGATGCTCTATATTACTGATTATACAGAGATGGTGAAAAAATAGATTTTGGATGAACGTGTTATTTTGGGATCTATGGGAGGAGTATTGGTTATACATACATGTAATGGTGGAACTCATACACTGGGAACAAGTGGAAAGGGAACAAATATTTCCAAGGTGGAAGTGGAAATCGGAACCAGATAGGTTTATTAGTGAACCTTCATGCACGTCCCAAGAGAAAATAAGGATGTTTCTAATGTGGTTCGTTTCACCACATAAAGTGTGTGTGTACTACAGAACATATATCATGTCATAACTGCAAGTAGATGGGGCATCTTCATCGCTGTTGTCGTAGTGCTCCAAGATCGGGTGCTCGATACACTTCTCTATCGTCAGAGGCATCGTATTCTTCGATAGGGCATGGAAAACTGAATCAGTCTCATTAGAAGATAAGTTTTATCCATGGTGAATCTAGAAATACCATGACTCTTCAACCAGGGCATTCTCAGCTTGGAAACAAGGAGAGAAATATAGTGAAAAAGAAATTTTATGGAGTTTTGTAGATGGTTGACGGTGATCAGTATGTACCGTCTATGGTGAGAGGTAATATTCTTTTGAAATATACCCTTGTGAAAGTTATTTTCTATTCTGGTGCATCACATTTATTATTTTCATATCATGCTTTTTATTTTCTATGTCTAATTTTTTAATTAATGATTTTCATATTAAAATTGTAAATTGTAGTCGGGGAACGATAATGTCAAGCCTTTGTGTGTAGAGAATGTTCTATAACTATTGATGAATCTGAGAGGGAATGATACATCTCAGGCATGGACATGGATGTCTATGATCTAATCATGGGTATGGATTGGTTGACAACCTTTAAGTATCTTATCAACTATTATAGGTGAACAATCAGCTTTATAACTGAGGATGGCATGGAGCATTTCTTTAGTGGGAAGAGGATGGTAAAGAAAGTTGAAAAGTGTTTCTTGGCACTGACAATGGGAATGATCTATTAAAATATAGCAGTATCGAATTTGGAATGAAAGGAAGAGATTGTTGAAAATAGTTTTCCAGTAGTTGCGGATAAATTTCCAAATGTATTTTCTGAGAACATATTAGGGTTACCACCTATAGGGGAAGTAGATTTTATGATTGATATCATTTAGGGACTAGTCCTATTTCCCTTACATCATATAGGGTGGAACCAACTGAGTTAATGGAATTGAAAATTCAGTTGGAGGAGCTTGAAAACAAGGGTTTCATTAGGCCAAGTACGTCTCGATGGGAAACATCTATCTTGTTCATTAAGAAATAAGATGGAACTCATCGGTTGTGCGTTGATTATCATAAGACAAACATAGTTAAGATAAAGAACATATATCCACATCCATATATTGATAATATGTTAGATCAATTACGGGGATCTCAATTGATCTCTAAAATAGAATTTTGATCAATATATCATCAATTACGGGTTTGGGAGGAAGATACTTCAAAGAAATCATTCAGAAGCAGATATGGCCATTACGAATATTTAGTCATGTCTTTAGGTCTAACAAATGCACCAGTAGTCTTCATGGATTTGATGAATCAAATATATCAGTGATATCAAGAAATTTTCATTTTAGTGTTTGCAGATGACATCATGGTGTATTCAAAGACATTGGATGACCATGGGTAACACCTGGAAACTGTGTTACAAATCTTGATAAATAACTGTTTGTATTCAAAGTTATCAAAGTGTAATTTTTTGATATTGTAAATACATTATGATGGTCATGTCATTTATGATATAGGTGTTTCTGTTGATCCTGAAAAGATTGAAGTTGTTATCTCATCGCAACTACTGAAGAATGACTTTGAGATACAAAGTTTTTTTATTCTTGCTAGATACTGATGACACTTTGTGAATGATTTATGACCACTATATTCTCCAATGATGTCTATGAAAAAGAATAATGTTCCATTCCAATGGATATAGGTATTAGAGAAGTCTTTCCCAGAATTAAATGTTTGTCTTGCATCAGAACCAATCTTGAATTTACCAAAATCAAGATAGGGGTATGCGGTGTACTATGATGCTTCAGAAGCAAGTTTGGGATTTGTTCTCATCAAATGAGACCTTGTTTTGGATTTTTTTTCATGGAAATTGATTTTTCATGAGAATAATTACCCAATAGAAGATTTGAATATAACTACTGTAGTCCATGCCTAGATGACATGACATAATTGTCCATTTGGTGAGACATTTACTTTGTTCACTAACAACAAAAGTATGGAACACATTTCCTCACAATGATATTTGAATCTATGAAATTGAGATGGATGGAGTATATCTAGATGTTTGAATTTGACTTGATGTATGCACCAAGAAAAGATAATTAAGTGGCAGATGTACTGAGTATAAATTCATCTTCGTAGTGGGCGCAAGAATCATTAGATGAATGGATGTTAATGTTTGACCAAACTGACATGCATGTGGAATGTGAAGATTGGGGTGAATTTATGGATTTATTTTTAGCTATTTTTTCAATACTTGGTAAATATGTTCAAATAAGCACCAAAATTTCATGAATAATGTATAGTTATGAGTTCAAAACTCAATGTTGGGGAGAGTAGTGAGGGATGGAAAATTTATTGGAGTTCAGTTTTCTGTTTTAGTGATTGGGTGGTTGTACCTATTTCTTGTCAGGAACAAATCCATAATGATTAATTCCATTTGAATTAGAATGTACATCTATGTACACATAATATGTATAAAATGATGATGGTTTAGTTTTGGTGGTGCGACATGAAAAGAAACGTGGTCAAGTTTGTCTCATGATTCTTAACTTGCCAGCATGTTAATGCAGAGCATTAGAGACCTGTAATTATGTTGCAATATTTACCTAGTACATTATGGAAATGGGAGTAGAGAGAAATTTATTTTGTTATAGGTCATCCAAGAATGATTTAGAAACACGATGTCATTACGGTGACAGTGGATCATCTTACCATATCAGACCATTTCATCCCAATTCCTGAAACTCATACGGAGGAGGATTTATGAAAATTTGTGTATCCAATAAGTGGTAAAGATACATGGAATACCAATTTCAATCATGTCAAATAGTGAATCAATGTTTACATATTTTTTCTATAAATCCTTACAGAATACCCTTGGGGCTTATTTGACTATGAGAACAACATATCATCTTCAGAATGGCGGCCAGTCTGAGTGGACAATAGAAACGTTCAAAGACATGTTGAGGGATTCTATAATGGATATCAGTGTTTTGTGGGAGGTTAACATACCCTTAGTGGAGTTCTCATATATTAATATCTTTCATGCATTGAAATATATCTCTATGTTTGAATCATTTTATGGGAGTCCTTGTCATTCTCTACTATGTTTGGTGAAAAAACATTATACTTCACAATTTGGGCCGAGTCTTGTCCAAGAAACAATGGAGAAGATCCAGTTGATCAGAAAGAGGATGGATATGGCTCAGATTCGTTAGAAATATTATGTGTATCATTGTTGAAGGATGTTGACAATTGATATGAGTGATCATGTGTTCTTGTGGATCTCTCCACGACTTGGTCATCGTCGTTTCAGTACATAGGGAAAGTTATCTCCAAGATACGTTGGCCCTTTTGAGATACTAGAACGGGTAAGAGAGGTGGAATATTGGTTTCCATTACCATCATGGTTCAATTTGGTGAAAATTGTGTTTCGTTTATCCCAGTTGAAAAAGTATCAGCCTGATCCTGACCATGTAATCAGATGGGATCATGTTGACCTAGAGTCGGATGCTTCATTGATACATATCCAGGTGTATATTTTAGATAGTTAAGATAACGTCTTGTGTGGAAAAAGAATTGGCCTTGTCATAACCTTCCCCATGAGGCATGTGTCGTGTCTACCCCAAGCTTGCCTTCCATTGGCCAGGGGCGGTTCATGACAAAGTGGTATCAGAGGACAGTGATCGGTTATACCATAATAACTATGGGTCTGTAATACTTCATCGTATCAATAGTGCTAAGTGTCTTCAGTTTGGATTTCTTTTTGCGAATTCCAGTGTTGGTGAGGTAACTGATGTGTCCATACACCATGTCTCTGAACTCTATTTTCCGACTTGATACATGAAAATTCTAGTTTCATGTGTCTTTAGAGTGTTCTTCTTTTGATCTCTTTTGATTCAGCTCACCAGGTGTAACATATTGACTATGAAACATCTTTTTCATTACCGGATGTCCCCACATAGGCAACAAAAAATTATTCTAGTGAGAGATGATGATGAAGGCTCACCGAGAAATGAGGAACCAGTGTAGGATCATATTAAATCAATAGCACCTTCAGTTGGTGTACCAGCAGCACCACCACCAACAGAGCAACCTTTTCTACCAGCCACACCAAAAGGAAATTCAGGATGTCTTAGCACATTTCACGCGTTCTAGAGATAGAGTCTTTCGATGATTCATGGATAGATAGATCCACTGGAAGATGAGGACAGGTTGGGGGATGTCGAACAAGTTTTCTTCTTTTTCGAGACACCAGAAGACTAGATAGTGGTCCTAGCTGCTAGTATCTTTCAGGGCATAGTAGATAGACAGTGGAGCCTGATGCTCCAAACACATGAGGAGATGACTCCTTCCTGGTTGGACATCGAGAGCCTCTTTAGGGAATATTTCATACCAGAGACAATATACTCTATGCATATTGAAAATCTACGGCACTTACATCAGGGCATCTTCACATTGGCCCAGTACTCGGAGATAATCATTGACCTCTCTCTCTACTCCACCAACATGGTACGATGCCAATTCTTCAGGGCACAGTCCTTTGAGAAATAACTCCAACAAGTGATCAGCGCACCATTGATATCTCTCAACATCCTCACATATGATGGAGTGCTTGAGTGAGAACTATTAGTGGAGATATTCCAAGATGAGATGGCATAGATGGTGAGAGCCTCCACCGAACGACAAATAACCGAGTCATCTACAGATGGCATTAAGAAAATGATGTGGTGGCCCAAGTGTTCCAGACCATATAGAGGAAGACCCCAAGATGTAGGGTTAGATGGTCGGTGCTCCCAAGGAAGAGAGGGTTACTAGGACAGAAGTCTATGCTACTCCTACGACATCCATGGAAACATGGCTCATGAATTTCTGAACCCCGATACTGATGTTCTGCTAATGGTCGTGGGACATCCTATACAATGATAGAGGTTCGAATGATGAGGTCTACATGTTGAAGGATGTGGAATAGGAGAAGGTTGTGATGTAGGCAGTGAGTGACATTTTGAGGTACTACCAACAGCACCTCAAAGTGGTCCACCCCGACCACGAAAAGTATGTGGATAAGGACGAGCTCCTCTTCAGAAGATAGAGTATTATAACCATGGTACTCTGGAGATGATTCGAGGTAAGATCTGCATAAACTACATCCATGTTTTAGTTTTTATTGAAATATGTTCCAATCACTCTTTTATTGTCGTGGCTCTTGGTCAGAGGTCAAAGATTCTTGTGGATTCGTTTGCTCGATCTTTATGGTTAAATACTCATATGGGAGAGAATTAGATGATTAAACACTACTTCCAGTAGTGTGGGCTTACTCTATGAAGGAATATCTTTGGATAGGATCTTCTTGAATTAGCATCGAGACCTGACTAAATCATATTGGGTATGGACTGGTTATCCATAATCCATGCTCAGATCGACTATTTCTGGTGCAATGTCGGGTGTGTCCATGAATATGGGATCATGATTTCCTTCATCGGTGAGAAGGAAACCATTGTAGAATATAATTTAGTTTCATGGATGAGGGTGCAGTCAATCACTCATAAGTTGGAAAGCCTCACCCTCAGTGTAGTAGATGAGAGGAGTCCAAGCTATCCTATTGTGGTTGACCAGTATGAAGATATCTTCCATGGAGATGTCTCAAGACTACCTCCTCACATGGAGGTAGACTTCTACATCGCCCTGTATATAGGGGCGACACGGATATCTACACCAGCATATCAGATCGCTCCCATAGTGCTTTGTGTGTTGAGGGTACTGTTAGAGGACTTACAAAGGAAGGGGTTAGTAAGACCCAATGTCTCTCCATGGGGAGCCCCAATTTTGTTCTCCATGAAGGAAAATGGTTTTTTGAGGTTTTGCGTGGACTATTAGCCTCTGAAGAAAGTGACAGTGATGAAAAAGTATCCTCTTCTGAGTATTTATGATCTCTTTGACCATTTGATGGAAGAACTATGTTTTTCGAAGATAGAAATCAGACGTGGCTATCATCATCTCAGGGTACGAGATGAAGACGTACCAATGGGAACCTACAATTCAGGTGTGACCACTTGGAGTTCATGGTGATGAATTTCGGCGTAACCAATGCTCAAGTATTGTTGATGGGGTCCATGAACAACACTTTAAATCCTTTCCTCGATCACTTCATGATTGTATTAAATGACAACATCTTGGTGTACTTGATGTCGGAGGAGGATAACACCACACATCTGCAGATAATCCTTGATACACTTTGGGAGCACCATCTTTATGGAAATCTCTTGAATTTCCAGTTTTGGATATGGAAAGTCCACATTCAGGGACACGTTATCTCGAAGTCTAGAGTAATAGTGGATCCAGAGAAGATAGATGTAATGATTGATTGGGAGACAACCTGGTGTGTGACTGAAGTACAGTGTTTCTTGGGGTAGGTAGGGTCCTACTAGAGATTTATACCCATCTTTTCTTGAGTATTAGAACCATTTACATCTTTGACAGTGAAGGGATAATACTTTGTATGAACGATGATATGCTATCATAGTTTCCAAGTGCTGAGGAAGAAACTGAATTGTTCCCCCATCTTGAGGATACTAGAAGAGGTCATTGGTTATACGCCAACGCATCAGGGACCAGACTGAGATGTGTCCTGATGAAGGAGTGTCCATTGATCGCATGCGGCTCCTGAAAGTTGAGGTAACATGAGGGGAACTATGAAAATCATGAAATAGATTTACCATAAGTGGTATTATCATTGATAATGTTGTGAAACTACATAATGGGAGAACAATTAACTATCTACTCAAATCATAAGAGTCTTAGGTACATCTTTTCACAGAAGGATTTGAACATGAGATAGTGGAGATGGCAGAGGTTCCTTCAGGAAAATGACTTTGAGATAGTTTACAATATTGGGAAGGAAATCCTAGTAGCAAACACACTAAGTAGGAGCATGGGTCTACAAATGATGAGTGAGGTGAAAAAAAAAGCTAGTTGTGTTGCAGATATCCTTTGTGGATAGTGAGGGAACAACATACCTATTATCTTTGACTTTCACTCCCCTGTCCATTCTGTGAGTTCGGGAGGCACAACATCAGGAGCGTTAACTACGTGGCCCTATGTTCTCATATATCCTCAATGCATGCTTCAGATGGATTTTTGATATGGGGGGAGAACATCAAATTTTTAGAGGAAGCACCATAATACCAGTGGAGTTTCAGGAGGAGGTGTTGAGGGAGTTCCATACATCCCCATTAGCGGTACATCCTAGAGTGGAAAATATGTACCAGGACCTCTGATGTTTGTACTGGTGTCTATAGATGATGAATGTTGTGGAAGAGTTCATTTCATGATGCCTCACTTGTCAGCAAGTGAAGGCAGAGCATTAGGTTTCAGCGGGATTAGCACAACCAATGGATGTACCAGAATAGAAGTGGGATGGTACGTCCATGGACTTCATGAATGGGTTACCACACACATACATGTGCCATGACTCAATCTGGGTGATCGTTGATCGACTCACCAAGTCGGCACATTTTCTACCCATCTGAGAGAAGGGATTAGAAGAGGGTTTGGGGTGTAGGTATGTTCAGGAGATATTATGGCTTCATTGGATACCATCGATGATCATTTTAGATCACGAAACTATTTTTACATCTAGGATCTGGATGGGATTATAGGAGCCATTCGGGACTCAAATACACTTGAGCACCACCTTTCACCCTCAAACAGATGGTCCAATGTAGTGTACATGATAGACACCATAGGACATTATTTTTCTTAAGTCCCTGATATAGGAAACATTTGGGAGGACCCCCAACCACTTGTTGTGTTCACATACACCAATAGATATCACTCCACCATCGACATGACTCCATTTGAGGCCTCATACAAGAGACCTTGTAGGTCACCTCTATGTTGGATAGACTCAGGAGAGTCACCACTTATAGGTCCAAATTCGGTACATGATACCACTAAGAAGGTGAAAATCACACAAGATAGGATGAGGACTTCATAAATTAAGAAAAAGTATTATGATGTCTGGAGACGATGACCCAAGGAATTTAAGGAGGGAGACCAAGTCTTTCTATGGGTATCACCTCGATACGGATTGTAAAGATTTTTCTGGGGTGACATGTTATCTTCGAGGATCATCAGACCTTTCTAGATTTTTAGTGTATTTGATAAGGTGGAATACTACCCAGCTTTTCCCCCACAGATACACTAGGTTTGTAATTTTTTCCATGTGTCGCAACTGAGGAGATAAGTGTGTGATCCATCACACATCATTGATAGAGACAAGATGGACATTGAAAATGGGGTGACATTCACAAAGTTCCAGGTGGTGATAGAGGATCGATAGGAGTGGGTCCATCATGGACTATCCATCCCTCATGTACGAGTTTGGGGGCATCACAGGAAACTCCAAGAGTGCACATAGAAGCGGAAGGCTAGGATTTGTGCCCAGCACCCCAATTTTTTTTCTTAGTTTTTTTTGTCTTTTTGGATGGAAAGCCCTAAGGTGGGGTGAATGAAAAGACACAAATATTGTATATAAATTTGGTGTATTCAATATATGAGGGAGACTAGAATGTAATTTTCATTCTTTCTATATGGTGCATTAAATATATGAGGGAGTTGGATTTTCAATTTATTGAACTACTGTTCGAGTTGAAAATTTGAGGGCACCGTTGAATTCGAAGCACCGATATTTTCATAAGAAAATCATAACATTGATCAACAAGGGTCAGAAAAAAAACGAATTTTTTTGTACTTTTTAGGAAATTGAGAAAATAAATGTTGATTTATTTGATTCGTTTTTTCAACCATTGTCCGATAGTTGGAAAAACTATAGCGTAACAATGAGCATTAAATGAGGATAAATAAATGGAATGTTACTCTGATTGCGTAACTGTAACGCTCATGTGATTAATTGTTTAATTAATGATCCACGTTAATGATCCTATCACTAATCACTTTTTTTAAACAATGCATTGGAGGAAGAATTTGGAAACCATAAGGAAACATCTGATGTAACACCGGTGGCTTCACCCTCCAATGAAGAATGGTGAATGAATGATGATCATTGGAGGAATCAATCCGGGGATCGACCAACGGGGAAGAATGTCGAACGACAATGAATACAGAGTTCTTTCCTTCATCCATAGTAGATTCCATCGAATCCATGTGGGGGATTTAATTTATTATAAGTGAATAATGATATTATATTATCTCATTCTTGGAAAATTCTGTAGAATGAAAATCAACCGACTAATGGGTTGATCCGAGATTTATTCTTTACTCCGTGTAGTTGTTGAAATATTCGTTTTGGGAATAATCATAAACTTTTTGGTGATTCATTCATTCCCTGTGTTAAAATGATATGATGGAGGGAATGGTCCATTCCAAACAACACCCGACCCACTGTTATTCATGATTTTTGTGCAATCTTTATGTGCGACTGGAAAAAAAGAGGCAAGATGAATTCAAGGGCTTTTCATAGAAGGCAGCGACTCGAGAGGCCCGTAGGCACAACCATGATGGAAAACAGACCCCTATAGAATCTTTAGTGGAACTTGGAAGCAGCTGTCGATCGGTCACAGCAGATGGGGAATGCAGCGAAGAATCACATTTTGCGGAATTGAGGGCCCCGGTCGCGCTGCTCGGCTGGATGTTCAATGGCTGGCAGAGCCGACCGTTTTGGGAGGGCAGCCGGTGCCCCATTGGCGTCACCAGCTGGGAGAACCAGACACTGTGCATCCGGTCCAGCTTAACAAACCTGCCTGTGGTCTGTATTTTCTAGATTGACCGGACCAGCATGTCGTACCGGACTTGTAGTCCCTACGGGATGGTCGATGTAGAACACTACCGAACTCATACAAGACCGACCCCATTTCACTAAAACTGGACTAACTCACAAACCGGGTGTCTAATTGATGTGTTGTATATGGAGTGAGAACCCTTGCGATGAGGTATTAATTTTGATATACAAAACATGTGTTTTGGAAGAAGTTGGAGTGGGGTAAGGTTGAATCAGAGTCGAATTCAACTGGTCCCTTTTTACATTTTTTCCTATATCTTACAGACTCGGTGTCTGATTGATGAATCACCTATTGTATTGGATCCCTTATGACAAGAGTGGTCATGGGGTTAATTCTATGTGGGACTTCATGGTGATTGAGTTACAAACAATGGCATTAGGAGAATATCCTACCAAAATCAAGCGTGCTATGTGTGGGAATCTTGTGGCTAGCTATTAAGTGAAAAGTGACCCTCATGGATCAGCATTATAGCGATACTATGTGGATAGGTAGCAGTGAGACCCTCCATGGATCATTAATAGAGTGACCCTCGGTGGATTAGCATGAGAGAGACCCTCTGTGGATCGGTAGTAGTGTGACCCTATGTGGAATGGATGTTGTGTGACCCTTTGTGGATCAGTAGTTGAGTGACTCTTTGTGGATCAGTAGTAGATAAACCCATATTAGATCAGTAGTAGAGAAACATAATAGAATAAAATGATCTATCTTATGTATATTAATGTTTATTCATGTTCTCTAAGTTGTAAACCTAGTGTGATTTACCTCATAATTTATTCATTATGATTGAGATCATGATTTTTAGTTTTTCCTTTGTGGATTTCTGGGAGAACATCGGAGGTCTCGGGCTCCCTAATAGGTATTGTTTTACTCACCCCTATACGTGCTCCATCCACACCTTATTGTTTCTTTTGTGTAGATGATAAATAGCTTGACTGAGACTTGGGGAGCTAGGGATAGATGGTTCTTGGAGGCGATTGTAAGATGTGGTTAATGGAAGTGATGAAAGATGACAATTTGTACCAATCCTTCATGTATTATCCTTGGTGTAAGACCTTCAGAGTATGTTTTCCCTTTTTTTCGTACTTTCATTATAGTTGGGCTTGTATACTAGACTCCTTTTACTTTTAGTACTTACATTTACTCTCATTGGTGGTTCTTAATGGTTCTTGTACTACTTATTTTATATCATGTTTTACTTGTATGTAGTGTTCCATGTCTGTGTCTGAACATGTTTAAAGGAAATGGATTCCCTTTTTCGATTTCACTTTTCTGGTGCATGTCACCATCCCGTACCCTATGGAAGGCAGGTATAGGGTAGTCACAACATGGGCCTTGGGGGACAGGTCATGACTGGTCTAGTGAAGGTTTTATGATAGCTTGGTCATATTCAATATGCTACTTGGGAACATGAGAAGGAATTTAATGGTTGATTTCTTGAACACTTTCAGAGGAAGATTGGTTTTCTACTTTTCAGGGACATAAAGATAGATGGTGTGATGAATTTAGTACCCCTAATTTATATTATGTAACCCTTCCATTGTTTATTTTTGTATAGAAAGTATAAGAGGGAATTCTGGGATAGTTTTGGGAGTTTTCAAAGTGCTTTGGGACAAAGGAGAGGCACAAGGTCTATGGACGATTTAACCAAACCGCGAGAACATTCTAGTACAAATAGATTGAAATGGAAGATTTGAGGTAAATAGCTTTGGCATGGTGTGTGAATGGTTTTGGATTACAATCGATGAGGTCATGCGTGTGTCTACCCCAGTAGTAGCTAATGTATTTTTAACATATAGTTCATCTAACCGTGTGAACTAACCACACACATGGTTTAAATAAGATCCTAATAAAGTGGATATCACACTTTTTTTCCTCTATGTGGACCATTTTTTCACCTAATAAATAGTAACTCAGGGTTAGTCTTTGCATAATGTATAAGAACATCTCCTATGTGATTTGGAGTCAATATGAAGGCTTCTTATGGTGTATTGAACCTGGATTCTTTAGGTATGTGACCATTCTTCATTGTTCTTGATAAGTGTCATAGATCAACTTAGATCCGCATACCCTATCTCCATGGTTTCTCAGATATACACTCCTTATAAGTAGATATGTGATTATGGATTCCAAATAACTTTAAATCTAGGATTGATCATTCTATGATAAGAGATCTAACGAGGTTCCATGAAGAATCATCCTAGTTAACAGAAGTTTTCTTCTCCCTCTATCTATTTTCATCAAAACCTTTTTGGTAAGTGGCTTCACTCTTGACTCAACATGGTAGAATAAATGGGCAGGATTTCAAATTGACTCAATTATGATGAATTTTTGGTGGGTTGGCAGGTAATTAATTTTTTGAATCCTTCTTTTGTGATGGTTTGGAAGATTGCAGAAATCTGTAAATTTTAGTGTTTTTAATTGAGTACTTTTTTTCATGGATTTAGAATATATATTTAAAATTGGGAATTCTTGGAAATTGTGATACATTGATTTGAGAAGATGTTTTCTATTAAAATTGAATTTTTCATTTAAAAGAAATGGTTTTTTTGAAGTTCAATTTTTCTATGGTTTTTAATAAATCTATATTTTTATAGAAATGTTTTGAAATGGTAATTAGGAATGGTTTTGGAATACATGATGTTGGTATGGGTTCATTATTAATTGTACTTGAATAAGAGAAGATTACCATCTGTGTAAAACATGTGTGACCCTGGATTAGGGGTGTGTGTAATTGGGACACAAGGTAATTGGACAAGATACCACTTATTAGTATAGAACTATCGGATGAAGCATGCATGTGTGGGTGTGTTGTGAACTATGGAATGGGTATTCCAAAATAAAAATCATAATTTGTTTATAATCCTTAATTAGTTATTTTTTGGAAATTTTCATACTAGAAATTGGTTTCATTTACTATTTTTCCACTTGGTTATAATTGGTTATCAAACTTGTTTACATTTGGTTACAAAATGTTATGATTAATTTCATTATACAAATTATTTTATATTATGTGCTAATTGTTCTATCCCAGTCATGTGAGAAGGGAAGTCATCAGGAAAACCTTGTGAGTTATATACTCACCCCTACATTAGAACTTTGGAAAATTTTAATATTTTACCTTCTATGACATGATAAAATCTAATTTATAGCTCTTCTATAACATAATGTAATGATTCTTTGGACCAATTGGTGATGTTATAGTATTGAGCTTATAGAGACCGGAGTCTTGTTGTCATCTAAGATTTTATTCATTGTCTTTCCACTATTTAGTTTATTGATGGTTTTATTTCTTCTATAGCATACCTTAGATGGTTGTTTTAAAGATAATTCATTGATGTGTATTAGTTTATTTCATGAATCATATAGTGAGACGTTTTTTGATGGTTTATTTGGTCATTGTTCTTATAAATTAAAGGGTAAATCATCCCCCACTTTCATGGAAAACCTTAGACTTTTATTTCTAGCATTTGACATACTGGGGATGTCTCCTAAGGCCATGTAATGACTTTTTGTACACTGAAGATAAAAACTCTTAGGATGTTATTATTGATAATTAGGGGACACCGTTTCCTTGGACAGTTGTTTGTTGAAATCCTCACATTTAAACATGATCTTTCATGAATAAATGCTTCATTATGAGTTCTATTGAATTAGATAATCTCTTTATGGAGGGTCGTCCATTCCTGATTGGTCATTCATTCCTGAGGGAATAATATACTATAAGAACCTTATTGTTATGTTGTTAGTTGTAATGAACTTTTTTTGGGGAATTTCAATAATTTTGAATGGTTAGTGCACCTAGGATCCATGAAGGTGTTATATGACATGTGGTGAAGATTTTGGTGTCTATGTATGAGATGGGGCATTACTCAATCTGTTTCATGTTACACAAAGTTCATTGAAAAGCACCATAAACCAACATGTTTTTTTTATCAACTTATAGTTCCAAATATGATGTTGGATGATATATATATATATATAGAATTTATGGTTTCTTTTCCATATTCATAGATAATGAATAATGTGATTTGGGTTGTGATGAAAAGGCAGACCAAGTCATCTCACATTATACCCATTCATGATACAAATAATTTTAATGATATGATAAATCTATATGTGAATGAATCATTTAGTTTCATGAGGTTATATCTTATATAGTCTTTAATATGAATCTTCATGTCACTAAAAATTTTGAAGTGTTCTTTAGGAGGCACTAGGATCTCAAGTCTGTCCAAGAAGGGAATACCATATTTAAATGGTTATATTGATAAAAAGTGATATATTAATTTTTGAGGATATGTTTTGTGCTTTTGTTATCATCATTGGTTTGTCTAGATAGAACCATATGGAGTTTGTTGTGATTTATTATAAAAATAGTTAGTACTCGATGATTATAATGGATTCTTTTGCGGCCTTGTAAGACCCACATTTCATGTATCCATTGTGTTGGTTTGAGATTTATTAATGTTTCTTAGATGGACCATGTGTGGTCGAAGGGATGAACCCAATGATTCAATTTATTCATCAGATACTTTTATGGAATATATATTGTCTAAATCATATTCAAATGGCTTCCATAGACCATTAGTGTTTTCATTTGGGGATCACTTGCTCATGAATCTTTCACCTCATTTGGGTCATCGATGGATTGGGAGGAAAGGGATGTGTGATTCTCATTTTGTGGTACCTTTTGATGTTTTTGGGTATGTGGTTGATGTTTCATTCAATTAACCACATCCATTGTAGCCTACATTGATAAAAATCATGTTCTGTGAATCTTTTCTACGAATGTATCTATCTGATCAATCTTATAATCTAAGATGGACTGATCTTGCGGTTGAATCTGATTTATCTGTGACTAAACATATATTATGAAACCAAAGTACATCATGGGAGGAATATAACTTTTTTCATGATTTATAGAAGCAAGGTTCTTACTCTTATGAGTGGTGGGAGAGGGAGGTACTGATGAGAGAGTAGTGGATGCATCTTTTTTTCATGGAAGCTTCAGAGTATGATTTCTAGGGACAAAATTTTACTATTGTGGGGAGGTTATAACATCCCATTACTGTTTTAAGGTATTCATAACTCCATTATTTTACCATTTTTAGTTGGGTTTGTCCGCACATCAGTTTCAGGTTAAATCATTGTATATTTTCAATGTTTTTAGGCTATGCATGGTAAGTGCACAATTTTCCCAAACAGGTTTCCCTACTAAAGAAAGTTGTAAAAACCATTAAAACTTAGGAAGTGAGGTTTTTCACGATTTTTGCATGATTTGAAAAGATTTATTCCCCAATATTGAGAAATCATGAAACCCCATTAAATGTTCCCACATCTACGATGCATAGTTTGTTCTAACCTAGAGGACATTCCCAGTTTAATATTCAAACAAGATTTTTAATAGGAAAATAATTTTAATAATCCTGAAAACCCATTTCAGATATAGTATGGGGTTGTATGATACCAATAAAATTTCCTCTCCCTTAAGATCTCAAAATTGTTTATTTTCCCCCTCTACACCCTTATTTAATTGAAATAAAGCTAGAGGAATGTCATTCAATATTCTTCAGATTAGTTTCCTATTTCCGTTCTTTTTCAATGACTCTCTCTCATTTTCTGCAAAGGGTTTTGTAGATATATATATTGGTTATAATATCTAATCCACACTACTTCAGTTCTTGATTCTAGGGTATATTCATTAAACATTGTTTTGGTTTTCCTCATCGATGTTTCCTGATTGGGTCTTGGTGTTTCAAGATATACTAATCCCTATATAGGTTGTTCAATTTTGATTGGATGTTATGATTAATCCTAAATTTCATGATTTAAATTACAGCGTCTAATATAAATTCAATTATATGAAATTTAATTTTATTACTTGATTATAAAACAAATATCATTGAAATGGGGTTTTGAAATTTTTTCGTGTAAGAATGACGAAAAAACATTCAATTTCATTAATTCAGTGTGTATTTGTGAAATTTGTGAAATTTATTCAAATTTAAATTCTCAATTTTTGTTTGTGAAATTATATTGAATTTGTTTAAATTATATAAATAAATTTAATTTTTGGAATTTCAATTGTGAAATTTAATTGATAAAACTAATTTCAAATTGTTATTTGAGAAAATAGGTTAAATTGGTTTTGACAAAAACCTAATTTCATTCTCTTGAAAATAGATAATTTGAATATAAACTTATTTTTTTTAAATTGAAAAATAAAATATTTTTAACAGAGAATGGGATGGATTTTACGATAAGTTGTCTTGAAATAAATTTCCCATCGTTGATTTGATTTTGATTACATACAATCATATGTAGTTAGTGATTTTTTAATATATCACTCTTTGCATTAGGACACTAAGAATATATATACAGCAATGACATCTTAGATGGGATTGTTACATGTTCTATCTTGTTAGTATCGAGCAATAAATGTGTAAACATAATGCAGTAAAAAGTATTTGAGTGTGCGGGGTCCCATACCCTGGAAATATTATACCTTTGGAACATGAAAATGTTTCATGCTTGTTTTTATTTGAAATATATTTATTCTATTTTTTAAATCTATTTATCATGACTAAAAAATTTATATAAACTTTTTTATATGAAATGTTTTATTAATCCATTTCCTTAATGTATTTTCCACCCTTAAAATATAATGCATGATATGTTTAAATATTATTCAAAATGGCATGCCTATTAATTTATAATTGAAATCATGTTATTTGGTTAATTTATTGATGGACGTTTTTATGGAATCCATGGTGTGACCCTACATGGATTTTATTTAAAACCCCACCTATGACTTCAAGTGTTTGTCAGTTGTCTTATTCCAGGTTTGATCAAGGTTAATGCCCCACATGCAGGTGGTCGTAGTTGTGTATCCTTGTCAGTGGAGAGTTTTTTACACTGGTACATGTGCGTTTATCTTATTTTCTTTTCCATTGAGAAACACTTAGGGTTTTTCAAGACTGTTTAACATCTATTTCTTGTCCCGATGAAGTTATTAATTTATGCATACTAAATTTTATATAATGATTGAATTGTGTTTGTGAAAACTTTGTTGTCATAATCTTATCATATGATTCTAGGTGATATTTTTTAACCCATGTTGATCGGGAAATACAATTGGGTTATGTACAAAAAGTCTCGATTAACATGTTACTTTGGTATCTATGCTATTTTGTGAAATTCTCCTACCATTTTATCCAATTGTTTATTAATATTCATGATTACGAACCCTTTATGAAATTTAATTCCAATTTGAGTTCACAATAATGTTTTCATTGATATTTTATTATATGAAGAATCTATGAATAAAATACTATGTCATTATCAAAAAATTTGCTATGAACTAATTATATGTAGACGTAAACCATTTCCAATATCATATTGAAATCTATTAGGGGAAGAAGAAATAGATCTTGAGGAAAAATATTACCAATAAATCATTTGGAGAAAAAATCTGTACACTTTAGGAAATTGACACGACAATTGGTGTTTTCACAGATAATTAAATATAAAATTATTTATGTGGTGAATGAATATTCCGAAAAATAATTGATGATATGAAAAAATACAATAAATGAGAATCAAATATGTCCTTCACAAATATAAATTGGTGAATAAGTATACCGTTATCCAATTGATTATCACTGTCCATTTCAATAGTAGTAATTGACGGGGGATCGTACCTGTTCGCATTGTTTTGGAGGTTATTGATTCATATTATCATCATTAGCCCTTTTATTTTGATTTTTTTTGAATTTTTTTCAAACTAAACACAAGTTATACATTGAATTATTTGTCACAGCTTAAGAGTAACATCATTTTATTCCATTCTTTAACAAAATATATCATTTTTTATATTTTTAATTTAATCCCTTATTTTCAAAAATTATACCATCATTATGGTACATTGATACATTTACATGGGTTCTTCTTCCCATATTATAGATATATATGTAGTTGAACATTCCTTAATCAATGTACATTATCACATTAAAATCTTTGAATATATACTTCTTTAATAAATTAGAGTGTTTGGAAATTCATATATGTTAATATTATAAATCATAACCATAGATAGCTAGTTTTTTCAATTGTATATGATTTTAACACTATCTTATAAGAAATTTTGTTATCTCAATGGATTAATCAGTAGATTTTATTCCAGATCCATTATTTTATATGTTCCCTCTAGGTCCAGCCATTTAGAAAACAATAAGACACTAACATGATTATGAAATAAAAAAATATTAAGGGAATTTGAGTTTTCAATTATATAAATTTTTGTTGTTAATATTATCAATTCCGTAATAAATTAAACCTTAATCTTATAAATGGATACTTTCAGTTAACATTTATTTCAACCTATATATGTTTTTTAACATATATTACATTTTGTTGGGTTGTCTAATATTCATAACCTAACAACAAAAATTATAATAACCACATTATAATTTCAACTAAATAGGCCAAAGAATATAATGTATATTTTTTTGATCCTTATAATTAAAAAAACATTACATCTCCCAAATAGTAACAAATTACTAGAGCCTATGGTTTTTTTATTAGATATTTTTCACATAACATTATTATTGTAAATATTTCTTAATGAAATCCCACAAAAAAACCATATGAAACATGATTTGACACATAGCCCAATATATATTTTTTGTGTCAAGTAGAAAATAATAAGTGTTTACTCAAATTATTTGTTAGGAAAAGATATCAATCAGACATAAAATGTTATATCATTAGTATGTGTGATAACATGAGAATGATATAAATATTTGATTAAAATGGGCTAATAATAATAGATAATTATAAGAATCAATATGACATCATAGGAAATGGAATGAGATCATAAGATCATAAATACACAATCATGAAATTCTATAACATGTAAATGGTTGGAATGTTTTTTAAATAATCAAAAACCATAGAAACATAGCAGTAAAATATGGAATATCATGGACATATGGAATGGGAAAAAACATTGTGAATCAAAACATTGTATGAAAGACCAATAATTCCATTATATGGATTATTGTTTTTATATCTTTAGCCCTATTAAATTATTGAAACCTTTTTTACACTTTATAACATTTCTTTTTTGATAATATTTTATTATAGATTATTATTTTATATTACTAAATATTAAGTTGATTATCTCATAATTTAAATTTGATGGTATTAAATAATAAAACTCATTTTCAACATTCATCTCATAGTGGTGAAACAATATTTTATTAATTGAAGGACACATAATGTAAATAATTTTATAAAAAATCCCACTTAAGCAGAAAAACTAATTTACAACAAAATAATGTATAATAATGATTAATTTGATATTTTTATTAACAAAATAATATTTCTTTGACTTTTATTATAAATAAAAATAATAATGGATCATTGTTAATACATATTGAATGAAAATTATAAAATTTTATTTTTTTTAAATATAATATATTTTCGGATCCAAAAAACACATCCATATAATTCATAATAAAAAATATTAATATTAAATAAATTATTTTAATACCTAATCGAATTTTGTGTCTAATATTTTATGATTCATTTTTAATTAATTTTTATAACATATTGATGTCATAAAAGTTAGGATATTTCACAAAACAGTATTTTCACAAATAATGTAGAAAATAATATTTTTATAACAATCCATTAATTTCATCCAAATGTTAATTTGACTTGATGAATTAAAATTTATTTTAATTTTTTCAAAATCAAAAATCAAAAAATATATAGAGTTATATTTTGAATAAAAAAATATATTATACATTAAAAAGAACTACTTTTTGTAAAAAAAAATTAGTCAATCTATGAGTAATTAAAATATTAGTCATACGGTTTCTTAATTATATCATAGATCTTATTAATATGTCATTAATTGACATAGTATATAAATTTAATTGGTATAAATATTCAAAATTAATAACATGAATAAAATGTCATATTTTATTACAGATCAAAATGAAACTACCCATGACAATGAAATGAAATAAAATTTAAAATGATAATAATTAAATGTTTATATCATAATAATATCAACATGAAAATACCCTCATGTCATATTCACTATATCTCAAGGTATGATATTCTTTAGTGATAGTCAAGAGTGGTGGTTCATCTTGTATGGATTTCTTAGTGATTTTATGATACTGATAATATATCGTAAAATATTTCACACAATATAAAATAGTTGATGTTCAATGTGGGCTGGTTCTATGGATCCCCTAGTGATTCAACCTCATTTCTATGATTGAAAATTAATCCTCATAATGAAGATGAATAATTATAGATACAATTTATATATATTTCATATTGTTATTTCTATTTAATATCTTATATTTAATGGATATATTATAATGGATATACCTAACACTTAAAAAATCTTTAATGGTTTCTTATTTATTTTTTTTTCATTTAAAAATAAAATTAATATACTAATATTTATGATGTAACAACAATTATTATAGGTTGAAACACACGAGACCTTAAATAATATATATTTTATATAAAACTCGTGCTGAATTATAACAATAATATTCATTCCTTGGAGTGTGCTAAAAACCGGATTATTTAAATAATTTTTAATTAATATATTAATATTTAGTTCATTGAAATGTGTAAACAATGTACCATTTCATCATAGACCATTACCTGAACCCATCAATCCTCCATGGTATTTAATGAATATTGGATAATAACATTGTTTATTTGATATATATATATATATATATTTCCCAAAACCTGAAAATAAACAATTATTTATTCTTCAAGTCATATATACATAAATATGAATAACTTGTGATTTAATATATGTGTTCAACATAAAAAATATATATATTATTTACTTAGTCATTGGAGAAATATTTATTCTATAATAAATAAAAATTTAATTTAATCATGATTTTTGATACACATCATGTGTGAATTTAGAAGAATATTGTTTAGTGGCATTTTGGTGTGTCTTTCATAATGTAAAAAATTAGTATTTTGAAACAAAACAACGAACACATAGAGAAATAAGCTAAGAATAAACTGACCAAAATATCATATAGATTTTCACTATTTAATATAATCTCTTGGTATATCATCAAGTCAGATGAAAACCTGTGTCACCGACTAATAGTCTTGATACATCGATATTTTATTTTCTTTAAAATAACTCATCATTATCCAGCATGTAAGAGTAATTAATTGGAAAAAAAATTTAAAATCAATGTGCCTAAGTTAACATCTTCTATTCTTGGAAGAGAAATCATTTCAAAACTTGTTTAATAATTGTAATATCACTTATGATGCACCCAACATATTTTTATTCACTGTGTGGATATGTCATCATGGATTTAGATAATGAATCAAATTACACATTCCATGATATAAATTAACAATAATATGGGTTTTATGGGCCAATACAGATGTATTAAGAATAAAATATCAATTAACTCCAATATCAAGTGCATTTGTATTTAGCACACCTTTTCCTTTAACCACATTTCATTGTGATTACAACATATTTAACTCATGAGGATAAGTACTAATGTATAATGGATACATGAATAAAAAGGTTAATAGAAAATATAAATAGTTTATAATTAATTTCATGCAATAATAGAACATATTTTAGAATATTTTAATAAAACATATCGATCTGATTATGATAGGGAATTGAAATTAACTTTCAACATTGAAAATACTCAATGGGAATTATTACATTAATGCAACATGAAATTACACCAACCATGTTATAATATATTTATTAATATAAATATATTGTAACATATAGGTAATAAGAAATATATATTTTATTGGTTGTTGGGAAATAACTCCAAAAAACATGGAATGGAAGATTCATAATGAAAATTGAAAACATAAATTGAGAAACTGACTGAGCAAAAAATATAATGATGGAAAAATAAAAAATATTACATTCATAAATTTTATATAAGTAAAATACAATAAATAGACATCATAATATATTATTTTTTAGATTTAACAATATCAATAATAAAATATAAATAATATGGACTGTGTGGACAATTATTCTTAAACAAAAATATAATATAAAGATAATTCCACCAAAAAGAATCAATTTGGGTGAAATATGAATCCATGAGATAGAAATAAATAGAATAAATTCAAAGACATAGTATAAAAATTAGAGATGAAAATATAAAATCGTATATTCTATGTTTATAACTATTGTACTAATAGAAGTTCAGGAATCAATTATATCATGTAAGATGAAATATTGGGAGAGAAATCCATACATTTACTTTTGAGTCCCATGAATTAAATATAATTTAACTTATAATAATCATTACCATATTAATCAATTATTTATAAAAATAACTCATGAAGTGATATTATTAATCTATTATACTATATTATCTTATTACATATATATTATTTATTTATATTTTATTTTCATCATTAGATTCTAGTAGTATTCATTTTTTTAAAAAATATTTTTTATGAAGATGTTAATCCTCTTACACTTATAACAAGTTCATGATTCATAGATTATTCATGGTACTAGAATAATTGTCTTATAATTATATAGAGTTTTTCATATTCAAATTATCTATGATATTGAAATGTTATACACGAATGTTATTTATAACACATTCTTTTCTTGTGATTTTATAAACAATTACATGATATTTATAATGAAAATTCATTCTATTTTCACCAGTGAAAAAAATATAATCTTGAATTAGTTATTCTATATCATCATTAAATAGAATAATTTATTTTAAAATTATCATCTATTATATATGTTAAAGAGGAGCATACAGTATAATTCCTTTAAATGGTAGAAAGTTCCAAAACAATAAAAATTTCATACTAATGAATGAGTATGTGTATAGATGTAACATTCTGGTTCAGGGTACCTCTAAGAGGTGCCCTGTATTGGGTTGGTCAAATGGCCTCAAGCGCATTTCCCCGAACGCTAGAGGCTACCGACTAATAGTGAGGTCTTTGGGTGTGATAGTGTGGAAACAATGCCCTCATTTGTAGAGTAACATAGCGGAATAACAATAATATACAATAATGAAAGCAGTAATACCATAAACTAAGTGAACAACAGAAGCATGATAGTATATAAAAAACTATAGAACATATACATATATAATGATTAATTACACATATGTCTAGATAAGAAGCCAAACATGTCACAAAATGAGAATACAGTACTAAACAAAAATTAAAAGAAAAAAAATAACTCTAGCTGCATCGCATGCCTCAACATGGTCTCATGCTCTCCAGATCCACAATAGCCAAGTACCTAAAGTAGAATAGAACATTCTCGTTTCTATACCTACTACAATATAATATGGTTGGGCCCATAATCCTGAACCAAATAGGTTGTGAGTTGAATCCTAGGAGAGAACCACAGAAAAATTAATGCCTAACAATCATTGATTATATATATATATATATTACAGGAAAAATAAAAAATAAAGTAATAAACAAGGAGGTATTCAAAAGAAAACAATCCTATAGTTTCTACCATATTCATTTAAATTTATAAAATTAAACTACTAATAATTCAAAATAAAACCTCAGTGAAGTTCTCATAGTCTAACCCCGCTGGATTAGCTTAAACAAAGACTCTCTAAAGAAGCACTCACCATCAATTCCTCATGTGGTCTTTTAATGGTGAAATGCCGAATCATTGAGGAAGAACAGAACATCCAATTCCCCATATGGTCTCACAAAACGAAGCTAAATACACTATGTGGAAGCACTCACTTCCACCCCCTATGGTCTCACAAGGTGAAATATATAAAACACACTTTGGGGAATCCCTCAGGGTCCATTCCCACAATGATGATGCTACACCAGGTTCCCAAAACACTTTTTTAGTTAATAATGCACAAATAGTATCGAGAAGTTAATGTAAATCTCAAATAATTCTTGGATAAAAAGATGCAATGCATATCACAATCATGTCATATCATAATAACTTCATCCTTACAACAATATGCAAGGAAAACAAAACATCCTAACTAGTAGTTATAGACCCAACAACCAATCTCAATCTATCATGAAAAAAAACCGAAAAAATGTAAATAACCCTATAAATAATAAAAAACCCACACATAGGAAAACAATGCATATATGGAATTAACAATTGTAAATTTCCACACATGAAATACCCTAAACTAGGTTATAGGGAAAAAATTTACATATTATTAAAAGACATCTATGAAAATTCACAAACCACCTACCTCTATGTTTTATGATCGAAATAGTTGAACCTCAAGCTTTGAATCAACCAAAAAGTTCATAGACCTTTAAAAACTACAAAAAAAATCAACCATGAATAACTCATGAGAGAGGAAAAATCATGAGATGAGGCACTAGAAGAAGGAATATCTCACCAACGTGATTCCAACACAATTGAAGGTGTTTGATTCAGAAAAAGGAATACATGTTGGGGTCTTTGAGAAGAATCATTGATATTCGTCGCGCCTAAAAGAGATGGGTTTAGAATAAATCATTTCTGTAAATGACATGCGGTCCTGGTCCGACATATCAATTAAAAATAAAAATACAAGGCAAGTTTTATATAGATACACAACATGCATATTTCATTTTCTGGGTCCCACCTTAAGTGTACCTACCACATTTTAACATGGTCTTGTATGCAGTAATGACCCGACCCAACACATTCTAGACATGGTTTAACAGTACACTTCATGTACAAGGTAGTACACATCGTATACTCCTAAAATTTTTATTCTTCATATTATCCTCAAAAGAAACATTAAAACTATATCCATACCTTAAAAGAAGATCTGGGCTCTTACAAACATCCCCCTTAATGAAATTTTTTCTCAAATTTCCTGAGAATGGATGCGATGAAGAAGAATCCGCGAATAGCCCCAGCCACTACGATCACACATCAGCCTCTATCTACCATGTATAGTATTGTCCTCACTCGTGCTGCCACATCACCCATACCATAGGATCAAACCAACCAGAATGAACATTCGAGCTACGATCAAAAATTCATTTTGGATGATCCTTGAATGATGCGTCCACCTCCAACTCAAACTCCTTGTGTTAAAAAACATGAGATAGGTTTGAGAAGTAATATCGTAATTGAGAAACGTGGAAGATGTCTTCTATAGCCCGGTTCCTCTAAGGTAAAGACAATTGATAGTCCACCAGACCAAATATATCCAAAACCTCAAATGGCCCAACGTATCTCGTTGAAATCTTACCCTATTTCCTAATCCTCATGTGTCACAAACACAGTATGACACATCAAAAACATCCTCTTTGACCAAATACACCAGAGGTCATCTCTGTCGATCAACACAAGACTTTTTTTGTGACTATGAAGTAACCATACTCTTCTGAATCAACTCCACCTGCTATGTGGTCTCCTAAAAAAATAGGCCATGATAGAGCTTCCTCTCCCGCTTCTACCCAACATAGGGGTGATTAGCATGGCCTACCATAAAAATCCTCATAAGGATCCATCTAAATTGTTTCCTGAAAACTATTACTATAAGAAAAGTCCACTAGAGGTATGTGTTTCTCCCAAGAACCTCCAAAATCTAGGATGCAGGCTCAAAGCATGTCCTTTATCAGCTGAATTGTGTGCTCAGACTTGCCATTTATCCGGGGATGGAAAGTTATACTCATAATAACCTGTGTACCCAAGTACCTTTGAAGTCTCTTCCAGAGAAGAGAATTAAAATGGGCATCCCAGTTTGAAATGATGGAGTGTGAAACCCCATATAAACATACAATTCCTTGTATGGACAACCCTCCCAGCTCATCAACACTAACTGTCTCCTTGATGGACAAGAAGTGTCCATCCCTCGTGATTTTTTCAATGAAAACCCAAACTACATCATTCCCTCGAGGCGACCTCGATAATCATGTCATGCATTCTGTCATGACATCATTAAATTTCCACTCAAGAATGGGTAACTACTGCAAGAGAATTGCTGGTCACTGATGCTCAGCCTTCACCTAGTGACAGGTGGAACACCTAATCACAAAAAACAACAACATCTCTATTCATACATGGCCACCAATATTAATGGTGTAGACCTCGATACATCTTGGTAACCCCAGGATGAACTACTCAAACTGAGTAATGAATGTCCCACATCATCTCCTCATGTTTGTATTCTGACACCCACATGCACCTATTAAAATGAACAATCTCATCCTATCCTATGACCCATCTATTAATAGGGACCTTTCCGTAAACACTATTACATGGAACTAGGCCTTCGTAATATGATTTTTTTCCTGATTTGAACTCAATAATGTAGAGTATATGTAACATCTATATAAGAAGGAAATGTCTTCCCCTTCCTGTCGTGTACCTCAAAATGAATCTCAGAGAAGGGAGCCATAAGCTTCCACTCACTACTAGACTCTTGATCATCGAATATCTGAGACATCTGTGTCTACACATCATCCACTTCATTGTCATTCCATGGAATCTAGTCATTATGAAAGTCAAATGACTGAAGATACTCAACCCACCTTCACTATCTCAAATTCAGGTCACGCTGGGTAATGATATACTTGAGACATTTTTGGTTAGTGAAAACCACAAAATGAACTCCTAGAAGATAGTGTCTCTAATAGCGCAAAGCATGAATAACTACTACCAACTAAAGATCATGTGCTGGTTAATTATTCTCATTTGGAATTAACTAATGTGACCCATATGCAATGTCTCCACCCATGGAATAATCACTACTCCCAGACTGACACCTGTTGCATCAAAATAAAATGTATAATTATTTCCTAGCTCTAGAAAAATCAGGATTGGTGCTATAGTAAACCTTAAATTCCGCTCATAAATGGATGACCCACAATAATTTGTCCCCGTGTACTTCACAACCTTCATAGTCTGGCCTATAAGTGGTGATTCTATGAATGAAAAGTGATGTATAAATCATTTTTAGTAACCAGCCAGCCCTAGAAAACTCCGTACCTCAGTGAGGTTCTTTGTCATCTCCCTGGTAATTACAGCTCTCACTTTCTATGGGTCTACATATAATCCAGTCTCTAAGATAACAAGACACATTAAGTGAATATTTTCAATCCAATAGTGGCATATTGAGATCATAGAATATACAGATACTCTCTCAGCGAACTCAAAATGATCTCAATATTGTAGCATGTTCATGTAGAGTGTGACATTACACTAAGATATCGTCCTGGAAAACCACCACAAAGGATTCCATGTATAGATGGAATACATGGTTCATCAGTGCCATAAAAACATGAGCTGTTTTCATGTGAATGAACAACAAAACCACATACTCATATTGATTATACCAGTTGTGAAAAGCGATAAGAGGTATATCAGATCGTCTGACGCGCAACTGCTGATAAACAGATCTCAACTCAATCTTTGATAACACCTTAGATCCTCGAAGTTGATCAGAGAGATCATTAATCCTCGATTAGTGATGTCGGTTCTTGACCATAAACCGGTTCAACTTCCCGATAATCCACACAATAACTAATGGTACCAACCACCTTATTCACAAACAGGATAGGCATACCACAAGGAGAAGTAATAGTTCGTATGAAACATTTTTTCTATAACATCTCTAACTAATTATTGAGATCTAGTAACTATGATGTATCCATCCTATATGTAGAAATGTACATTGGTGCCACTCCTGGAACAAGATCAATATAAAATACTACCTATCACTTTGGTGGAAGACCTAAAAAGTCTTCTAGAAAGACATCCCTGAAATGATCCACCACAAGAGGAAAGTCCATCTTTGAGGTCCCCTAGTCATCCAGATACAAACTAGAAATATAGGCTATAACTCCTCTTAACACATGATTCTCGGGTCCTGCTTTTCTCTCCTAGACATCCCATTCGCCTTTATGTAGAAATGATATTCCCTCTTGTGATGTGAAAATAAACCTATAATGATAATAGTCAACAAAATACTATAAGGGATCTAACCAGTCTATTCAATGAATGAAATCATAGCATGTAATATCTAATACCTAATGGTCCGATAAGAAGTGATGCTGACCAACCACAAGTAGGAACTCAATGCACTGATGCACATAATCTGTTATAGTCTCTAACAGAGTGTACAACATCAAGATATCATCATAAGAAAAAATACATATTCCGAGGCTATCCACAATAGAAAAAGATATGAAACAATGGGAATCAACTTTATAAAATTGTGAAGAAGCTAAAACTAAGGCAAGTAGAATAGTACCTCTCAATGTAGAGGGTCCATGATATTTCTTCTGCTGGATCTGATCTATCGAAAAAGCATGACCTACGCAACGGTCCCATGAAGCTGTCTGAGATCCCTGAGCTGATCCACTATATGGATATTGAAAACCGTTAGTCAGATCATTGTCTCCATGACCTCCACCTAGACCTAACAGTCTTGGAAAACATTACTTCCCATGCTGATGAGAAATAGATGGTCCTGCTCCAGTCTGAGGAGTCAAAATAGAATCCCTATCACCATCTACTGGTGAAAAAATATCAGAGAACTGCTGAAGATGAACATCATTCCACAAGATCAGCATTCAACTAGGTCTCTCAGGAAATGTGGCCATGTATTCCATCCATTATTGCACTGGTATCACACATCATGACTATCTGATAGAGTGTTATTCATACTTATATCTTCTTGTGGTGCTTCTTGTGGTCAGTCGGAAGGGTACGAACTCCGGATGCCAAGCCGCCCTGGCTCACAGCTCCAGAATCCCTCAGGGTGCGCTTTGTGATCAGTGTCTGGTTGACAGTAGAAGTGCTAGAATTCAATAGGAAGATGATCTCCTAAGATCAGATTTCATGCTTAGGACCATCCTCATTATTCCTCTACAAAAGTAAATTATCACCGATAGAATGGTTTTAAACGGTCTATCTCTATGAAGAGAGAAAAATAATTCATGACTGGAAGAGTACCCTATTCCAGACACATGAATTATCAAGCTCGATCTTTCCCCAAGGACTTCAGGTAGAAGTAATCATAGAAAGAATGTTAGAACTCATCCCAAGCGAAAACCTGATGGCGTCCCTCTGATGAGATCACATCCCACCATCACTTTGTGGAATACTGAAGAATTTACATAGTGAGCTTCACCCTCCTCTCAAGTGGCATCTCAAGATGCTCGAAGAATGATAAAATGTCTTCTAAACATGATTCTACATCATGATATCCTCCATACCAGGAGAAATTGGAAGGATATAGCTGCTGAAAAACACATGTAAATTATTGCATAGATAGGGAATGAGGCGGTGCTCCCCAGAAGGTCTGCATAATCCTCATGAAGCCTTCTCAAAATTGTGCATCGTCACCTGTATCTGGAATGATGGATATTTCCAAGATGGGTATGATGTGAGGACCCACTATTAGTCCCAGATATTCCATGTATGGTATCTAATCATTTCCCTATATCTGGCATACATCTAAAGGATGTCTCGGTGTCATGACTCTGTATGGTCAAGCGCACTAATTAGTTCATGATTTTCAACTACTGAAATTTAGATGTGAAATAAATGAATATGAGAAATAAAAATTCGTATTTTTTTATTATAACATTGATACACGATGTGTATAACCCCAACAGGTCAGGTTCCATTAATCTTTTACATGGAATGTACCTCTTCCAACTAGGTTGTGTAACACCCCATACACAGGGCATGTTCCTCCCTAGGAAATGACGTTTACATGAATCGTTCCCCGGAACGAGTTCCTCTATAGTGATAAAAGACACTATTATCATAGACAAAAAATATATGATGTGTTTTTGAATGAACCATCGTGTACTAGAAGGAATTCACTGATCTGTTTCGTTAGGCACACGGTCAGTTACACGGTAGACTCCACACAGTGTGTACTACCTGATTTTCATCCACCAAGGTTGTTACTCACACGTTCGGATAAATGGTTTCTACAACACGGCTTTTACGTCCCGTACACGATTTATTCCACCAAGGATTTCCAAAACCTTGTGTCTCTTTCTATACAGTCAGTCACACTTTTCAAGAATACATCATGCTTACATATAGTACACGGTGTGTACATAAGAAAAATAGTTCCTTCAAAAATAGGATGATGAATTGCATGTATTAATAATTAAACAACATGTATTCTAGGGTTTTTCAGACATTAATCCTCAGAAACTACTCTAATATCCCAAAAAACACTAAAAAAGATTGTTCAAAATTCCAATCTATGAGGGTCGATACTCCCCGCGAATCAAATCGTGGAATCATATTTCTGTCAATACATGTATAATAGTGGAATGATCAACTGAATTATGATCCATGATGACCCATCACACCTTAGGGACCAATGTTTGGAAATCATCCTAAAACACATTTACCTATTAGAAATACCCTATCATCATTTGGGATTCTATCAAGGCATCTATCAAAAAAACAATCAAATCTAGCAAAACATCCATAAAAACAACATACAATAAAAAATTCACCCTAAATGGCATGACATGAATGCATGAAATGTAATATCTAGAAGGTGCCTATATGATGCATGAGATGGAATAACCTCACCTCATCAGGTTGAAATACAAATAAAACATCAACAAAATCAATGATAATTGTGCACATCATGTGAATAGCCCAATGGTGAAATGAAATAAATTGTAATAATTGAAAAACTAGAAAAATTGAAATATTCAACGTATGTTGGCATTTCCCGATACATGGGTTAGCTACTCCCAAGAACATCATATTAAAAACTACCAATTCCTTCTTATCCCTGTCTATAGGCTCAAAACAGCATGTCAAAGAATAAAAAACCTACCATTGATACCACATTGTAACAACCCAGTTCAGGTTGTCGCATAGAGCTTCCCTATACTTGGTTAGTCACATGGACTCAAGCTCATTACCCCGAATTCCATAGGCTATAGACTAGATGTGAGGGCCTTGGGTGTGACAATGTGGAAACTATGACCTCATTGGTAGAGTAACACAATGGAATAAAAATAGTATAAAACAACAGAATTAGTAATACCATACAATAATTAAACAACAAAATTTTAATAGTAAATAAAAAAATGAGGCATATATATATATATATATATATAATGATGCATGTCAGATATGTCAATGAAAGAATCCAAACAAGTCACAATTCTGGAATATAGTACTAAACCATTGTACATGGAAAACCAATAAACTCCAGCAGCATTGCAATCTTCACCAAGGTACCATACTCTCTAGCTCCATATCAGTCAAGTACCTGATGTAGAATGGTGATTTCACTTATCTATAACATCAACAATAAAATCTATTTCGGACCAAAATCATGACCAAAAAAGGGTGTGAGGTGAATCCCAATAAGCAACCACAAAATGTTCTTTGCCTAATAGTCAGTGAATACATAGAGCAGGAAATATGAAAAATGATGTAATAAACAAGGAAGTACTCATTACTAAACAAACCTACAGTTTCAAATACATTCATTTATATTTATCAAATTAAACAACCAATCATTAACATGAATTCTTATAGGAATGTTTCAAAATTTAATCCCTCTAGTTCAACTTAAACAATCACTCTCTGAGGAAGCACTTGACATCAATTCCTCATGAGGTCTTTTAATATTAAACTATAAAAACTATGAGGATGAACTCAATGGCCAATTCCCCATGCGGACTCGCATCTTGAAACTAAAAAAAACTCATAGGGAGCAGTCACATCCATCCACCTATAGTCTTGAAAAGTGAAAATTATAACAGACACTCTGGGAAAGCCCTCAGCATCTATTCCCCCTATTGTCTAAATACACTAGGTTCCAACATTACTATGTAAGTCAATCGTGAAAAAATTATATCGTGCAGCCAAATTAAATCTCGAATAATTCATAGATAAACAACTATAATGGATATCCCAAGAATGTCATATCGTAATAACTCCATCCAAACAACACTAGGAATGAAAAAATAGCCTAACAGGTAGTTCTAGACCCCACAGCTAATATCAAATAGGCATATGAAAACACATCCATGGTAAGGTAAATAACTTTATTCATAATAAAAAAAATCCAAACGCATGAAAACAATGCCTAGCATGGATTAACATGGTTAAATTACGAGACACACAATACCCTAAACTAGGATACTATTAAATTTTTGCACATATAATTCAAATAAATATATGGAAAGGCAGAAACCACCTACCTTGACATTATACGATAGATATAGTTGAACATGGGCCTTTGGATTGACATAGAAAACTTTAGATCTACAAAAAAAGAAAAAAATTTCAACCTTTAATAACTCAGAAGAGGGGAGAAATCATGAGATGAGGCTCTATAAGAAGGATGAACACACTGATGGGATTCTAATGCAACATACGATGTTTGATTCAGAGAATAGACATCAGCTTAGGGGATCAAATAATAATCAACGACATCTGTCGGTCCTGGATGAGATGGATTTATAAGAAATTGTTTCCGTAAATGAGACGTGCTCCTTGTCTGATATATCGAATAAGAAAAATAAACGGTGTGTATATGCATTTTTCGAGTCCCACCATAAGTGGCCCTTCCACATCGTCAAACGGTCATGTACATGGACATGAAATGCTCAAACATGGACTGGACTAAGTTCTAGTGTAGATGGAATGTACAAGGATGTAAATAGCGTGTACTCCTAAAATTTACCATATTTACTTTTCCCTAAAAAGAAACATGAAAACAAGATCTATACCTAAAAAATATATCTGGGATCATACAATAGAGTTATATTATTATAATATAATTATTTAAAATACTAATGTTTTAAAAAACATCATTACAATTGTGGTTGTGTTGAGACTCATGATTTTGAACCGGATTTAAATATGATGGTTTTTGAACTTTTTGCATTTACTAAATGGGACTAATATAAAATGAGCCTCAAAACAAAATTATAACAGATGGAACATTTAAAGTGATGTTTGTGGACTTCGATTAAGGAAAATTTTGATTTATAGGTGGCATGAAGATTATTGGGAGTAACAGACCATGAAAATCCATGTTTTGCAGAGCTGTAGAGGGAACAAAATTTTTCAAAACTGGGTGACAGATTATAGGAAATTTTGTGGCTTGGTTCAAGGGGAGAAGTGGCATTGTGCATGGTCTATGCACAATATTACAAACCATATGCCTAGCCCACATGGGATTATTTTAGAGGATGTATCCTCACACTATACACTGTATGGATTTCGAACGGTTTGGAAAACATTGTGAGTCAAACCATTATAAAGGGTCTATCTGAAAAAATTAAAATAAAATAAAATAAAATAAAATAAATTATATCTGAAAACTTATATCACCCCTCTCCCATTACCTAATCTGGATCATGCCTCCCTTTTAGGGCGCCCATTTGAGCCGCGTGCGGAACCACCCTTGGAAGAACCCCCTTCCCTAACAAAATCTACTAGATTTCATAAGGAATCTAGCTCAATCAACAAAGTAATCCTCCTCCAACCTTCCAATTCCATTGATCGTCCATCTCCTTATCATCCACCATCTGGTGTAGTCCTTATAGATAGCATATGATAGTGTTTGATCTGATTTCAATGATTCTTCATTTGGTATGATGTGCGAATGGACTCTTAGGTTTTGTTCATCTATTTTCAGAAAACTGTTACAAATATCGATGACATTTTTCTAGATTTTTATCATCACCAATGTTGTCACTTTAGTTTTACCATTTTTCAACTATGTCATTTCGTTTTTATTTTGGGTTTTTTATTTATGAGTCCCTAGTAATTATTTTGGGGTGTGTTGGTCCCTTCCGTATTAATTTTGAGTTCCTATTAATGTGTGCATTGGGTCTTGACCAATTTTTAGGTCACACATTCACATACTCAGGTATGAATATATGTAAATATATATATATCTACCATGTATGATTCCATCATGGAAAAGGTAACACATGAATTGGGTTATGTGATATATATATATATATATATATAATGGTTTGTATGTGCACGTGTGGAGCAGTTCCGGGATATCGATGATAATTATTTCAAGAGACGAAGCATTCATCTTGGTTCAACGTAGCCGTAGGGTTCCATTCGAAGCTCTCGGATGTTTTAAAAGAATTAACTAGTTTATTACTACACTATTAATATATTTTAATCGATAGAGTGAGTTATTTAAATTTAATTCCACATAAATTTGAATTTATTATGTTTCATGATTTAAATGATAAATGTATTAAGTGATTTGTTGATAAAAATATCATGATTATATAATAAAACCTCTTGAATGGAGGTGCATTGTATTAAATATAAAATTTTTTGGTTAGACCATTATGCATTATTAACATGTTGTATTGATATAGCTCATGGATTGAGGTTTAGTTTGAGATATGGCATGTTCAATACATGGCCCTTAAAGATATTAGAAAAAACTGAGTTTCCCTTTTTAAATGAATATAGCACCAAGGCACCGTTTATGTGATTTTCCCAATTTTGGATTGGAATCTCCCATGTATGATTTTTTTTCATGCTTTTAATTTTAGTGTTTTGAGAAATTTGATATACCATTCTGGTGTGGAGGTCCATATCATTATATGGGTAATATTTTCTATATTGAATGGTTTGAATCATCTAGTGAATTTCATTATGAATGTCACATGTATGATCACCACTTGACCCACCTAAGGTATATACTTCTATATGATAATTAAATATAACATATGGTTTGGTTGACTATTTTTAGAGAACCTTTCCATGATCATAGATGGTAGAAGAGAGAACATTATTAATTGAACATGACACACATGGTAATAATTAAATGGTTTCATGATACATGGCCTTGTTATTCTAATAAATGGGATATATTGAACCAAATGGATTTATTGATTACTTATGACAAGATTAAATGGTTGAATGACCAATTAACATGATAACACTAATTATAGTTAGGGGATTAAACATTATGAATCATATATGACATTCTTATCAAAATTAGAATGGGATGAATCTAGCTCTCCATGGATTCTAGATGGAGGGAATTGGGTGCTCAAAGACCCCTTTCAAAATTCGTGTACACAACCTTCTCAGATCGAGACCCTCCTAGAACCTTCTTCGTTTCTAACCATTGATGACTGGTATAAAACATTAGGATCCATCATGTATAACAATATGATCACATGGATTCACTCCATGGATCCATCACTATGAAGAAGGTGTTTTGGTTATATCCCTTCTAGTCCAGTCATTGGATAGTCATGTTTTAACTTGGATGAACTCCTAGGACTCAGTAGGAATGTTATTGTGGAATCATTTGGAAAGTTATCCATGGATTACACTCTTACCCATTACATGAATCCTTGGATACACTCCTTGGATAAACTATTGATTTGTAGGTTCAATTGTTTTATCCCAGCATGCCCAGTTATTGCTTCGCTGCATTTTACATTAGATGAACTCTTTAGACTCGATAGGTATCTTATTGTGGAATTATTTGGACTATTATAATTCTATTGCACTATTACGCATTTCCTAAATGTAGTTATTACTGATTGAGAGACCCTTTAGGTCAACTTTCCCTTTGTTAATACCTTGTATCATAATCAATAAAAAACATTAGATGTTTCTTTGTTACATCTTAGAAGCTTAACTGTTACTACCATATGAATTTTTTAATAACTAGTAATAACCAAATAATGAAATTGTTACATGTCTAGAGACCATTTGAAGGATGGATCAGGTACGTGGTCATTTAGTTCCATTGTAATTATTTTTATTGAATATAATTTTCCACGCACTATGTAATTAATATTGAATTGTTGGGATTGGGCTAGAAACCGTGGGTGCTGGGATACTGCTATTATTATCTACACCATACTCTGGTGCCCTCAGTACCTAATTAGAAATAATAATTTCAGGATCTAGGTTGATTGATGCATTTATTTCACCGATTAGTTAGTATGAAATGACCAAGATGGAGCTTGGTAAGCTCATGGAGATCACCCATGGGGATTTTATACCCCTTTTTATGGACTTATTATATTATAAATCAATCAATATTGTTTTTTTTGTTTTTTTTGTATATTATTACCCTTCCATACATTAATCTATAGTATAAACTGGTATTATCCACATTTCTTCAGTTATATAAGAATATTTCTTCTGTAGCATTGTAAATTATTTATTACTACTTATGCTATTGATTTCAATTAATCTGTAATACCATTTTTAATATCTTATAAGAGTTTATATTATCTTTGATATAACCTCCTAACACCCTCCTTATAAGTCGTCAGGCTCTAGAATATGGGGGGATTCTCTTGTTTCCATTTGACCCGCTATATAGACTACATGTTCATTGGTAAGTCAGGCTGGGACGTTACAATGTTTTATGAGAGAATGTTAAATTTTTCATTTGTCTTACTATTTTTGGATAGGTAGACATAAGGTTATGAATTTCTTGGCACTTCCTTAATATATTTTCATGTAACTAATCACCACATGTATGGGAAATTAAAATGTGGCCATGGATGGGATTGATGTTCATTATATTTTCTATTATAATTTATATGATTTCACATAGAGTGATTATTGTACATTTGAATGCTTGTTATTTAGGAGTTATGTTTTTTTACCCTTGGATCGTTAGGGAAAGGATGTTGGATTGCATGCATCATACTAGGAAAATCAAAATTAACTTGTCATTCATATTCCATTCCATGTAGTTTCATTTAACGATTATCTATTAATTAAGGTTTGTGCCTTATTTTTTATTACCTGCTTAGATTTATATCTATTTAGGCAATCCAATAGCATGCCCTGTATGTTTAATACTCACTATAGAATGTTTTAATGATTTTACTTCCATTTTTATGGGATTTCAGCATGTTTCTCTGTTTTATCTTCTTGTTGGGACATACTAGCATGCTTTGATATAGTATTGGTTAATTTTTGTTAATTTAAATTGTTTTGATAATGATGGGAGCCAGTTTTCAATTGAAATGTGTTTGGGAACATTATACATGTGAAAAGGTAAACAGTGTATTCAAACCATTGTAAAAGGACGCAGAAATTTAAATGATAATGTGATTTTTATTTAATTGGTTCCAATTTCCACGATGTAAAGTGTATGGGTGCTTTATTGATTGTTATATGGCCACCCTTGTGACTGGATTTTTATGTATTTTAGCATGTTATAATTTTTAATTAATTGGCTAACTACATAAATGCACAAATAGGACCATGTATGCTTTTTGGAGAAGTTTCCTTAGGAGAATACCTAATATGAGTGTTTGAAATTATATTGTCTTGAAAAATGATATTTGGTTCCATTTTGATGATCCTAGGTTTATTTAAAATTGCACCCTCAAAGGTAGCCTTATCTGTTGAATGGAATTTGTGTGTTAAATCTCCTACTTAATGAAGGGAAGTCATTAAATAGAATATGTTTTAAAAAGGATGTTGTTGAGACTTTCCAACTCCACTCTAAAGTAATGAAAATTATTTTAAATGGTTTAATGAATAAATGTGACATAAAATAAAGGGCTTGGAAATGGAAGCTACAATGGTTTAACTTTTTTGAAACCCTCATGTATGTGTAGTTAATGTTTCTCTTTGTGTATCCTAGGAAAAGAAGCATGAGAAATTTCTATAGATGTAATTTGTTTAGCAATGTCTTAGACGATTGGGTTATAAGTCAGAGACATCAGTTTATTTGACCTGGTGGGACGAAGCATTTTCTTTGTAAGGGTCTCGCTCATAGATGGTAGAACCCTTATATTTTTAATTTCCTTACTAGAGCTGTGATAATTCTAATGTTTTGTGTTGTTCTGGTGCCATTATCCATAGTAGGACTTTCAGTTTACAAAGAATCCATTGTTTAGATAGATGGACATGGTTTCATTAGCTATTTTATGGGTGTCAGAAGGGGTGATGCACATTTTCAGTAGTGTATACATTCCTTGGGCATGTTTTTATGGTTCATAGTTCATTTGATCCATTAATATTTGTATTAATTTATGAATAGTCAAGGAGTCATCAAGGATAATGGTCGTTTGGGGATACATTACTATGAAATAAATTTTATGTGCTGTTGAGTATGGTGTCAAGTCATCTCCATGTTTTGTGAACTGGGTGATAAGGAATCCAGATCATCCCAATTCATTTGATGTAGAATCTCAATACTTGGGTGGGTTGACACACTGGAATCATTGGTTTTTTTCATGGTATTCTTTAATGTAGGTGAGCATGGCTCGGAGGAGTGACACACATACAGTTAAAGTATTTTTGAATAAGTGTACATGTGTGTGGCTAGTTGTCTTCGTATCCTTTAATGACTATGACAATCATTATATGGGGAGTGTCATTAAGGTTTTGTTAAATTTTCTCCTTCCTAGTAGAAGGAAATAAATCCATGAGTACCATTGAAAAGGATCGATTCTACTTAAAATCCCTTTGGGATTTTCAGGTTTGATAATGTAAGTTCTTGCTTAGAAGCATGAATTTGATTGGATTTATAGTGTATGAATCCTTGGGAAAAACATCTGTTCTTGGAGGAATTTAGTGGATAAATCAAGATCAATCATAGAACACCTTGGCTAGTAAAGTAATGTGTTCAGTTAAATGTGGCACATTGACAGGTGAAGTCGAGCATCTTCCTTGGAGTCTACCAGTAGTGGCTCGACTATTTTACCTTCCATTAGTTGGGTGTGTTTCACTAAGAACTGTTTCAACCAACTTAGTTAATTCTATAATGTGAAGATAATTTCCCCTATTTTGACATCATCCTAGATTCACTAAGAGAGTTTCAGTTATATGCAATAAAAATGATTTAAAAATTGTTGCTCTTGTAGGGTGATCAATATCAGTGTTCCATGATAACACATGGTAATTATTGATGATTTATAAATACTAAGTGATTCATGGGATCCCATTTTGTAATTCATTGTTTGTAATAATAGACTACTACCATTACTATTGAATTTCTCCTACCGCAAAAAATGGGAAACTTCGAGATAAGTTATCCATGTGGCTCAAATCATTCTCTCTTCTTTTAGTTCAATATTTTTGGTTATAAGAAACCTTTTAAAAACATATATCCAGGTGAAGTAATGTATGGTTTTATGGTTGAAAATGTATTCTGAGAAAGATTTCATGACCAGTTTCAGTTTGGTCTATCAGGATTCAGCTATTAAGTATTAATGAAATCATGTGAGGAGCATCATTAGAACTCTTATTGGTGACCTTTTTATGGATATTATAATGGTGGGCGTATCATGGAATTGAATTAGACCCTTTCTAAAGTTAATACATATGGTGGAGGGAACCATCAATCATATGTTCATTAATAAGAATATGTTATCCTATATCAAACTAAATGAGAAAATTAAATCTCTATTTTTTGTGTTTTGATTGGAAAATGAGATTTTGTTTAGGTTGTAAAGGATTAAGTATAGAATGAAGAATAAGTTATTAAATGTGCACTGGGAATTGGAAACATAGTGAAACATTCTGAAAAATACAACATGACCTATAATTATTGGGTAATATCAATTTATTTTCTGATAGATTTTTGTGGATGAGATGTTTTACAATGGGGATATTGTAAAATCATTCATTTTTGAACCAGACTAAAATATGAAGGTTTGTGAAATTTTTCATTTACTAAATGGGATGAATTTAAATTCAAGCCTTAGAATGAAATTAGAAGAGATGTAACATTTCATAGTGATGTTTTTGGATGTGGGTGAAGGATTATTATGTTTCCCTAATTTCTCTAGGTGTTTTGGGAGCAACAAATCCATATATTACATTTGTTGAAGAGCTACATAGGGAAGACTAATTGTTTTAAACTGTGTGTCCCATTGAAAGAAAACACACCGCCTGGTTCAAGGGGGTTGGGTCATTGAGAATGGGTTGCACACAATTTTAAAAAAAAAATCTATATGAAACATGTTGTGATTTTGGAGGTAGAAGCATTGAACTATACACTTCCCATCTTGGGCGCGGTTTGGAAAACTCTGCAAGTAGACCTATATCGAAGGGAATGTTTTATGAAATGGTATTGAATTAAAATAAAATAAATGAAAATAAAAACATTCACTAAACTCACCCCTCTCCACGTACATACCACTAGGCAACCCCTTCGATCTTCACATAGATCTCCCTTGTACGAACTAACTTCCATGATGAAATCCACAAAATTTTTTGGGATTTCATGCTCAAATATCAAATTTAAGACACCTACCTTCATACTCCTTCCATTATCTATCATTTTACATCTCTTTGGGCATATTTTGATGTTCGTAAAAACACCCTTAGTTAGTTTTTTATCTTAATTTTGTGTTTCATCCTTAGACATGATGTGTGAATGTCATCTTGGGTTAGGATCATGTGTTTTCTGACAACCGCAGATGAAGGCGATACTGTTCGGCTGAATTTGGTTCACTTCAAACTGTTTATGGTTATGTATGCCTTAATTCCTTGATGTCTCTTATTATTTGTCTGGGGTATTGTAATTTTTGATTCCTTGGTAATTATATTGGGGTATGTTGGTCCTTGTCGAATTAATTTTGAGTTCCTATTATTGTCTGTAGTTCTGTTTTCTCAATTTTGTGGGCGCACATGCATATACGTAGGTATGAATATATATATATTTATTTATATTACATTTACATGTTACGTCATGGAATGTGGAATACATGAATTGGGTTAAGGAATATATATATATGTATATCTGAAGTTATGTGTGTGCATGTATAGAGTAGTACCGGGTGACCCTTGATAATTATGTCAAGATACAATGTGTTAAAATTGGATTCCACCTTGAGGTATGATTCCATTCCATTATCTAAAATTTTATAAATTCATTAATTAGTGTATTAATATAATTTTATTATATTTTAATCGATGTAGTTACGTCTCTAAATTTAATTCCTAAAAATGTGAATTTAGAATGTTTCGTGATTTAAATGAAAAATGTATTTTTTTTAATAATCTAATTCATGATTTTGTAATAAAATTAATGTAATAATGGTGCACTATCAAAAAGTTAAAAATTATTTATTATATCTTTTTGTTTTGTTGAAATGTAGTGTTGATATTTATTATTCATTGAATTTATGCTTGAGAAATGGAGTGTTTAGAAAATTTCCCCTAATGGCATTATGGAAACTGATCATTCATTTTTAAATTATTTAAGAACCAATGCACTATCTATGTTATTGCGCTATTTTATATAGGATTTAACCATATGTGATGTTTTTTGATACTTTTCGTTTTAGTTTTTTGACACGTTTGAGCCACCATTCGGGTGTTCTTGGATTTAACTTTCTATGGCTAAGATAGTCTAAATTAAGAGGTTTGATTATGATGTGAATTTCATAATGTATAGAACCATGTATACTCAAATCTTGACCATCCTAAGGTATTCGATTCAATATGATAATTAAATGTATTGGAATGTTTGGTTTCACATCCATAGAATACAATACAATGTTCATTGATGGTAGTAGAGTGAACCTTATTAATTGAACATGACTCTCATGGTTTTAATTAAATGTTTGTAGTCTAATGGACATGTAAAACTAATGAATGTAATGGGATGAACCAAAAGGATTTATTCATTACACATGACTTGATTTTATGTTTTCATGACCAATTATCCTGATCAATCAAATGAACGCGAATGGATTGAACCATATGAATTATATATGACTTCATCATCAAAATAAGAGTGTCCTGACTCGATCTCAAGTTGTATTCCTACATGAATTCCATGAGAACTCATGGAACCCATCCTGAAATCAAGGAAATAGATTTATTAGGTTGAGACCCACCTAGAACCTGATAATTTTCTAACAATGAATAACTGATATTACACTGTGGGATACCTCATGTATAACTACATGATTCCTTGCATAATGTCCTTCGATCCAGCACTGACAAGTAGATGAAATTGTTAAATCCCATTAGGCTTAGTCATATCTTATATAATTTTTACATTGGATGAACTCCTTGGACATGGTAGGCTTATTATTGTAAACTTCATTGGATAATTCTCCATGGATTATATTATTAACCATAACATGATGCCTTGGATACACTCCATTGATCCATTATTGACATGTATGATTAATTATTGTAGCCCACCAAGCCTGATATTTTCGTATACCCATTTTACCTTGGATGAACTCATTGGACTCAGTAGCCATCTTATTGTTGAATGACATAGACTATGCTCATTGATAACACTATTACCCATAGATAGGATTTGATTATTACTAATTTTGAGTCCATTGAGGTATATGTAACATTGTTTATTAACTTTTAACATAATTATTAAATATCATTATAGGTTTCATAGTTACATCCATAAACTATCACTATTCCTAACATATTTCTTATTTATATACTGGAAATAACCAAAAAATAAACTAGTTATATTCTTAGAGACTAGCTTGGGGGTATAGTAGGTACTTTGGAATTTAGATACATTTCACTACTTAACATTTTATATATATTTCTCCACATTATTTAATTTATATTGATCTATCAGGATTGGGATAGACATTTTTGGTGTTGGCCTACTGACATTTTTATCTCACACCGTGCTCAGGTACACTTAGTACCTATGTAGACCTTATAATTGTAGCTCTAGTTTTTTTTGTTCAATTGCATGTTCTTGGGAGTTATGAGCAAAGGATAGATCTGTTGCATGGGATGCTCATGGATATATCCCATGGGGCATTGATGTCATTTCTTTGTTACTATACATTAATGTAAGTAATTATGTATTGTTTACAACTTTTCATTATATATCATTACCATGTCAAGCATTCAACTGTTCTATAAACTGGCAGTGGACAATTTTTTTCAAATATATGAGAAACTAGCTTCTAATTCATATTCAATTATTTATTAATGCTTCCACTATTGATAATTATCAAATCTATAATATAACTATGAATCACTTATAAGATGTTATATTCTCTCTGTTATAACCTAATGAGTCCCTCGTTAATAGTTGGCAATATCTGGCATTTGAGGAGGCGTATGAGGCTCTGTGACCCAACATTCCGACTATCAGTTTAGGGGTAAGATGGTTTAGGATGTTACAAAGTGATATTCATAATGACTAGATATTGTAAGGTAATTTAAAAATAGAGAGAGAACAAGATATTTTCCATGATGAATTCAACCCTTCTCTAATTTCATTCCTTCATAGTGATGGATTTTGGACTCCATGGAACTGTTGTTGTCCCAATACATTATATCTATTTATGAATGAGATATTTTGGTACATAATAATGGATAAATTTAAGTAAAAGTTTTTTTTAGTGTGGGTAAAGGAGGAGTATATTTATAGGTAGTTTTTCTAGTATTTCTATAAATACATAATAAATAATATTTATGGAATGTTACAGTTCAGGTAATGTGGAACCAATGTGATAAGACAATGGAAATATATAACAAATAACAAAAAAATATATAATTTAGAGGTAATTTTACCGAAATTTAATGCGCTTATGCATTAAATTTAACTCTTTCACCTCATTATAACAGTTACCGAAAAATCATTTTTCACCTCAGTAAATTACTTTTTCCAAATAATGAAATTTAACCACTATGAAATGATGAATTTAAATATTATAAAAATGAATCTAAAATTTTATGTTAAATTTGAAAATGTTCTTATAAGTAATTATATATTGAAAAGTAAAATCATGTAAATATTTTTTAAACTATGTTTTTAGCATTACAATGGTAGTACGCATTAATTAGTAATAAAAAATAGATGAATGTAAATTAATTTTTTTATAGAAAAAACATAAAGTTAAATAAATCACAGTACCTATATATAAAAATTATAACACTAAAATTGTAACATTAAATTTAATATGAATATAATGTTATTCAATTATATAATTTATTGATCGTAATTAAATAATATATTATTCCTTATAACTAGTTAGTTATTTATTTGATTGTGTTTTATTTATTTTTCTATTTTTACAAAAAAATTATACATATACATTATTTAAGTATTTGTTAAAAAATAATGAATTTTATAATAGGTAAAAAATTCATTAAAAATATTTAAATTCAAGAATTAATATTTTAGAAATGAATTCGTTTAATTTTATTTTAGATAAACACTAAATATATAATTTATATCAAATTTGAATTGTAATCATTCCATGTATAAATTCAACAATATACATATTTGATACATATATACTCAATGACCAAATTTCCAAGAACAATATAAATACATCCATTAATTCAATGAGTATATATATTGATCAAATTTTATTCATATATATGACATTACATGATTCAATAATATTAACTCACTATATTAATTTTTTATTGCCTCAAATAATATATATCATATTTATAATGATTTTACTATGTCCCCTTGTTATAATTAGTGGGACGACCTTTAAGGGAAATCACTACATTTTTTATTTTAGTCTAATGGAAATTTTCAAATATTTTGTTTTAATTATACTAATAATTTTTTTAATGATGTTTCAGATTTATTTTTCATAATATACCAATTTATAATAATTATTGTAAAATACTATTATAAAAATAGAATCATTTGTTCAATTTATTTCACTATTCCACATGGAACGTATTATTCAGCATATTCATGGAATAAAAATGTTCGTTGTATCATTATACACTACTTAAAAATATTATCCAATAATAATTCATTACATAGATGATAATATATGTGGTTACTTTTTCCATATTATATCTTCAATTTCCCACATCAGTTACATAATGTTATGATTCCATAAGATAATTTTCACCAATGGGTGGTCTTTCTTTTAGTACATTGTATTTATAATCCAATATCCCCACAGATCATTATTCATAATAGAGATGTTGTTATAGTTATACATCTTTTGAATTCAGTACATTTGATGGATTGTGTATTGAATTCAATAAATGTTATATATGAAAAACATCATTCACTTATGATTGGATCTATAGAAGCGTTTGGTGGTAACCTATAGTCCATAAGAAATCAATTATCATAAAGGGGTCATCATACCTTGGGCTAAAAATTTCTTTTTTCGCAAATATTATAACATAATTTTATGGTGATATTTAAAGGAATTACATATCTCCCACTATATATTCCAAATTGCACCAACTATTGTCAAAATCAATATTTTTTAAAAATTAGGTTATATTGATATAAAGATGGATGGATTGAATATAAATTAATATTCATATATAATGATATTGTCACAATAACATTTACACTACAAACATATCCTAACTTTTTAGAGATCAACACATTTCCCTATAAAGAGCCTCAATGTTTTCCATTTGAATATAATAATTGAAACTATAATTTTCTGAGTAATATACTATAAGAATAATTTAATACTCACCTCCATTTAAATCTATATAACATTAGATAAAAATAGAATTATAAATTTTAATGGTTATCCTAGATTTATCATTAGTTTGATGTTGATAAATTATACTAACTTAACATGAAATTTCTCCCCAATTATGATGTTCAATAAAGTTAAAAAATCACTTATTTTTCATCTATGATTTTAGATCATATAAAAATGTACTGTATAACGACTACAAAAAAATTGATTGATCTTATCAAAATATAGAATAAACAATATTTATTATGATATTGGAGAAATTTTTATGTCTAAAAAGAATAACTATGAATTTAGTTTGCCTATATGTTTTATGAAATGTTGTATTATGTATATCAACACTTTTCACTCTTAATTAATGATATATAGATTAATGGTATATCTTTGAGAGGTGTTGATCCCATATAAGTTGGTAAAATATCCACCAACACATGGTAGAGGAAAATATTTCTTGAATGTGAAGTTGTTATGTTCATGATAATCAATAATGATATCCCTTAATCCATTATTTTTATTAAAAAATGATTTGTTCCCCCAAGGTGAAGAACATGGGTGTATAAAACCAATTTTCATGATTATTTTATAAAATATTATGTAATTACACCTATTAAATTATCATTATTCTATATATACTCTTCTATATATGAATGTTACCAAAAATGTGTTGAATAGAAAACTCAACCATATAGTTTGTGGGAAGACTAAGAAACACTTATTTAAACATGATGATGTATTACTATTTGGTCATTGTATCAACAAAACTGAGTTTTTCTCAAACCATTTGACAAATAAAACACCTCATGAAAGGATATTAAGATATATATATATATATATGGGATTTGGTTTTTTAAAATATAATGTAATTAAACATATTAAAGTTTCATTATTCTATATAAACTCTTACATATACTAATGTTACAAAAAATGTTTTAAATAGAAAACTCAACCATATAATATGTGGGAAGACTAGGAAACACACATTAAATTACGATGATGTATTACTATTTAGTCATTGTATCAAAAATACTGAGTTTTTCTCTAACCATTTGACAAAAAACACCTCATGAAGGGATATTAAGAAATATATATATATATATATATATATGGGATTTGGTTTCCATTGGATATTTATAGTGATCTGTTTAGTGATATATATCAATGGGTCGATTTGAGATTTGAAATGTGAATTATTAATCCAAAATATTGATATGGGATCTATATAGAGAAGGTTAATAAAATTCGAAAATAAAATGAAATTAAACTAAATGGATATTAAATATAGAGATTAGTGGATCCCTTCTATAAACATATATTTTCTTCAGAACCATTACTAATGGAATATTCATTTAGAGCTTGAAATGTACAACAAATTTTTATAACAAATAAAAAAAAGATACCCACATAACTTATTTTTTCTTATTTATGAATAGAAATCACCCAAGAAATTTAATGTTGAAACAATACACCAAAAAATATTTTAATAATTTAAATGATATATAAATAACATAATGAATTACTTAACATATTTATGTTGTTTTTGATGAAGTTATGCTCTCATATGGAATGATGAAAAAATTTTCCGTAAGATATTCAATATTGTGGTTATGAATAAAAATAAGTTAGTTGGATAATTTTCAATTAAATTATTAGATTTAAATGTTATATGACATATTATAAATTTAAATATATGTATAAAAAAGTGTGTAATGGAGTGAATTTATAGCCTCCATGTTTTTAACAATTATATTTCATTTTTAAAAAAAATAAGGGTATGAGTTTCTCATATTAGAATCCCATCATTGAGATGTACTTCATATTCACCACCAGTTTTTTTCCTGTTATGTATATAATACACCATGGATTTTCATTATCATAATTTCATTCTAATTAAAAGGATTTACAAATCCATTTCAAGTTCTATCTTTTAGCAGATTATGATTCAAAATATACCAAAAAGAAATTGTTTTCTAATCAAATCCAATTTAGAAATCTACATAGTTAAGGGGTAATTATTAATATAGAGCAATTTTATTTAATTTCCTTGAAAAACACATATTTTTTCATTTTTTATTATTATATTTAGCGATTAAATGTATTTATACCATTTTACCTCTGTTAGGATCATAATTCGACTAGAAGGGTTCTTCCCTGTGGACCCAAACTAATTAATTATTTTTAGTCGGGAATTATTCTATTACATGGACATGTTCACTGTGTTTATTTATTAATTTAAATAACCATAAATATGTGATCTCTTATGATTATATTATATTTACTAAATTTATCTTTACAAAATCACTAATTAAATATTTTTAACACCTTCCACATTATTTCACATTTCCTAAAACATTCATTAGTTTAATCTACTATGAACCATATCAATGTTATAATTTAATAATATGTAAATTTTAATCACATTATCCTATAAAATATATTTCTTTTAAATAAAATATATTTTTCAAATATTTCAATGAAAAATTATTATTATCCAAAAAAGATTTTTTCATTTATGTCAACATTCATTTGTTTATTTTCCACTTACATGGGGGTATTCTTTAATGTTACCTTAAAAACTCATTATCTAGAAGTATTATGATCAGGTATAATTGATATTTTAATGAATCATATTTCCTTCTCATGGTGAAATAGTTCATTGATGGAATTATAAATTTTTTTCATGTTCATGTAGAACATGAATCTATTTTTATTATTTTAGTGATGGGTGTGACAAGAATTATATAGATATCTAATTAATATGTTAAAAAATTATATCTTACCTTATTAATATTAAGTTTATGGGGAGTCTACCTATTCAATTACGGTAATATTCTCAATATGTTTATGCAAATCAAGTGTGATCACAATCCTGTCAAGGATTCTATCAACAATGTTCTAATGGTCTTAGATATAAGATTTAAAACAGGGAAAATAATTATATCTGTGTTTTTGAGACATTTTATTTCTTCATACTAGATTTATAAAAAAGTTATATTTTATGTAATAATTGGTTATTGATTATTGATTCAACTTTCCATCCATTGGTGTTAGTTTTTTACTTCGTCTAATTACCATCCTTTTTTTCATTTAAATATTTAACTTAAAATTTTTATTTGAACTTATCGGATGGGTTTACCTCCTTTAGAAACATGGTTTCTCTCAAGGGACACTTTCTTCATGAATATCTTTTCATGTTCCTCCTTTTACATATCCTCCACTGTATTTTCATCCGTCCATATCAGATGTTCCATTCTCTTTGTGGTTGTGTCCTTCTACCAAGGCCTTGTTCATATCAACCTTTACTCTTTCTCATATATCTATTTCCCTAGCATTGATGTCTATATTTTGAATTGGATATTATGGGTGGTTTGGGATGTGCTCGTGGGGAGCTCATCATTTTTTCAGAAAGTCACAGTGCTAGTTGATGTTGTTTTATATTATTTCTAGTGATCTCAATTCATTGGTAGTGATCCATTTTTCTCACACAATAGTGTAGATAGATCTAGGGAATTAAATGTTACTTTTTTTTATAGTTTTTAATGTTTTCAGGGAATGGTTCTATATACTTATTTTATTTTGGGTTGTTGTTGTCTTCTAGCAATGCAGCTCTCATCGGAAGGATGCAGCAGCGATAGCTTCCGAATGGTATTCAGAAAGCAGAAGAATAGTGGCTCAAGGATGTTATATATAGTGTTATGTTGATGAAACTAGGCTCAATGCATCTTGTGTGGAATTTTAAATTTTAAATGATTTGGAAAACATGAAATTAGTATACGACTGGTTTGAATATTTTTTTGGTTGATGAACTTTTTTTATTTTGAATATGTATTTTGAAATATGGGGTCTTCTTGTTTTGAATTTTTTAATTTATGGTTATAACTAAACCATAAAAGGCTATTAGAATATTGAAAATTCATTTGTTGGAGGTTTTATGAATCATTGTGATTTCAAATAATTTTTCATATAATTTTATTCAATATATATGTATGTTATGTTTGGGTCAACATTGGTTACGTGTCATTTATTTTTCTATTCTTGGTTCTAGATGTCTAGATTTTGGAACTTCCACATAAACAACATCATTAGGTTCTATTATAGGCTTCGTGAACAAATCCTAATAATATGATACAGATATAGGTGTAAAATTCTTTTGAAACCCAAACAATCCTTAAAACCTAAATTAAATTGGCTTGATAGAATTGGGATGTTATCATTTCACTATTAGTTGTTTTCACTAATTATTCATATATAATCACTAAAGTTCTGATTTATCGATTTTCATGAGAGTTATATACATAAATATGTGTTTAGAATCATAATCAAACATGTCAGCTAAAATTCATGGATGGATGATAATAATATTTTTCTCCATGTGGATCATGTTTTAATAATTATATGACACCAAAAAGGATTGTATGAATGTTAAATTAAAATATCAAGATTAATTAATTTAATAAAACATTAATCCTAAAATTCCATAACCTAATACAAAATCAATTCATGTTTTTATATTACCTATTTATCCAATATCTATATTGTCATAACCTATGTTGATTATTAATAAATTTTATTATTATCTATAACATAATCTTAAATTGTTTTAATGCCCACCATGTTACCAATAAAGATAAATAATTTACAACATAAATAAATAATACAAAATAAAAATATTCATATCGAATATGTTCTTCTAGGAAATAACACACATTGATCCGAGTAGTTTATTTATTTAGAATATTAGATACATAAACATCATATTATATATTGATTCATCAACAAATCTGATCAAAATTACATGCACAAGATACAATTCTAGATATTTCCTCCATAATATTATTATTCATTACCTAGAGATTGGAATCATAAAAAAAGGGTGATCTAATATTCTCACTAGTGTATACAAAAAATGATATCACATTCATGAAATTTAAAATTTTATAATGAGTATTATAAGTGATCTTAAGATGGAATATTTTATATAATAACATAATTAATTTCCATGATCATATAATAAAATGATTTTACACATTAAACTATATATAAAAAATCAGTAATCATGAATTAAATTTTTAATAAAATATTAAATGATGCTTAAGTATCTGGAATGAGATTAAAATATGGAAAATGAATTACCAGTTGTATGAAAAAAAACTATATTATCAAATTTTATGGGTAGATTAATGATTTTACATTGTTTAATTGTGTCTAATAGTTTTATAAAATTTAATAAGATATCTTATTTGGAGATTAATGATTTTACATTGTTTAATTGTGTAAAATCTAGATAATGTATTGGAGAATACATCCAAAGTGTTATTTATATTTAGATATTTATAAAATATAAGAGTAAATACACATGGATGAAGGATTAAAAAGTTAAAAATGTAAATGATGTAAATTTTACTGAATATTGTTTTGATAGCCTACAATAAGAATATTTACTATAAGTCCATAGAAATAGAGCTCATGATGCCTTTGGGGATTTGAGGGATTCCATAAAAGTAATCTGAATTTTTTTATATACATTAAAAGACTAATGTTTATTTTAATTTAATTTGAATTAATTTAATGAAATATAAATTTCTAAACATATATCTATTATTGAAAATTTTTATATATAATGAATAATTTTTATGTTTCATTTTAGTACTATAGGGAAAAAATATGACAAGGTCATACATTTGAAATTTTTCTAATGATTAAGAGATTAAAAAGTCACTTCTATGAAGTTATAATCATTTTCAAAAGTATATATATTGAGTTTTGAATATTCATAAAAATAATAGAAGAGTATATAATGAAATCATAATAGTGATTTTCCACCTATGAATAGTAATCAATGACTTTAGAAAATCAAATATAACTTCATAAGTGTATTCATAGATTTTCGTTGAGTATAACTCATGAATCATAAGATAAGTCCATGACATTTGATGAATCATATGAGAAACCTGAATATTATTTAGCCAGATGAATAGAACATCTATGTATTGAAATTTTATGTATTATGGTGGACGAAGATAATAGTTTCCAGAAATAAGTTTCTATATATGATTTTACTTTTAGATGATCAAAATGAGGTTATTAGTTGATTTAAACATAAAAATGAACCTAACAATTAAGAAATTCAATATAAATAATTAATATAAGATGGTCTATATGGGGTGTGAAATATGTTTAACCATGGACAATTACATAGTTTTCAAATATTGTTAAAATTAATTAATTATTGAATATAATGAAACCATATCTCTGGAATATTGATCACATCACTCATGATAAAAACATAATCAGGAATTGTAAATTCATCATTTGATAATTATTTTAGGAATATTCAATGATAGTTTTTAGGATCTATGATTCATTGAGTTGGGATGTTCAATTGATAATATTTTTTAATTAATTTGTATATGAAAATATTATTAAAAATATAATTTTGTTGAAAATTTCATTTAGTACTTCAAAAATAAAATTGATTTTGATATAGGATATGAATGAGTTAATGACGTATAGTAAATGGGTTTTATAGAAATAAAAAAACTTTCATTCTAAAATGATGAAATACCACAAAATAAGTTACGAAGAGTATGTTATTTTCATATAGTTTTTAACAATGATATTATGTTGGTTTTTAGGGAATAATTCGAAGAATGATAGAATCAATGGATTAATTTAGAAATGTTTACAAAACATATTAGATAGAGAGAAATTGAATTAAATGATAATGTGAAGCCTATAGAATTTAGTAAATACAAGAAGATGAGTAAAAATGTATGGAGGTCATTTTAGAAACCAAAAAAATGCAATCAAGGATATTAGAGATTTTAACTAAGATTTGATGAATATTTTCAAAATGAAGTAAATAGAAAATATATTTTCTATATCCAATTTATAAAATAGAAAAATAATAAGACGTAATAATATAGAGGGGAAGAAAATAAAATATGGAATATTTTTTTGAAATAATAAAGAGAATAACCACCATTTCATTAAAAATAAAAAAATGATAATATAATATTTATATTGATTAAAAGTTTCTATCCCTCACATATACATCCAATTGATTTTCGAAAAATAATTATGAATTTGTCCTCAATTCTATGGAATGAAATCAATTTTACCAAATTAGTATTTGATAAATGATCTACTAATTATAAATATTCTATTACAGTTAAATATAATAATTTTAAAATAATTTAATCACTGCATTTAATTATTAATCATATTAAATAAATATGTTAGTAATTTGAAACAATTTATAAATAAATTTTATATTAAAATAAAATAATTAAATATAACTAAACATGATTAAATAAATACTTATATTAAATTTTACTTATTCTTCCAATTTGTCATCAAAAATTTATAATTTTTTATGATTCATAATTGTATAGTCAAATGTACATGTTTTTCTTATTATTAAAATATCATGAAATAAAAATATAAAATAAAAATACGATATAAATGAATTTTAACTCATTGATACAAAAAATATTTCAATTAAATCTATATTAAAATTAAAAAAATATAGAGAGAAAAGTAATGAACTTCAAATATCAAAATTAATCCAAAATTATAGGGTTATGTATATTTGAATTTTGAGAAAAAAATTAAACACAATCCTATTGAATGGTTTACATATAATGATTCAATATTCTAATTAGATGGATGTCTAGATTTTAGCGACCACATAATAACAAAACATAATGTATTTTTTCATTTTTTGTTTAAAATATTAATGAATTTCCATAAGAAGAGGGATTTATTTTTCTATTTTGAACTTAATACATAGAAAATAATGTTATCAAAATATTAGAGAATTATTTTTTCTAAACTCATATGACAACATATACACCGTAAAATGTAAATATAATTCTTGTTGTGATAAATCATAATCATAAAATTATTTATCTACTTTTTATATTTCTAAATAGAATATAATATTTTATGAAGAATAATAATTATTTAATTAATAAATGACTACATATTGTACATCACGTATCAGTAAATATATATTTTCTATCAATTTTATTAAATTTAATTTCATATATGTTAATTTAAATAAATAATATATCATTTTTTAACATGATAGTTAAATAAGAATGAATTCTACAATGATTGTGATGCCCCAAAAAACTAAAGTAAGAACGTTGTATTCAACAGTGTTTATGACATGCGACCGCAAGCGTGTACGTTAATATATTATCTATATACATAATAATATATATAAAATATAATATATATATTTCAATGCATGAAACATTGAGTTCGTAACAATTTATGTGACATGGAGTTAGCGTATAACAAAAGCAACAATGACCTATATCTATATCTTCCGATATACACAAAAGTGACATTTTTTGATGGATTGCGATATTTGAAATACCATGTCTTACAGATAAAAAATCTGTAATTAAATTATTATTATTTAATTTAATAAAATATAATTACGCTGTTATGAATATTATTAACTAAATTATGAAAATAAATGTTTTATACAAATTAATCATTGGTTAGAAATAATATAGAAATTAATATAATAACCAATTACACATTAAAAGTATATTTTTATAGAAAACTATTATTATTATCATAATGATGCTATACCCTAATTGATTAAATTTATTAAATTTAGTGACTCATATTAATGTAATAAATATCCAAAATATTGAATCAATTATTTTTTATATTCATCCTATGGATTTGGTTAACATAAGATAAGAGAAAACACAATACTTCACAGAAAAACCTATATTTTAATTGAGGCATTATTACAATATTTTAATGGGGATCCTATTTTAAATTGTAATTTTGAAATTTTTTTGAATTTAATTTCGTAAAATAAAAATTATTTTTTATTTTATAATGTCAAAATTAGCATAGTGTGGGTTTTTTAGTTTTTATCGAGATACTTCAGATTTTAGTAAATAGTGAAATTATTGTGTTTTAGTTAATAGTTTCCTTTTATTTTAAATAAGTGTTAACAATAAATTATATTATAATTTTATTAAAGATGCATTGGATCAATTATACTTATATTAATACAATTTAGAGCATTATAATTAATTTACCCTTTTATATTTCATATAAAAATATACCAATGTTTTTAACATTTTTCTACTAAATCTATATAATCATTCATTCTATGAGATTATAATTAATACTAAAATATATTCTTATATTATATGGGTTTTTAAAAAACTAAATACACAATTTAAATCAAGATAATAATTTTATCTAATAATATGAACTTAATTTTTGACAAAAAATATTAATGATAGTGATTAAAATTAATCAAAGAGATTAAGGTGTAATTAGGTGCAAAATGGAATTGAACCATGTGATTAAAGACCCAAAGGACCTATCAAATTTTCCAACACCCTTTAGATGTACATACATCATCCATTCACAGTATATTGATTATTCTGGGATGTTTTCTTAAGAATTTTCTTAGGTAATATCATGTGTACACATAACTTATTTTCATGAATACCAAGTGAGTAATTTTCTTTTCCTATAAATGGCCACCACCTCAACCCATTCCTCACACCTCTTGATCCTCTTATAATTCGACATGATCTTCCAAAATGGACTATAAAAATCACTCCCTTATACCTATAATCCACTATTTTTTAATAATACCTTACATGATGGACTTTTTATTTAAACCAAAATAAGTTACATAATTAAAAGGTAACGCCTTTTCTCAATCTCTAAATTTTCATTAATATAATCCAACCCCTAAAATCTATATATTATGTTATTAAAAAACAAAAAACAGAATCCTAAATATACTAAGATGATTTTACACTATGTGTTATACCTACACTTACACAAACCACCATCTACTGGGAGATTAACATACTGTTTCAATAAACTATGAATTATTGTCTCATGAAGCGATGATTTTTCAATTCTCCATTAGTTCCTCTTATGGTAAACATTACTATGTATTATCCATTTATATATTATATATATCTTATTTATAATGTTTCAACCTTTATTAATTTTTATTAATAACATAAATTTATGCTATCCATTGTATTAAAATATGATAATTCCATTTGAGAAAGTGTGGACTATTACCCCCTCAAACCTATGTGACTTGTTCACACGTGACAAAGAATTTATAAATGAATGGACATAACTAAGCATATGTGACATAAAAAATATAAATAATATACTCTATAAATAATTATATTTTTATAAATTATATATATATATATATAAAATCTCTTTTATTAACCCTTCACATACATTAAAAGGGACAACGTCGTTCGTGAACATGTGGATTACTGCCTCCAAGACCTGATGTGATTCCATTTACATAATATATATATATATATATGAATATATAATATGATATTTATTATATTATTATAATTCTATAAATATTTTAGTTACCTTTTATCCACAGTGATCACTTAAAAATGGGAATGTTACTCATGTGTTCGTACAACATACTACCTCCATGATTATAACATATTCTCATTATCATAACAATATTTAAATCTGGATTCAAAAAAATATTTATTGTAAAAATATGAAAATTATTTTATAATTATTATTCTATAGATGTTAAATATTTTACCTTAAGACCATAGTTGACTAACAACAGTTGGTTTGACTATTAACTGAATTTGGTCAAAAACACCCAAACTAAACATAGTTGTTTATGTTATTGGACACAAAATGGTAATAAGTGAAATAAAATTAATTATAAACATGAAATAGGGTATTAATAATTTAATAAATTAAAATTGGTATACTATACAAGAATATAAAGGACATTCACCTAAATGGAAATTAAAGGCAAGAGATTCTTGTCTCATTTTCATTCCGTGAGGCATACATAATAGTTTTGCACCTAATTTCGTATATATAGTGTGAATATTTCCACATTGACATATAGTATCATGTTCCCTCTTATAATTTTGGTATTTAAATTTTATAATTAATTATTTTCACCATTTTAATTTCCTAATTCAATTGTTACCGTACTGGTATGGGACTCCTATCCCACTTTTTTAATCTATGTGATATATGTCGTATTTTCCTGTTACTTATTTTGTGTTGTGTACTAACTTCCTACTTTCAAATATTTTATCATAAATTTTATAACATAATATTTTTTAATACTTTCCCGTAATATTATTATTTCAAAGAGATTTGTGATTAAAAAATATATCAATGTTTTATGGGCAACTAAGGAATGTTTAATAGTAATTTTCCTAAAGATTAATCCTAATGATATTTCAAAGGAATATCCATTCTGATAAATTAGATAACCATTTTCCAACAAACCCATTCATTATTATATATTTATTCATGATCATTTATATTTTTAGTATCATTCACAATTTTTTTTACTAAAGGAAGTTTAGATTTTTTTTTATGAAACCCCACTTCATTTTTCTCTTTAGACGGATAACAATTTTTCTTCTAAAAAAACCATGTTTTATTAAAAAAAATTCAAAATTGATTTAAAAATTATTTTGTAAAGATACTTTTACCCCTTTTATCTTTTAAAAATGTCTTCAAAGGAATATTATTGTTAGTTTCCTAATAAGGAATATTACCATCAATTTTCATAAAAAACGAATATATTATTTACTTCGTAAGACATGTACGAATTTATCAATTGTCATTTATTTGAAGCCCTGATATCAATGTTTATTAAAAATGGGTTTATAATTAACAATATTTTGAAAATAAAAGGATATTTTCTTCAAGATTAATGTTGGAATCTATTCTTTTTGTTCATTAACGACAACAACTTTTTATTTTACTCTACATTGGGTATGATTTATTAATACCAAACTTATTTTTCATATGGATGGTTTTTGATTTATTTGAACAAGGATACTATTCCCATGAAATCACATAATATGTTTTTAGTGTCCTTTATGTATTCAATCTCTTATGATCATTGTAAATTTAATTTCCTCAATGTTTTCCATTTCATTTATCATGGATAATATAATTTCCTAAAATGTATAACATTTTTTCATACAGTTCCTACTTTGACATTTATTTGATTAATTGGGTAATTATTGATGGATCCATCATTATCATAAAATATGTTTATTTGATAAGACATATTATTTATTTATTTTTATTCAATATGATAAATGATTTGGACTATCAATGAAGGGTGGTTCCCAGATTTTATATAGATCCTCGAGGCATCTACATGTTCTCATGAGAAAAATAATTGTTAAAATGGGTTTCTACACTATGTTTTAATCTGCATTTTGAATGGCCTTCATGGAAATATGTTTTCATGTTTATTAGATATTATGTCCAATAAGAATGATATTTACCTCATAATAGTTTCAGTTATTAATAATCCATTATATTTTTCATCGTCGTATCAATAGAAATATTTTATTTCTGTTCATTGATAAATGACATGAATATTATTTAAATTCTATTCCACATTTATGATTCCCTATATAGTTGTTTTAATGGCATATATTTCATGTTATTACATTTCTATATTTTTTATTCAGTTCCTTATATGTTTGATGATTACTTAGTATATGTATCAAATTTTTTAACATTTCATATTTATTACACTCATTTATTCATCATTGCTAACACAATAAGTTGCCTTTATTAAGAATATGAGTTAAATCTTATTACAATTCATTCCCCAAGGATCTAATAAACATATTATGAAATATATGCTAGAATATATAAGATAGATTTGAGATCATCCTCAATGTTTATTTTTTTAGACTAAAAAATGACGTACATATTGTATCCAATTATAATTCAATTCTCATTTATGTATCTAGGTTTCCAAGACAACAAAACTGATTAGTCCTTAGAGTAATGATTCATTGTAATCATACCAATTTCATTGATTCCAAAACCCCCTCTAGAAGCTATCTAGGTCTGGGTCTCTGTAGTTGGTAACATATGATGCTTAGTAGAAACCATGGTAACTGGATTTAGGAAAACAATGATCATGGAACATAATCCTAAGGTAAAATTTAATGAATTATAGATGAATACCACAAAATTTTGGTGAAGTATAGATTAGGTTGGCCTTCCTAGAAATAAATTGTTTTCTTAATATTATATGTGGAGTTGGTTCTGGAATAGATGTACCTAGGTTTAACAACTCCAATAAGGATTTTCAAGCATGACTTGGGGTAACTAGGAATACAACAACGGGCTATACTACGCACCTAGTTTGATAATCTCGGGGGATATGCATATGATAATAAACCTTTTCTTTATAATCCATTATGATGAATTTGGATACTTAATAAGTAAAATAGGATAAACATAAGGTGTTTTTGATTTAAGGCAAGGTGTCATGATATAGAAATCCAACTAATGATATTATAGATCAATAGTATACCTTGAAATGACCTATTTGGATATAAAATGGATAAGGAATTTATGTATTGATGTTTTATTTAAAACCATAGATAAAATTATATTTATATATTTTTCTATATTTTATATATGTCCATCATAACTATATTTGTAATTAATTGTATTTTGTTTCTAAAAAATGACATCCTCAAAAATGAGTTTTAACAAATCAAATCTATAAAGGGCATGGGTCTTGAATCCATGACAGAATAGAAATCAGGGGTTCACACCATCCTCTGAACTATACAATGTCCTAGTTAATTTTCATTGTTTCAAGTTAAACAATTTATCAGAAAAATATTAATGAAGAACCAGTAGTAACACTTTTGAGGATTATAAATTAATTTATTAACCATGCTAGTTTTGGGAGATAGTTAATTTCAAATTGTAATACTTTTCACTCATTTATTGGGCTTTTGACCATTTACATATTTATTTTAGTGCTTTGCGAAAAAACACATGCATTCTTGGTAATTAATTTTTGGAGTAAAGGGAAAAATTTGAATTTGGCCAGAGAATAACCAAATGTTCTGATTGTTTATATATGATTTAAACCTATCAAGTAAGAATAAATTGTTATATTAATGTTCAATAACGAATAATTCAACATTAGGAAAATTAATTCAAAAGAAAATTGTTTTCCTAATACCTAAATTTCTATTGAACCTATGGCTTTCTAAATCATCAAATATGTATGGTTTTGAAGCCCTAAAATATCTATTGATCTTTCACCTTTATTTGGATGATGAACTCATTCACTCTTTATAAATATTTATGATTCTCCACAATGTATATATCTGTATATGCCACTAATATTCACTTACTAATAAACCTTGTTACAATGTATTCCATGTGACTTTTTTACATTCTATTCTCTATTTTGTAGAGGACGACTTATGACCTCATTTCAAGATGTGGTATTTTAAAAATAGAAAGTATCAAACATTATATCACCATGATTAATTTTGAAATTGTGATGATGAAATTATAATAAGGTGGGGAGAATGTGACACCCCAAAAAATTATAATAATTAGTTTGTATTCAATATCATGTATTCTAGTAGTTGGTGGCCTAGAACCAACTCAATTTTACATTATTAATTAATAAATACCATATAACATCTTGATTGTTCATGTATGTGACATGTCATGTGTTAATGTACTAAGGATATCTGTTATAGTAAAGGGTCATGGAATATACCTACTATGACGAGAACCCGGAAGTCCAATAACACTATTCTTGAATATATGTTCTAAGGCTATATGATGTTAATTTAAGTAAATAAATAATACAGGATATTAGGGTTGATGACTCGTAAAACATTGAGTCATGTTTTCATGGTGTGTTCCCTTTGTAATATTCAAGAGGATAATATGAGAACGAGACCCACCTGTAGGAAATCGACATTTCACAGTGTCATTGGATGTTCCAAGAAATAGACATGTGTATTGATCGTTAGAATTTAATATTATAATTAGTGGGTATTACAAATCACTTAATATGATGTTTTAAAGAAAATTCAGATGCCACATTATTCACAACATTGTAGGATATGTTGGTTGAATCAACAGTGATATTGAATTAATATATAATTGGAGAAACTATGTGTCCCCTCTATTCGATAATGGGAGTTGATATATCATTCGATTTTATGGAATTGATATAGCTAAAATAAATCCATGGATATGGTATGGAGTATGAATGTTCAATTCTGGAAATTCAAAGAAAGAATAATCAATCACATGGGTTAATGGCACTAACATGGAACCTGCTTGATTAGAGATATCGAGACAAGGGGATTACAATACAAGGTAAGCATTCAAATGAAGTTAAATGTCATTGTGGCTTTAACATCATTCTATATGGATTGCTTGGGATGTTTCTAGATGCTAACCTTGAAATTTTAGAAGGTCTTTCCTAATGCTACAGAGAAAGAGGCCTCTAGGGTAACACACTAAGTGTGTATAAGTATCTCAGTTAAATAATAATTTTACAAGTTGAATTATGATTATTCCCAATTATTGTTTAATAATTAATCAAGGATGCATGATTACAGTTATTTTGACAATAGTTATTTCATAGAATTCATTGTGGGGGAAATAATATATTTATTAGTGTGTAATGCAGATATATTAATTTTAGGAATAAATAGTCATTATTCAAGGTCTAATAAATGTGGTGGATGAAATAAATATAAGGGAAAAACAAAATTACAACCCATATATATTAATATACACATAGTGTAGTTTTTCCGGGGATTTGGGAGAAATTATATTATTTATTTAGTTAAATTATATTAGGGGTAATTCACTGGGCACGTGTCAAGTGATAATAATAGTCAACTATTATTATTAATTATGTGGTCTAGTTAAGAATAAAATTAAATGAATAAATGATTTCAGGTATTTAATTCATTTTCTTACTCTATGTAATTAAAATACAATTTATATTACTAACATTAACTTATAAATTTAATGTGGTTGTGTACAATTAATCAAGATAAATCTCTCATGCAAAGAGAGAATTATTTTATTCCATGAATGCTCTCAATATATTAGAGAGATCCTCCACCATCGGATCAAGGAGTACACTTTTCAAGCGGCTCTCAAGGCAATCAAAGGCTGACATCACAATCAAAGGCTCATAAGCTCATATTCCTAGAGATCCCTTCGGAAATGTCCAGAGATACATGGGTAATGTGTAGATCACCTCTAGAGGAATCCTACACTCGGATTCTTCGATGCAATGACGGATCACATTGGATCATGACCGGAAACAACAATAGAGAGAGAATACCATAAAGGAAATTCTTGTTTTTTAATTAAATTCATTATAACAAACATATGAAGATACTCTATAAGGTTTTGGACTCAATTATATTCATTCCTTCTTCATTCAATTTCAATGATCTAGTGTTTTATTATCGTGAGGGATCTCAGGTTGATCATTGTTAATGGGACAATTCATGTTGGGTACACCCAACAAAGTGCTTCTGATGCGCCCGTAACATACAAGTGGTCTCAAATGGAGTTCATTTTATTGATTATAATTGTTTAGTTTTTCATTGATGATTTATTCATTTAGTAATTTAGTATTTTAAATTCATTTTAATTGTTCTTCAAATCTGAATCTCGAGATCTGTTCTTTATATTTTTTTTCTCGTTCAACAAACAGAAATGATCTTTTCTTGTAATTTTGATTAAAATAAAATAGTGGATCTCATCTAAAGATGCCAAATTTTCATGGTCATACATTACAATAACACACATTGTGTATTCAGTATTACACACCATTTAGTATTTGTTCCATGCATCAGGATTGGTCCAGCAAAAAAATCTAGCTGTTGGAGTCTCTCTATGTCTTAAATGACTATGTGTGTGGACAAAAAATATGTGGCATACAGTTTCCATATTACATGATGTGTCATCCACTGGACACAGTGTGTAATCCCTTCATGTTAGGGTTAGATCGTCTACCCCATACATAGGTTGACCGATTGGAAATTTTATAATGTAGATACTACATGATGTGTGTCCCACTGAACACACCGTGTACTCAGATGATTTCTGACAACCACCGATGAAGGTGATGCTGTTCGGCTGAATTTGGTTCACTTTCGACTATTTAAGCTGAGGATTACCTACATTCCTCAATTTATCATATAATTTTTTTAGGGTTTTGTAATTTGTGATTCCTTGGTAATTATTTTGGGGTATGTTGGCCCTTGTCGCATTAATTTTGGCTTCCCATTATTGTGTGTAGTGCTTTTTGAGCAATTTTCAGGGCGCACATTCATATACATAGGTGTGAATATATATATATATATATATATATATATATATATATATATATATATATATATATATATATTCCATGTAAATGTTACCTCCTGTAATGTGGAATACACGAATTGGGTTAAGGAATATATATATGTATATATGAAGGTATGTGTGTGCATGTCTAGAGATGTTTTGTGTGGCACTTGATAATTATGTCAAGAGCCAAAGAGTTCAAATTGGTTCCACCTTGTGGTTGGGTTCCTTTCCATGATCTGAAATTTTCTATATTCATTAATTAATGTATTAATATAATTTTATTAGATTTTAATCGATGTAGTTACATCTCTAAATTTAATTCCTAAAAAATGTGGATTGAGTATGTTTAATGATTTAAATGCTAAATGTAAAATTTTTTTTGTTGATAAACAAATTCATGATTTGATAATAAAATTAATCTAAGATAGGTGAACTATCATAAAGCTAAAAATTATTGATTAGATCTTTTTGTTTTTTTGAAATGGTATGTTGCTATTTCTTATGCATTGATTTTTTTCTTGATATATGAAATGTTTTGGAAATGGCCCGCAATGGAAATAGGAAAACTTATTATTCCATTTTAAATGATTAAAAAACCAATGCACTGCCTATATTCATACCCAGTCTATATAGGATTTAACCATATGTGATGATTTTCGAATCTTTTCATTTTATTTTTTTGAAACATTTGAGCCACCATTCCGGTTTTCTTAGATTTAAATTTCTATGGGTAAGCTAGTATAAATTAAACGTGTTGAATTATGTTGTGAATTTCATACTGTATAGAACCATGTATACTAACATCTTTACCCTCCTATGGTACGTTATTAAATATGATAATTAATTGTAATGGAATGTTTGGTTTCACATCCATAGAATATGATACCTTGTTCATTGAAGGTAGTGGACTGAACATTATTAATTGAACATGACTCTCATGGTTTTATTTAAATGGTTCTAGGCTACATGACAATGTAAAACTAATGAATGTAATGGGATGAACCAAAAGGATTTAATCATTACATGTGACTTGATTATATGGTTTCATGGCCAATTATCCTGATCAATCAATTGAAATGTAATGGATTGAACATTATGGTTTATATATGACTTCATCATCAAAATAGAAGTGTCCTGACTCGATCTCAACTTGGATTCATAGATGAATTCCTTGAGCACTCGAGGACCCCATCATGAATTCAAGTATATAGCTTTCTTAGGTTGAGACCAACCTAGAACCTATTCATTGTCTAACCATTAATGCATGATATGACACAGTGGGATCCCTCATGTATAACTACATGATTCCTTCAATAAAGTCCTTCAATCCAGCACTGAAAATTAGATGAAATTGTTAAATCCCATCAGGCCTAGTCATTTCTTATACACTTTTTACATTGGATGGACTCTATGGACATGTTAGGCATCTTATTGTAAAATTCCTTGGATAATTCTTCATGGATTATATTATTACCCCTTACATTATGTCGTGGATACACTCCTTGGATCCATTATTGACATGTATAATCAATTGTTGCAGTCCACTGGGCATGGACTTTTCTCAACACCATGTTACCTTGTATGAACACATTGGACTCAGTAGACATGTTATTATTTAGTGACTTCAACTATGCTCATTTATAACACTCTTACCATTAGGTAGGATTTTATTATTACTGATTCTGAGACCCTTTCAGTTTATATTACATTGTTTATTATCTTGGAACATAATTATTAAATATCATTATAGGTTTCATAGTTACATCCAGAAACCGTAACTATTCCTAAAATATGTCTTATTTATATACTGGTAATAACCAAATAAGGAACTTGTAATATTCATAGAGACTACCTGGAGGCTATATTATGTACTTGGGATTTAGTAACATTTCACTACTTTACATTGTTTATACATTTATCAACACTGTTTAATTTATATTGAACTATCAGGATTGGGATAGACATCGTGGGTGTCGGACTACAAACATTATTATCTCACACTGTGCTCAGGTACACTTAGTACCTAAGTAGACCTTATAATTGAGGCTCTTATTTTTTTGTTGAATTGCTTGTACATGTGAGTTATGAGCAAAAGATAGAGCTGCTACATGGGATGCTCATGGATATATCCCTAGGGGCTCTGCTATCCTTTCTTTGTTAACGTACTGTATTTTAAGGAATGATGTATTTTTTACAACATTTCATTATATATCATTACCATGTCATGAATTCAACTGTTGTATAAACTGGAATTGGCCAATTTTGTTCAGTTATATAAGAAACTATATTTCAATTCATTGTCAATTATTTATTAATGATTCAACTATTTATTAATATCTACTCTATAATAGAACTATGAATCACTTATAAGATGTTATAATATCTATGATATCACCTAACGAGACCCTCGTTAATAGTTGGAAACATTTGGCGTATGAGGAGACGTAGATGAGGCCATGTGACCCACGGTTCCGAATACCAGTTTAGGGGTATGTTGGGTCAGGATTTTACGAAGTGATATTTATAATTACTATATATTGGAAGGTAATTTAAAAATAAAGAGATAATAAGATATTTTCATTGATGAATTCATCGCTTCACGAATTTTGTTCCTTCATAGTGATGGATTTAAGACTCCATGGAACTCATGGTGCCCCAATGCATGATATATATTTAGGAATGAGTTTTCTAGTACATAATCATGTATAATTTTATGTAATAGTGTCTTTTGGTGTGGGTAGAGGAGGATTAAGTTTATTGGTGAGTTTGTCTAGTATTTCTATATCTACACAATCCATAATATTTATGGAATATTACAGTACAAGTAATGTCGAACCAAAGAGGTAAAATAATGGAGACACATCCAAAATAACAACAAATATATAATTTAGAGACAATGTTACAGAAATTTAATGTGCATATGCATTAAATTTTACTCTTTCACCTCATTATACCATTTACCTGGAAAACTCATTTTTTACCTCAGTACTATTCATTTCCCAAATAATGAAATTTAACCTCTATGATATGATTAATTTAAATATTAAAAAAATTAAACCAATTTTTAAATTTAAATTTAAAAATGTTCTTATAAATAATTATATATTGAAAAGTTAAAAATTTTAAATAGTTTTTAAACTATATTTATAGCATGACAATGGCATTACTCATTAATTATTAATAACCATTAGATGAATTTAAATTTATAGTTTTTATATAAATAAAATAAATTTAAATAATTCCCAGTACCTATATATAAACATTTTAACACTTAAATTCAAACATTATATTTAATATGAAAATAATTTTTTTCAATTATATAATTTATTGATCCTGAATCAATAATATATTATTCCATAAAACTCCTTAGTTAATAATTAGATTTTGTTTTACATATTTTACTATTATTTACATAATATATATCAATATATATTATTTATGTCATTGTTTCAAAGTAGTAAATTTTTTATAAGGTAAAAAATCATTGAAAATATTCCAACTAATGAAATAATATTTTGAAAATGAATTAGTTTTATTTTATTTTATTTAAACACTAAATATCAAATTTATATCAAATTTAAATCATAAACATTCCTAGTATAAATTCATGAATATACATATTGGATAAATATATACTCAATATCCAAATTTCCAATAACAATATAAATATATCCATTCAATCAATGAGTATATATATATTGATCACATATTATACATATATATGAGATTACATGGCTTAATAAAATTAACTCAACATATTAATTTTTTTACTTCTCATAACATCTATCATATTTATAGAGTTTTTACTCTTTCCCCTTGTTATAATTAGTGGGATGACGTTTAAGGGAAATCACTATAATGTTGACTTCAGTATAATGGTAATTTTCATAACTACTATTTTCATTATACTAATATTTTTTTTAATGATGTTTCATATCTCCTTTTTATAATATACCAATTTCAAATAATTATTGTAAAATAATTTTATAAAAATAGAATCATTTGTTCCTTTTAGTTCAAAGTTTCACATGGAACCTATTATTTATCGTATTCATGGAATAAATCTGTTTTTTGTAACATTATACACTACTTAAAAAAAATTCTCCAACAATAATTCTTTACATAGATGAAAATATATGTGGTTACTTTTTCCATATTACTTTTTCAATTTCCCACATCACTTCCACAATCTTATGATTCCATAATATAATTTTAACATAGTGAGTTGTATTTCTTGTAGTAAATTGTATTTATAATTCAATATCCCCACTGATCATTATTAATAATAAATATGATGTTATAGTAATGAAAATTTGGATTTTATTACATGTGATGTATTGTGTATTGAATTCCATAAACATTATATATGGAACACATCATTCACTTAGGATAGGATCTATAAAAGAGTTAGGTGGTAAGCTATAGTCCATAAGAAATCAAGGATCGAAAAGGGGTCATCATAGCTGGGGCTCAACATTTCATTATTCCCAAATATCATAACTTTTTTATATGGTGATATTTAAAGGAATTACATATCACATACTATATATTCCAAATTTTACTAATGATTTTCAACATCACTATATTATAAAAACTATGTTTTATTGATATGAAGATCGAAGGATTGAATATTAATTACTATTTATAGATAAATATATTGTCCCAATATCATTTACTCAACAAATTTATCTTAAGTTTTTAGAGATAAACTTTTTTCCCCATTAGGAGCCTCATTGTTTTCCATTTGAATGTAATAATGGAAACATTTCTTATATGAGAAATACAAAATAGGTAGATGTTTATTCCCGCCTACATTTAAATATGTATGACATTATATAAAAATATAATTATAAATTCTAATGGTTATATTAGATTTATCATTACTTTGATGTTGATAAATTATACTAACATAACGTGAAATCTCTCCCCGCTAATGATCTTCACTAAAAGTCTAAAATCACTTATTGTTCATCCATGATTTTGGATCATATAAAACATTTCTCAATAACGACTACAAAAAATGATTGGATATTTTAAAAATATAGAATAGATGAAATCTATTAGGATATTGGATAAATTTTTATGTCTAAAATGAATAACAATGAATTTATTCTATCTATATGTTTTATGAAATATTGTATTAGTTATATCAACTATTTTCACTCGTAATTAATGATATATTGATTAATGGTATATCATTGATGCATGTTGATCCCATATAAGTTGACCAAAAATCCACCAACACATTATAATGGATAATTTTTCTTCAATGTGATGTTGTTATGTTCATCGTAATCAATGAAGATATCCCTTAATCCATTATTTTTTATAACAAAAATTACTAGTTCCTCCAAGGTGAAGAACATGGGTGTATAAAACCTATTTTCCTGATTATATTATAAAATATTATATAATTCCACCAATTAAATTTTCCTTAATCTATATAGATTATTTCATATAAGAATGTCACCATAAATGTTTTAAATAGAAAACTCAACCATATAATATGTGGGATGACTAGGAAACACTTATTGAAATACGATGACGTATTAATATTTAGTCATTATATCATCAATACTGAGTTTTTCTCTAACCATTTGACAAAAAACACCTCATGAAAGGATATTAAGTTATATATATATGGGATGTGGTTTCCATGGGATGTATATATTTTTTTGTTTAGTGATATATAACAATAGGTTGATTTTGTATTTGAAATGTGATTTATTAATCCAAAATAATGATACGGGATCTATATGGAGAGAGTTAATAAAATCCCAAAATAATATAAAATTAATCAAAAGGGATACCAACTATATATATTATTGGTCATTTCTATAAACAAATATTTTCATTAGATCCATTACAAAAGGAATATTCATTTAGATCTTCAAATTCACAACAAATTTTAATAATAAAAAAAGATACCCACATCAATGATGTTTTATTAATTAAGATTATCATTAAACCAAAAAACATGTAAAGTTGAAACAATAGTCCATTGAAAATTTTCATAAATTATTTTATAAAAAAATAACACAATTAATGACTTAACAGATTTATGTGGTTTTTGATGAAGTGCTGCTCTTAGTGGGAATGCTCCAAACATTTTTTATAACATATTCAATATTATGTTTAGGAAAAAAATCAATTAGTGGGATAATTTTATATCAAATTATTATTTAATTAATATTATATCACATATTATACATTTGTATTTATGTATATAAATGTGTGTAATTGAGTTAATTTATAGACTCATTGTTTTTAACAATTATAGTTCAGTTTTCAAATAAAAATATTGGTATGAGTTTCTCATATCAGATTCCCTTCATTGAGACATAATTTATATTCACCACAAATTTTGTTTTATGTTAGGTATATACTACCCCATGGATTTATTTTATATTAATTTTCTTCTAATTGAAAGGATTTACAAATCCATTTCAGGTTCCATCTTTTAGGGGATTTTGATTCAAAATATACCAAAAAGGAATTGTTTTCTAGTCTAATCCAATTTGGAAATTTACATAGTTATGAAGTATATATTAATTTGTAGAAATATTATTTTATTTCTTTCAAGAAATAAATATTTTTTCTTTTCCTATTATTATTTTTAGCGATGAAATGTATTCATACCATTTTACCTCTATAAGGATCATAATTTGACCGGAAGGGTTCTTTTTTGTGGACCCAAACTTATATATTATTTTTAGTCAGGAATCATTCTATTACAAGGACATGTTCAATATATTTATTTATTAATATAATTAAATGTAAATATGTGATCTTTTATGCTCATTTTATATTTACTATACTTTTCATTACAAAATCATTAACTGAATATTTTTAACCTCATCCACATTATTTCTCTTTTCCAAACACATTCATTATTTTTATCTACTCTGAACCATATCAATGTTTTAATTTATTGAAATGTAAATTTAATTCTCATTATCCTATGAAATATATTTATTTTAAATAAATGATATTTTTCATATATATCAATGAAATTTTTTTATTATCCATAAAAGTGTTTTCATTTATGTCAACATTCATTTGTTTATTTTCCACTTACATAGTGATATTCATGAATGTTACCTTAAAAATCTTTATCTAGATGTATTATGATCATGAAAAATTGATATTTTAATTAATCATATTTCCTACATAGGGTGAAATAGTTCATTGATGGAATTATATATGTTTTTCTTGTTTATGTATAACACGAATCTATAGTTATTATTTATGTGATTGGTGTGATGAGAATAATATAGCTATCCAATTAACATGGTAAAAAAAATTATATCTCACCATATTAATTTGAAGGGTATGGGTAGTCTACCTATTCCATTAAAGTAACATTCTTAATATGTTTATGCAAATTAACAGTGAACAAAATTTGGTCAGGGAATCTATCAACAATGTTTTAATGGTCGTAGTGATAAGATTTAAAATAGGAAAAAAATTATACTGGTGTATGTGAAATATTTTTTTTCAATGTATAATATTTATAAAAAATATCATATTTTATTTAATAATTGGTTGATGATTATGGATTCAACTTTCCATCCATTGGTGATACTTTTTTAGTTGTTCTAATTACCTAACATTTTTCATTTCAAGGGTTGACTTCTCATTATTATTTGAACTTATCTGATGGGTTTCCCTTCTATAGAGAACTTGGCTTCTCCCTAGTCCCACTTTCTACATGAATCTGTTCTAATGTTCCTCCTTTTACCTATCCTCCACTATATTTCAATCTGTCCCTATCGGGTGTTCTATTCTCTCAATTATTGTGTCTTTCTGTAGAGGCCTTGTTCATATCGTCCTTTAATCTTTATCATATATCTATATCCCTAGTATCAATGTCGATATGTTGAATTAGATCAGATGGGTGGTTTGGGATGTGCAAGTTGGGAGATTATCATTTTTTTCAGAAAGTCACAGTTCTAGGTGATGTAGTTTTATATTAATTTTAGTTTTCTCACTTTATTTATAGTGATCTTTTTTTATCACACAATAGTGTTGATAGATCCAAGGGAATTCAATGTTATTTTGGTTATAGTTTTCAAAGGATACATGTAATGGTTCTATGAACTTGTTTTCTTTTGGGTTGCTGTTGTCTTCTGGCAATGCTGCTCTCATTGGAAGGATTCATCCACGATAACTTCAGAATGGTGTTTGGTATGCAGTAGGAAGGTGGATCAAGGATGTTATTGATAGTGTTAGGGTGATGAAAATAGGTTCAATGAATCTTTTGTGGAATTTTAAATTTGAATTGATTTGGATAACATGAAATCATAATATGAGTGATTTTGAATATTTTTTTTGGTTGATGACCTTTTTCTATTTTAAATATGTATTTTGATATCTCGGGTCTTCTTTTATTGAATTTTTTAATTTATGGTAAGAACTAAACCATAAAGGATATTAGAGTACAAAAAATGCATTTTTTGTAGGTTTTATGCATCATTGTGATTTGAAAAAAAATTCATATAAAATTATGAAATATATGTATATATATATTATGGTTTGGTCATCAGTGGTTATGTGTCATTTATTTTTCTACTCTTGGTTGTAGATGTCTCGATTGAAGAACTGCAACATAACCAAAATCACTAGGTTATACTATAGGATTCTTGAACAAATCCTAAGGATATAATAAGGATATAGGTGTAAAATTATTTTGAAACCCAAACAATCCTTACAACCTAATTAAAATATTATTGATAGAATTGGGATATTATCATTTCATATTTATGTGTTTAAACTAATTAATCATATATAATCACTAATGTTCCAATTTAATGATTTTAATGAGAATTATATGTGTGTGTCTGTGTGTCTGTGTGTGTGTGTGTAGAATCATAATCAAATAAGTCAGTTAATAATCATGGATGGATGATAATAATATTTTCTCCACATGGATCTAGTTTTAAGAATTATATGACACCAATAAAATTGTTTGACTGTTAAATTATAATATCAAGATTAATAAATATAATAAAACATTAATCTTAATATTCCATAACATATTACAAAATCAATTCAAGTTTTTAAATTACCTATTTATCCGATATCTCTATTATCATAACCTGGGTTGATTATTATAAAATTGTATTATTGTTTATAACATAATCTAATTTTTTTAAGGCCGACCCTGTTACCAATAATGTTAAATCATTGAAAACGTAAATAAATAATAAAAAATAAAAAATTCAATATCAATTATGTTCTTCTTGGAAAAAACCCACATCAATCCGAGTGGTTTATTAAATTAGGATATTAGATACATAACCGTCATGTTATATATTGATATATCAACATATCTGATCATAGTTACCCACACAAGATAGAATTCTAGTTATGTCATCCATAATATTATTATTCATTACCTAGAGAATTAAATCATAAGAAAATGGCGATCTAATATGCTCACTAGGGTATAAAAAATATGAAATCACATTCATGAAAATGTAAAATATTATAATGAATATTATAAGTGATCATAATATGAATGATTATTTATGAGAACATAATTAATGTGCATGGTCATATAATAAAAAAATTTACACATTAAAACATATATTATAATTTAGAAATGATGAAATAAATATTTTTTAATAACATATTAAATGAGTTTTAAGTATCTGGAATGATATAAAAATGTGGAAAATGAATTACCAATGGTATGAAAAAAACCATATTATAAATTTTTTTTAAAAATTTATTCAAATATATTACATTTTATATTATTTAATTACATTCATTTATATATATACTAATTATAATTTTTTTATTTATTATATTGTATTAGTTTCGATTGTTTTGAAATATATTTATTTTAGTGATTTCAATGCACATACTTTTAGAAATGATGAATTTTTTTAGTATTTTTTATTTTTTTTAAATGATTTATTCATAATGTAAAAGCTAATATGTGTGTAATGACCATGAAAAATGTCATGAGAATATAACCACTAAACATGGAGGTGGTAAACATGTTTTTAGGGTAACGTAGAATAGATTTGGTTGAGATTAAATAGACAATGTAAATATCATATGATGGATAGGAAAATGTAAATGAAATGATCCATGGAGAGTAAACCAAATATTTAATGAAAAAAGGGTTTTTTCTAATGTAAATGGAATGTTCTTAAGATGTGGGGTATTGTGTATAATAGTTTTATAAATTTAAAGAAGATATCTTATGTGGAGATTAATGATTTTACAATGTTTAATTGTGTAAAATATTTACAATGTGTTGGAGAAGACATCCATAGTGTTATATGTATTGAGATATTTATAAAATATATGTGTAAATACACATGTATGAAGGATTAATATGTAAAAAATTTAAAGTGATGTAAATTTTAGAGATGATTGTTTTGATTCTATACAATAAGAATATTTATTGTAAGTCTATAGAAATAGAGCTCAAGATGCCTTTGAGGATTTCATGGATTACATAAATTTCACCTAAATGTTTTTACGTAATTTAAAAGACTAATGTTTATTTTAAATGAATTTGAATTAATTTAATGTAATTTAATTTTATACCATTATAGTGATTATTGAATATTTTTCTATGTACTAAATACTTTGTAAGTGTCATTTTAGAATTATTGGAATCAAAATTTGACCAGGTCAAAGATTTTGATGTTTTTCTAAAGATTAAGAGATTAAAAAGTAGATTCTAAGAAGTTATCCTCATTTTGAAAAGTATAAATATCGAGTTTAGAAGATTCATCTAAATTTTAGAAGAGTATATAATGAAATCATAAGAGTGATTTTTCACTTAGGAAGAGTAATCAATGAATTTATAAAACATTTATATCTTCATAAGTGTATTCATAGATTTTAGTTGAGTAAAACTCATGAATCATAAGATAAGTCTGTGAAATTTAAAGAATCATAGGAGAAACCCAAATATTATTTGTCTAGAAGAATAGATCATCTATGTATTGAAATTTTTTTTATTCTCCTCTATGATGAAATGAGTTTCCATATATAAATTTCTAAATAATATTATAATTTTTGATGATGCATACGATATTATTATTTGATTTAAATATAAAAATGAAAAAAAAATATTGACAAATTCAATATAAATAATTAATATAAGATGATCTATATGGGGTGTAAAAGAAGATTAACCATTGTGAATTACATATTTCATTAAATATTGTTATAATCAACTAATTATAGGATATAAAGAAATCATATATCAGGATTTCTTGAGCACTTCACACATGATAAAAACTTAATAAGGAATTGTTAAGCCATCCTTTGAAATATATTTTAGGAATATTCAATGAGAGTGTGTATGATCAATGATTCATTTTGATGGTATTTTAAATTGATAATATTTGATAATTAATTTGGTGATAAAAATATTATTAAAAATCTTATGTTGTTGAGAATTTAATTTAGTGTTTCAAAAATTAAAATGAGTTTGATATAGGATATGAATGAGTTCATGACGTACAGGAAAATGGTTTTATAGAAATAAAAAAATTTCATTCCAAAATGAGGAAATACCACAAAAATAGGTAACTAAAACTATGTTTATATGACATTGTTTTTATGAATAATATTATGTTGGTTTTAGGGAAGAATTTGAAGAATGATAGACTCAAAGGATTAATTTAGAAAATTCTAAAAAACATATTCGATTGAGAGAAAATGGAATTAAATAATAATGTGAACTCTATACATTTTACAAGATAGAAGAAGATTAATAATAATATATGGAGATCATTTTACAAACTAAAATAAAAAAACAATCGAGGATATTAGAGAGTTTAACTATGATTTGATGAATATTTTAGAAATAATGTATATAAAAAATGTATTTACATTGTCCAATATAAAAAGGCGTAAATTAATAAGAGATAACCATAAAGAGGGGAATAAAATAAAATATGGAATATTTTTTTGGTATAATAAATATAATAACCATCATTTCATTAAAAATAAAAAAATGATGTTATAATATTTATATTGATTAAAAGATTTTTCTATCGCATATTCATCCAAATAAATTTCATAAAATAATTTTGAATTTGGCCTCATTAACGTGGAATGAAATCTATTTTACTGAATTATTATTTGTTAAATGATCTAACAATTTTAAATATTCTATTACAGTTAAAAAAACATTTTAAAATAATTTTTCAGTGCATTTAATTTTTAATCAAATTAATTAAATAATTTAATATTTTTAAACATTATATAAATAAATTTTATATTAAATTCAAATATTTATTAATAACTATATATGTTTAAATAAATATTTATATTAAATTTTATTTATTCTTCAAATCTGTCATCTAAAATTTTTCAATTTTTATGATTCATAATTATTTAGTGAAATGTAAATGTTTTTCATACTAATACAATATCTTTAATTAAATATATAAAATTCAAAATATAATATAAATGAGTTTCAACTCAATGATACAAATAAATATATCAATAAAAACTAAATTAAAATTACAAAAATATAATGAAATGTATTGTACTTAAAATATCACAATTAATCCAAAATAAAAGAGATAATTATATGTGAATTTGGAGAAAAATTCAACACAATCCTATTTCATGTTTAATATATAATGATTCAATATTCTAATTAGCTAGTTATGTAGATTGCAGTGAACACAGAATGACAAAAAATAACAATTTTCATTTTTTATTTAAAATATTAATTTATTTCCATAAGAAGAAGAAATTTCTTCCCCTAATTAGAACTTAAGACATAGAAAATAATGTTATCAAAAAATTGGAGAATTATTTTCCCAAATATCATATGTTACACCATGGAAATTAAAAATAATTTTTTTGTGATAAATCATACTCATAAAACTATTTGTCTATTTTTTATATATCTAAATAAAATATAATATTTGATAAAGAATAATAATTTTGAAAATAATAATTGACTATTTATTGTAATAACACATATATGTAAATATAGGGTTTCAATCAATTTCATTAAATTTAATTTCATATATGTAAATGTAAATAAATAACATATCAATTTTTTAATATGAGAGTTACATAAGTATGAATTATACAATAATTGTGATGCCCCAAACAACTAAAGTAATAACCTTGTATTCGATAGTGTTTACGACATGAGACCGCAAGGGTATAAGTTAATATAATATCAATATACATAATAATATATTTATAATATAATCTATATATTTCAATTCATGAAACATTGAGGTAGTTACAATTCATGTGACATGGAGTTAGCGTATAACATAATCAACAACGACCATACCCTATAACTTGCGTTATATGCAAAAGTGACCTTTTTAGATAGATTGTGATATTTGAAATACCATGTCTTATAGAGAAACAAAATGTAATTAATACATTATTATTTAATATAATAAAATATAATTACACTGTTATGAATATTATTTACTAAATTATGAAAATAAATGTTTTAGGCAACAAAATCATTGGATAGAAATAAATTAGAAATGAATATAATAACCCATTCAACATTAAAAGAATATTTTTATAGAAAAATATTATTATTATTATCATAATGGTGTTTTACCCTAATTGATTAAATTAATTAAATTTAGTTACTGATTAAATCATTGTTGTATATGGTAAAGTGAGTTTGGGATTACCTTCGAGAATAGGCGAATGGAGCATGAAGGGGAGATCGTGAAAACCTAAGGGGGATGACAACGTCCCCCCCTCCACCGCTGGTCGGTGGAAGGGGGAAGATCCATGGTCTTCTCATAGTGGACATAGACGAACTTCCACCCTTTCAATGATCCTGATTCTATCTTGATATTTCCAGAGATTAACCTAGGCCTCAAGGTCCCTATTATTAGGGAAAGAGATCTTGTGATTCCCCTTTCGGATCTGGAGTTTACGAAGGTAGAGGGCTTTCTAAACCTAACATTGGTTACCTGTTTTAGAAACAAATGGCCATTAGTGGATTACATTGATAGGTTTATCTTCGAAAGTTAGGGGCTTCAAGAACGAGTGGCTTTCGGGCTGTTAGATAAAATGAATTTGATGGTGCGATGTTCTTCGTTAGAGGATTTTGTTTGTGCACTGTCATGTGTGCCCAAGAAGTGCAGTGGATGCGGGTTCTGCCTGTTTCGTTGGAGCTACGATCTTTACCTGAATCGTGATTATCCTTCAGTTCTGGTTTGGGTAAGCCTTCCCCAACTACGTTTTCCATTCCATAATCATGTGATTATGCGTATGTTAGGAAATTTAGTGGGTCACTTTCTTTGTGTGGACTCGCGAACAGCTTCTGTGTGCCATCCGATCAACCCATGCATGTGTGTGGTGGTTTATGTATCCAGGTCGCCAGTCGAGTCTGTCTGGATTGAAGATGGTGAGGAGGAATGGTGTAAACAACTAGTGGTTTATGACCATTGGGTGAAGTTCTTCTCTTCTTGCCGTCGTCTGGGACACTCAGATGCTATAGACAATAATGGTGTTCACCAGGGAAAGATTCCAGTGTAGGTGAGAAATACTAATGATGTTAAACCGATGAAACAAGTTGTCAACAATGTGGTGCAGAGTAAACCAGTGGGAAAGATGGTTGAGGAGCCCTCTATATCGGGGGTTTTATGATCGGCTCAAGGAAGCATTGAGGGACCGGGACACCAACAAATCAGTGGCACAACGAAATGCTGATCCACCCTTGAAATCACCTCATGTTGAAGGTGGGAGTATTTCTGGGAAGGAGGCATTGTTTGGAAAGAAGGGGTGGATCAGAGTGCTGTTACATCGAGGGTCATCCAAAAATCAAATGAGAGGTGATTGAACTAAGAGGGTGTCTAGAACAACAACTATTTTGTGTGTTTGGACACCAAGGAGACTATTCAAGATCAACCCTTTGATATTAATGGATGAGTAAAAAAAGGAATGGAGTTTGAGGAGGACTACATAGTAACTAAGGGGAATGAGGAGGGGAAGACACCTATGAAAAAGTAGGGGTAGGGCCACAAGGACTACTCGCATATTCCATAACTGATGGACACATGATAGAGTAAAAATTCTAAACTGTGCGAGAAAGAAATTTCTTCTTCTTTATTGATTTTTGTGCCAGAGAAGCCTCAAGTTGCGGTTCAGGGAACTAGCAACGACAAGTTTTGTCTTAGTTGTAAAACTAATTCAAAGTGTATCGATGTGGAAAAGGAATCTAAAGAGCCTATCCTACACTCTGAGGAAGAAATGGCTGAATAATTCTTTTATGTCAACTTACCACAGGAAGAGGCAGAGATGATGGGAAGACCTATTCAAGTGGAGGCTAACATAGAGTAGGATAATTGGATTGAATAAAGGATATGATCCTGATGAGAGGCTTCAATGATGGGAAAATCACAAAGAAGAGTATATTCGAACCTAGGAAAAAATGACATCTTGCTTCAAAGTTGTTATCGGTGAAGACTTTAATGCTAAGGTATGGATTATGAACTGGAAACATTATTTGGATGAAAGCACCAATTAGCTAAGGCTATGCATTGAAGGCTTTTCTTTTCATTGTGAGGCTTCACCACCGGATTGACTATGACTGGTTTCTCACTTTTCCCAAAAAGTGATTTTATAAATAAAAAGTTAATTTTCAGTTAGTGACTGATATTAATGTAATAAATATCCTAAATATTCAATCAATTATTTTTTATATTCATCCAATTGATTTGGTAATCATAAGATAAGATCAAACACAATATTTCACATAAAAACCTATATGTTATTGAGGCATTATTACAATCTTTTAATGGGGATCCTATTTTAAATATTAATTTGGAAATTTTTATGAATTTAATTTGGTAAAGTAAAAAAATTGTTTTTTAATTTAAAATCCCTAAATGAACATAGTGTGGTTTTTTAGTTTTTATCGAGAAACATCAGATTTTAGTAAAAAGTGAAATTATTGTGTTTTAGTTAAATGTTTCCTTTTTTATTAAATAAGTATTAATGATAAATGATGTTATAATTTTATTAAAGTAAAAAATGGATCAATTATAAATATATTAATACAATTTAGTGAATTATAATAAATTTTCTTTTTTAAATTCAATATAAAAAATTACCAATCTTTTTAACATTTTTCTACTAAATCTAGATAATCTGTCAGTCTGTGAAAATAGAAATAATACTAATATTTCCACTTATATGATTTGAGTTTTTAAATTACTAAATACAAAATTTTAATGAATATAATATTTTTTTTATAATAATATCCACATAATCTTGGACAAAAATTATTAATGAATGTTATTAAAATTATTCATCGAGATTAAGGTGTAATTAGTTATAAAATTGAATAGAACCATGTGCTTAAGGACCCAAATGACCTATCCAATTTTCTAACATCCTTTGGATATACATACATAACCCATTAACATTCCATTAATTATTCTGGTTGATTTTCTTAGGAATTTTCTTAGGTAATAAAATGTGTACACCTAAATTATTTTCATGAATACCATGTGAGTAATTTTCCTTCCCTATAAAAGGCCACCACCTCTACCCATTCCTCACACATCTCCATCCTCTCATTATTGGAAATGATCTACCCAAATGGACTCTAATAATCACTCCCCTATACCTAGAATTCCCTATTTGGTAATAATACCTTACATGGAGGACTTTTGATTTAAACCAAAAGAAGGTACCCGATTAAAAGGTAATGACTTTTCTCAATCTCTAAATTTTCATTAACATTATACAACGCCTAAAATATCATTATTATGTTATTAAAAAACAAAAACTGAATCCTAAATATATCAAAAAAAATTACAAAGTGTTAAACCTACACTTACAAAAACATCCATCTAATGGAAAATTAACATATTGTTTCAATAAACTATGAATTACTGCCTCATTGAAATGACGATTGTTCAATTCTACATTATCTCTTCTTATGGTAGACATTATGATAGATTCTATATTTATAAATTATATTTATTTCATTTTTAAAGTTTCATCCTTTATTAATTATTATTTACTATATAATTTTATGCTTTCCTTGATTTGAAAATATGATAACCCCATTTGAGGAATTGTGGACTACTACACCATCAAACCGATGTGATTTGTTGACACGTGACATTGAATTTATAAATGAATGGATATAATTAAGAATAAGTGTCATAAAAATTATCAATAATATGTTCTATAAATAATTATATTTTTATAAATAAAATATATATATATATATATATCATATCATCTATTAAACATTCACATACTATAAAAGAGACAATGTCATTCGTGAACATGTGGATTACCGCCTCCAGAACATGATGTGATTCCATTTCATCACATATTTATATATATAATTATATATAATTATATAATATTATAATATGATACTATTATAGTTCTAGAAATATATTAGTTACCTTTTGTCCACAATAATCACTCAAAAATGGGAATGTTACTCATGCATTCGTACAGCCTACCGTCTCTATGATTATAACTTATTATCATTATCATAACAATATTTAATTCATGATTTTTAAAATATAATTAGTGTAAATATATGAATATTATATTAGGTATATTATTCGGTAGATTTTAAATATTGAACCATATGACCAAAGTTTACCAACAACAGTTGTTCTGACATATAAACTGAATTTGGTCAAAAAGACCCAACCTGAACATAATTGTTTATATAGTTTTTCAAAAAATGGTAATAAGTAAAATAAAAGTAATAATAAACATGAAATAGGTTATAAATAATGTATTAAATTTAAATTAGTATACTATACAATAATATAAAGGACATTCATCTGAAAGACAAGGTAAGAGGATTCTTGTCTCATTTTCATTCCGTGAGGCAGACTAAATAGTTGTGAACCTAATTTCTTATATATGCTGTATATATTTCTACGTATTCTTATAGTATCATGAACCCTATTATAATTATAGTATTTAAAATTTCCAACTAATTACTTTCACCTTTCTATTTCCCAATTAATTTGTTACTATACTGGTATGGGACTCCCATCTCACTTTTTTCACCTATGTAATAAATGTCATATTCTCCACTTACTTCTTTTGTCTTGTGTACCAACAAAAAATTTTCAAAAAATTTATCATGAATTTTTTTACTTAATATTGTTTAATAATTTCCCTTAATATTATTATTTCATGAGATTTGTGATTATAAAATATTTTAAAGCTGTCTGGGACACTTTGGAATGTTTAATGGTTATTTTCATGAAGATTAATCCTAATGATATTTCAAAGTAATATCTATTATGAGATATTATATAACCATTTTCCGAAAAAAAACACATTCATTATTATATAGTTATTCATAATCCTTTATATTTTTAGTAACATTTCCACTTTTGTTTACTAAAGGTGTTTTAGAATTTTTTTCATGAAAACACGACTTCATTTTAACTATTTAGTCGGATACCCAGTTTTCTTCTAAAATTCCATGTTTTCTTATAAAAATTTGAAAATTGATTTTAAAATTATTTTGTAATGATACTTTTACCCCTTTTATCTTTTAAATATGTCTTCAACGGAAACTTATTATCGCTTTCCAAATTAGGAATGTTACAACCATTTTTCGTATATAAGGAATATTTTCTTTACCTCAAAAGACATATAATGATTTATCAACATTTATTTATTTGAAGCAATAATATTGATTTTTTTTAAAAAATGGGTTTCTATTAAATAAAAATTCAAAAGAAAATTATATTTCCCTCATGAATATTATTGAAATCTATTCTTTTATTTATTCAACAAAAAAAATTAATTTATTTCACACTACATTGGGGTATGTTTTATTCATACCATAATTATTTTTCTTCAATATGGTTTATGATTTATTTGAACAAGGATATTGTTCGCTTTCAATCACATGATATATTTTTAGTCCCTTTTATGTATTAAATATCCTATGATCAGTGGGCATTTAATTTTTTCAATGTTATCCATTTAATTTTTCATGGATAATATTATTCCCTAAAAAGTATACCATTTATACCTACAGTTCCTACTTTCACATTTATTTGATTAATTGGGGTGTTTTTTTATATATCCATAGTTATCATAAAATATTTTTATTTGATAAGACATATTATTTATTTTTTTATTCAAAATAATAAATGATTTGGATTGTCAATGTAGGGTGGTTCCCAAATATTAGATAGATCGTCGATGTTGTGTCATGTTCTCCTGTGAAAAATAATTGTTAAAATTGGTTTCTATACATAGTTTTAAATTGTATTTTGAATGACCATGATATTAATGCATTTTCATATTTTTTAGATATGATTTCCAATAAGAATGAAATTTACCTCATAGTAGATTCATTTATTATTAATTCATTATATTTTTCATCGTCATGAAAATAGAAATATTTCATTTTAGTTCATTGATTAATGGCTTGCATATTAATTTCATTTCATTCAATATTTATGTTTCCTTATCTGGTTATTTTAATGGCATATATTTCATGTTATTACATTTCTATATTTTCTATTCTGTTTCGTTATATTTTTAATGATTACATGGTATATGTATAAAATTATTTAACATTTCATATTTATTAGTGTCATTTATTCTTTACTTCTAACACAATATGTTACCTTTATTATTAATTTGAGTTCAATCATATTACAATTCTTTCCCCAAAAATCTAATAATCATATTATGATATATATGTAGGAATACAAAACATGGATTTGAGATCATACACAAAGTTTATATGTTTACACTTAAAAAGGCGGTACATAGTGTGTCCACTTGTATTTCAAATCTCATTTATGTATCTAGGTTTCCAAGACTAAAAAACTGGTCAGTCCTTAGAGTAATGATTCCTTGTAATCATACCAATTTAATTGATACCAAAACCCCCACTACAGGCTATCTGGGGTTGGGTCGCTATAGATGGTATCCAATGTTGTTTAGTTGACACTGTGGTAACTGGATTTAGGAAAACATAGATCAAAGGACATAAACCTAAGGTATAATTCAGTGAATTATAGATGAGAACCCAAAAATTTTGGTAAAGTGTAGATAACATTGGTATTTCAATAAATAAAACCCTTTCATAATATTATATGTGGACCTGGTTTTAGAACAGATGTTCTTAGGAATAATAACTCTGATAAGGTGTTGTGTGCATGACTCAGGGTAACACGGAATACAACAATGGAAAATACTACGCACCTAGTTTGACACTCTTGGGGGATATTCATATGATACATAATTTTTATTTATAAACCATTATGAAGCATTTGGATACATAATAAGTATCATAGGATAAACCTAAGGTGTTTTTTATTTAAGGGAAGGTGTCACAATTTAGAAATCCAACTAATGATATTATAGATAAATATTATACCAAGGAATGACCTATGTGGATATGAAATGGATGAGGAATTTATGTATTTATTTTTTATTGAAAACCATAGATAAAATTATATTTAGATATTAACCTGATTTCATGGATTCCCATCATAACTATATTTGTAATTAATTTTATTTTGTTTTTAAAAAATGAAAACCTGTAAACTGAGTTATAACTAATCAAATCTATAATGGGTGTTGGTCTTGAATCCATGACATAATGAAAATAAGGGTTTCATGCAAACCACTAACCTACATAGTGTCCTAGTTAATTTTTATTTATTTTAGTGAAATAATTTATCGAACAAATATTAATGACGAACTAGTAGTAACACTTTTGAGGATTAGAAATTAATCTATTAACCATACTAATTTTGGGAGATATTTAATGTTATATAGTAATACATTTCAATAATTTATTGGGCTTACGACCCATTAAAAATTTCTTTTGGTTCTTTAGGAAAAAACACATGCATTCATGGTAATTATTTTTTGGAGTAAAGGGAAAACTTTGAATTTGATTGGAGAATAACCAAATGTTATGATTGTTTATATTATATTGAAACCTATCAAGTAAGAATAAATTTCTATATTAATTTCCAGTAATATAATAATGCAACATTAGAAAAATCAGTTCAAAAAAAACTGTTCTCTTAATACCTAAATTTATATTGAACCTATGGCTTTCTAAATCATCAAAGATGTATGGATTTGAAGCCCTCAACAATCCACTGATCCTTAACCTATTTTTGGATGATGAACTCATTCATTCTTTATAAATATTTATGATTCTAAACAATGTATATATCTCTAGAAGGCAATAATGTTCTCTAACTAATAAACCTTGTTACATGGTAGTCCATGAAACTTTTTTGCATTCCATTCTATGTTTTATAGAGGATGAATTATGATCCCATCTCAATATGTTGGATATTAAACATAGAATGTATCAATCATTATATCATCATGACTTATTTTGAAATTATGAGGATTAAATTAATAAGATTGTATTCGACATCATGTATTCTTGGAGTTGGGGGCCTAGAACCATATAATTTTTAATTAATTCATTAATAAATACCTTATAAAATCTTGTTCTTTAATCTATGTGACATTTAATGTGTTAATGTCTTAAAGATATCTATTATTTTAAAGGATCATAGTGGATCCCTACTATGATGTGAACCTGGAAGTTACATAACACTATTCTTGAATATAGGTTCTATGGAAATATGATGTTAATTTAGGGACATAAATAATATAGGATATTAGGGGTGATGACTCATTAAGCATTGAGTCACCTTTTCATGGTGTGTTCCCTTGGTAATATTCAAGAGAGTAATATGAGAATGAGACCCGCTAGTAGGAAATCCACATTTCACAGTGTCATTGGATGTTCCTATCTATAGACATGTGTATTGATTGTTATACTTTTATATTACAATTAGTGGCTATCAAAAATTGAATACATTGATGTATTGAAGAATACTCTAACACCAAACTATTCACAACACGGTATGATATGTTTGGTGCATCACGAATGATACTGAATTAATAGATAATGTGAGAAAGGATGCGTCCCCTCTATTCCATACCGAGATTTGATATCTCATTCTATTTTATGGAATTTATATAGCCTAAATAAATCCATGGATATGGTAAGGAATGGTAATGTTCAATTCTAGAAATTCAAAGAAAGAATAATCAATCACATGGGTTGATGGCACTAACATGCAACCCGGTTGATTTGAGATATCGAGAGAAAGGGATTACATTACATGGTAAGCATTCGAAGGAATTGAAATGTCATTTTGGTATTAACATATATCTCTATGGATGGCTTGGCATATTTCTAGATGCAAACCTTAAAATCATGGCAGGCCCTGCCTAATGCCAATGTGAAAGAGGCCTTGAGGGTAACACACTATGTGTGTCTAATTATCTTTGTTAAATATTAATTTTAAAAGCTAAATTTATATTATTCCAAATTTGGTTCAATGAGTAATCAAGGATATCTGATCACATTTATTTTGCCACAACTTATTTGATAGAATACATTGTGGGGGAAAAATATATTTATTAGTGAGTAATGTAGTGATATTTATTGAAGAAATAAATAGTCATTATTCAAGGTCTAATAAATGTGGTGTAGAAAATAAAGAGAAGGGAAAAATAGAATAAAAATCTTATATTTTAATATACACACAGTGTAGTTTTTAAGGGGATTTGGAAGAAATAAAATTATTTATTTAATTAAATAATATTAGGTGTAATTATCTAGGAACATGTCATGTGATAATAATAGTCAACTATTATTACTAAAGATGTGGTCTTGTTTTGAATAAAACAAAATGAATAAATTATTTTAGGTATTTAATTAATTTTATTACTCCATGTAATTAAAATCCAAATTATATTATTCTCATTAACCTAGAAATTAAATGTTGTTGTGAACAATGGATATAGAGAAAGATCTCAAGCCCAGAGAGAATTAATTTCTTCCATTAATTCTCTCAAAATATGAGAGAGATCCTCCTTCACTAGATCAAGGAGGTCACTTTACAAGAGGCTCTCAAAGAGATCAAAGGTGGAATTTTCAAGAGATGGGTCATAAGAACAAGCACCTATAGAACCCTTGAGAAACATCCATATATACATGGAGAATGTGTGGATTACCTCTATAGTAATCCTACACTTGGATTCTATAATGCAATGATGGATCACATTGGATTATGATTGGAAACATCAATAGAGAGAGAATTCCATCAAGTAAATTATTGTTTTTTAATTAAATTAATTATAACCAACATATTATGACACTATATATGGTTCAAGGACTCACATCCATTCACTCGATCTTTGTTCTATTTCAATGATCTAGTGTTTTATTATCGTGACAGATCTCATGTAGATTGTTGTTAATAGAACAATTCAAGTTGGGTGCACCCAACAAAGCGCTTCTGCTACACCCAGAACCCACAAGTGGTATAAAAGGGAGTTCATAACATTGATTATAATGGTTTAGTTTTTCATTGATGATTTATGCATTTAAAAATTTATAAGTTTCAATTCAACATAATTGTTCGACAAATATGAATCTCAAGATCTATTACTCCTATTTAGTTTGTTGTTCAATAAACAGAAATGATCTATTCTATTAATTTTGATTAAAATAAAATAGTGGATATCATCTAGAGGTGGAAATGTTTCTTGGTCATACATTACATGATCACAAAGATTGTATTCAGTAGTAAACTCCATGTTTTCTTGGTTCCATGCACTGGGATTGGTCGACCAAACCACGCCAGGTGTTGGAGTCTATCTATGTCTTAAATGACTTAGTGTGTTGACCAATAATATATGGAATATAGTTTCTAGATTACAGGATGTGTCATCCACTTGACACAGTGTATACTACCTTCATGTTAGGGTAAGTTCATCTACCTCATACATAGGTTGACCAATTGGAAATTGTATAACATAGATACTACATGACGTGTTTCCTACTGAAAATTTCATGTACTATGTTAGTTTTAAAAGTACATCTACATGCCATCTTCTGGGGAATGTAATTCTAATAGATTGAGAACAATAGTACATGTTGTGTAGTTTTATCTACACTCCATGTACTCTTCTAAATTATACGGATTTATTAAAATTTATTATTAAACTATACAAACCCGTGAGACCTGTACCATAGTGCATGCATAAAAATGAGGACAAACATTTTATAGGTGTTGTATATATATGTGTTTAATATGAAATCTTCATAGTGTTTATTTCTACTCATTGGGTAGTAATGAACATGAATTCATTATGTTTCCTCCAAGGTACTAGTTACATAAAAAGATAATTTTCATTGAATTTATTTGTAAAAAATTATTATGGATGAAACTTTCATGGAAAATCAAAAAAAGGTTTGAGATAAATGGATTGATTAATTAAAAATAATTATTTGATTCTCAAATGATTTATCATAAACATGAACGATTAATGTATTAAATGCTATTTATATATAGGAATAAATATAGTTTCATGTATGGATGATCATGAACTAGACTAAGATCATTGTATATTTATTGTTGCGTTTAAGTTATTTATATAATTAATTTTTTTTGTATGTGACCCTTCACATAATTAACTTGTTGGGACTACGTGCATAAGGGTTATTTCATGTAAAACCTCATTTTTTCCCTCACCTTCGAGTTAGATAAAAAATATTTAATTGATAGAGCTCCAGATATTTTGGAGGCGACTCATGTTTGGATCCAAGGTGAAACCAATCCTGGGAGATACAATGGTGGACATGTGGAAAGCTGTAAACACTAAACCAAAATGTTCATGGAGTCTCTCGACTATGTCTTGGGATATTTTATCGACTACTATAAAAAAAACAAAAATAACAAGATCATGATCATACCATTTATTTTATTTTATAAGATTCATGGTTTATTTATTGTGGTTATGTTTTCACAATCACTGAATTAATGAATTAAACAACCATTCAATATGGAAATAAAACATGACTGGATTATGTTTAAATATTATCTTATTCATGGTTAATCACTTAATTATATCCCACTTAATATTAATAATCATTTAATCAAAGATAATAAAATGGAAATTTACGTATAAGGGTAAAATACCACAATGAAATATTATGTCAATATATCCTTCCATAACATTAATTAGAATGAAACCACTATTCAAAGTTCATGATCATCCTTTGTTGGGGTGAATTCAATTATCGATGAATTATAATTCATGGATCGGGGTTGACATGAATTGGTTCACATCCAGGGTTGAATACCAAAATTGAACATGGTGTGATCAAGAGGAAAAGGATGAGTAAATCTAAAATAAATGTCTTTCAATATTGGGGAGTCCACTCAGCATATTAAAGAATGATTAGTTAATTTAGTTGTCATTTAGAATTCCTACCTAAAAACTGTCATGTTTTTTGAGCTACCGTATTTGGAGAAATGTGAAATAAAATATGGATTCTTGACACTAGAATATTAAAGAAACAAAATATTCCAAAGCTAATTTTGAGGGCTATTGGATTTTGATAAAATATTTAGAAACTAATATGTTATAATTTATTTATTTATCTCAATTTTATCATGGTAAAGTACGAAAATCCTTTCATTTATTAATTTTTAGAAACAGAATGAAAAATTAATTCAAACATATCATTGTGAACCATACTCGGGAAGGAAAACCTTCTCACTAACACAAAGTTTCTAGAATGGCAGTGGTGTTTACATGCCATCCATCGCCATGAGAGAAAATTGTATGTACTGGAGGAGCCTATTCCAGTTGCGCCTGGATAAAAGGAACGTGATGAGGAAATATCTCTCTATATAAACCATATTTTTGATGCACCATATGTCCAATGTATCATGCAATCGGCCATGTCTAATGATCTTTGGAAGCAACATAAAAAGATGGACGCGTATAACATGATGTCTGACCTTAAGGATCTATATCAAGAGAAGGCAAGATAAGAGAGATATGAGATCTAAAACGCATTGTTTACAACTATGATTGGATAGCCTGTGAAATTTGGCCCTCATGTAGTCATGATTATTGGCTACAATTAATGCCTAAACATCTTAGGGATGATGTTCCTGAATGATTTCCGTACAGATCTCATCCTATCATCACTACCCAAGATCTTTTGTTGGTTTATGGCCAACTACAACCTATGAAACAATGGTAATAATCTATTAGAACCTTTGACCATAATTATATAGGTATATAAGGACATGGGGCATGACAAAACTACATTATTTATGTTCAATAAGAATAGGATGTACAAGGAAAAGGGTCCAAGGATTTATAAAATGTCGGAATCACCTGATCATTGTCCCCTAAAAAGGGGAAAATCCAGAGCCCGATAATGGAATGGGAGGTATTATGTTTTTAATGTGGCTTTCCACGCCACTAGATGAGGAAATACACACAAAAGAGTGGGGATGATAAGGTTGTGTTGGTTATCGAGTTTAATTATACCATTTATACACATTTGGTATTGGATATTGCATGTGGGGCTCACATCATTATTCAAATGTAGGAACAAAGTAGATTTAGAAATATTTACTATAACATCCCATAAATTACATAAATTATTAATAATTTGAAATTGATGCACACTTATTCAAATGTGGGGCTCACATCGTTATTCAAAGGACCGTATATGTATAGTGTCTTTAGAAATTGCGAAGCATAAAAAACTTGTTCATAAATCATCTACATTGTATCCCTTTTATTTTATCATATCTAGAGTCCCTTTTGTCATATCGTACATAATACACTTATTCCTGGCCTGGGAAAAATAATACATACAAAAGGGTGAGCTCAAATTCTCAGTTTGGGTAAAAAAATGAAATATCAATCACATCATATTCATAATAACATAACATTTTAGAAATCTTAACCTGCAAAAGAGATCATAATTTCATTACTTGGGATAAATCATAGTAGTGAAATGTAATCCCAATAATCATAACATAAAACATGAATCTTTTTGGCATACACACATAATCATAGAGAATCATTTCTTAGTAGTCAATACTCATTTCCAAGACTATCCCAGCAGACAAATTCCCTTTCTAAACCGAGTTCACTCCTCGTTTCAGTACTTTATCACTGAACAGGATTAACCTGCCGTTCCAGCCATGTATATCTCATGAGATATTAATCTTTACCCAATGCATTGGAGGGAGATATAGGTCCCATCCATCTCAAAATGGTACCATTCTTATGTGTGCCACAAGATCATAAATCATACATCATAGCATAACCCATGTAATAAAAATGGGATTCATAAACATCATTCCCTCATAACATAATCCTTATAAGATAAAAGGACATCATAAAAATAATTCCATCATAACATAATCAAATAAATGTAAAAAATAGTGATAGAAACAGAACCCTATATTATCATAGATGGAAAATAATTTTGATTAAACACTTGAACATCATTCTTGAGAAATATATTAATTCTACTTCAAAAACATTTCTCCTTTCTTAACATGTCATACAATAAAAAACTAAAAGAATTTGATTAAAAATAAACTTGAAAACATGTAAAGGAAGCTTCATCGAAATAATTTTATATGAAATCATAAAATCCCTTAATTCCATATAAGATAAAAAAACATTTTTCTCGTACTTTGGCCGGAAAAGTCAAAAATCACCTCGTACATAAAACAACAAAAGATTCCTTTCATATATTTTTCTAAAAACACACCAATGAGTAAAATTGGATTTACAAAATTGTAGGAGGGTATAAATAATATTACATATTGAGGAAACATGGACGTGGATGATAAATATTCCCCAGTAAATTCTGAAGTATAAACAATCTCGGATAAAAATGAGATTGTGAGATTTTCCCTTACCTTATGTATGATTTGCATCGTACGTTTCTAAAACTATTGAATAATGATTTAAATAATGTTATTAACTTATACCAAAATATTTCTACTTGTTATGATATCATATATGGTCATATTCTTAGCTTCTTATTAGTAATATTTCACTTCTACTTGTTATTCATGTGTTTATTGCTTTTTGTTCTTATGCGTGTTTGGTAGAATAAATTCTTATTCTTCTTTTTAAGATATAGATACCTCATTTCCAGAATGTTATTAGTGTAATATATATCATATTTATTCATTAAATTAATTTATATAATCCTTATGCATTGAATATTAGGAAGAACGAGTCACATCACATCGTGGAGATGGTAGGCCGAATGTACGCACAAGCGATGATATCGTTCCCATGATCGTGAAATTGTATGGAAGTGTATGTATACTATTTAAGAATAAATATAACATTAAAATAATCATGTATACTTATTCTTTATACCATTATACCCATCCATGTATGGTGGTGAGGGAAAACAGATTACACCACGGCATGGAGATGGTATTCTGTATGTACGCACGCGCGGTGATTTCATTTTCTGTAGGATGGATACAAGATGAAATAGAGTTGTTTCATATTTAAAATAACATATCAGTATATATGTGATACTGATGTCATTAATTCAAAATGAAATAACTAAATAAGATGAAGTAGAAGAATAAATAATGTTGAAAGAATAAGTAACATGCATTACTTCTTCTTTGAAGCGCCTCTTCTTAACCTCCTCTTTGGGCACTAAAGATGGTGTTTGAAGAATTCCAAGACCTATAGGATGTTTCTAGGGATTTTGAGAAGGGAAATGGTAAGCGTTTGGCCGAGCTTGAAAGCTCAAAGTGGTGTAAGGAGGAGAGGGAGGAGATGCCCATTTATACAGGAGGAGAGGGGCACCTTAGGAAAAACATAATTTATTATTTTATAATAAAGTCATATTCAGTTTTTAAGAAGTAAATAATGATTTACTTCGAAGATAAGGTTGGGATGGGTCTTAATTATCTCATCCAATAGATTTTAGACAAGTTTAGGTTACTATATTAACATTATCATTTAGATTTCACTCTATGTTAAATAATTTAACTTTTACCGTGTTTTCTTGTTTTCTTACACTATATGGTTAATAAACATACTATATCAAGCCAAAGGAACCCCAAGTGGTTCAGTATTAATATATATAACCATATCTATGTCATTTGTTCGAACCATAGATTTTTATTAATAAAATAACAATTAATAATATTATATTTATTTTAAAAACTATTTTATGTCAAATTTGACACTATTTGGTAATTGATTTTTGTGAAAATCATCACAAAATTATTAGTCTGATCAATTTTAATTTAATCAATACTAGTATATCATATTAACATATAAAATTTGTGTAATTATTAAAAAGTCACAAATTACATTTATTTTGGTATTTATAACATTAATTATTTTAATATTTCATTAATAAGGTAATTACTGCATCATCATTGTGTCAAAAATAAATTAAATTATTTAATGTATAAAAATTATAAATAAAATACCATTATGTTGAAATATTTTTAGATTTATATTGAGTACTTTTAGTCTAATTTATCTTATTTAAGACCCTATATTAATAATGTTTTAGATATTAAACATTGATTTTAAATATTTTAACTCTTCGTGAAATAAAATAATATTAAATGTCCTAATCTAATCCAAGTGGACCTAAATGGTCATATTTTAATCCGAAGGTTGTTTTTGGTCGAATTAAATTTATCCAATAGATTTAGGACTTGTGTTAAGGTAATAATAATACCATTTTACCCTTAATTACACTATTTACTTTTAAGAGTGGTAAATAAAAGTAAAAAAGTTACTATTCACCAAAAATTATTTTTATCTTCATGAACCACATTTTACTCCTTGATATTAACCATGTCTCTATGATTTTAGAATTTCCACTCATAGAAATGGTAAAATTATGTTTTATGTAAATTTTCATACTCTCCTAGAAGGTGGGTAAATGACGATGAAAAGTGCAATAAAATTTTTATATATCTAAAATTATCATAAAATGAATCCAATGAATTACTTTGAACTCATATAGGTATTATGTATCAATTTTTACCTAAAACAAATTATAATAATATAAATAATTATATATAAAAAATTCGTTTTTTTAAATAGTAACCTAGTGTTTTCACTATTCATCAAAAATTAAAAGTTTTCAGAAAAATACCAAATATTCACCCAAGGATAATTTCGATATTCCGAATCCAAAAATGAAGTCCATTTTGAAAGATAAAATTTATAAAATTTCAGAACGTGGGTATTACTATTCATAATGGTTAGTTTTAATAATATTTTAATAGCATATCGTTGTTTAGTGAAACTCGGTATTGCAAACAACACAAGCTATCGAGGAAGGTCGAGATTTCGTGTAAAGCAAGACAAGATAGTGTTGTGTGTAGTGAAAAATTCCTTTGATGTTTTATATAACAAAAAAAAATATTTCTCATAAAAATATCAGGTGTGACATTCTACACACCTTAAAATTAATTTCTCCCTCGAAATTCGTCACTTTGTAACCAACAGATGAGGATACATCTCCCTCATCATCTCCTCAAGCTCCCATGTAGCTTTTTCTAATTGGTGGTTCCTCCATAAAACATTCACCTAGTGATGGTCTTGTTCCATAGGAATTGTTTCATTATTATCCAGAATTTCTATCAGCTGTTCTTCATAAGAATGATCTTGTTCCAGCGGTACAACTTCTGAGATGAGTACATGTGAAGGATCAGGTATGTACTTTCTCTAGAGAGATACATGGAACACATCATGAACATGATAGAGATTCTGTGGAAGCACCAATTAGCAAGCAACCTCCCCAACACGATCCAGTATTTTGAAAGGACCGATATACCTAGGGCTCCGCTATCCCTTATTTCCAAATCTCATTACACTCTTCCATGGAGATATTCGTAAGAACACTTTATCACCCACTTCAAACACTAGGTATTTTCTTCGGTAATTGGAAAAACATTTTTGTCAAATCTGAGCTTCTCTTATGTGTTGTTGAATAGATCGGACCTTTTCTGACATCACATCAACATGATCAGGTCCTCATAGCTTTCATTCCCCAATTTCATCCCAGCAAGTTGGAGTTCAGCATTTATTTCCATAGAGAGCTTTATAAGGATCCATCTGAATACTAGAGTGGAAGATATTATTATAAAAAAATTACACCAAAGGTAGGTGTTGATCCCAACCAAATTTGAAATCCATAGAGAAAGCTCTTAACATATCTTCTAGAGTTTGAATTGTTCTCTCAGACAGACCATCTGTATGAGGATGATAAGAAGTGATGAAACTCAACTCAATATCTAATGTATGCTGAAGACTTCACCAAAAATCGAGGTAAACCTTGGATCACGATCAGATATAATGGAAAGTGGTACTACATGCAATCTTACCACTTCCTCCACATATATCATGGCAAGATTATCCAGAGAGAAATCTTCTCTAATAGAAATTAAGTCTGTCGACTTCGTAAGACGATCAACTATAACCCAGATAGCATTATTGCCTTTGGATATTTTAGGATGCCCAGTGACAAAGTCCATAGTGATGTTTTCCCATTTCCATTCTGGTATGGGTAATGGTTGTAACATACCCTTAGACTTATGTCTCTCATATTTAACTTGTTGACAACCCAAGCATCGAGGGAGATATTCAGCAACATATCTTTTCATTCCATCCCACCAGAATTACTCCTTCAGGTCCCTATACATCATCGTGCATCCGGGATGAATATGGAATGACGAACTATGAGCCTCATCCAGCAGCTCCATCTTTAATACAGGAATGGGAGGAACACAACCCTGATTCCGTAACCTTATTATCCTATCAAAATCAAGGTTGAATTCAAGAACATTTCTCACCTTATTTTGTAACTCTACATCTTCTTTCAGTGCCTCTTTAATATTCACATGTATAGATGGTTGATCATTCATTTCAGAATGATATGATTTTCCCCCTTCCATTATAATTCCAAGATCCATCCTTTGTAAATCCATAAATATTGGATCTTTTGTGATCCTCATCATGGATAATCTAGCATGGTCTTTTCGACTTAATGCATCTGCCACCTTGTTTTCATTCCCATGGTAGTAATGAGTTGAGCAGTCGTAGTCCTTAATTAGCTCCAGCCATCTTCTAAGGTGCATATTCAGCTCTTTTTGTGTGAAAATATACTTTAAACTTTTATGATCAGTATAAATATCACAACTTTCACCATAAAGATAATTCCTCCAAATCTTTAATGCAAAGATTACCGCAGCTAACTCCAAATCATGAGTTGGGTAATTTTGCTCATGGATTTTCAACTATCGGGAGGCATAAGCTATCACTATATCATTTTTCAGGAGAACACACCCCAGTCCCTTCTTGGATGCATCAAGGTAAATCACAAAACTTTCTCCACTACAAGGTAGTGTGAGAATAGGTGCACGGGATAACCTTCATTTTAACTCCGTGAAATTCTATTCACACTCATTCATCCAAACGAACTTAACTCTTTTTCGAATCAACTTGGTTAGTGGATTATATAATTGTGAAAAATCTTTCAAAAAATGTTTGAAATATCCAGCCAAACCAAGAAAACTTCGGATCACAATTAGTGTTGTTGGTCTCAACCATCTTTCAATAACCTCTGTTTTTGCTGGATCCACAAATATCCCCTCTTTTGAGATTATGTGACCCAAAAAATGAAACTTTTTGAAGCCAAAATTCACACTTGGAAAATTTAGCATAATTCTTCTCCTTCCTCAGGGACTTTAATACAATTCTCAAGTGATCTTCATGTTCTTCCTTGCACATTGAATAAAAAATAATATTATATATAAATACTACCACAAACTAATCAAGATAGTCTCTAAAGACTCTATTCATTAGATCCATGAAGATGGTAGGGGCATTAGTTAGACCAAATGGAATCACTATAAATTCATAGTGTTCATGCCTTGTACGGAAATTTGTCTTTGGTATATCCTCCCTTTTGACCCTTAATTGATGAAACCTTGAACGGAGATAAATCTTGGAAAAGTATTGAGATCCACGTAGTTGGTCAAATAAGTCATCAACGCGTGGGAGAGGATATGTTTTCTTGATAGTGATCTTGTTAAGTTCTCTATAATCAATGAAGAGTCTCATTGATCCATCTTTCTTCATAAAAAACAGAACAGCTGCTCCCCAAGGTGATGCACACGGGTGTATGAATCCCTTATCAAGATTCTCTTGGAGTTTCTTCTTCAATTCTTGCAACTCAATTGGGGCCATTATATAAGGTGTCTTTGAAATAGTTAAAGCACCCAGTACGAGTTCTATTGAAAACTCAACTTCACGATTAGGTAGAAGACCATGCAATTCCTCCAGAGAGACATCACCAAACTCTCGTACAATGGGTGTATTCTTAAACATGAGTTTCTCTCCAACCATTTGAGATAAATAACCTTCATTTAGTAGAATCAAGAACCATAAGATGGAAGAAATTTCCACTGGAAGGTTACGTTCATCCTTGCATCGATAGACAATCATAGATTGATCTGGAATATAAAATATCATATCCCTTCTTTATGAATTGATATGAGCTCCATATAAAGAAATCCAATCCATGCCAAGAATCACGTCATATTCCACTATAATAAGGATCACATTATATTCAGTAACCACTTTCCCACAAACTTCAATCAGTGAAGAATTCTAAACTTTTGATGCAACTGTTGTGCTATTAGGGGTTGTCACAGCAAACTCAATATCTAACTGCTGAGGTAATATGGCGATACCCTTAGAATAATTTTCATAAATAAAAGAGTGGGTGGATCGAGAATCAAATAAATCATTTTCTACATTATAGTGGATGGTAAGTGTACCTTTCACCACTTCGTTATCATACACCACATCGCTGATAGAAATTGCATGTGAAATTCTTTTGTCTTTGGCCTAAAAGTTTGTTGATGCCGATCATCGTCAAAAACCCTTGAATTAGGGAATTTATTTTCATAATTCCCCATTTCCTTGCACTTGTAAAATCTAATTGTAGGAGGTGCACTCGGTGTACCCTTTTCGTTGTTCGCATCACTAGACATCTTCTTCCCATCATTGCGGTATTCAAATTCCCGATGAACTGCTTTTCCACATTTCAAACATTTACTTGTACCTTTAATAAAACTCCCTCCATGTTTCCTTCCACACTTTAAGAATAAGGGGAAACTCATCCTATTTTCAATGTGATCATTAGATTTTCATTTGAATTCCATTTTCCTCTTCTTATCAAAAGCATATGATTGATGGGTTACTCTAATCTCCATCTCAACCTTGAGAGAACATCTAACGATTTCCTCATAGCTATTGAAGTCCCTTATGGAAAACTCCCTTCGAAGACTTGGTTTTAAGCCACTAAAGACTCCATCGGTCCTACTCTCAAGTTGGATAATAATACCAGAAGTGTACCTTGCCAGTCATATAAAATTATCTCCGTAGATACCAAAAGATTCATCATCCTTTTTCATTAGTTCAAGAAACTCGTTCTCCATTTTTTTTCAAAGAATATGAGTGAAGTACTTATTGAAAAATATGTTCTTGAACTCGTCACATTCTATGGACTCAATTTCATCAATTGGCCTCGTATTCTTGATAATATTCCACCACTGATCAGCTTCACCTTCCAAACGATAAACTTCTATGATGAATTTATCTTGTTCAAAACATTGAAGAACTAAAAATATCTTTTCAATTGTACTGATCCGTTGTTCATCCACTAATAGATCAGTGGACCCACTGAATAAAGGTGGACGCTGCCTCTTGAAGGATTCAACAGAATTTTGATACTTCCTTTGCTTGTTTGGAAGTCCTGCATGATTCATAGCTTCAGAAAGTTGTGTTATCATGACTACAAGATTTTCCATTCTAGGTCCTATAATGTTTGGTTTCTCAGGGGTGAAATCATTGCAATTCCTATCACATTCATCATTAACACGGTTCCTTCAGGTTCCAACCATTGACTAAAACCAATAAGCATAGTGTGAGAAACACTAAACTTAATAGTAAAACCAAATAATACAGAATAAAATTTCATGCTTTAGGTCTTATCATAGGTTATTCATGACCATTTATAAAACACTATGATTTTTTTCTATGTTTAGACTTATACTTAGAGTTCTTACTAAGGAATTTACATACATGATTCCAAAGGATGACTATAACATTCCTCTTATTACAACTATAATGACCCATACTTTACATACATTGTTAATAATTTAAAATTGAAGCACACAAACTACAACATATAACAAAACCAGGAAAGGACCATATAGTTATAGTGTCTTTAGAAACTGAGAAACATAAACAACTAGTTCATAAATCATCTACATTGTCTCCCTTTTATTTTATCATATCTAGAGTCCGTTTTGGAATATCCTACTTATTACCATTCTTACTGACCTGGGGAAAAGAAAAAATAAAAAAGGGTGAGCTCAAATACTCATTAAGGGTAAACAAAAGAAATATCAATCACATCATATTCATAATAACATAACATTTTGGAAATCGTAACCTGCAAAAGAGATCATAATTTCATAACATGGGATAAATCATAGTAGGGAAATGTAATCCCAATAATCATAAAATAATACCTAAAACGTTGTGGCATACATACATAATCACAAAGAATCATTTCTTAGTAGTAAAGACTCATTGCCAAGACTATCCTAGTGGAAAAAGTCTATTACTGAACTGAGTTCACTCCTCCTTTCACCTATGTATCACTGAACCGGATTAACCTGCATTCCATCCATGTCTATATATTGAGATATAATTCTTTACCCAAGGAATTGGAGGGAGATATAGGTCCCACCCATCTTATAATGATACCATTCTTATGTGTTCCACAAGATAATAAATCAAACATCATAACATTACCCATGTAATAAAAATGGGATTCTTAATAATCATTCCATCATAATATAATCCATATAAGATAAAAGGACATCATAAAAAAAATTCCATCATAACATGATCAAATCAATGTAAAAAATAGGGATTGAAGCAGAACCCTATATTATCATAGATGGAAAATAATTTTGATAAAGCACTTGAACTTCATTCTTGAGGGAAATATCATTTCTACTTCAAAAACATTTTTCCTTTCTTAACATGTCAAACAATTTTAAGCAAAAATAAGTTGATTAAAAATAAACGTGAAAACTTGTAAAGGATGCTCCATGAAAAAAATGTTTTATGAAATCATAAAATTTTTTCTTGCATTATATGATAAAAATCATTTTTCTCGTACTTTGGCCGAAAAAGTCAAAAAGTACCTCGTACTATAAATGAGAAATGATTACTTTCACATATTTTACTAAAAAATCAGCAATTAGTAATATTAGATTTAAATTTTTTTAGGAGGATATAAATAATGTTAAATATTGAGGAAACATGTATGTGGATGATAAATATTCCCCAGTAAATTCTAAAGTATAAACAATCTCAGATAAAAATGAGATTGCAAGATTTTCCCTTACCTTAGATCTGATTTTCTTCGTACGTGTCCAAAACTCCCGTATAATGATTTAAATAATGTTATTTAATTATTCCAGAATCTTACAAATTGTCATGATATCATATATTGTCATATTTTTAGCTTCTTATTATTAATATTTCACTCTTGTTATTTGGGTGTTTATTGATTTTTGTTCTTATGTGTGTTTTGTTGAATAAATTCTTATTCTTATTTTTAGGTTATAGATAACTCATATACAGAATGTTATTAGTGTAATATATATCATATTTATTCATTCAATTCATTTATATTATCATTAAGAATTGAAAATCTTGTAGAACGAGTCGCATCACATCGTGGAGACGATAGGCCGTACGTATGCACGAGCGATTATAGCGTTCCAATGATCGTGGAATTATATTGAATTATATGTATACTATATCAGAATCAATATAAATTTACAATAATCATATATAGTTATTCTTTACACCATTATACCTATCCACTTAAGGTGGTGATGGAAAATAGATTACACCACGGCATGGAGACGGTATTCTGTACGTACGCACGTGCGGTGATTTCATTCTTCGTAGTATGGATAAAAGGTGAAATAGGGTTGTTTAATATTTTTAATAAAATATAAATATATGAGTGATACTGATTTTATTACTTTATAATGAAACATCTAATGAAGAGGAAGTAGATGAAGAAATAAAGTTGAAAGAATCCGTAACGGACATTTCCTCTTCTTTGAAGCGCCTCTTCTTAACCTCCTCTTAGGGAACAAAAGATCATATTTGAAGAAGACTTGGACCTTTAGAATGCTTCTAGGGAAGTTGAGACGGGAAATGGGTTGGGTGTGGCCGAGCATGAAGGCTCGTAGTAGTGTGAGGAGGAGAGGGAGGAGGTTCCCTTTTATAATGGAGGAGAGGGGCACCTTAGAAAAAACATAAAATATTATTTTATAATAAAGCCATATTTGGTTTTTAATAGCTCCAATTTGATTTATTTATAATATATGGTGGGGATGCGTCTAAATCATCACAAAAAATAGATTTTAGGAATGTTTAGGTTATTATTTTAACCTTATCATTTAGATTTAACTCTATGTTAAATAATTTAACTTTTACCGTGTCTTCTATTTTTCTTACACTATATGGTTCATAATCATACTAAAACAAGCCAAAAGATCCCCAAGTAGTTCATTATTAATATATATAACCTTATCTAAGTCATTTTACCGATCCTTGGATTTTTAGGAATAAAATATTAATTAATAATATAATATTTGTTTTAAAAAGTATTTCATGTAAATTTCACACTATTTGGTAATTGATTTTTTGTGAAAATCATAAAAGTTTTATTAGTTCTAAAAAAGTTAATTAAATCAATAATAATATGTCATATTAACCTATTAAATTATTTTATTTCTTAAAAAGTCTCAAATTTCATTTATTTGGGTATTTATAACATCAATTATGTTAATATTTCAAAAATATGGTAATTAATGCATCATCATTGTGTCAAAAATAAAATAAATTATTTAAAGTCTAAAATTTATAAATAAAATATCATTATGTAGGAAATATTTTTAAATTTCTAATAAATATTTATATAATAATTTATCTTTTATATAACCCTATATTAAAAATGTTTTAGTTATCAAACATTGATTTTAACTATTTTTACTCTTCTTGAAATAAAATAATATTAAATGTCTTAATGTAATCCAAATGGACCTAAATGGACATATTTAATTCCTAAGGTTTTTTTTAGACTTAAACATATCCAATAGATTTAGGACATGTGTTATGGTAATAATAATACCATTTTACCCTTAATTACCCTATTTACTTTTAACTGTGGTAAATAAAAGTAAAAAAGTTATTATTCACCAAAAATTATTTTCATCTTATTGAACCACATTTTACTCCTTGATATTAACCGTGCCACTCAGATTTTTAAAATTCCACCCATATATGGGGTAAAATTATGTTTTATGTCAATTTTCGAACTCTCCTAGGAGGTGGGTAAAATAGGGTGAAAAGTTCAATAAAATATTTATATATCTAAAATTATTATAAAATGACTCTAATGAATTACATTTAACTTATATAGGTATTATGTATCAATTTTGACCTAAAATAAATTTAAATGAAATAAATAATTATTTAAATAAAAATTCTGTTTTTAAATAGTAACCCAGTGTTTTCACTATTCATCAAAAATTGAATGTTTTCTGAAAAATACCAAAAATTTACCCTAAGCTAATTTTGATATTATGAATCCAAAAATGAAGTCCATTTTGAATGATAAAATTTATAAAATTTCATAAAGTGGGTATTACTATTCATAATGGCTAGTTTTAATAATATTTTATTAGCATATCGTTGTTTAGTGATACTCGATATTGCGTACAACGCAAGCTATCGAGGAAGGTCGGGATTCCGTGTAAAGCAAGCCAAGATAGTGTTGTTTATAGTGAAATATTCTTTTGATGATGTACATAACATAAAAAATATATTTCTCATAAAAATATCGGGTGTTGTATATCCAGAGGAGTGGGGGTTCTTCGAGATAGAAATGGCGCAAGCCTGGAGTTGTTGGCCGTTGATGATTACTATCTCTCATTGCTACATGAATGCAATTGGTTTTACAAAAATGTTATTATGTGCCTAGTGTTACCAATAACATATATTCTCTATCTTATTTAGATATGGAAAGATTTAATTTCATGATTATAAATAAGGTTTGTTTCTTTTATATAAACAACTTCTGTTATTGTATGGCACATTTAGATAATAATTAGTTTATATTAAATTATGAAAAAAAATTGTAATCGATAACAAACCAAACTCATATGAATCCTACAACAACAATTTATGGCATCACCGTCTCAGTCATGTAAATGAGAATTGCTTGACAAAGCTATTCTAAGATGGTTATTTAGACTCTAATGAGATAAAACCACTTGATAGGTGTCACTCTTGTTTACATGGTAAAATGGCTAAGCCGCCTTTTGGTGTACTTGGTGAAAGGGACATAGAACTTCTAGGATTGAGACACACAGATGTGTGGGGACCATTTCCAATAGAAGCAAGAGGTGGATATTCTTACATCATTACATTTACTGATGATTTGAGTATAAATTTATATATATACTTAATGCAGTATAAGTTAGATTCCTTAGATAAATTTAAGGAATTCAAGAATGATGTAGAGAATCATCTTGATAAGAAGATAATGATGCATCGATTGGATCAAGGTGGAAAATATCTGATCGATGAGTTCATTGAATTTTGATAGGATTCTGGGATTCTATGTCATCTCACTCATCCTTATACACCATAGTGGAATTGTTTCAGTGAAAGGAGGAACCACACCTTATTAGACATGGTGAGGTACATGATGAGTAATGTAGATGTTCCATTATTCTTTTGGGGATATGCATTACAAACTACATCATACAGATTTAAAAAGTTCCAACTAAGGTTTAAAATGGAATTACCTCTATGTTATGTAATGGAAAATAAACCCATTTTTCGCACACTTGTATATAGGGATGTGAGACGTTTGTTATTTCCTTATTTGGAATCAAACTATCACACCGGGCCTGAATGTGTATCATTATAGGATATCCCATGGAAACGAAATGATATTACCTATATAACCCTTCATTACAAGAATGTGATTGTCACTAGGAAGGCTGACTTTCTTGATAGGGAGCACGTCCTTATAAAGGATAGTGGGATTGTGATTAACTTCGGTGATGTTGATGCTCAATATATACAGAAGTTGGTACAAGAAAAATTTCCATGGGTCGTCATGGAAGATGTTCCAGAAACACAAGTACTATGAAGGAGATCAAGAGAGATAATGGAAACATATGGATTTGGTTTCCTAGTCACCATGGATGGTGAATCATTATTATTGGTAAATGACGAACCTCTATCCTACAAGGTTGTGGTAGCGATATCTCAAGATGAAAGGTGGCTAGAATATATGAATTCATATTTGAATTCCATATATGAGAACCATGTTTGGGTTTTGGTCCACGAGCTAGTGAATGTAATGCCTATTGGATGAAAATGGGTATTCAAGGGAAATCATGACATGGAAGGTCATTTTAGAACCTAAAAAGCATTTCTAGTGGCTAAAGGATTCAGAAAACATCAATGAATTGACTACTATGAAACCTTCTTGCAAGTTTCAATTTTTAAATCCATAAGAGTCATAAATTCCATATCATCATTCCATGAATACATGATTTTGGTAAAGGATTTCAAAACAACATTCCTTAATTGAAACCTTCAATAAGATGTATATAAGAAACAACCTAAAGGGTTTGTTACACCAGGTGAATCCAAGTGAGTATGAAAGTTTTAGAAATACATTTATGGATTAATGACAGAATCCAAGTCACAGAACATTCAATTTTATAAATCCATAAAGGAATTAGGTATCAATGAGAATGGATTTGATCCATGTGTTTATAAACGGTTTAATGGGAATAAAATCGTTATCCTTGTAGTATATGTTGATGACATATAACTTATTGGAAATGATGTACTAGTTTTACATACAGTTAAGGACTGGTTGAAAAAGTGTTTCTCAATGAAATACTTTGATAAAGTATTCTACATTCTAAGGATCAAGATCCTTCATGATATATCCAAGAGTATTGTTGGACAATGTCATGGTACATATATTAACCAGATACTAAAGAGATTTACTATGGAACAATCCAATGGGGTATTTGATCCATTTTTACATTACCTACATATTTATTTGAAAATATTTCCTTAGATTCAACAGAATAATGATATGATGAGTAAGATCTCATACACTTTGGATATAGGATCTATCTTGTATTCCATTTTATTTAACAGGCTTGATGTTTCCTATACACTCAGCATGGTAGGCAGATATCAAGCAGATCGAGGGGAGCAACATTGAACTACTGTTACGACTATTCTTAAGTATCTAAGAAGAAATAAGGATATGTTACTAGTATATGGATTATACAAGGAACATGTCATCAATGTGTATGTTGAATCTTTTTTTCCAATATATCTTAATGATCTGAAGTCGCAATCAGGATATGTTTTCTGTCACAATGGAGGTGTTGTGAGCTAGAAGTGTTCAATGTAGCTAGTTGTCACCAATTCTAGAGGAGAGTCCAAGCATATAGAAGATTCTGATATATCCATAGAAGACATCAATATTCGTACATTTTTAAAGAATCTTAATGTGGTCCCTTGAAGTATAGACCCTATCAAATTGTATTGTGATAACACCGCAGTGGTGGCTCTTACAAAAGAACCGTGATCACATCAATGGAAAAAGAACATTCACTGGATGGATCACCTATTGAGGGATTTATATAAAATTGGTGATGTTTTAATGAATAGAGTGTTCTATGAAGAGAACTTGGGATACCACATGACTAAATGCTTACCTCATCACAATAATGAATATCATATGATAGCTAGAGGGATAAAGGATATTAGAAGTTGGCTCTAGTCTAAGTTGGAGTCTGTTGGAGTCGGTGTCCTAGAACAATTTTATTTTACTTTATTAATTAATAAAATCATTATCACATCTTGATTGTTCTTATACATGAAAATTCATGTCATAATGTCCTGAGGATATTTTTTATATAAAGGGTCATAGAGGATCTCTTCTATGATGAGAACCTGAAATATCCATAACACTATTCTTGTGTATATGTTCTTTGTTCAGATGATGTTATTTGAGAAACAAAAATAATACAGGCCATTAGGGGTGTGGACTCATAAAACAACGAGGTACCTTATAGTGTTATGCATCCTTGGTAGTATCTTGGAGGATATTGTTAGAACGAGACCCACCATTATGAAATCCATATTTCATAGTGTCATTAGATGTTCCTATCTGGGGAAGTGATTATGGTCCTTAGACAATAATAATATTATTAATGGGTGTTAAAACTCAAAAAAATAGTTTTATTAATGAAAATTATGAAACAAACAATATTTGAAATGAGGTAGGATATGTTGGGTGTGTCACGAATAATACTTCCTCTATAGATAATAAATGAAATAATTTTCCTTTTATGTTCCACAAAAAAATTTGATATCATATTCCCTTTAATGGAATTTATATATCCTTTATAAATCCATTTCCTTGGTGTGGAATAGTGAGTTCTATTATATAATGTTGAAGAAATAATAATCATTAATATTGATTGATGGAACTAGCAGTAAACCATCTTTATTTGAGATATTGATACAAAGTGATTACATGACATGGTAATAATTCATAGGAAGTGACGCTTCATTTCATCATTAACTTATATCTCTATGGATGCCTTTATGTATTGCAAAATTCATACATTGAACTCTTGGCCGACTTTAGAAAATGCCACTAAGAAATACGCCTATAAGGGCACACACTACGTGTGTCCATTTTTATCTGTAAAATATTTATTTAACAAGATGTATAATGATTAATTCTTATTGTGGTTTAATAATTATTCATGGATTCCTGATCACATTTATTTTGATATTAGTTATTAAAGATAATAAATTGTTGGAGAATAATATATTTATAACTGAATAATGTAGTAATATTTATTTAAGAAATAAATAGTCATTCTTCAAGGTCTAAAAAATGTGGTGGAAGAAATAAATTGAATAGAAAAATAAATTTACATTCCTTATATATTAATATTAACGCCGAGTAGTTTTTTGGGGATTTGAACTAAATAATATTATTTATATAATAAAATAATATTAGGTGTAATTCGCTAGGTGCATGACATGTGATAATAATAGTAAACTGTTATTATTATACATGAAGTCTTACTAAGAATTAAATGAAATGAGTAAATTCTTTCAGGTAATTAATTAATTTTATTATTCTACATAATTAAAATCCAAATTATATTATTCTAATTAACCTCTCCATTCCCTGTGGTTGTGCACAACAGATCTTGAGAAATCTATTAATACAAGAGAGAAATATTTTTTCTTCCAATAAATATCTCAAGATACGAGAGTGATACTCTTCCCCCAGATCATGGAGAGATCTTTTCAAGATGCTCATAGGGCGATCGAAGGTGGACATTGCAAGCAAATGCACTTCTACACTAGTACTGGGAGATCCCTTCCGCGGCGTCTGGAGATATATGTAGAACGTGTGGATCTACGCTAGTGGAATCCTACACATGGATTATGTGAGGCAATGACAGATCACATCAGATCATGATTAGAAACATCAATGGAGAGAGAATTTTATCATGGTAATTATTTTCTTTTAATTAAATTAATTATAACCAGCTTATGATGATCCTTTCTATAGTTCTGGGACTCCCTTCCTTCCTTTCATTCATTGTTCTATTATGATGTTCTAATATTTTATTATCATAAATGATCATATATTGATCATTGTTAATGGAAATGTTCAAGTTGGGTACACCCACTAACGCTCTTCTATTGCACCCGAACCTACATTTATGACACGTGAGAGAAATCATGTAATGTAATATAATATCAATATACATAATAATATATTAAAAATACATTATATATATTTCAATGATGGAAACATTGAGTTAGTGTTAAATACATATGACATGGAGTAATCATACATCATATGCAATAATGTTATTTAGTTACATTCAATAGAGACCTTCTTAGATATATTGTGCTATACACTATATCGAGCCTTACTAAAAACCAATATGTAATTACGAGATTAATATTTAATATAATAAGATATAAAGAGGCCGTTATGAATACTATTAAAAAAATGAAAATTTATGGTTTATAAAACAGAATAATTGTTCAGAAATATATTATAAATGAATAAAATAACCAATTCAATATTAAAAGGACATTTTTATAGAGAAATATTTTTATTCTAACAAAGATGATTTACCATAATAGATGTAATTAATAAAAATTTGTGAGTTATATTAACGTAATAAATATGTTACATATTCAATAATTTTTTTTATTCATCCAATAGTTTTGGTAAGCCTATGAGAAGAGAAAACCTAATATTTCACATAAAACCTATATTTTTATTAAGGAATTTTTTCCACCTTTTATTGGAGAACCTATTTTAAATAAAAAGTTTGACTATTTTATGAATTCTCTATGATAAAATAAACTCTATTTTTTAATTTATAAGGTGAAATTTATCATAGGGTGAATTTGTCAGATTTTTATTAGAAACATCCTTTTTTTAGTGAATAGTGAAAAATATTAAGTTTTAGTTAAAAACAACCTTTTCATTTACATAATTTTTAATGTTAAATTATAATATAAATTTGGTTTAATGTAAAATGGAAAAAATTATATATCTATTAAAAAAATTATTCCATTATAATAAATTTTAACCTCGTAAATTGAATAAAAAAATTACAATTTTTTGCAAATTTTTCTTACTAAAACAAGTTAATCTCTCTATCTCCAAGATTAGTATTAAATTTAATTTTTCATCTTCTATGATTTTAATTTTTAAAATATAACATACCCAATTGTAATCATTATAATATATTTCATTTAATACGAAGATGCAAATTTTTTTAAAAAAAATTCATTAATGCATATGGTTAAAATTAAATATATTGATTAAGGTGTAATTAGGCATAAAAGTGGACTAAAGACCTATGTCTAATGACACAAAATGACCTATAACCTTATAAAAACATTTTATGGATATAATTATATCGAAAACCTTTCATTCATGAGTTTTAATGGTTTGTTTTGGGGTTTTTTAGGTTAATACATGTGTAAACCTAACATATTTTCAAGAATGCCACGTGAGTCCTTTTGCATCCCAATAAATGGCCACCAACTATACTCATTCCACACACCACTCCAACCTCATAATATTGTCTATTATATTCCAATATGGCCTACCAACATGCCTCCCCTCAACTAATATGATTTCCTTTGGGAATAATACCTTCCATGGATGCCTTTTGGTTTACACCAAAAGAACTTACCAGATTAGTATGTAATGCATTTTTTTCAATCTCTCTAGTTTCATTCCCATTCTCCAACCCCTAAAACCTATTTATTAAATTCATACATAACAAAATAAGTATACAAAATATTAAATATTGTTGATATACTATGAGTTAGACATACACTTATATACACCTCCATATAATGGGAAACAGAAATACAGTTTCTGTGATTGGAGATTTATAGCCTCACGAAACCATGATAGTTTAATTCTCCATTACGACATATTATGAGGGAAATTAGGATGGATAATATATTTATATATGATATATATTTTATTTATAACAATTTATCCTTATTTTATTTTTTATAACATAAATTTATGTTTTCAATGTTGTGTAAAAATGATAATCTTGTTTGAGGATGTTTGGATTTACACCCCTTCAAAGCGATGTGATTCATTCATAAGATACATGGAAAGTATAAGTGAATGGAGATAATTAAACATAAATTAAATAAAAAACCTAAATAATATATCAATTATATAGTTATATTTCTAAAAATAATATATATATATATATATATATATCATCTCTATTATTACCCGTTCAAACAATTTAAAAGACATAATGTCGTTTGTGAACGAGTGGAATACTACCACCTCCAAATGATTAGATTCATTTTACTTAAAAAAATTCAGTGTATAATTATATATTATTGAATAATAAGATATTTATTATATAATTATCATTATGGAATTATTTGAGTTACATACCTTTTCTCTAAAATGATCATTTGAAAATTGTAATGTTACTCATGCGTACACACATCCTATTGTCTCCATGATTGTTACATATTCTCATTTTCATATAATTTTTATTGATTTATTTTAAATGAATAAATTATGTTTAAATAAGATAATTTTTTCATGTTTATTATTCAGGAGATGTAAAATAATGAACATTGTGGCCATAGTTGACAAACAATAGTTGTTTGGACATAAAAACAGAATTTGGTCGAAAACACCAGATGTAAAATTAATTGTATAAGTAATTGTACACAACATAGTAATAAGTGAAATAGAATTAGTAATAAATATGAAAATCATTATGAAGAAATTTTAAAATTAATATAATTATATTATACAAGAATTTAAAGGATGATCACTCGAAAGAAAACACAATGTATGTGATTCTTGTCTCATTTTCATTTCAAAAGGCATACTTTATAGTTGTGCACCCATTTTCTTATATATAGTGTAAATACATCAACATTTATGTATATTATATGGAAAACTCATAAATTCATTGTATTTAAATGTTTTATTTTATTTTTTTTACATTTTTTCCAAAATTAAATTGTTCCCACATTGATAAGGGACTTTCTTCTCACATTTTTACTTCTATGAGAAAAATGTAGTATTCACCACATACTAATTATTTAAGGTTTATGCACTACATATTTATTCAAATTATATAATGAATTTATTTACCTTCACGGTATTTAAAAATTTAATTTAAAAATATTTTTTAACAATGATTATGATTTATAAATGTTTCAATGTGTTATGGGACACTTTGGAATGGTTAAAGGTTACTTTCCTCAAGGGTAATCCTAATTATATTTCAAAATAATTTCCATTTGGAGAAATTATATAACCATTTAACAAAGAACTAATTAATTAATCTGTAGTTATTAATGACCATTTACTATTTTATTACAATTTTCCACTCATTGAAAGTCCAACTATTTCATAAAAGGTATTGAAGAAGCCCCATATTTATTTCTCTCTTTAGTCAGTGAACATGTTTTCTTCTAAAATCCATGTTTTGTTAAGAAAATTTCAAAAATGATTTTAAAATGATTTGGTAAATAAACACTTACCCTCTTTACTTTTACAAATTTCTTCAATTGATTCCTGATGTCTTTTTTTAAATGAGGCATTTTCTAACCTATTTTGGTATAAAATGAATATTCTTTTAACCATGGACGACATGTATAGATTTATCTACAATCATTTCATTGAAGCCTCTATATAAATGATTTTAAAAATTTATTTTCAATTAAAAAGATTTTCAAAAGAAAATGTTATTTTCCTCATGAATAATTTTAAATTCTATACAATTATTTCGTCGATGAAAAAAATCCTTTATTTAACTCTAATTTGGGGTATGTTGTATTGTACCCATCCTTATTATTCCTATAGATAGTTCATGATTTATTTGGATATGTATACTATTCAAATTAACTTAATTGATCTATTTGTTCATACCCTTGATATATTCAATCCCATATGATCATTGAACATTGATTTTCCCTTAAGTTATCCATTTCATTTATCTTGGATATTACTATTTCCTAAACTATATACCATTTTATATACAGTGCATACCTTGAATGTTATATGATTAATTATTGAATTATTGATAGATATGTATATCTCCTTCAATGTTGTTATTTGATAAGTAATATTACTTATTTTTTTCAAATAAGGAATATGCTTTGGACTAGTAAAGAAATGTGGATCCTGTATTTTATATCGCACCTCGATGCATTGACAGGTCCTCATAAGACATAAAATTTTGAAAATGGGTAACTACCCTTAGTTTTAAACCATAATCTAAATGTTATTGATGGAAATAGGTTTTCATGTGCCTGAGATATGACGTCTGATAAGAATCCAATTTCCCTCATAGTAGTTCATGTCATTATTCATCCATTACAGTTTATATAGATATATCAATCAATAAATTACATTAATATTCATTTATTAGTGGAACGTTCAATAGTTTCATACCATACCCTATTTATTTTTCCTTATCTATTTATTATACTATAATGTATTTACAGTAATTATAATTCTGTATTTTTTATATGATTCTTTCCCTATTTGAAAATTACATTGTATTTGTGTCTAATTAGTTACCCTGCAATAATTATTACTCTCACTAATTTTTCATTTCTTCCTCAATATTTATTCCTTACCGAGAATTTGAACTCACCCATATTGTGATTCTCTCACTAGGAATAAAAGATGAATAATATGATATATATGAAGGAATATAGTAGATAGATTAGAGACTATCCAAAAAATTTATCTGTTTTGAATAAATTTTTTTAAATTAGTGTATCCACATGGAATATAATTCTAATTTATGTATCTGATTTTCCAAGACTACTAAACTCATCATTCCTTCAAGGCATGCTTCATTTTAATCGTAGCAATGTCATTGATTTTTGAAGCCAACTACAGGCTATCTGGGGCCTCAGTCACTAAAATAATAAAATTATATTAAAATCATTATATATAAATAAATATAAATAGTTTGGTTTATGGGAAAAAATCACATATTTGAATAGATATTATTTTGTTTTGTATTTAGTAACAAGAGATTCCAAATATGTCATCCATTTACTCAAAATTTTTTGTTTGGAATCCTTTTATAATGATTCTATTATATTTATTGAAATAATTTCATCATGGAGTGTGATATGGTCATAATCATCATGAAAAATATATAGCTTGACTCATGAAATCACATGTCAAGTAAGTACCGACATTCCATGTTGGGATACATTCAATGTAAGAACACTATACCTAGTTAATAACATATATAGATTTAGGTTCACATAGTTTCATATGGTGATATATGTAGTGTAATAATTGAATCCTAAAAATGTGTTTAACACCGAAGCATAAATTTACATGTCATTTTGACTCAATTACCCATCATGTACATAATTAATTTTAATTAATATTAATAAATTAAATTTATTTAATATTATTGTTGATTATAATATCAACGAATTATACTATATAAAATGAAGATAAATAAATTACTACATTAATTTTTTTATTAATTATTAATTCATGAAATTCAACTAAATAAATAATAGATTGAAATTAATAGTAGAATTTTTCTTTAATGTGTAGTCATTTCATGTGTGGCTGATCATGATATTTAATTAAATACATATATTTTCGGTTTTTATTTATAAAATTTTTATTCCATTGGTTCTTTGAATATTTTATAATTAAATATGATGATATTCCTATGAATAGTTTTAACATATAATGTATGAGTCTGCATTTCCATGGTTTTCATATCATCACAAACCATGGGGTACCCTCACCATTGAATGTGTAATCATATGTAATGGAAAAATCTCATATTCCTGAGTGGATAGTTGCAGAAAAATACAAGTTTATTCCTTCCATGTCAGAAAGACAATTTAATGGGGAAATACTCCAACACATATGAATCCTAGCATAAGAAGCTATTCTGATAGGGTCAAGGGAAGTTTATTATCCTAACAATGAACTCACCAGTTGAAAAATATTATGATCATTCCATATTTTATAGTGCATGATTTTTAATTTATTGATGGTATATCTTTGAATTTTTTCTTTAAATATGATCACATAATGTTGAAGAATTAAGACACATACATGAAATAATAAATAATATAAATAATGCACATTTTTAATTCAAGATAATATTACTTTATGATGTAAAATCCTCATCATATTTATATATAGATAAAAGGATATCATGAATAATATTTACATATACAGTAAATAATATCCTTTATATAAATGTTATGTATTATATTCATTCCATTAATTAATTAATAATAGATCTTTATATCTAAGTGTTTATCTTTAACTAATCAGGAAATATTCATTTATCAATGAGTTCAAATGAATGTTCAGGGTTTACATAATAAAATTTATTCACGAGTAGTTTACCTTATAATATTTTTTCAAATTTATTTGAAAATAATATGGAAATAAATGACTCGGATTTAATTATTGGGAAGCCGAATCAATGGATCAAGGAGCTAAATGTTAATATAGTTGACAATACCTCCTATGAAAATACCGTTGGGTAAATTGACTGGTCCATATTCTAGGAAATGAGAAGGGCAATACGAATCATTTCCTCAAGAATGTACACATTACAATAACGTATGAATACAATGTTATGAAAATGATTATATATAATAGTGGGGTCCAACAAAAAAAAATATGTCAAATATCTGAAAATCAGGAAAAATTATTAAAAACATGTTTTTATTTATCTACGAAAATAGAGTGTCAAAAAATCATGAAATTTTCACTATGATCAACATTGAATAAATAAAATATCCTTACCAGTGACCTCATCTAAGGGTTATATAGGTTCATACTCATTGAATTAGGCCATGAGGATATGTTATGTATAATGGTGTCCCAGTTATAGACAAATATCCTTAAAAAGTGTGTAAGGAGTTGAGTCATAAATTATCATGAATATTGTAGATGGCGAATTGGATTTAGGATGCCTCTTATAATAATTCACATATTGATTGAAATAGAAGAATCATGATAACATTTATGCATACACATTGCATGTATCACCTTGATCATTGTCTATAGAAATCTAGAAAGGATATTTTTTGTATCCCAAATGTACATTTTTTGAGAAATGAAGGAGAAGATATACCATCTGGATATTTTATAGTGAATATGATTGTATATATTGATCATTTAGTAACATGTGGTTTCAGGTTACCTAATGAACTCTGAACCATCCTAATACATTCGTCACAAACCTCAATGATTATATAATTTTATTGTGAATGGTAATATCAATAATAATATGAAGACTCTATGTGATAATATTACTCATATTATCTTGTATGATAAAGATATATAGCTTGATGAATATATATTCATTATTGTGAATTAGAGGAAGAGTTGTGATAAAGTACCTTAATATAAAACCGTTTGAAAATATTTATTAAAATTGTAAATAAGTGGAAGATGATCAAGAGGAAATATATGGATAATGATATTATTTCTTTACATATAACAATAAGGGACACAAAAAGATAAAATACACCACAATTATGAAAAATGGAAATTTTTTGAGGTGTGTATGTTTTCATAAGAACTAAATCCATTTATACATGTTGGGTATTATATAACTTACAGATTTTATATTCATATCCATATATATAAACTTAGTATATTGGTGAAGGAATCAAAAGTTGATGTGGATCATTGAACTACCAACGGAGAAATAATTTGTTTCCTATTTATTAGAGATTAATAACTTACATTATCAATACGATTTATTATAATTTTTATAAATTATTATTATGTGACCAATGGGGAAAAAATAATTATATATATAACATGTTTAGTTATCGATGGATGTATTTTCATTTTTTTAATAATTGTAACTAATTTAATAAGGATGACATATTTTTGGAAAAAAACATTTTAATAATTTACTATATGTATTATAAAACAAACTATTTTTTTATTATATATAAAAATTTATATTCATATTACTCATTTCTAAATTAGTTGTAGAATCACCATTTTTTTCATGTAAATGGGATGAATTTGATAGAAAGGTATTGGGTGGTGTTTTTAAATTATTCTGAACAAACCCACATGATTTTTTTCAAACATATTTAAAAGAAAAAAAATAATTAATCCTATACATAGTCGAGTTAGTGAAATTGATGTAGAGATCGATGAATGAATTAAAAGATGTTTGTGTACATTTTTCATTTGATAATATAAGTAGACATTGTTACATTATAACTTTTAATACTGAATTTATAATATAATGAATTTTCCACCTAATAAGTTATATTTCCGAATCCATGGATAAATTTATGAATATCAATGTGGAATTATATAATTTTCTTATTAAAAAAATAAAGAATCTACTATGTGAATAAATTTGCAAATATATTTAAAAAAATTTCATAAACTATATTTAGTAATTTAGGAAGTTATTTATTGTATAAACCAAATATAAAAATATTCATTTAATGGAAAAAAGGTATTTTACACAAGCTATATCAAGGGAGAAAAACATGTTTTATAACATAAATGTTTTGTAATGAAAACAACTTTTAAGGCCACTTCTGTTAACAAACATTAACATCAATGAAAAATGTATATTATCATATAATAGATTATGTAAATAATGCCAAATTATCTTTACATCCCGTGTTACATTCCATACAATATAATATCTAATAAATTAGTTTTATTTAATTATGGATATATAATCCATGTGTCCTTATATGATCAAAGTAAATAATAATCAAAGAAAACTGGATACATAGATACATGAAATTCAAAAACTTAAGGATCATCTTGATCACATTGTGATAAAAACCTTAAATCATCTTCATAATAGTTTACACCTATGCCTCTGTTATATTTCATTTGGAACAGATTATATATATATATATATTGCTGAGGGTCGATTCCTAGAAGTGGTAACAAACATCAAAATTGTATATTACATAAATATAGTATAATTGGTATGGAAATTATAAATGAATAACATGTAGAACAAATCAACTAAAGCTAATGGAATTATATATTAACAATAATTAAAAAACTATGGAATCTACACCTTTTGATCTCATACTAATGGAATTCAAAATGAATGAAAACTAAAATTATAATAGATTACATATTGCATGACACCTATCCAATTATGGGAAGATGAATACAAAAAAACGATACTAATTTTCACTTATGATACATTTTGATGCATCGAGGGGCTATAAAATATGTATCCCCTCCAATAACATAATTATGTTTAATGCATTCTCCAAAAATAATCATCAAAAAAATTAATATCATTCCATGTGGAACCACATACTAAATAAAACATATGTTTTTGTACATACCCATGATGTATAATTTTTTGGATATCTAAAAGAAAACCCCTTAGTCAAAATAAAACCTATGAGGTATCAAAAAAAGTTACATGATGTATCTTCTTCAATAAAATTTTAGGGAATGTGTACTTATATTTTCAAAGTAATCGATGGAATATTTTAATTTGGTTAAATTGTGTTCATTGGTAGTAGACCAAAAAATGGTATAAAAAATACTTTATCATGGCTCTTTATAGTTATTTGAATATTACAAAGCATATCCCCGGAGAGTCTCTCACTCAGTGTTTGATATTAATCCCACATATTGTTCATCACAGTGATGGTTGTGTCAATTATAAAACCACTATTTTTATTGTGAATACACCTTTTTTAATGAGTGTCATAGCCACATCCACATTCAATTATCCATACATGGATGTATTTTCTTTGAAATGATACACACTTTTACATCATCAAAGCTTATGATAGTTTTCCTATCATGGAAAAGGTTAATATGGAATTAACAGAATATGAGTGAAGAATAATAATGTAGAATTTTAAATCCATTAAATTTAACCTATTATATGGTCAAAATTCTAAAAATATATTGAATGACGCACCAATAAAATTGGTCAATATAACATGAGTTCCATATAATGAATTGTAAGATTAAAAAACCAAACTTATGGGTTGGGTAGGAATTAAATCATATCCTATTGAAGTATATTTCATGATAATGGTATTAAAATATCATTAAGGAATGAATTTGTCGATATAATCTCTTAAATATGAATTATATGTGCACCATATAAGGGAAATTTGGTGTATAATAACGACAAGTCACAATGCAAAGAATTATGAGACATAAAATCGTATCCTCTTATCCTAATTTTCTTGAAAATAAATTAAAATTATGTATCTTGAATCAATTATATATTAATAAATTAATTTATAACCATAATCATATCCATTTTCATTATTCATATTTATAACTGATCATTCACTACATGAATTCTTGTGATTTTCAACATTGGTGTATATAGTTTGGATCATTTTTATAAGTTTCATAGTATTACTGATAATATTCATTATTCAAATAAATATAATGGTATCTAATCCATCAAAGAATACTTTGGGTGATATTTATAAAAATATATGATGTTTTAAATTATATTCATGAATTTTTTATACATTATATTTGAAGATGATGCAGATAAGATACATGTTGTTCTGATTTCATAGAAATTGAGGGTGTTTACATAATTAATGAATAAGATATTAAACTAAAATATATAGATTAAAATATCATTAATTACACATTCATATTATATTATACTAGCTAAGTTGTTTTTATATTCTTTAATGATATAAATGCACAATACTGTACATATAGGTGATGAAACCAACCAGAACATGAACATAATCAGATTTAATGAATTATTATATGGTGATTTTATTGTAATATCATAATACATGTATAATAAAGATAATAATTAGTTTTTATTCATGTGATATATCATAATATGAAATAATTATGTGATGATATAATGTATTTTAAAATAATACACAATTTGAATAAAATGTATTCCACTTAGTATGGTAATTTAAAATATATAATTTAACGATTTTAGTTTCTTATTCACATCATTAATATTTTGTTTAATTTTTCCTTCCATAGTAATACTTTTATCAAATATATCATCTTTATAAATTAAAACCATCCTTAGATCTATACTTTTGTGGTGTTGGAGGAAAATTAATGACATTGTGTCATGGAGGCAGCAGTCCAAACAATGCACAAATAATTTTTCCCCAAATAGATGGGGTATATGAATTAATAATGATAACACCCTTATTATAGTAATATTATCACATATAACTGATAATAAAATAATTATATTAGTGTTTCTATGATAATATTGAAATATTATAGTTAATAAAAAAATACATAGTAAGTAATTATCATACTAGGAACATGAATTTTCCTTGAATTATTCTAAAAAATGATGGCCTTATGGAAACTAATTTTGATAATAATACTTTAAAAATAAAATATGGATAAAAGAGAAGAGAAATTTAATTCTTTCAAATATAAATTATATTCATATGTAATTATTCAAATAGTGTTGATGTTTCCCTTTTTAAAACATAGGGAAGGGTAGTTTGGGGAGTAATCATTATATTTTAAAAAACTTAAATGTTACTGTTCAGCTATAGAAGTGAAAAAATTAAAAAATTACGATTGGAAAATGGTTTGGAGTAAAAATATCTTTAATGAATTTGTTTGGAGAAATGATTTTGTGTTTTATGGATTTTGTTCTAACTATATTTTATTTTTCCCTAAATTTTTTTACATCTTTAATTAATTTATAACCATATTAATTAATTTTAATTGAAATGATTAATATTTTCCATTTAACATAATTTGATACTTATTATTTCAATTTTGAAAATAATTTTATCAATACAAATTCTTAATGTTTCGAATTGTTAATTTTAAAATAAGGACACATAATCATGTACAAATAGTTTCTATATAATTAATGTTTTGAATCATTAAAATAATATATAAGATATAATTATAATTTATAATAATTTTGATTAATTATAATTATTTATTATAAAAAAATAATGTTTACAAGGAATTTATGTCAATTCACAATCAAATACCCATTAAAAATGCTTCATTCAATGAAAAAACAAAAACCATATTTATTCAAATGTAAAATTATAATTAACTCTAAATACTCTGGACATTTAATTTATAAGATGAATGATTAATTAATTTTTTACTATTATTACTTAAATTATTATTTGATTAAGTATATTGTTTTTAAATCTTGGTGTGCTATCATAAATAATGATAAACCCAAAAAATTTCATATTTCATGAAAACCATAGTATTATTACTAAAAAATGACCTTTGGGAAAAATTCTCAAAAAACCATACTTTGATAATTGTGATAGGATGAATTTAAAAAATGAAATAGTATGGTCAATTTCAAATTATATTGTTAAATTTATAATTATTGACTTTAATAAAGTCCTTTTAGAGTGTGATAATTTAGGATATGGTGTTTACCTATTTCCATAGGGTCTTGGGTTTTAAATTATCATCCTTCAAAAAATATCATCCTCAAAACGAGGGTATATATCCGCTATTTAAAAAATGTTTATTCTTATTACTTATATCATTTTTAGTATCAAGGATTTCTTATTATAGTTTGTGTTTTTTCCAAATACATTCACATGTTTAGTTGTTCAATAATAAAACAGTTTCTCTCTGGTTTCATGAGTCTAGATAGGATATTTATTATAATATAGGTTAGACGATAATTATATTCCCCTATATGTGAGAAAAATCATTGGATAATGCATATATATTATTAAAAATGAATTATGGATGATTACATATACCCTATAAATGAGGAGATAAATGGTAAATTAGTAAACAATAAATCTAACTCATTTTAATTATTGAAATGTTATAAATGAAATTTGTTTTATATTTCCATTTAAAAAAATATTATAACCATATATCATTGTGGAACCCATAATAATACATTAACTGGACAGAATATTTGAGGTGTCTCTTTATATTATAATCACAACAATTTTTTCTAATTTTGGATTCTCTAATATGATCATTAAAGTTCCATAGATTATCATTTGACTTCTCAACAATCCATTTGAGAACAAAAACACATTCCTTAACTTCTTCCCTATAGGATGGAGTATGAAACCACTTCCCATACAATACGTCATATGATTCCATATCGATGATTCAATGTAATATATTACAATATATTGATTTTAGAAAAATTACACATTGATCCCTAATAACATGCAAGTCATTATAACATGATCACAAAATTTATTCCAATGTCCTGATAGTCCTTTTGTGTTTCCCATCAATTTGGGATTATAGATGGTTCTTAAATGTATCTTAGTGTTGGGAAACCATTAAGGAAACATTGAAAATTTCTATGATAACTGTGGTCATGGTCAGATATTTTAGATAGAGGGTCCCCACGAAGCCATACAATTTCATTCGTATAAGTCAATGATTGGAATTCAAGAGGTAGATCATCTCCTATTACTAAGAAATAAGGATAGTTAAAAAGATTATCAATGATGAAAATGAGTGTAGTTACATCACCCCACTCAAATATATATATAATAATAGGATTCATGACTCAATTAGGATGTTGTATATTATCGTTCTCCTTTTATATTCCTTAATTCTATAATCATGGACCACAATTTACCATCTCATTCCATACCTCCAAATATATTCTCAAATATATATACCCATCTTTGTGAAACCGTGGAGTATATTGAAATGTGAGATATGTTCATTCATCTAGAAAATCCATTGTGAATTCTGTTATGTTTGGAACATATAACATTTATCTAAATATAAAAAATCCCTATCTAAAAATGAAATTCATAAATTTCAAATCATTAAATAAAATAATTTTCTTATCTATGTTCTCATAATAAAATTAAGACATATATATTTTTATATAAGGATGGTTTTTGGAATTATTACCTCAAGGTAACATTGCATTGTTTTGGATGGATTTTGTTTGTTGAAATTTTTTTTGAAATAGTTAGTTGTGGATTTCCTTCATAATTAATAGCAATTTTTGTTGAAAATTGTTGAATACTGTAGAATGGATACCCTAGATGAATTCCAAATTTTGAATTTACAAGGTATCTCTAGTTCAAACTTTATCAAAAAAAATAGTGGAAAAATGTTATAGGATGAATAATCATCATGAAATAGAAGATTCAATGAATTCCTCATACAAATACAGTAAGGTCTAGTGTTTTGGGAGACTAATTTTTTCAAAGGGAGTTTCTTTAGTCTTTGTATCATCCTAAATGAATAACATGAATGTGGGAATAATTGACTGTAAGTCATTATGACTATGAGAATATTCATGAAAGGTAAATTCCCATGTTTCTTCATGAATATAGGGAGAATAGTTAAAATGATTAGAGAGATTTTTTAAATGGTTTTGTTGAGATTGGATGATTATTGAAAGGGATGAAATGCCTATTAATAGGCCTCTACCAACCCCATTAAATATGAGGGATCAGATAAGAACACAATAAAAATCAAAAGGATCTCAATTCATGAAGGTTATTTGGAATGATTTTTCATTTTGAAAATGTTCAGTAATATAGGATCATCAATAAGGCTATTTTTTCTGACCAATATTTATATGCATCATGAATGTCTTATTATCCATGGATAATATGCAAGAATCATGAAAGGTGTGATATTTTCAACATGAGGTTACTTCACGAAGGCTATGTGAGCTTTTAGAATGGTGTGAGAGTCAAGAATATACTTTTCATCAAAAAGGATAAGTGATATTCATGGAATTCTTTTTCATCATGATGGATATGTAAGCTTCAGGAAAGGTCTGAGCTCTGCGAAGGAAATGAGAATCAGAATAGTATTGAGAAAATACTTCCTAGTACAATTGTGGTATATATATTAATGAATTGGATGAAATTAGTACATCTATAGATAAACTCCCTGTAACTGAGGATATATTCATTATTTAAAATGATGGGACACACATATCCATAAACTATTTTTGAATCTCTTTCAGAGAAGTGGGAAAATTTGAGGAAGAAGGTGATCCTTTCCACCAGTTGTTAGCCTTTGAATAGAGTTAGTGAGTGACCATTGTGAAGGCAGTGAGTCATCCCTAAACCATAGTAACTATTGATCTTATCAATATTAGAGATCAATCAAGAAAATTTAATTATAATTTTGCATAGTTGAATTTTGTACATCAACACCTTTTCATTTAATCCCACATATACATATACTAGTGAATGTGAACTATGTAAATATTTCCCTATATCGTGCATGTTTTCCTTAATGATCAGTAATTGTAATTGGAAAGGGATAAAATAGTTTTTTAAGGATAAAATAAGATCCAAATGGGTATTTGTTTTCATATTAAATACCCTAAATCACCCCTCCCCTCTTAGGTAGTATAACCTAGTGTGACATAAATATGGTTTATAAATATCCAGGAAAAAGGAATAATGTATCCCATATCCTTGAATTAACTATAATCATCTTCACTAGATTTATGTGTATATGAATTTTTTAATACATATCATATTTAAAACTCAATGATATGACATACTTAATGCAACCACTACCTTTTTTCCCATCATATGGTGGTAGTGTATGGAGCAATAATAATATAGGAGTAGTTCCAACCATATTATTCGCAACCTATTGAGATCCTTATAATAGTAGTTATTATTTATATCAAGTTGTTTGTATATATATCACATCGTTCAACATAGAGGCAATGTTTCCATATTCTAAATGAAAAGATTACAACTACCATCTCATGTTCTTGAGTTGGATAGTTTTTTCATGATGATTTAATTTCATTGATGCATATTCAATCACACAATCATTTTTCATAAGGATATAAAAACTATTTTTTGGATATATCAAAATAAGATAAAATTAATTTCATACATAATTATAGAGATAAAATAATTTAATTAATTTGAATTCTCTCTAGATAATCAAAACATTACTCACATTACTTTTACCATGTGAATTTAACACCATTATGTCTTTACATGTTTAATATGTTTGTTAACAGGGAAAAATCACGAACATACCACCAACATGCATCTGTTAGGACCATTTAACTTCATATATCAATATTCATCAACTTTTTAGTTCTTTATTTGATGAAACATTTAATTTAAGGGAAAATATATATATAATAATAATAGGAAATATGTATAAGGGACATAAATTTGCTGATTCAAAATTCAAATTTACTATATTTCCTTCATAAAATCATTTTTTATGCGGGAATATAGAATTATATGTAGATTAATTCCATGATATTTATATCATTTAGAATATATCAAGATTTCACCATAAAATACCAATAAATTTTTTATCAAAATTGTCATAAAATACTCTATTAATTATACCCATAAATAAAAAAGGAACATTAACCAATTCAAAAGGAATTACTATAAATTATTAATGTCCATACCATGTTTTAAATGTCATCTTTGATATATCAAAATTAATCACCCTTAGTTGATGATACCAAGAACAATGATAGATCATGGAATGTTATTAGTCTCTTTAAATTTGATAGAATATGACATCAATGTGTGGAAATGCATAATTATTCAATATAGTAAGGTCATTGATCTGCCTGTAATTTCTACACAAACTCACATACCCATCATTATATTTTGGAATAAAAAATGGGATAACCAATGTGTAAAAATAGTGTATATAAATACCATAGCACTAAAACAAAATTTCTATTTAGATGACTCCACCAATTCCATTGAATCCATTCCATATAGGATTTTGATATTATCCTTAGACCACGACAAAAAATCATTGAAGAACCCAAATTCATGAATTGGTGGATGGCCATGTAATACCCCAAAATTTTTATTTTTTATACTATAGTTATTAAAAATATTATTAGTATATCTTCCTCACCAATAAATAAAAAAATTTCTTATATTCTACCCATAATAATGTTGAACAACTTGTGGTGGATCAAGACATGATTTAGATGAAGAATTCTCTCTTATAAAGACCATATATTCCATATCACCTTCAAAAACCATAATCTATTTCACTTGGAAATATATTTTTCCATTATAGATTGAAATAAAATACATACCAATAATCATATAAAAGTCTAAAATATTAATAATAACCATGTTTACAGATAATGTACACCCAAGAATTATTTTGTGAACTCTCTAACACATCTTTCTTGTAAAAAAGCTCACACTCATTATATTAATTGATAATTCTATTACATTGGTGATAGGGAAATGTATAATGTTTTTGTAGAAACTAGAATATAAAAATGATTGTGATTCTTCAAAATTAAATAAAAAATTATCTAAGATTAATGTAATGATCAATGTACATACTCCGATTACATTAGAAACTCCAACATAACGTGTTGAAATTTCATAAGAATATTCTTACTTTTATAAAAATTTATGTGATAAATTACATTGATTGTAACATCATTTCACCTTTTTAGGGTATGTTTTTTCCACTATACATCATACCTTTTTTTGATGTCCTTCGAGGTGGTTTTCTAGATATTATGTATGCCGCAGAGCTGGGACATGCCATGTACCTAGGGTAGATGTCGTGTACTAGATACTAGATACATGTCATGAATGGGAATGTCATGACCCATCCCCCAAGGTCTGTATCGTGACAACCTAATGCCCGCCTTGTATAGGCCAGGGGATGCAGACTAGCACCAAAGGTGTAACTCACAAAAAATGGGGAAGGCATTGCCTTAATAAAACGTAATCAAACACAACCATAGATGATGCGGAAGCATACACTATGTAAAGCAGTATAACAAGTGTTCTGAAAGTACAAAGGGTCCGGAAATACAAGCCCAACAGAAAGGTATAACTAAAACTAAAAGACAAACTGCTGGAAGGTGACTAGCATCTCCTAGATCGTCCACCATGGATCATACCTAAAAGGTAGGTACAGATATCCTCCACAGCACTCCGCGTCAATCTGTCCACTCCGTGTGCCATCACGCCAATTGTCCACCTCTGAGTACCGTCCATTCCTCGTACACTCTGCCTCGGTTAGCGCTGTTCTTCGTCTTCATCCAACACAATGAGGTGTGGGCATAGCCCGTGCAGGGGTGAGTATAACAATACTCAGTTGAGAACCTGAGACCCTCATGGTCTCACTAAATCCATCAAGGATAAACCACAAAAAAAGATATCAACCGATTAACTTTACTTAGGTATATGCCCATACATATAACTATGTTATCATGAAAACCATCTCAATCCTGAGAAAAACACAAAGGTCATTGACTCAACACAAACCTGGATTTTTGTTATCGAAACCACAACAGCAGGATAGCACCTCCCTTATCTAGTACAATGATCATATCCTGACTCTGAGGCACTGCTCACTAACCTTAGACTGTTGAGGTACTCCTCCTGTCGAGTACCGCCAGTCTGTCGCCCCAACACAGTAGCGATTCCCTACCATGGCTCTGCCACCCCAACACAGTAGCGCACAACCTAATAAGCTACAAAGGAACTCCTCCTGTCGATTACCGCAGGTCTGCTGCCCCAAAATAGTAGCACTCTTCTGCCATGGTTCTGCCACCCCAACACAGTAGTGCTCTCCACTGGGCTATTCAAGTCACTCTGAATCGATTCGGACAAGTAGTCATCAGGTCTCAACTAGCTACAAGGTCTCTGAACTCCATATGCTCGTCTCTAGGAGTATCTTCTCCATGATATACTGGTAGATAATTCCAAGTGTCACATAATCTCTCGGGGAAGTATCTCATGGAACTACCTTGTCATAGGGGTTTTAATGCAACAGAAGGCGCGTCAATCGGACGCCCGGTCTGTGAGTTATTATCTTTTCAGTTTCAGGGGCCTGGTTGGATTTCGGGTACAATCCAACCTGGCCATACTCCAACAGAATCCAAAACTCAAGTGGAGTATGCCAAAAGAACCATCCCATCAAAATAAATTCAACAGATTTGACGTCACGTCAATCGGAAGTCATGCCCATAATTTATAATAATTTCTGCTTCGAGGGCCCAGTTGAAATTACTCTCATTCCAATCCCGGACATTTTCAAAAGTCATCGAAAACTCACTTAGAGTATTGCAAAAGGCTTGCCTCGTCGCGAGGGTCCAAGTTCCGTAGACGGCGTGTCGATCGGACACACAGTTGTGTTGTTATTCTCATTTAAGCGTACGGGCCCAGCCCATTAGGTCCAGTGGGCTGGCGGGTTGGTCCGTCCTGGTTCGGCGGGTCCAAACCCGCATGGGGTGTCATCCCGGCCTAAAGAAATGCGGCCCGGCCTGGTGGAAGCTGTGGCCTGACCCGAAGGGGCGAGCCCGGTCAAAGAGGCGCGGCCCAACCTGGAAGGGAGCGGCCCGGCTCGGTGGGCCGCAGCGTGGCCCTTCCCAGCATGGCCTGGCCCGGTGGTCCGTGGCTCGACCCAATCCAGCATGTTTCGGCCTGGCGTGGCGGAGCCCGACCCAGTAGGACACAGTCCGGAATTGTGCGGCCCAGCCTGCCGTTTACCAGCCTGTTAACCCGTTGAGCTACACGCCGAACGCGGGTCGTGGTCTTCCACCACGTGGCACCCCTTGTGGCGTCATAGTCCTACTTCGGTTCGGCTGGATTGAGCCTGCTGGTTTTTTTTCGGTCGAGCGGCACACGGTTGCGGGACGCGTTTCCTCTCCACGCGGCCGGCATACGGCCGCCGCTTTTTCTCCAATCGCCGCTATCCCTTCTACCATTGTTTCCATTGAAAAGTACAAGGATCAACAGAGGGTCATCAGGCTGTGTTCGTTCGGCACGTGCCCTCCGTGTTAGGTGGTATCACATGGCCAATAACAATCCACGATTTCAAAAAATGATGAAGCACAATATTTAAACAATTAGTAATTGAAACAAACACCCAACCTCGATTATGATGTTGCACATCGTCGACCCGTGTAAAGAGGCTAGCTTCACGATAGAACGGCGTCGCAGAAGAACGTACATCGTTTCCATTTACGTCGTGGTGCGTTCGAAGGGAAGCGGATATGGAGAATCATCCGCATTATTCGTCAGATTCATTCTTCATTGATGGTTGGTGTTCTTCGTCAGAGAAGAACACTTCCTTCTAAATCATCTCAAGAGAACTCCCACCATGATTTTCCAACAAAAACAAATGAAAAGGTTTTCCCCTCATTTAAAATAATTTCTCACCAATTCAAAACAAATCAAAAATGAATTATTGAGACATAGATTAATTAATTAAGAGATTAATTAATTCATTAGGTGGGGTGGCACAGTCAATGGGTGGAAGGTGGAGGGGCTCCAAATAATAAATGGGGGGATCTTGTCAATATAATGAAAAGGAGATTAATATGGGGTTAAAGTGAGGTTATGTTAGATGAAAGGTTGGGGGTCGTGTGGTCCCTAGCTCTCAAATATCCACACTTGGGAAGTTATGTTGGTGTGGCCCCCACCAATAACATCCCATGAGTGGAATTAAATTCTAGAGATAAATAAAATAATTTACATAATATTATTTAACTACATCCAATTTCCCCAAAAATTAACTCTCAACCTATATAAAACGCAACTACGGAAAAGGTCCCCTTAAAAAATTATTTGCGCTGCAAGTTCATCGGTGTCCTCATATTTCATTTTCGTGCACTGGTTCAAAATATGAAAAAACTCGCACGTATGTTTACTGAACGCACCCGAACAAAACATCAGAAATTGATTCCGGGTACACCAGGTCTCAAAATCAAGTGCCGTCAGAAGCTAAAGACTTAAAAAATTCAAATGAAATTATGAAAAAAAATTCCTTGAAATTTCCGGGTCTTTACATAACTCCAACCTCAGGGCTTTACGTCTCTATAAAGCTACAACATACGCTAGGGGGACAAAAGGGGTACTGAGCATGCATCTGATCCTCTTGCTCCCATGTGCTCCCCTGGAGGTTCATGTGATGCCAGTGAATGCACACCATAGGAATTGATTGTACTCATAGGACCTGATCTTGTCGATTCTCAATATCTACTGGATCCTCCGAGAAAGTATCCCCGTTATTAATAACTAGCTCCCCATGGTCGATGATGAAAGAATGGTCATGCACGTATCTCCACAACTGAGATACATGGAAGACGTCATGGACCCTGTGAAACAGAGGTGGAAGGGCTAGGCGGTAAGCCACCTTTTCTATACTATTGTGGACCTGGAAAGGTCCGATGAACCTCGGAGATTACTTTCTACCTCGGCCAAATCTCCATAGACCTCATCGATGTGAGACCCATATGAAAATGTGGTCGCCATCCTCGAACTCCAGTGGTCTCCATCTCCTATCATTATAGGACTGCTATATGCTCTGTGCAGACTTCATCCATTCATGGACGATCTGCACCTTCTCCATCATAGCCTACACTATCCCTGGTCCAATAAGAGATTTTGTGATTTCCCCTTGGAAAAAAAAGAGAAATTCGGTCTCATCCTCTGGATGAACCACGTTCTTTGCCTAATATAGTCAATCCTGACATGAATGGTACAATTCATGTCATGGATGACGTCGTAAGGCCTCAACACTAATACCAAGACATCCAACCGTCACTATCACCTCCAAGGGTTGAGTCACACTGTCGGCATCAGTGTGTGGTCAATGGGTCTCCTCTAGTATGAATCTCGAATGTGAGAGTCAAGTCAATAGTTTTAACCGGAACCTCTCATTATCGATCATACAAAATGGATAGGGAAGTAAACATCAAAAGGAAAATTGTCTTTTATTACTGCACCTCGTAGTACAAAGACACATAAAAACCACAAACAACTACAACATGGAAACTTGAAGCATGATGAAAAAAGTCCTCTAAGCCTAGAACTAGTCCCGCTCTTATCCACCTATTTCCTGAGCTCCATAGTCATATGTTTCAGCTGCCTGATGTTGTGCTCTCCCATATCCACATGTTCCCTACGGTCGGGGTGGACCTCATAGTGGTGGTGGCAACACCTCGAAGAGTTGTACACCACCAGTTGTACGATCAGCTCCTCTGTCTCGGTCTCGTAGGTTCCTCTACTACCTGCTGCTCATCTGCAAGACATTTCAGGCAGTCTCGTGCCAGTGACCCTTCCTACTGCAAGCATAGCACTTCATGCACCTTGTATACCTGGATCTGTTTCGTGTGGCTCGCATAACTGAACCTGTATCCCGAGGGTGCCCACATGTTGGCCTAGTCCGCTTGGACTTCTATGTCATCTGTCTACTGCCGGCTGCAAATAAATCCGATATAATTGGAAATCCTTGTAGATAGAGAAGTAGCTCCTGAGCCTCCATAGAGCGTAGAGTCGCTGGTATAAACTCCTCCTAGAAAAATCACTCGATGTTTCCCCAAGTGAAGGTCGTATCATCGCAAAACTGGAGCATCTAGCTCCACCACCTCTCAGTTGTTCCCTGAAAGAGACTAACACCTAGGTACACCATCAAGTCAGTAGGTGTCCTGGCTATGTGGAAATCTTGTGCTACAAACTCCATCCAGTACTTAGCTGTCTGAAAATATGACTCAGCTTGAAACCTCAGAGGACTCTGTCTCTAGATCTCGTTCAACACGCTCAAGCGGCGTGCAGTCTCTACTGGTGCCTCAAATGGAAGAGGTCCATGTACCGTGACTTCATTGTTCGGTGGTCTACCATCAGGATCTCCACTAGGAACCCTCACTGAATGAATAAGTGAAGACATCCTAAAAAAAACAGATGAGACACGGTCAAAAGACTATACCTGGTAAGCTTACCTGGTTTGAGCTGACAAAAAGAATCCTTTTTAAAACTCACACACAATCAGTGTTTTTGTGCAGATAGTCAAAAATCAGATGTCAGGGTCCTCGTGTATGGATACGTCGGCCGCCGCACCAACACATGACTCCCTGAACTGAAATCCACTCTCAGTACTCTTAACACTATTACTTCATAGAAATGAAAATATCAGAGTCCGATGTTATGTAGTAGAACTGACTCCTCTGATACCAATTTTTCACAACCCATCCCGTGAGGCTCATATTTTGGCCACCCCAAGCCCGCTATCCATAGGCTATAGGCTGGGGAGTATCACCAAAGGTGTAACTCCCTAAAAACTGGGAAGGCATTGCCTTAAGAAAACGTAAACACACACAACCAGAGACCAAGCGGAAGCATACACTATGTAAAGTAGTATAACAAGTGTGATGAAAGTACAAAGGGGTAATAAATACATGACCAACAGAAAGGTACAACTATAACTGAATGAAAAACAGTTATAAGGTGACTAGAAGCTCCTGGATCATCCACTACAGATCCTACCTGATGGGTAGGTACATATATCCTTCTCGGCACTCCGGTTCTACCGGTCCGCTCCATGTGCCGCCAGGCTGAGTGTCCACCTCCAGGTATCATCCAGTCCTCGTACACTCTGCCTCGGTCAGCGCTATCTATCTTCTGCCTCCAACACAATGAGGTGCGGGCATAGCCCGTGCCGGGGTGAGTATAACGATACTCAGTAGGGACACCGTGACCCTCAAAGTCTCACTAAATTCAATAAGGATAAACCATAATGAATGTTCTCAACAGATAACATGTACTTTGGTATATTCCCATACATATACCTATGTTATCAAGAAAAAATCTCAATCCTGAGTAAAACACAAAGGTCATTGACTCAGCTCAAACCAGAGTTTTTATTATCAAAACCACAACTATTGGAGAGCTCCTCCTCTATCGAGTATAGTTATCCTATAATGACTCCGAGGTGCTGCTCTCTAACCTTAGACTGTTGAGGTACTCCTTCTGTCGAGTACCGCGGGTCTGTCGCCCCATCGTAGTAGCGATAACCGCCATGGATCTACCTCCCCAACATAGTAGCGCACCCCCTAATAGCCTATAGAGGTACTACTCCTATCGAGTACCGCGGGTCTGCCGCCCCAACACGGTAGCACTCCTCTACAATGGGTCTACCACCCCAACACAATAGTGATCCCCATTGGGTTAGTCAAGTCACTCTGAATCGAATCGGACAAGCATTCACCAGGTCTCAGCCAGCTACAAGGTCTATGAACTCTGTATGCTCGTCTCTGTGATTATCCACTCCACAAGCTACCGGTCGATACTTCTATGTGTCAAAAAATCTCATGCGGAAGTATCTCATGAGACCACCTCATCATAGGGGTCTCAACACAACAGACGGCTCGTCAATCAGACGCTCGGTCTGTGAGTTATTAGCATTTCTGTTCCAGGGACCCAGTTGGATTTCAGGTACAATCCAACCCGGCCATACTCCAACTGCATCCAAACCTCATGTAGAGTATGCCAAAAGATCCTTATCATCAAAATAAATTCAATATAGTCGATTCAAATCAATCAGACGGCCGGTCCTTATGTTATATGTGTTTCTACTTCGAGGGCCTGGTTGGAATTACACTCATTCCAAAGCCAACCATTTTCCAAATACTTCCAAAAATCATGTAGTGTTTTGAAAATGGTACACCTCATCGCGAGGGTCCATGTTCCGCAGATGGCGCATCGATCGGACGCACTGTCCTGAAGTTATTCGCATTTAAGCGTAAGGGACCGGCCCGTTAGGCCGAGTGGGCTGGCGGGTCTGTCCATCCCAGTTCGACGGGTCCAGCTCGACATGGGTTGTCGGCCCGGCCTAAAGAAACACGACATTCCCTGGTGACAGGCGTGGCCTGTCCCAACATGAGAGGTCACGACACGACCTGGGAGGGCGCGACCCAGCCCAGCGGGGCGCGGCGCAGTCCGACCCGACGCGGCCCGGCCTGTCATGGAACGACCTGGCATAGCCTGGCCTAGAACAACACGGCCCTTCCTGGCAGGGTGTGGCATGGCCAGCCACGGCTCGGCCGGCTGGCTGTGCGGATCTGCCCAAAGTGGCCGAGCGGTATGTGGCGGGGCAACCTTTTTGGCACAAGAGTCCCACTTCAGCGAGCCTCGGTTCATCTAGCGTGGTCCCATCCTGGAACCGCGGCTTTTCTCTGCCCGGTCAGCCACCTACCAGCTGGTTCGCCCAGCAAACGACCCATAGAACGTGGCCCAGGGTCTTCTGCACCGTGGCACCCCTTATGGTTCGACGGTCCTCCTTTGGTCCGGCCGGCTTTAGCGGGCCGGTTCTTTGTCGGTCGAGTGGCCCGTGGTTGTGGGCTGTGGTTCTTCTCCACAAGGCCGACATATGATCATGGCTTTTTCTCCGATCTCCGTTATCCCTTCCCTCATCGTCGCCATTGAAAAGAACAATGATCAATAGACGGTCATCGGGTCGTGTTTGTTCGGCCTGCACCCTCCACGTTAGGCGATATCACATGGCCAATAATAGTCCACAATTTCAAAAAATGATGAAGCAGAATTTTTAATCAATTGAAAATTGAAACAAACCCCCTACCTCGATTATGATAATTCACGTCTTCGAGCCACGGAAAGAGGAAATCATCACGATATAACGACATCGCGGATGAACAGGCATCATTTCTGTTGACGTCGTGGTGTGTCGGAAGGAAAGTGTCGACGAAGAAATCGTCCGCATTCTTTGTCGGAGTCATTCTACATTGAAGGTTGGTGTTATTCGTTGGAGAAGAATACTTCCTTCTAAATCCTCTCAAGAGTTCTCCAACCAAGATTTTCCAACCAAAATAAAAGAAACGACTTTCCCCTCATTTAAAATAATTTCCCACCAATTAAAAACAATTCAAAAATGAATTGTTGACACATAGATTAATTAAATAAGAGATAAATTAATTTATTAGGTGGGGTGGCACAATCAATGGGTGGAAGGTGGAGATGCTCCATATTATAAATGGGGGGAAGGATTCAACTTAATGAAGAGGAGATTAATGGGGGGTTAAAGGGAGGTTATGGGAGATGAAAGGTTGGAAGTCGTGTGGTCCCCACCTCTCAAATATCCACACATGGGATGTTATGTGGGTGTGTTACCCACCAATAACTTCCTATGGGAGGAATTAACTTCCTAATATAAAAAGAATTTTCTCCACAATTTTATTTAACTACTTCCAATTTACACAAATATTAACTCTTACCCCGCATAAAATGCAACTGCGGTAAAGGTCCCCTTAAGAAATTATTGGCGCTGCGAGTTCATCGGTGTCCTAGAATTTCAATTCCGAGCACTGGTTCAAAAGATAGGATAATCAGCACGTATGTTTATGAAACACAGCCGAACAATTATTCAGAAATTGATTCCGGGCACACCGGGCCTCGGAATCTAGTGCTGTCTGAAGCTACAGACTTGTAAACTTCCAAAGAAAATAAGAAAAACATATCTTTGAAATTTACGAGTCTTTATAAGAAATAGCACACTATGAGATGGTACACAACATAATGAGTGATTACACATTATGAATGGTTTAAATAATATTTTTTTTTATCATTGGTGTTTGATTTTTCGTCACAACATGATATTTTATGAAACACATCTCCATCAGGGTCGATCATATATTCTTTAGATCGTCATTGTGTTTGTAGTGCGTCTCTTTGGGTATGTGTTCTTTTCGGTTCATCATTGTGTTTGAACATTATAGCACCCTATCCTTATGGTAACAAATATATTTATCTACATTGGATTCTTCATCTCGGTATATTCTAGATTCGTTGTGAGATCTCATTCTGGAGGCATTTTTCTAGTTTTTTTTTGTTGTGCGACGGGAATTATTCATTGAGGTATATGGGTTTCCACTCATTCATAGACTAATAGTGTTTATATATTAGTCATTATTAAGATGCATGGATTTGATTAAATGTACTTCATTATCAACGTTGGTTTTTGTTGTTGGTGCATTCTGTTGAGGGCATATGTGACCCGAGATTGGAGGTATATGGTTCCGTCTCGCGACTATGACAATAAACCTGTTTGTTTGGCATTATAAATTGATTTATTAAAATTTTATGACTGATAGTGAGTGTCAAAAATGGGTTTTAATAGTGAAATATGGTTTCCCTATTTTTTTATAAATGGATCATGATGTGGTTTTGAATTGTTTTCAAAGCATTGAAATTGGTTTGGGAATTTGAGAAAATTTGATACCTTGGGAACAGAATTGGAAGGTTTATATTGAATCCATCATTAATTATTTGAGTTACAATAAAGGTTATTTTGTTGGGTCTTACTTATTATTCATAGGATTGTGGATCTAGGGGACCGATATTATCATTTTGGGGGTCTACCCATGGTGTATTTCACTACATCATAGGCATGTGTTCTCTGATCAGTTTTATTGTGCACATTATTATTGTGGTATAAATAGACATTGGACAAGACCCATCGTATTCTATAGTGTTATGATTCCTTTGATTCTGGTTTTTACTTCTTTTATTTCTGAGTTAAGCTTGAGATGCATGTTTATGCTTGTGAAAAATTTTATGGAAAATATGATGTGAAACTGATAGGCATATTTTCATTTAGAACTGTGAAAAAGTTAAATGATTACCATGTTATTTATAGAACTACTCTTCTTATTATCATTCAATGAATTTACATAAAATGATATTACATGATTTTTTTATAAAGAGACATGTTGCCGAACACCTATCTTGGATCCTATAGATCTTGTTAGCTCACATAATGCACAACACATCGGTGGCCCATATACATTTGTTTATCATCTACTGTAGGGAAGGTCCAGGATCTGTAGTGAGGTGGTGAGGTTCATTTTAGTCGGGATGGGTAGATGTCGGTGAGATGGTGGGGGGTGGGGGTTGTCCATAACATATCTCGGAATATCCTTCAATTTTATTCTTTTGTAGATGGACATGTCTTTTGGAGTTTCTTCTACTATTATATTTTTCTATTTCCACGGATGATCATTATGTTATGGAATATATATCTTCTTTGTCTTATAATATTCTATTTCTCTATGCATATATTCCATGTGTTTAATTAGGTTGGGTGAAATCATTTTATATGTTGTCTTGTTTGATGCTCTGGTGCTTGTCATCTACCCATGGAGATCAGGAATGCCATTCTCGTTTGTAGAAGATTAGGTTGGGTGCTAGGTTTGAGGGATCCCAGGTTGGTTCCTTACAAATTTTTATCATAGGAGTTTTTTCCTAAAGATTATCTTTCAAGGGACGTCTATTAGACTAAAAATTTGATTTTTGGGTCTTCAAGGGTATGTTGTGATATGTTCCTGGCCAAATCCTATCATAACGAGACTCAATTTTCCATGGTATGTTGGGATGTGATTGTCTAGTATTGATTTTTTTTAAAATATTAGGTTTTGTTATTGATTTTATAGATTGGGCTGAGTTAATTTTCAGATCATTCGTTTGTTTTGGTGTGCAGTGGTATGTATATGAGACGTCTTCTATTTGCTCCTCTTCATAGTGTAACTTATGTTCTTCAAGGGAACCCACATATAGATCAAAACCTTATTGAGATGATTTTATGTACCATATGTTCTAGTGATTATGAAGTACTAAAATTATAAAACACATGGGTTGAAGTACAAATAGAAGCTAGATGACAGAAATATCGATCATCGGATTTATTGCATGAGAATCCATATTCTTATAAAGTAATAACATAATATCAAGAGACATAGGATTTTGTGCATAGATTCGATAAAATTGATGAATTTTTGGAGACACCTGAGAATATCGAGTTGAATTCTGTAATGTTAAGTCTTGAGAGTTTCGACAAGCATTAGTGGGACTCTATGGTCTATGTAGACAGATTTGTGGGCTTCGATTGGAAGGGTTTAAAAACCCTATTCATTCAGTAGTTTTCCCTATATTTTGTAATTGTTTATGAATATATAGATTTCTTATCATTACAGTAGGGAGAATGTTCGGTGTTGGAATACACCAACTGGTTTGCTGAGCATGTCTGTTTTCTCCGTCCATGCTAAAAAATGGCCTGCTGAAAGAGCAGAAGTACATGCATGGTTTGCGGCCCGATATCAGATCAAATGTGTTCATGTTGAATAATTATATCTATTTTGTGATAGTAGATAGAATAATAAGGAAAAATATGATCATGGTAGGGATGGTTGGATTTTCCAACTCTTCAATTCCAACGAGGGACAACATCTATAGAATGCATGGGAAGAAGAGGAAGTGGTAGGACCGCCACAAAAGTGGTGGAGGTGGGTCTTAGTAGTGAGCCTCTTCAGCACGATCTGTTGAAGCTAGCGGTGTGCCTCAAACATTCTATCCATGTGACATGGTAGGGAACACTGGACATTCTTGACCCATGCCATCAAAGATATGAAAAACTTGTGGATGTGTTGGTCATCTATATTTCTACAGTTAGGCTATGATTAAACCCTGTTATGGTTACGGTTTGTCAGATCCAAAGGCTTCTATGGTGTTGTCAGAAGCTTCATAGAATACAGGGATCCAACCATAGGACTTAGAAGTAAAGCATTTACACGTAGTAGATGAATGTCCAATGGAATTTGATGTATTTATAGTAATTGTGAGAAGTATGATTCTTATTACATCATCACTAGTAATTTCTTTATTTTATACTAGTTCCTCAAAATGGTATATATCTACACTATTTGTGGATGAACATAAACATTCTTCGAGAGTAATGACCTTTACAAAGGAGTTACTAACAACACTTGTTAAGAGGAAAGAGATGGGGTTTTAATTACCTTCTTGTTTGTTAACAATAGATGATACAAAGTGGGTCTAAGATTTTCTCTTTATTCATGTAGATCTATTTGACTTCATCAAATGTATGGATTGGATTATCAATCATAGAGATATGATTGATTGTAATAATCAGTATGTGTCGTAACATGATTTCATTGGGATGTATCACGTGTTTTGGGGAGAGTGGGACTAGAGGCCTGTAACACCGCACGATTTTGAAAATAAATTTTAAATTGAATGCATGAAACACTAAGTCTCTAAATTTTTTTTTATAAACTATCCAATAAAAATAAATTTTCCAACTCTATGTTTTGAATTTTGAAAAACTAACACACTTATTTTCATTCAGTATTATATTTAGAGTCTAACAAAGAAAAAATAGTTTTCCATGAATAGTATAAAACCCTTATGAATAATAACATACCTTTATGAATATTAATGAAAAGTAATAAATTTTTAATTGTCAAAAATATTGAAACTTCACCCATGAATGTATAAATACAATTCAGTCATATAATAGGTTAATAAAATGATCAAAATATTAGTATTGTTATATTTGTATATCGTAAATATATTAATTATAATTTTATAAATAATTTCAAATTGTATATAGAAATTTATTATCATAAAATGTAATAATAAATTTTTATTTTATTTTTTTTAGGGATATACAACAATTTATGGGAACTTGATTAGGATCTTGAGGTGTTATAAATGAGTTATAATTTTAAGGTTGTTGTTTTTGAATAAATTATGATTTTATATAAAAGATAAATTAAAAAAATTTATAAATTTATTTTGGAAAAATATATATGGTTATTTATTATACACATAAAGAAATTGTTGGTTTTAATTTTTTGGATTTTTCTAAAATACATGAATTATGGGTGAATTGTAAAATATGATACTTTATGATAAATTATAAATTCATGATTTATTAGGTCATAAGTGATGTAAGGATGATGTAATCCCACTAGGCTCTAACTCAAAGCACATATTACTATTCATTGTCAAAATAACCATTACAATTGGTTGTATTTGGCAAAATAATAAAATGAATAGTAAAAAAATGTGAAAACCCTCTTCTCCTCCACTATACTCCCACTCACTCTCTCTTATCTTCACTCTTATACGTCTTGAAGCTCCTAAAATGTCCACAAAATTACCCATTCCAAGTCACTCCCCATGTACTGGTGATATTTGTTTTTCCAAAAGACCAAAAAAACCCTTCCCTTATGAAGATTCTAAAGGAGGTGGAAACATGAGGTAATTCACATTCTATTTCATTCAATTTCATTTCATGTTTTATTTCTATTGTTACCATACCCTCACCTCCACTATCCAAATTAACATGATAACTCCAATATCATATATATAATGTAATTATATCAAGTGAATGGAAGAACCATCATCAATATCCTTACTCTCTCTCTCTTTTATAAAAGAAATCATTGTTATTGAGGTTCCAATTTACAACCATCGAGGATGAAGAGGTATCATTCCTCATTTTAAACTTCAATAAATTTCTTGAAGCCATTTTTAAGGTTGAATAAGGATATAATAAACTTGCAATAACCTATTACATATTCTTGAACCTATATATGTACATAATATTAGATCATATTATTGAAATAGTTCCTAATAATCAAAATACCGCTAAAATAATCTATGTGATTGTCATTAATACATCACCTAATGATTCATATTCATTCATGTATAAAAATGATTAAAATAAAAAATATATTAATTCATGTTAATATTAGATGTTTAAATTCAATTATGAAGATATAAATCCATTCCACATGAACTCTATTACTTAAAAAACAGGTAAACTATTTATGAAAATATAGAAAATGAACACTCCGGAATGACATAATTAAATATTATAATTTATCAATAAGAAAATAAAAAAACTAAAAAATTATGATAAAATAAATACATTTCTAATAGTTTCTTAATTAAGTTATTAATTAGTTTAATTTCATATTCATGTACCATAAGGTCAAGAGTAGAGCATTTAGACTTAAGGTAAGGTTTTTCTACTCAAACCTTCATTTTCATTCGGGTTAGTTTTATAGTCTAATTACCCCCAATGAAATTATTATATTTTGTTATTTAAACCTCAAAAATTAGATTTGAGTGTTATATATATTTTTACAAACCATAATAATTCTTTATTTTAGGTGAGGTTACACGTTTTAAAAGGAACTGTCAATTTTATTTCAAAAAACAAGCCCGATTCAATGGAATTTTTCAAATTCTTACATATTTCCAAGGGAACCCTATAATATATTTTTAGAAATATTTATCTTTATAATATAAATAATTTTATAATGAAAATAATATATTATGTCATTTCCAATTTTATACAATGGATTTTCCCAAAACAACTCTTCGTTTTAATATAAAAGAGTATTTATCAACAGAATTACTCAATGATTTTATAAGAATATCTTCATATGTTTCATTGATCTTGTTGATTAATATTTATTATTGGTATTAATATTTTATGATATCATATACCATATTTAATTTAATTGTTTATTATTATTTAGACTGTGTATGTTCTATCTTAGAACCATTCCCCAATTTCCTCTGAATGGTTAGTGGTTATGCATAGTGTTTGAGGGTAGTTATTTACATTTAATAGGATTGATTCAATCTAAATGTATAAGTTATTTATGTTTACTCCCATTAATTTGTGGAATTAATTAGACTTATTATGTGGTTGTTGGGGCCCTCTATATCCCCTCTAAGAATCTTTCAGTCTCATGAGAAAAATAGATATGGACTCAGGTGAGTCCCTGATAAATTTTAGATATGGTTTTGGTTGATGGGTTAATTATTTTTAGATGTCTTAGTTGAGACCTTGATGGAGTGTTTAAAAATATATGATATATTAATTTCCACCATTATGAAAATTTAAATTGAATGTTCATGATGTTATTCGACTTGTATAATACCATTGATTACGATTTATTATGGAATTATTTATTATGGTCTTATCCCTGCAATAATGTGTTAAAGTTCACTATTAAAGGAATGTGATTTTAGTTATTCACCTTTAATAATTTTTATGTTTATGATATCATAAATTTTATCACATACCCTTACTGATAATTTGATCTCACCCCTTTCTTATGATTCTTTTTCTAAGGACAAGAAGAGGTATATTATTTTTGACATTCAGGGATAATCATAGAGTGGTGGATGTTTACAATGGAACTTATTTTTTGTTTTTCATTTCATGTGTTAATATTGAAATAATTTTTTTATCTAGATTTCCAAATCTTATAAAATATTCATTCTTTTGGGATATGGCTTTCTTGTAATCATGACAATGTAAATTAGTAAGCCACCGTCTCCCGAAAACTGGGGTCGGGTTGTTAAATTTTGTATTAGATGATGTTTAGTAGAATACATGGAAAATTGATTTATAAAATGTAGAGTAGGGAAAAATCCCCAAGACTCTCTTCAAAGATAAACTTACAAGAACATCCTTGATGTTTTTGGTAAGGAATAGATTAAGTGGATCTTTCTGGAAAATATATTCATGTCTGGATAATACAAGTGGATGTGGTTCTTGCAAAAATGTACATAAGAGAGAAATATTCAACAAGGAATTTTGGGCATGACCTGGGGTATTCCTGTATATGAAAACAAAAAATACTACAAACTTGGTTTTATACTCCTAGGGGATATTCTATGAGTAATTAACATTTTCTTTACAATCCATTATGAAAGATCTAAATGTAATATTTTCCGAAATGAAATCATGTTTGTGATTATGGGATAAGTCGTGCATATAATTTCAATTTATTCCATGTATTTTGATTTGTTGATATTACACATTTTGATTCATAACCTAATATAGTTTGTTAAATTATTTATAAATGTATCCTAGTGGATGGAATGGAAACCGCATGAACCCTCATATCCCATGTAGTGATTTCCCTACTGTGAAAGATAATGGTGTTGGCTATTGAAACACAACTGCTGTGGAGGAACATATAACTATATTGGGACAACATACATAGGTTATGAAAATAAACCATACCCATGGAGGATCTATGTTAATTCTGTTTATGTTATAATAGCTTCCATAATTTAATGGGAGTACAAACACATTCGCAGTATAGTAGTGGATAATTCCATTAGAGGATATATTTCACACATTGGGATGTAACGAAAGGGATAATTATGCCATGGAAATTTATCCTATGCTAGGAGAGACATAAAACATGCAATAGAGTTAATTTAAAGAAGTTTTATTTCAAATATACTTTCCTCATGAACAACGGGAAGATATTGAATGGTAGTTTCAATATTTTAGGCAAAAGGAAGATGAGGATGTTGTAAAGTATGATGGTAACTTCACAAGGATATAAAGTCATTTTGTGGAAAATATATATAATACAAGGAGATATATTTATTTATTATTTTATGGCCTAATTTTATTCCTCCTCCGAATGCTGGTCTTCTAAACATTCTCATCATACGAAGATATAGTATCATGAGCTATCAAGACGGAAAATGAGTTCTCTAATTTTTATGACATTATGTGAAATAAAGTGAAGAAGTGGGTTTTTGAAAGCTCTAGAAAAGGAAATAATGAAATGGTGCAGAATGGATGAGTTTACATTCCATCATGTGATAATTTTGGAATGAAACACCATGGTGTCTTCTTAAAAGGAATATAGGTGTGCTATAAGGGTGGAAAGAAAGCACATCCGGCTGGTGTTTTAAATGGGAAGAAAGAATCTATTATTTTTCAATTATATAATTTTTGGTATATGGTAAACAAATTTTGTGATTATCTAATGATTGAAGAAAACATGCTTCATAAATGGCCAAGGGAGCAGGGAAAAAATTATGTGATCACAACTGCTGATATGGATGTTTCTAATGATGTAGTGGAAGGTAAATTAATAGGTTACTCAAACATAATTTATTCTTTATTTGATTATAGATCATCAAATTATTTATTTTTATATATTTTTTCTGGAAAATTTGATATTTCCAATTTCATTTATTAGAGATTTTTCAGTCAAAACTCTTATGGGAAATATCATTGAAAAAAATGATGTGTTAGTAAGTCCCCATTATGGAATATAAATGATCTCTATCATCTGATTTTATTTTCATAAAAATTATAACATTGATATAATCCTCTTTATAAATTGGATTTCGAATAATGATGAAAAAATTTCATGCAAGAAGGATGTTTTAATTTTTGACGACGATGTGGAATCCCTTATCATTAGAGTAGAAACATCACCATCAGATTCTCATATAGATCCACCCCTAGTAGCTCAACTGAATTACATTATTGAAGAATAAGGGAATTGAATATCTATAGGTAAGGAAATGAATAATCAAATAGTGTATTTACTTATTTCAAATGAATATGTTGATGTGTTTCCAAGGATTTAATTTTACATCTTCCAATGTGAGAAATTGAGTTTTCCATTGATTATTTCTGTATTCAAGAACCATCTAAAAGTCCCTTTATAGAATGGAAAATATGGAATTAATTGAATTCAAAAAAAAAACTATAGGAATTGATTGATAAATTATTTATTCATCATATTGTTTCACCATGAAGATACCCTATTCTTTTTGTTAATTAGAATGTTGGATCAATGACGTTCTACATTGACTACATAGAGATCAATGTTATAACAATGAAGATCAAGTATCCACTACCTCTCATTGATGTTATATTTAATCAACATCTTGGAAAACAATATTTTTTGAAGATTGATCTTGGATCTGGATATCATCCGTTTCAAATGAGGATGGAATATATTTTATAGACAGAATATTGAACAAGGAATGGGAATTATGAGTTTAGAGTAATGCCTTTTGGTCTGCCTAATCCACCCTCTGTTTTCAATGATCTAGTGAATATATTCATCAATGAAAATAATTTCGACCTTGTGGTGTTATTTATTGATGACATAATGGTATACTCTAAAACTTATGATGATCATGAAAATCACATGAGATGTATTTTGAAGACTCTTAGAAGATATTTATTCTACGGTAAGGTGGGAATGTGTGATTTCTGGATTCAATTAGTTTCTTTTTTTGTCCACATTATCTCTAAGGATTGTATATTTTTTTATAGTGTGAAGAAAAAATATGTTCATGAATGGATAATTCTAATAGTCATAACTGAGGTATGTAGTTTTATTGGTATAGTAGGTTATTATCGAAGATTTGTTCAGAACATTTCTTGTTTATACAACCTAGTGACTATGATTACACGAAAATGGATTTAGATCATATGGACAAAATAATGTGAGGACACCTTAGAAGAATTGAAGGGGATACTATTGAATGCTCTGATATAACCTTAGTATTGGGTAATGAGGGGTTTTTGATATACAGTGATTCATCAAAGAAAGAAAATTGTGGTATTATAATGGATAATGATAGAGTTATTTCCTATACATCAAGGCAGTTAAAATTTTATGAACAAAACTAGAGTACTCATGATCTGGAGTAAGATGATGTGACCTTTTCTCTAAAAATATGAAGGCACTATCTCTATTGTGAAATATTTGAGATATATATAGATCACCAAAGTCAGAAGTATATATTCTCATAAAAAGAAGTCATCATGAGCCAAAGGTGATGTCTCAAACAACTCAAAGATTATGATTTTACCATAAAATACAACCCTGTTGAGGAAAATAAGGTTCCCGATTCATTAAGAAGGAAGGAACATAGAGTTTTTTTGTAAAATTATGATTTAGAAGGTTACTTTGTATATGGATCTAGTGTGGATATATGTGTGTATTATCAAAGAAGGTGAAACATCACTAATTTTTAAAATGGTTTCCAAAACATCTTTATCGGAAATAATTAAATATTCAGAGTATGATGATGATAATCATAAAATTAAAATTATTGTTATGAAATATAAAATTCTGATAGACATCATGTGTAATGATGGAATTTGGAAATTTTGGAAGACTATATATGTTCCTTATATACATGAGCTAAAATGGAAGTTATTTGATGTTGTACATAGCTCGAATTTCTTTATACGTACTGGGAGAACTAAAATGTACAGATATTTGATGGTACATTTCTACCAAAACAACACGAACCGGGACATTGTTGATTATTTATCAGGTTCTCTAGTTTGTCAGGAAGTAAATTCCAAATGAAAAAATACTACAAGATTCATCAATCATATACCTATTCTTACATAGAAATGGGGTGACATAACCATCGATTTTGTCCCTAGATTATAGAAAAATCCATGAATGAATGATGCACTATTTCTATTTTTTTTATAAACATACAAAATCTGCACATTTCATCATAGTAAGGGAGGATTTTCCACTGTATCACCTAGAACAAATCTATATCAATGATGTTGTTCGACATCATGGAGAACCTCTCTCAATTGTTTTTTACCGTGATCTATGATTTACATCAAATTCTAGAAAATTATTTATAATGATTTGGAGATTGAGCTTAAATTGAGATCTTCTTATCTCCAAAAATCTAACTGGAAATTAGAAAGGACGATCAAAACCTTAGAGGATATATTTAGAACATGTTCACATCACATTAAACTTATGTGGGGTAAATATTTTACTTTGTATGAGTATTCCGAAAATAATAGATTCCATTCATGTATTAAAATGGAACCATATTAATTATTGTATGGAAAGAGATGTCAGAAACAAATTAGTTGGGATGATTTTTTATAAATGAGGCTTGTGGGTCCCGAGCATGGTGAGGAATCAACATCGAAGGTAAACACTATTCAATGCCATATCAAATCTACCTAATGTACGCAAAAAATAAATGTTGATAATCGAAGGAATGATTTAATGTTTCTTATGGGAGATCATGTTTTCTTAAATGTATCTCGATGGAAGGATGTTATAGAATTTGGGACTAAAGAGAAATTAAGCATTAGGTACATAAGAATTTTTTAAATTATAATGAGAATTGGAGATGTCGCATATTGGTTGGCTATGACCCCTAGCCTATTTAATGTACATAATGTGTTCCATGTATCATTGTTGAGAAACTACCTACCATACACAATACATGTCCTCGCTTTGAAAGGTACAGAATTGGATCCTAACATATCTTACTGTGAAGAGCCTATACAGATTCTAGACATGAAAGAACACATGTTGAGGAATCGTATGACTCAACTGGTAATGATACATTGAAAATATAATAAAATAGAATAGGAAACATGGGATCTATAAGAATTTATGGTGATGAAATACCTGAATATTTTTCTAAGGTTACAATTTGGTAATTTAGAGGAAGAAATGTTTGTACGAAAGGATTATGTAACCCCCCATGATTTTAAAAATAAATATAATATTGAATTCATGAAAAATTTAGTCTTAACAAAATAGAACGTTTTTATAACCAAGCCAATAGAAATAAATTTTTCTCTTATATGTCTTTAATTTCAAAAAACTGACATACACGGTAGTATTCAGTAAGACATTTATAGTCTGATAGGGGAAACATAAATTTTGGATAATTATATTGTACCCTTATTAATAGCAACATACCTTTATGAATACTAATGAATAGAAATGAATATTACATTGTGATAAAAAGATAAACTTCACTGAGAAATGTATAAATACAATTAACACATCTTATAAGTGAAAATGATCATTCTATATGTATTTGTATTTTTGTGTTTCATAAATATTTTAATTAAAATTTTTGATTAATTTGATAATTTAAATTGGTAATTTATTTTCTAAAATGTAATCATAAATTTTTATTTTATTTTCTTAGGGATATATGATAATTATATTGAAACTTGATTAATTTTTAAGCAATTATAAAACGAGTTATAGTTTTAATGTTGTTTTTGTCGAATAAATTATGATTATATTTAAAATTTAAATTAAAAAAATATAGACATTTTTTTCAAATTTTTTTTCATTTTTTAACTCTAAACATTGAAAAATGGTCGGGGTGAATTTTTTAGACTTTTCTAAAATACATGAATTTTGGGTGAATAGAAAAGTAACATAATTTAGGATAAATGCTAAATACATGATTTATTGGGTCCTAAATTATGTAAGGATGATGTAATCCCACTAGGATTGAACTCACATTCACATATTACTATTAATGGTAACATGAATCATTTCTATTTGTTTTTATGGGATAAATAATAACAATAAGGAGTAAAATAATGGGTAAAACCTCCTCTCCTCCACTATAACACCCCATCCCTACCTTGTCTCTTCACTTCGATATTCTTTGAACCTCCTAAATGTACTGAAAAAATAAAAATTACTAGTAACTTTTCATGTTCATGAGCTCTTGGTCGTTCCAAAATACTAAAAAAATAATTCCCCTATGGATATTCTTGAGGTTGTAGATTCAAGAGGTAAAATCACATTCTATTTTATTCAAATTCATTTCATATTTCCTTTCTATTGTTATCTTATCCACACCTCCTCTATTAAAATGACCATGATAAATCATTTATCATATATATAATATAATTATATCATTTTAATGGATGAACCATCATCAATATCCTTAGACACTCTCTCTTTTATAAATGAAGTCATCGTTCCTGAGGTGCCAATTTACATCCTTTGTGGGTGATGAAGTTTAGTTCTTCAATTTCACCTTCAATAATCATCATGAAACCACTCTTATATTTGAACTAGGCTATAATATATGTTTTATAACCTATTTACTATTTAGGAACCAGTATATGTACATAATATTAAATCATATGACCAATCTAGTTCCTAATAATCAAAATACCGCTAAAATAATGTATGTGATTATCATTAATAATTATTCTCATGATTCATCCACATTACAAAAAAATGATATAAATGAATATTAAAACATATTTATTTTCATAAATAATGTTTAAATTCAATTCTGGAGATTTACATCCATTCCACATGAACTCCATTATTTAAAAATTATTAAATCGGTTAAGAAATCCAGAAAACAAACAATCCCGAATGACACAATTAAATATTATAACTTATCAATATAGATATTATTAAACTAAAAAAATTATGTTTAAAAATATATAATAGGTTCTTAATTATGTTAATAATTATTTTAATTTTATATTCATGTCCAAAAGTTCATGAGCAAAACATTCAAACATTAGGTAAGGGTTTTCCACCCGAACCTCCATTTTCATTTGTGTTAATTTTATTCATTAATTTACTAAAAGAAATTATTATGTATTATTATTTACTCCACATAAATTCTGTTTTACTGTTCTATTTATGTTTACCAACAATAATACTTCCTTTTTAATGGGTAGTTTTCTGTTTTAAAAGGATATTTCAAAACTATTTCCCAAAAACAAGACTGATTCATGAAAATTTCTCAAATTCTAACCTATTTTATGGGGACTCAATAATATATTTTTAGAGACCATTATCTTTCAATAATAAATAATTTTATTATGAAAATTATATCTTAATTCTTATTCGGTTTTATACAAAGTCATTTCCAAAAGAACTCTTATTTCCAAAATAAAAGAGTATCTATCTAATGAATTGCACGATAATTTTAAAAGATTAACTTCATCTGTTTCAACATGTTGGTTGATTCATATATATTACTGGGATTATTATTTTATGATATAATCTAAAATATTTATTTAAATTGTTTATGATTATTTTTATTGTGGATTTTATATCTTAAAACCAATCACCAATTTACTCCCAATGGTTCTTGTTTATGCTTAAAGATTGAGGAATGTTATTTACATCTCATATGATAGATTAAAATTGAATGTATATGTTGTTTATGTTAATCCCCATTCATATGAGTAATGCATTGAACTCTTTATATGGTTTGTGGGGCCTGATATATCCCTCGATGCATCGGTAGATCTAATGAGACAATTGATATGGACTTGGCTAAGGCCTTGCCCATTTTTATATATGGTTTTGGATGGGGCCTGAATCATTTTTAGATGTCTTGGGCGAGGCCATGATTTAATTTTTTAAAATGTATGAAATATTCATTTCCCTCATAATGAAATTATTAATTTAATGTTCATGATGTTATTCGACTAGTAGAATACCCCTATCTATGCTTTATTATGGTAGTATTTATTCATCTCTTATCTCTTCCATAATGTGTCCAAGTTCATTTTTAATGGCTTTTATTTTTTGTTATTCACTATGCCAAATTTTTATGTTTATAATATCTTCCATTTTTTCACTTAAACTTACTGAGTAATTGATCTCACCCAATTATTTTGTTTCTTTTCCATAGAACTGAAGTGGTATATTGTGATTTACTTCTATAGATATTCATAGCATTTTTGACTTTTACAATGGAATGAATTTTTTTCCGTTCATGATGTAATTTTGACCTTATATTTGTATCTGGATTTACAAGCCTACTAAACTATTCATTCCTTCTATATAAGAATATCTTTTAATCATTGAAATTTAATGTAATAATCCAACACCTTTAGGAAATTGCGGTGGGGTTGTTACAAGGTTAGGTCATGATGGACATTCCCATCAGTGATTAGAAATTTGTTGTTTGTTGTGGCATTTGAGCCCAATGATTTTTATTTTAATAATTAGCTTCCTATTTTTTCGAGAAATTCTTAATGTTTTCCTAGAAATATACACCACTCTTCCTCCAATGATAGTAGTAGAGTTTACGATTTACCTAGTGCTAGGTACATATACGATATCGATGCCTTCTAATCTTATGGTAGTAGCAGCGTTAAAGTAACTCATGAATTAGTTGGATGACCTACCAGAGAAAGGATATATTTTCCCTATTGTCTCTCCTTTGGAATACCCTATTCTTTATTCCCATAAAAATGATGGTTCACTACAGTTATGTGTGGACTGTCAGATGTTGAACCAGGTAATGGTTAATAATAAATATCATTCTCCTCGTGAGGATGATTTTCTTCATCATTTGAAGGGGGAAATGTGCTTCTCAAATATATATTTTTTTTCGGGTTATGATAACCACAATGTTCGAGAGTCTGATATACCAAAGATATCCTTCAAGAGTAAGTTTGTCTAGTTAGAATATATTTTGATGCCTTTAATTTGAATAATTATTCAATTATTTTATGGTATTTATGAATCAGATATTCCACCAATATCATGATAGTATTTTGGTATTATTCATGGATGAAATAATGGTTTATTAAAAATATGAACATGATCATGAGAACCATCTGAGTTTGGTTTGGGAATGTTTCAGAAGTAAACATTTGTATGGTCAACATTCAAAATGTAGTTTCTGAATTAACGAAATGATTATCATGGTGGAAAATTTTTCGAGAATTGATTATCAGTTTATCCAAAGAAGTTAAAGGATATTTTATCATGAAGTAAACAAAAATGTCATTGAAATTTGAAGCTTTATTGATCTTTCATGGTATTACCGATGGTTCATTAAGTATTTCCCTATCGTTTCATTGCCTTTGACTTCTCTAACCTTGAATGTAGTGAAATTCACACGGGATTCAAAATAACAGTCTTCCGTTGATGAAATAAAATGACTTACGGTGTCAAATACCATTCTGATCTAACTTGATCCTAGTAAGGGGTATGTAGTGGTTTTTGATTCATCTAGTGATGGTTTTGTATGTATGATTATGTAGTACAATAAATTTATATATTAAGACTCTCTTCAGCTTAGACCACATGAGAGGAACTACCCCACTCATGATTTAGAGATTCCTGTGATTTTTTACATGCTTAAATGTTGGAAACACTATCTCTATAGAGATAATTTCACTATATTCTCTCATCATAATATTTTTAGCAATATATTTCTCAATGAAATACTTGAATCTAAGATAGAGATTATGGTTTCAGTACATTAAAACATTTGAATTTTACATCACCTACACCCCAGAAAAAAGGAATGTTTTTGCAGTTTCTCTTAGTTGGAAGGCACTGTCACATGTTATTTTAGAATCAATGGAGATGTGGATTATTATGGGGATTTTTTATCATTTACACTTGGCCTCATTGGAGGATGTTTTAGGTTTCATTCTTAGCAATTCTCAGTTATCATCATCACTCATTGAGTCTATTTTAAAATGTCATTAGCCTGATAGTGAGGTTTAGAATACTAAGAAAATCTTCTATGGTGGGGAGACCATTTCTATTTTGTATCTTTCTTAAAATGTAATACATCACTTCAAGAAATAATTTTTCATCCAAAAACCCATTATATGTTCAGTTTAATAATATTTTCATAGCTCTTCTTGGGGAATTCATCCCGGATCTATGAAGATGTATTATGACATGAGAAAAATAATCCAGTGGGTGGGTATGGAGTGCGACATTGCAGACTATGTGTCATGTTGTTACACATTCCAAAGGTTCTAGGAAGAGAAAATAAAACCCTATGGTTTTCTATTACCTTTTCTAGTGCATTCTTTAAATGGGACTATGTATCAATGGATTTTGTTTTTTAGTTTCTACATACCACCCGGGTGGAAAATTCTATCACGGTGGTTTCTGATCTATCGACATAGTTTTCTCATTTCATTCTGATCAAAGATACAACTATAATCGATGATATCCATAAGCGGTACATGCAGAAGATCGTGATGTTATATGGGAGTCATTATATTGGTGTTTCAGACTAGTATCCTAGGTTTACCTCCATGTTATGGATATTACTTCAAGAGGAAATGGGAAATCATATCATGTTGAACATATCTAACAGTCAATAAGTATACTATTAGATGAAATGTTTCATTCAGATCCATTGGATATGCATCACACTTGGGTCCTAGATTTTAGTGGATCTTGGTATAGCCATCTAGGTCTGGTTCAATTCTTTTATAATTTTTTTTATTAATCATCGATAATAATGTATCCCTTCGAGATTTTGTATGGTCGCATGTACAGATCTACTCATTATTGGGTTGAGGTGTGAAATTTATATTTCATTACACCAAGAATGTTTCATGGAATTAACGTGAAAATTCATGAATTACGATAATGTCGGGTTATATACCATAGTGAATATGTATCATATGCATATTTTAAAATTCATCCATTGTAAAAATCGATAAATGACATGGTTTTCTTGAGTTTTTTTTTCATTTTGGTCACCGTTCACTTTGAGAATAGGGGAAGTTGTCCCGGAGATATGGTGGTTAGTTTATGGTCAGTGAATGACTAGTATAGGTTTCTTATTGGTTTTCTTTAATGATTTATTTAATGGGAATCCATGATGTTTTCCACATATCTCATCTTCGGAAATATCACCCTACTGCCACTCATGTTTTGAGTTGGGATGAAACTGAGTTAGAGTCATATGAATCTATTTTTTAGAAACATGTTGATATCATTTACTCTTATATGAAAGTATTGAATGGGAAATCAATAATGTTTTTAACTGTTGTATGGAAACAAGTATCATATTCTCATGAGAATGGGGAGTGTGAGTCATTGATGAGGGTGAAGTGGCCTCATCTTTATCCAGGAATTACATATTTCACAAGACAACTTGTGGATGGAATGAATTTATGGTTGAGAGTTTCTAACATCCCATTACCTTGATCAAGTATTTTTTCCCTCCCTCAGGGTTCCCATTTTTTTCAATGTCCTTACAGGTGTATTTATGCACTTTCTTTAGGGTACAGAGTAGGTACACGCCTTGTACTGGTTGCTGTATATAATCTGTGTGAGTGGAGATCATGTTGTGAACTGGTACACATCTTGAATGGTGAGTGCATGTTGTGTATGGTTTTAAATATCTAATTTTTAATCCTAGATGATGTTTTTTGGGTGTAACAAATCCAATATGGAAATAATTACATATCCCTTGGGTACATGTCGTGACTCGACTCAGCCATAGTTTTACATTTTGTGTTTGTAACTTTTTCTCGGTCCTTTCCATCTTGACTCCATTCTTCATCAACTATAACCCTTCCATGGATCTATTTATATCTGTATCTACTTCCAAATTGATATATCTGGCTTCAGATATTCATTTATTCTGTTGTGTGTCTTTCTAGATAATTTTTCATTCTTGTTCTTCATTGTGTTTGATATGGATATCACTCTATCTTCATGAAATTCTATATTTTGATAAATGTTGGATTCTCCTTCTCATTTTTTTCTATATAGGTAGTGAGATGTTGTTCTAGAGGACAATTCCCTCATTGGTCATGGTGAAACATGTGTTTTTCTTCATGTTGTTTGGGTTTCCTCTCATTCCCCTACCAATTGTGTTTAGATTTGAATCAATAATAATATTTCTCGGTTAGATTATAATACATTCATTTTCATCGATGGTTTTTGTTGTTGGTGAATTAGATTGTGGGTGTGTGTGACACGAGTTTTGAAATAGGTGGTTCTGTCTCTAGTCTATGATAATAAACCTACTTTTTTTCATTATAAACTTATGTATTAAATAGTAATGATTTCTTGTGTGTGTTTAAATTTTATTTTGACATAGAACTGTTTTTCTTGTGGTTTTTGATAAATGGATTGTGAAATGGTTTTGATTTGTTTTCAATGTATTGAAATTGGTTTTTGAAATTGAGCACATGGGTTACCTTGGGTACTTATGTGGAAGGTTATTATTAAGGTCATAGTCCATTTTTTGGGATTATCAAGGAGGTTTATCTTGGGGATATCATCTTTTACCTCGGATTGATGTTCTAGGGGACCGATATTGACATTTTTGGGGGTTACTCATGGTGTATTCCTCTATGTCCTACGCATGTGTTAATGGATACGTTTTTCCGCTTGATTATTATAGTATGAGTAGTCTGCAGACTTAACATATAGTATTCTATATTTTTTTGATACATGTGCTTTAGTTTTGTACATCATGGCTTTCTGAGTTTTCCGTGACATGCATATTTATAGTTGGGTAAAATGATATGGAAAATCTGTTCTGAAACTAATATACCAACATTCGTTTAGAACACTAGAAAAGGGAAATGTTTACCATGTTTTCTACAAAACTCAATTACTTTTATCCATTCAATTTTTTAATTAAAATTCGCATTAATTATTTTTTATTAATAGAATTATCTTAGAAAGACTAGGTGGGATCATACTGTACCTATTATCTCACACTATACATACATCTCCGGCGGTGCAGATATAGATGTTTTCCTTCTAGTCTAGGTAAATTCCAGGTGCGATGGTGATATGGAAAGCATCGTGTCATCTAGGATTGGTAGCATGTGGTGAGATTGTGGGGTTTTGTTCACTCCATCGCTTGGAGTAGTCATTTGTTGTAGTCCACTATAGTTTGAATTCACTTTTGATGTTTTTTTCTATTATAGTTGTATATTTCAGATTTTTATTTTACAATTATGGATTATATATCTTCTTCATCATCCATTTTTAATTATTGTTTATATACATATATTCCAAGTGTTTGATCATGTTAGAAAAAACTGTTCCCACTGTTGTCTTGTCTGATACATTGGTGCTTGTCACCAGCCCATGGGAATTTGGAACACCATTCTGGTATGTGGCGTTTCGGGTTGGGTGTTAGGTTTGATGGAAACCTATATCATTTAATTATAATGATATATTAGTAATTGTATTTTATAATTACCCTTACAGATATAGATAATAAATAAAAAATAAAAATTGGTTTTCATTCTATTGACCTGGTGATCTTGATGGAATTTTTCTCTATAAGTGTAACAAAATTTTCTCACTTCCATCAAGGTAAAAAAAATTTCTTCCTAATGATATCACAATTTTGATATCCCTCCCATCCATTAATCCATTTTTTACCATTTCCCACAAGATTCTAATCCAACCAATTATTCTATTCATTTAACTTGAATACAAACATATTTTGGATATTAATTTTCTATCTTTATTCCCATTAAGACTATATTATCATATTAACAAATGTATGAGATAGAAAAAGGAATCATAGTGTTGTCTCAGAAACATTAATGAAATGATAAATATTTATTTTCACTCTATGAACATATTCCAAATGATACATAGAATACCTTTTAAATTTATCATAATATTCAATAACATTTTCTTCCTCTTATTATCAATTATTGAAGAACCATGTTACTATGTACTCTCTCTTCACCTGAGGAATATTTTTTTAACAAAATACCTCAATAAAAAATCCATGTTCCATGAATGAGATATCATATTCCTCAATAATTTGTTAAATTAGTTACCACCAGTAGTCATTATCTCCATTCTGATGATTGATCTTCATGATGAATTTTTCCTTTATACAACATTCAAATGAGAGAAAGTGCATCTCTAGAGGCTTGATAAATGATATAGATAATATTTTACACATTTTTTATTTTCATTTAAAATTTTTTATTCCTCCCAAATTATAAATTTCATCTTATATGTATCAATTTTGGATTTATGATGTGTTTTTAGAAAATTTGTTAAAAGTTTTTAATTCTGGATTTTTTACAAATGTTTACATAAAGAGTATTTTGGTGAGGCATCATGTATCCCACCAATATAACTGAAGCACAACCCATTCAAAACACATCCAATTGATGTTCTTCCACCATGAATGGAACACAGAGGCATAGGTTCTTTTACCCATTTCATTCCATGGAGTTTTGAATCCATTATTGTGGACATTGAATGGCACATTATGAAGGAAGCTTCCTGGAAACATCATCTAGAAAAAAGTAATATTAAATAAAAAATTCCATAACTCTGACATAAAGTGTCGAATGAGGTTGTAATTTGTAGGGTTAATGGAGGAGAAAATTATGAAAATATTTTATAAATGGGGAAATGTGTGAATCATCCATTTAATTTGTCCAAAATGTGACAGCATTAGATAGGAAAAAATTATACCTATAAAAGGAGAGGAGCTCATCCCTATCAAATCAATCCAATCCATTCTATTCAATACAGGCACCAAAGAGATGAGGCCATGGGCCATTTTTAATTTTCCATTAATTACTTTATTTTTATTTTTATTTTCATTTCTCATGTAATGCATTCATATTTTTTATATTAATGTGTTTCTCTTTCCTTCTTCCACCCTTCTTTTTCTTCCAACTCAAATTTTCATTCTCTCTCTTCAATCATTCCACTATGATCAATTTTCACATTACAATGGTGAGTGAATAATCTGAGGCTTGGACTTGGGGGAGGCTTCACGGTGTTCTTTGTTATTTATCTTCTATTTAATAAGTATTATATTTCTCTTTTTGAAAGGGAATGTATTGCACAGGTGTGATGGTTGTCCACAATGACACTATTTCAAAATCCATTCCATTCCATTGATTCAATATTTTTTCATACCTTATCTTAGGAAAACCCATCATATTGTGGAATTGGGGTTTTCAAATGTTATGAAATTGTATGTGGTTGAGATGGGTCTTCAATAAATAACATTCTCGGTTATGTTGGTACCTTATATGGCTATTGGAGGAGGTGTGGTTTCGTGTGCTAGACGGATACTATAATCACACACTATATAAATATAAAGATAGTAATTATTCAATGTTTCTTCACTAAATGGATTATCAAAATGAATTTATATATATAATAAAGATATAATGAACCCATGTTATAGAACCCTACCACTATGTTCTTTCTTCATAACATTCATTCGGTCGGTGTCTATATCATCATTTAGACTTAATGTTTTAATTACCTTATTTTAATTTCAATATTTCCCAAAATAGTTAAACCCATTATTTTTATCTATTTATAAAATAAAATAAATAATTATTATAAGTGAACTAAAAATAGTGGTTGAACAAAATGTGATAGTATTCATGTGAGGTGACCTTGGTCAGCCACTGGGCTATATTAGGAAAATAAATTTCCTCGTGCCATGCCCTACGTCAGGAGTGCATCAAAACCGATGCCATTTTAATGGAACTATACATTTATACTGATCACATTTTCTAAAGTCGCATTTTTGTAAATATATTTTATTAATTAAAAAAATTCAAATTTTTTTATTCCATTATGTATTTAAATTTAAATTATTATGAACAAAATGATTACTCATATGTTCAGGAAAAAGAAAAAGATTACACGGAGGAGGTCCTCTAATGAATGGTAGATTCTCTAATGATAAGGGTCAAACCAAATGAAAGTGGGCTAGAAATATGGATCTCATATTAAGATTCAATAGTCATGGATGATGAACACCAATCTGAAATTCAATGATTCATGGCCAAGAAGGATGTTCCACTGGACTTTTATGATTTTACCAAAGAAATCCATACAGTTTAATCCAAACATGAGGGTGAGGAACCTGACTACCTACCTCCATCTACTGATGATCGGCTCTAAGAGGCACGTTCAATTGAATAGGATATTAATGCCAAACCAAATCTGGGAGATGATACAATCTGTAACTCAGATTATTTTAATTTTATTGAATCAAATTTGAGTATAACTCTAATGTTTCTTGAATTTTCAGAATTGGATGACTCATATTATGTCTTGGAGGATGATGTGGAAAAAGATGCACTTATTGAGGGACACTTGGAGCTACCATAAGACATTGAACATCTGTCGTAGGGACCCCATCATGAGGAGATCCATGTTGCAAAGCGTTAGGAAATCATACAAGAGGTTGAATCCCCTATGAAGCCCACATAGATGATAATATGGTTGCACAAGTAAAACAACATAAGATGAGGTTTCAGACATCATCCTACCCCCACCATGCAAGATTTACCACATTGAAAAAGGGGAAGATATGGTGTACTCTATCCATGGAGTACCTCTTAAAAGGAATAATGAACTGCATGCTTAGAAGAACAACATGTGGTGGTTCATGTGAATGATGATACACCCAAAATCAAATTATGTATAATACATGGTAATTTTCACTGGAGGTAGTATATACTCAGGTCCCACTTGGGGTATCATTCCAAGATTTATATTTACATTATTTTTTTCTTTTCCATTTCATTTTTTAATATGTAGTCTTGCATCCTGCACATCCCTCCTTATCTTGTTGAGATTTAGTGACATTATCCTTGTACTAATGTGAGTAAATCTCTTTTTTAAATTCATAAATGGGATAAGGAATCCTTAAATAGTATAAGAGAAGTACTAAGCTTCATGGTAATGTCAATTCATTTTTATTAATTAAATTTTTAAACTCATTACATTTTTTTTCCAAACATGTATTGATATTTAATGATAAAAATTTCATGCCCACAATCGAATTATTTAATCACATGAATTATCTACGAAACATGATTTTATAATGAATCAAATGATTCCAAATTTAATATCTAAAGGTTTATGAGAATGAATTAGTAAAATGGAAAAATAAATACATAATGTGATGCATGGATATTGAAATGATTATTCATTATTTGAAAAGATTATATTCATAAATACCAAGTTTACATCAATAATTATTTTAGAACATAGACATCATAAAATTACATAATTGGGATGAGAAATGGGTAATGTCAATTTTATCCCTTCCTACAATACTCTTCGTATTTGAATGATACTTAATGATGACTATTGGGGGTAAAAGGAATCATGGAAGAAGTTATATTATACATTTTGTGGAAAATTTATTGGGGTGTTATTATGGGAATTATAAAATTTTTCATAATTATTTAATTTACTTCATTTTTTACCCTCTTAAATTAAAAAACGAATAAATGAAAAATAGAGAAAAAATGCGAGATAAATGGGTAGTAACTTGGGAGAACCAAAAATTAACATTTTCCAGATCTATGATATATTTATGAAATGTGGGTTGGTGATGGAATTGATGTTTTCTCTGATCATTACATTCAAAAATAGAATAAAAAGTACAAAATTTAAAAAAATACCATGATAATTAATTAATCAGTCACTATGATTTACTTTGATCAGTACCTTACATTGTGTTTAGAATGAAGTGGGTGTTTCTACTTTGAAGGGGATAATTTCATTAATCATTTCCATATCATGCATTTTACTTAAGTTATGCACCTCTTTCTTGAGACTTATTATTTAATGAATAAAATCTATCCAGACATAAGAATCAGAGTCATTTGATCTTTTATTGAAAATTGATCACGATTTTATGTGACTTTTGTATTTATAAAGCTAAGAAAGTAGTACTTTTAGAAGCTTATAGATAAGGTTCTTGTTCTCAATATATAGGAATTACTAAACTTGAATTTTATCCTTAGAGATGAGAGGACTGGTTCAAAGGTCAGTAATAACATGATGTGCAATACTTATTAATAATAAATTGAGGGGGTTGAATGAATGAAATGATATGCTCTATCATTTTTCAATGGGGAAATGTAAAATACCTGAAATGATTTTTTCTCTGAAAAATGGGAAATTAAATTGATATTTTCAGTGGTTTTTTAAAAACATTATTTCACATTGATTTTATTTTTATTATATTACTTTGGAATATAAATACTGTTTTCATTGGTTCCATTTAAAATTTAATGGAAAGACTTTATGCTTGAGGAAAATCATAGTTTATGTGTTGGGGAATTGATTAAGATAATATTTTCAACATTCTTTATATTCCTCTAGTTTTTTAATCCTCCCACATTATCAATTTGACTTTATATGGATGGATTTTTGATATATGTTGTGTTTTAGGAAAATTTTTGAAAAGTGGTAAATTCTGGATTTTTACAAATTTCTATATCAACGGTATTTTGGTAATTTCTTTATACTTATAATTTCAGAGAGAGTGATTTTTTTGAAATCTTAATTTTATTCCCTTCAACATTGTATACTGTACTGAGGTCTGATTCAAGTATCTAGATGTCCGAAATATTCACTGAATTTGGAGAATTTTCTTGTCGTATAGCGTGGACCACACTATAGTAACAGAAGTATAACTCAGTCTAAACAACTTTAATTGATTCTATTACACCTGTAATGAATTAAGGATATAGATGTATGTTTCCACATTAAATTACATAGAGTTTTTAATCCATTAATGTGGCCATTGAGTGATATATTTTTATGGATGCTTCCTAGAACCATTACCAAGAAAATGTAACAGTAAATAAAAAATCCATAACTCATACATCATGTTACCAATTAAGTTATAATTTTTAGTGTGAAATAAGGATAAAATTATAAACAACGTTTATGAATGGTATATGATGTTATTTAATGGGTCCAAAATGCGACAAATTTTACAACGACATATCTCTATCTATACAAGGAGGGGAGATCCTCCTTCTCAAATCATTCCAATCCATCCCATTCCATCCAGAAAACAAAGATGATGAGGCTGAGGGGCATATATGATTTATCTTTTTTTGATTTATTTTTATTTCAGTTATCTTTTCTCATGTAATGAATTTAGATTATTTATATTGAAGTGTTTCTCATTCCTTCTTAGATCCTTCTTTTTCTTTCAACTATAATTCTCATTCCATGTCTTCCAACTATACACTGTGATCTATTTTCACTTTTTAATTGCAAGTGACTAATCCATGTCATGGCCCTAGGGAAGGTTATCATGGTGTTTTCAGGTTTTGATATTCAATTTAAATTTATTTAAATTTATTTTTGGTAGATGGAGAGTATAGCCCATTTGTGGTGGTCATCCGACAAAACACTATTTCCAAATCTATTCCTTTTAGTTGATTCATTTTTTCCCTCCCTTCTCCTGGTAAAACCCCACATATGGTGGATTTTCGGTTTCCTAAATGGATTAAATGTTATACTATGGAGATGGGTATTTTAGGAATAACATTCTCTGTTTAAGTGTTACCCTAATTGACTATTGGAGGAGGTGTGGTTTGGGGTTTCAGACACATAATAAAACCACACACTCTATTAATCAATGGAATGTAATTCATTAATGAGGATTCCCTAAATAAATAATAAAAATTAAATTTTAAAAATTTATAAATAAATAATTAAATAGTGTTACCCAACCCTAGGATTATGTTCTTTATTCCCTAATTTCATTATTTTTCCTTCTTCATCTTTATTTAGATTCAATGTTTTCATTTCAATATAATAAATTCACTTTTTTTGGAACCATTATAACCCTTAATTTTTGTAAATAATAAAAACAAAAAAAATAATTTGAATAGGTACACCAGATTCAGTTATTGAATTGACCATGATGCTCCTCATGTGATAGGACCATGGTCGGTGGGAATATAATTTTTTTCTATTCTTTATGACATGCATGTATAAATCAAAAGTTCAATTACCAATGGATTAGTAGTTCCACTAAATGATAGAGGTTTTTATCAAATGAATTGACTCAATATAGTTAAACCATATTGTGAACATGATTATTGTCGTACAAATATTCATTGGCTACGACCTTTAGTACTCTATAGTGTTTTGATTCCTTTGATTTTTGTTTTTAATTCTTCCCTTTCCGAGTTAAGGTTGTGAGGCATGTTTATTCTTGTGAAAAATGTTATGGAAGATATGATGTGAAACTGATAGGCATACATTCATTTAGAACTGTGAAAACAGGAAATGATAAACATGTTATTTATAAAACTACATTGCTTATTATCATTCCATGAATTTACATAAAATGAGAATACATGACTTTTTATATAGAGAGTTGTTGCAGAACACCAATCTTGGATCCTATATATCCTATTATCTCACACCATGCACACCACATCAGTGGTCCATATACATTTTTTTATCATCTAGTGTAGTGAATGTCCAGGTTCTGTAGTGAGTTGGTGAGGTTTATTTCAATAGATATGGGTAGCTATCGGTGAGATGGAGGAGGGGGGGGGGGGGGGGGTTGTCCACAGCATATCTTGGAACAGCCTTAAATTATATTCCTTTGTAGTTGGACATGTCTTTTGGATTTTCTTCTACTATTAAATTTTCATGTTTCTGTGGATGCTTATTATGTTATGGCATATATATCTTCTTTGTCATCTAATATTAAATTTTTCTAGGAATATATTCCATGTGTTTAATTAGGTTGGGTGAAATCATTTTATATGTTGTCTTGTTCGATGCTCTCGTGCTTTTCATCTACCCATGGGGATCGGGAATTTCTTTATGGTATGTGGAAGATTGGGTCGGTTGCTGGGTTTGAGGAAACCCAGGTTGGTTCCTTACAAATTTGTATCATAGGAGTTTTGTCCCCAAGATTACCTTTCATGGGACATCTATTAGACTAAAAATAGAATTTTTGTCTCTTCAAGGGTATGTTGCGATATGTTCCTCGCCAGATCCTATCATAACGAGATTCAATTTTCCATGGTATGTTGGGATGTGTGTGCCTAGTATTGATTTTTGTAAAAAAAATATTAGGTTTTCTTAATGTTTTTGTAGATTGGACTGGGTTTTTTTCTGATCATTATTTTGTTTTGGTGTGTAGTGGTATGCATATGAGACGTCTTCTATTAGATCTTCTACATGGTGTAACTGATGCTCTTCAAGGGAACCCACATATAGATCATAAGTTCATTGAGATGATTTTATGTACTATATGTTCTAGTGATTATGAAGTTCTAAAATTTTAAAACACATGGGTTGAAGTACAACTAGGAGCTAGATGAGAGAAATATCGATCATCATATTTTTTTCATGAGAATCAACATTATTATAAAGGAATAACTTAATATCAAGAAACATAGTATTTTGTTCATAGATTCGATAAAATTGTTGAATTTTTGGAGACACCTGAGAATACCAAATTGAATTCTGTAATGTTATGTCTTGAGAGTTCGGACATGCATTAGTGTGACTATGTGGTCCAGGTAGAAAGACTTGTGGGCTTCGATTGGAAGGGTTTCAAAACCCTATAAATTCAGTTTTTTTCCCTATATTTTTTAATTTTTTACTAATCTATAGATATCATATCATTACAGTAGGGAAAACGTTCGATGTTGGAATACACCAACTGGTTTGCTGAGCATGTCTGTGTTCTCCGGCAATGGTAAAAAATGGCCAGTTGAAAGCGCAGAAGTACAAGCATGGTTTGAGGCAAGATATCATATCACATGTGTTCATGTTGAATAATTCTACCTATTTTGAGATAGTAGATAGAATAATGAGGAAAAATATGATCATGGAAGGGATGGTTGGATTTTCCACCTCTTCTATTCTAACGAGTGACAACTTCTATGAAATGCTTGGGAAGAAGATGAAGTGGTAGGACCGCCACAAATTTGGTGGAGGTGGGTCTTAGTAGTGAGCCTCTTCGCCACCATCTGTTGCATCTAGTAGTGTGCCTCAAAATTTCTATCAATGTGACATGTTAGGGAACACTGGACATTCTTGACCCATGCCATCAAAGATTAGAAAAAGTTTTGGATGTGTTGGTCATCTGTAATTATACTATTTGGCTATGTTTAAACCTCATTATGGTTACGGTTTGTCACCTCCAAAGGATTATACATTGTAGTCAGAAGCTTCATAGACTACCGGGATCCAGCCATAAGACTTATAAGTGAAGCATTTACACGTAGTAGATGAATGTCCAATAGAATTTGACATATTTCCAGTAATCTTGAGAAGTATGATTCTTATTACATCATCACTAGTAATTTCTTTATTTGATACTAGTTCCTCCCATTGGTTTATATCTAAACTATTTGTGGAGGCACATAATCATTCATCGAGACATATGAACTTTACAATGGAGTTACTAACAACACTTGTTAAGAGGAAAGTGAAGGGTTTTTAATTCCCTTCTTGTTTGTTAACAATAGACGATACAGAGTGGGTCTAGGAATTTATCATTATTGATCTAGATCTATTTGAATTCTTCAAATGTATGAATCAGATTATCACTCATAGAGATGTGGTTGACTGTTATAATCAGTATGTGTCGTACCTTGATTTCATTGGGATGTATCACTTGTTTCGGGGAGAGTGGGACTACAGGCCAGTAACACCACATGATTTTGAAAATAAATTTTACATTGAATGCATGAAACACTACATCTCTAAAAAACACAACTTTTTTTATAAAATATCTAATAAAAATAGTTTTTCCACCTCTATGTTTTGAATTTCGAAAAACTAACATACATATTTTCATTCAGTATGATATTTAAAGTCTAATAAGGAAAACATAGTTTTCCATTAATATTATCAAATCCTTATGAATAGTAACATACCCTTATGAATATTAATGAAATGTAATAACTTTTTAATTGTCCAAAAAATTGAAACATTACCCATGAATGTTTAAATACAATTCAGTAATATAATAAGTTAATAAAGTGATCGTAAAATCAGTATTGTTTTTTTGTATGTCATTAATATTTTAATTACAATTTTATAAATAATTTAAAATTTTATATGGAAATTTATTATCATAAAATGTAATAATAAATTTTTTTTTTATTTTCTTATGGATATACAATAATTTATGGGTACATGATTAATATCTTGATGTGTTATAATAGGAGTTATAGTTTTGATGTTGTTTTTTCGAATAAATTATGAATTTATTTAAAAAATAAATTAAATAAATTTATAAATTTATTTTCGAAAGATATATATGGTTTTTTAATTATACACATCTAAAAATGGTTGGGTTGAATTTTTGGGGTTTTTCTAAAATACTTGAATTTTGCGTGAATTGTAAAATATGATACATTATGATAAATTCTGAATTCATGTTTTATTAAGTAATAAGTGAAATAAGGGTGATGTAAGCCCACTGGGCTCGAATTCAAAGCACATATTACTATTCTCTATCAAAAGAACCATTACAATTGGTTGTATTTGGAAAAATAATAAAATGATGAGTAAAATAATGTGAAAACCCTCTTCTCCCCCAATATACTCCCACTCACTCCCTCCTATCATCACTCTTATATGAATTCAATCTCCTAAAATTTCCACAAAATTACCCATTCCTAGTCACTCCCCATGTACTGGTTATCTTTGTTTTTTCAAAATACCAAAAAAACCCATACCTTATGATGATTCTAAAGTAGGTGGAAACAATAGGTAATTCACATTCCATTTCATTCAATATCATTTCATGTTTCATTTATATTGTTACCCTATCCTCACCTCCACTCTCTAAATTAACATGATAACCCTAGTATCATATATATAATGTAATTATATATTGTGAATGGAAGAACCATCATCAATATTCGTACTCACTCTCTCTCTTTTATAAAAGAAATCATTGTTATTGAGGTTCCAATTTACAACCATCATGGATGAAAAGGTATCATTACTCATTTTCAACTTCAATAAATTTCATGAAAGCATTTTTATAGTTGAACCAAGATATAATAAATTTTTTATAAGCTATTTAATATTCCTGAACATATATATGTTCATAATATTATATCATATGATCGAACTAGTTCCTGATAAACAATATACCACTGCAATAATCTATGTGATTGTCATTAATACATCACCTAATGATTCATCTTTATTCCATGTAAAAAATGATTTAATTAAGAAAAATTATTTATTCCTGTTAATATTAGATGTTTAAATTCAATTATGAAGATTTAAATCCATTCCAGATGAACTCTATTACTTAAAAAAACAGGTAAACTATTTATGAATATATAGAAAATGAAGACTCCTGAATGACATAATTAAATATAATAATTTATCAATAAGAACATAAAAAAATTATGATAAACTAAATAAATTTATAATAGGTTCTTAATTATGTTATCAATGAGTTTAATTTCATATTCCTCTACCATAAGGTCAAGAGTAGAGCATTCACACTTAAGGTAAAGTTTTTCTACTCAAACATACATTTTCATTCGGGTTAGTTTTATAGTATAATTACCTCAATGAAATTATTATGTTTTATTATTTACAACTCATAAATTTGATTTGATTGTTCTATATATTTTTACTAACCATAATATTTCATTATTTTAGGTGGAATTACACGTTTAAAAATGAACTGTCAATTTTATTTATGAAATACAAGACCAATTCAATGGAATTTATCAAATTCATACAAATTTACAAGGGAACTATATAATATATTTTTAACAATATTTATCGTTATAAAATAAATCATTTTATAATTAAAATAATATATTATATCATTTATAATTTTATACAATATATTTTCCCAAAACAACTCATCATTTCAATATAAAATAGTATTTATCAACAGAATTACTCAATGATTTTATAAGATTATCTTCATCTATTTCAATGATCCTGTTGATTATTGTTTATTATTGGTATTAATATTTTATGATATCATATACCATATTTAATTTAATTGTATATTATTTTTTAGACTGTGTATGTTCTATCTTAGAACCATTCCCCAATTTACACTGAATGGTTAGTGGTTATGCATAGTGTTTGAGTGTAGTTATTTACATTTCATATGATTGTTTCAATATAAATGTATAAGTTATTTATTTTTAATCCCATTCATATGTGGAATACATTGGAATTATTATTTGGTGGTTGGGGCCCTCTATAGCCCCTCTAAGAATCTTTCGGTCTCATGAGACAAATAGATATGGACTCAGCCGAGGCCCTGCAAAATTTTAGATATGGTTTTGGTTGATGGGTTAATTATTTTTAGATGTCTTGGAAGAGGCCCAGATGGAGTCTTTCAAAATATAAGATATATTAATTTCCATTATTATAAAAATTTTATTTGGATTTTCATGAGGTTATTCGACTAGTATAATACCACTGATTATGATTTATTATGTAATTATTTATTATGCTCTTATCCCTATCATAATGTGTTAAAGTTAACTATTAAAGGAATGTTTTTTTAGTTATTCACCTTGAATAATGTTTTTGTTTGTGAAATCTTCCATTGTATCACTTACCCTTACTGAGAATTTGATCTCACCCCTTTATTATGATTCTTTTTCCAAGGACAAGAAGAGGTATACTATGATTGACTTTCAGGGATAATCTCACAGTGGTGGATGTTTACAATGTAACATATTTTTTGTTTTTCATTCCATGTGTTAATATTGAAATAATTTTTGTATATGGATTTCCAAATCATATAATATATTCATTCCATTGGGATATGGCTTTCTTGTAATCATGTCAATGTAATGTAGTAAGCCACCATCTCTCGAAAACTAATGTCGGGTTGTTAAATTTGGTATTAGAAGATGTTTTCTAGAATACATGGAAAATAGATTTATAAAATTTAGAGTAGGGAAAAATCCCCCAGACTATCTTCAACGATAAACATACAAGAATATCCTGGAATTTTTTGGTAAGGAATAGATTAAGTGGATCATTCTGGAAAAAAAATCCTTGTCTGGATAATACAAGTGGATGTGGTTATAGCAGAAATGTACCTAGGAGTGAAATATTCAACAAGGACATTCGGGCATGACCTGGGGTATTCCGGTGTATGACAACAAGATATACTACAAAGATGGTTTTATACTCCTGGGGGATATTCTATGTGTAATTAACATTTTCATTACAATCCATTATGAAATATTTAAATGTATAATTTTCCGAAATGAAATCATGTTTGTGATTATGGGATTAACCATGCGTAGAATTACAATTTATGCCATTTATTTTGATATGTTGATATTATACATTATGATTCATAACATAATATAATTTATGAAATTATTTATAAATGTATCCTAGTGGAAGGAATGGAAACCGCAGGAACACTCGTATCCCATGTAGCGATTTCCCTTCTGTGAAAGATAATGATGTTGGCTATTTAAACACGACTGGTGTGGAGGAACGTATAACTATTTTGGGACAACTTACTTTGGTTATGAAAAAAAACCATACCCATGGAAGATCTATGTTAAATCCCTTTATGTGATAATAGATTACATTATTTAATGGGAGTACCAACACATTCGTAGTATAGTAGTGGATAATTCTATTAGAGAAGATATTTCACACACTGGGAAGTAACGCAAGGGGGAAGGTTTTCATGGAAATTTATCATATTCTGGGAGAGATATAAATCATAGAATATAGTGAATTTAAAGAACATTTCATTTAAATATACATTCCTCATGAACAACGGGATGATATTGAATGTCAGTTTCAAAATTTTAGGCAAAAGAAAGATGAGGATATTGCAAAGTATGATGCTAACTTCACAAGGATATAAATTCATTTTTTGGACTATAGATGTAATACAAGGAGAAATATTTATTGATTAATTGATGGCCTAATGTCATTCCTCCTCCAGATTTTGGTCTTCTGAACATTCTCATCATACGAAGATATAGTATCATGAGCTATTAAGGCGGAAAATGGGTTCTCTAATTTTTATGACATTAACTGAAATAAAGGGAAGAAGCGGGTTTTTAAAAACACTAGAAAAGGAAATAATGAAATGGTGCAGAAGGGATGAGTTTACTTTCCATCACGTGGTAATTTTGGAATGAAACACCATGGGGCCTGCTTAAAAGGAATAGAGGTGTGCTATAAGGGTGGAACGAAATCCCATCAGGATGGTGTTTTCAAGGGGATGAAAAATATATTATTTTTCAAAGATATAATTTTAGGGATATGGTAAAAAATACTTATGATTATCCAAAGAGTGAATAAAACATGATTCATAGATGGCCAAGGGAGCATGGACAAGCTTATGTGATCACAACTGGTGATATGGATGTTTTTAATGATGCGGTGGAAGGTACATTATTTGGTTCCACAAAATTAAGTGATTCTTTATTTGATTCTGGATCATCAAATTCTATCATTTTTTTAATTTTTCAGGAAAATTTGATATTTCCAATATGATTTAATAGAGTGTTTTCATTCAAAACACCTATGGGAAATATAATTTCAAAAAAATTTGTGTTATTAAGTACCCATTATGGAATATAAACGATCTCTATCTACTGATTTTATTTTCATAACAGTGTTGACTTTGATATAATCCTCTTTATGAACTGGATTTCGAATAATGATGCAAAACTTTATTGCAAGAATTATGTTACAATTTTTGATGATGATGTGGAATCCCTTATCATTAGAGTAGAAACATCACCATTAGATTCTCATCTAGATCCTCCCCTAGTAGATCTACTGAATTAAATTATTGAAGAAGAATGGAATTGAATATCTATATGTAAGGTAAATAATGTTAAAATAGTTTATTTAGTTATTGTAAATGAATATGTTTATGTGTTTCCAAGGATTTAATTTTACATCTTCCAAAGTGGGATATTGAGTTTTTCATTGATTATTTCTGTATTCAAGGACTATCAAAAAGTACCCTTATAGAATGGCCACTGTGGAATTAATGGAATTGAAAAAAATATATAGGAATTGACTGACAAATGATTTATTCATCCTAGTGTTTCTCTATGCAGATCCTCTACTCCTTTTGTTTATTAGAATGTTTGATCAATGATGTTCTGCATTGACTACATAGAGATCAATGTAATAACAATGAAGATCAAGTATCCACTACCTCGCATTAATGATATATTCAATCAACATCCTGGAGCACAATATTTTTTGATGATTGATCTTGTATCTGGATATCATCAGTTTCAAATGGGGATGGAATATATTCTATAGACAGAATATTGAACAAGGAATGGCCATTTTGAGTTTATAGTAATTCCTTTTGGTCTGACTAATCCACCCTCTATTTTCAAAGAACTAATGAATATATTCTTTAATGAAAATAATTTCGACTTTGTGGTCATATTTTTTGATGATATCATGGTATACTCTGAAACTTATGAAGATCATGAAAATCACTTGTGAAATATTTTGAAGACTCTTAGAAGATATGAATTCTATTGTAAGTTGGGAATGTGTAATTTCTGGATTCAATTAGTTTCTTTTATTAGCCACATTATCTCTAAGGATTGTATATTTTTTTGATCATGTGATGAAAAAAAGATGTTCGTGAATGGATAAATCTAACAACCGTAACTGAGCTATGTAGTTTTATTAGTATAGTAGGTTATTATCGAAGAATTGTTCAGAAAATTTCTTGTTTAGTCAACCCAGTGACTATGCTTACACGAAAATGGATTAAGTTCATATGGACATAATAATGTGAGGACACCTTCGAAGAATTGAAGAGGATACTATTAAATTACCTGATTATAACCTCAGTATTGGGGAATGAGGGGTTTTTGATATACAATGATTCATCAATGAATGATCATTGTGGTGTTATTATGGAGAATGATAGAGTTATTTCCTATGCATCAAGGCAGCTAAATTTTTTGAACAAAACTATAGTACTCATGATCTTGAGTAAGATGATGTGACATTTTCTCTAAAAATATGGAGGTACTATCTCTATGGTGAAATATGTGAGATATATATAGATCACCAAAGTCATAAGTATGTATATTCAGAGAAATAATTCAACATGAGCCAAAGGTGATGTCTCAAACTACTCAAGGATTATGATTTTACCATAAAATACCACCCTGTTAAAGAAAATAAGGTACCTAATTCATTAAGAAGGAAGGAACAAGGAGCTTTCTGCAAAATGATGATTTAGAAGGTTACTTTTTATGTGGATCTAGTGAGGATATATATGTGTATTATCAAAGAAGGCGAAACATCACTAATTTTTCAAATGGTTTCCCAACCATCATTATCAAAAATAATTAAATCTTCAGAGTCTGATGATGATAATCATCAAAATAAAATTATTGTAATGAAATATGCAATATTGATAGACATCATGTTTAAAGATGGAATTTGGAAACTTGGGAAGACTATATATGTTCCTTATATACATGAGCTAAAATAGAAGTTATTAGATGATGTTCATAGCTCTAATTTCTCTATATGTACTAGGAAAACTAAAATGTATAGATATTTGATGGTACATTTCTACCAAAACAACATAAATCGGGACATTACTAATTATGTATCAGGATTTCGAGTTTGTCGAGATATAAATTCCAAATGACAACATACTACAAGATTCATAAAACATATACCTATTATTACATGGAAATGGGGTGACATAACCATGTATTTTTTCCCTAGATTACAGAAAAATCCAAGGAAGAAGGATGCAATATTTCTAATTTTTGATAAACATACAAAATCTGGACATTTCATCATTATAAGGGAGGATTTTCCACTGTATCACCTAGAAAAACTCTATATCAATGATGTTGTTAGACATAATGGAGGACTTCTCTCAATTGATTCTAACCGTGATCTGTGATTTACATCGAAGCTCAAGAAAATTATTTATAATGATTTGGATATTGAGCTTAAATTGAGAAATTATTATCTCCAAAAATCTGACTGGAAATTAGAAAGGACGGTCAAAACCTTAGAGGATATGTTTAGAACAAGTTCAAATCACATTAAACTTATGTGGGGTAAATATTTTCCTTTTTATGAGTTTTCCGAAAATAATATATTCCATTCATGTATTCAAATGGAACCATATTAATGATTGTACGGAAATAGTTGTCAAAAACCAAATAGATGGGATGATGTTTTATAAATGAGGCTTGTTGGTCCAGAGCATGTTAAGGAATCAACATCGAAGGTAAACAATATTCAAGGCCATATCAAATCAACTCAATGTAGGAAAAAAATAAATGCTTATAATCGAAGGAAGGATTTCAAGGTTCTTGCGAAAGGTTATGGTTTCTTAAATGTATCTACATGGAAGGTTGTTATAGGATTTGGGACGAAAGAGAATCTAACCTCTAGGTACATAAGAATTTTTTAAATTATGATGAGAATTTGAGATGTTGAATATAAGTTGGATATGCCACCTAGCCTATATAAAGTACATAATGTGTTCCATTTCTCATTGTTAAGAAACTACCTGCCAGACCCAATACATGTCCTCTCATTGACAGGTATAGAATTGGAACCTCACCTATCTTACTGTGAAGAGCCTATAAAGATTCTAGACACTAAATAACACATTTTGAGGAATCTTACGACTCTACTAGTAATGATACATTGAAAAAATAATAAAATATAATAGGCAACATTGGATCTAGAGGAATTCATGGTGATGAAATACCTGAATATTTTTCTATGGTTACGATTTGGTAATTTTGAGGAATAAATGTTTTTACGAAGGGATAATGTAACACCCCATGATTTTGAAGAAAAATTTAATATTAAATGCATGAAAAACTGAGTCTTACCAAAATAGAACATTTTTAACCAAGCCCATAAAAATTAAATTTCCTCTTATATGTCTTGAATTTCAAAAAGCTGACATACACAATTGCGTTCAGTAAGACATTTATAGTATGATTGGGGAAACATAAATTTTGGTGAATTATAATGTACCCTTATTAATAGTAGCATACACTTATGAATACTAATTAATAGTAATGAATATTACATTGGGATGAAAAGATAAAATTCACTCAAGAATGTATAAATACAATTAACACATCTTATAAGTGAAAAATAATCATACTATATGTATTTGTATATTTGAGTGTCATAAATATTTTAATTACAATTTTTGATTAATTAGATAATATAAAATTGAAATTTATTTTATAAAATGTAATCATAAATTTTTATTTTATCTTCTTAGGGATATAGGATAATTATATGGAAACTTGATTAATTTTTGAAGGTATTATAAAATGAGTTATAGTTTTAAATTGTTTTTGTCGAATAAATTATGATTTTATTTAGAATTTAAATTAAAAAATTTATAAAATTCTTTTCAATTTTTTTCCTTTTCTAACTATAATCATTGAAATAGGATCTGTATGAGGTTTTCGTATTTTTCTAAAATTCGTGAATTTTGGGTGAATAGAAAAGTACCATAATTTAGGATAAATGATAAATAAAAGATTTATTGGGTCATAAATTATGTAAGGATCATGTAATCCCACTAGGATTGAACTCACAATCACATATTACTATTAATGGTCACATTAATCATTGCTATTTGTTTTCATTGGAGAAATAATAACAATAATAACTAAAATAATGGGTAAAACCTCCTCTCCTGCACTATAACACCTCATCCCAACCTTGTATCATCACTCCTATATTCTTGGACCCTCCTAAATGTAATGAAAAAATAAAAATTCCTAGTCGCTTTCGATGTCCATGAGATCTTGGTCTTTCCAAAATACAAAAAATAATAATTCCCTTAAGTATTTTCTCAAGGATGTAGATTGAAGAGGTAAATTCACATATTATTTTATTCAAATTCATTTCATGTTTCCTTTATATTGTTATCCTATCCTCACCTCCTCAATTAAAATGACCATGATAAATCATAAAACATATATATCATATAATTATTTCATTTTAATGGATGAACCATCATCAATATCCTTACTCTCTCTCTTTAATAAATGAAATCATCGTTCCTGAGGTGCCAATTTACATACTTTGTGGGTGATGAAGTTTCATTATTCAATTTCCCCTTCAATACTCTTCATGAAACCACGATTATATTTAAACTAGGCTATAATATATGGTTTATAACCTATTTACTCTTTAAGAACCAGTATATGTACATAATATTAAATCATATGACCAATCTAGTTCCTAATAATCAAAATACCACTAAAATAATGTACGTGATTATCATTAATAATTATTCTAATGATTCAACCCCATTACATGAAACAAAATGAAATAAATATAAATTCAAACCTATTTATTTTCATAAATAATGTTTAAATTCAATTCTGGAGATTTACATCCATTACACATGAACTCCATTATTTAAAAATTAGTAAACTGGTTATTAAATCCAGAAAACAAACACTCCTGAATGACCAAATAAAATATTATAAATTATCAATATAGATATTATTGAACTAAAAAAATTATGTTAAAAATATATAATAGGTTCTTAATTATGTTAAAAATTATTCTAATTTCATATTTCTGGTCCATATGGTCATGAGCGGAACATTTATACATAAGGTATGGGTTTTCCACCCAAACCCCCATTTTATTTCGTGTTACTTTTATTGATTAATTACCTAAAATAAATTATTATGTATTATTATTTACTCCACATAAATTCTGTTTTAGTGTACTATTTATCTTCACCAACAATAATACTTCCTTTTTAATGGGTAGTTTTCTGTTTTAAAAGATTATTTCAAAACTATTTCCCAAATACAGGCCTAATTCAAGGGAATTTCTCAAATTCTATCCTATTCTATGGGAACTCAGAAATCTATTTTTAGAGACCATTATTGTTCAATAATAAATAATTTTATTATGAATATTCTATCTTAATTCATATTTGGTTTTATAAAAAGTTATTTTCAAAAGAACTCTTATATTTAAAATAAAAGTGTATCTATCTCATGAATTACATGATAATTTTATATGATTAACTTCATCTATTTCAAAACATTGGATGATTAATATATATTATTGGGATTAATATTTTATGATATCATCTACCATATTTATTTAATAGGTTTCTGATTATTTTGACTGTGGATTTTATATCTTAAAACCAATCACCAATTTACTCCCAATGGTTCGTGCTTATGCTTAATGATTGGGGAATGTTATTTACATCTCATAGGATAGATTAAAATTGAATGTATATGTTGTTTATGTTTATCCCCATTCATATGAGTAATGCATTTAACTATTTATATGGTTGGTGGGGCCTGTTATAGTCCCTCGATGCATCAGTAGATCTCATGAGATAATTGATATGGACTTGGCTAAGGCCTTTCCAATTTATATATATGGTTTTGGATGGGGCCTGAATCATTTTTATATGTCTTGGGTGAGGCCTTGATTTAATGTTTCAAAATTTCCAAAATCTTCATTTCCCTCATTATGAAATTATTAATTGAATGTTCATGAGGTTATTCAACTATTAAAATACATCTGCCTATGCTTTGTTAGGGTAGTATTTATTCAGCTCTTATCTCTACCATAATGTTTTCAAGTTCATTTCTAAAGGCTTTTTTTTTGTTATTCACCATGCCAAATTTTTATGTTTACAATATGTTCCATTTTTCCACTTATCCTTACTGAGCAATTGAGCCCACCAATTTCTTATGTTTCTTTTTCCATACAACTGAAGTGGTATATTGTGATTGACTTCTAGGAATAATCATAACATGATTGACATTCACAATGAAACATATTTTTTTCGTTCATGATGTAATGTTGACCCTATATATGTATCTGGATTTACAAGTATACTAAACTATTCATTACTTCTATATATGAATATCTTTTAATCGTTCATATTTAATGTAATAAGTCACCGACTTTAGGAAACAGGGGTTGGGTTGTTACAAGGATAGGTTGTGATGGACCATCCCACCAGTGGTCAAATTTTTTTTGTTTGTTATTGCATTTGAGCCCAATGATTTTTATTTTAATGACGAGATTCCTATTTTTTCGAGAAATTATTAATGTTTTCCTAGAAATATACACCGCTCTTCCTCCAATGAGAGAGGTAGAGTTTATGATTTACCTAGTGATAGGTACAAAGACGACATCGATGCCTTTTTATCGTATGGTAGTATCAGAGTTGAAATAACTCATGAATTAGTTGGATGACCTACCAGAGAAAGGATATATTTTTCCTAGTGTCTCTCCTTTGGAATACCCTATTCTCTATTCCTAGAAAAAGGATGGTTCACTACAGTTATGTGTGGACTATCATATTTGAACTAGGTAACGGTTAATAATAAATATCCTTCTCCTCGTGTGTATGATTTTCTTCATCAGTTGATGGGGGAAATGTGGTTCTCCAAGATTTATATTTATTCGGGTTATGATAACCTCAATGTTAGAGAGTCCGATATAAAAAAGACAACCTTCAAGAGTAGGTTTGTCCAATTTGAGTATATTGTGATGTCTTTAATTTGAATAATTATTCAACAGTTTTATGGTATTTATTAATCATATATTTCACCAATATCTTGATAGTATTGTGGTAGTATTCATGGCTGAAATAATGGCTTATTAAAAATATGAGTATGATCACGAGAAACATCTGATTTTGGTTTTGGAATGTTTCAGAAGTAAACATTTGTATGGTCGAAATTTTAAATTTAGTTTCTGAATTAACGAAATGATTATCTTGGTGCACAAAATTTTATAGTATTGATTATCTGTTGATCGAGAGAAGTTAAAGGATATTGTTTCATGAAGGAAACACAAATGTCATTGAAATTAGATGTTTCATTGATCTTTCTTGGTATTACTGATGGTTCATTATGTATTTCCCTATGGTTTCATTGCCTTTGTCTTCTCTATCCATAAATGCAATGAAATTAACATGGGATTCAAATTATGAGTCTTCCGTTGATTAACTAAAATGAATTATGGTGTCAAATACTATTATGATCTAACATGATCTCAGTAAGGGGTACGTAGTGTTTTTTGATTCATCTTGTGATGGTTTGGTATGTATGATTAGGTAGTACGATCAATTTATATCTTACGACTCTCTTCAGCTGGGACCACATGAGGGGAACTACCCCACTCATGATTTAGATATTCTTGTGATTATGTATGTGCTTAAATGTTGGTAACACTATCTCTATAGAGATAATTTCACTATCTTCTCTCATTATAATATTTTTAGCAATATATTTTTCAATCAAATACTTGAATCTCAGATAGAGATGATTGTTTCAGTACATTCAAACATTTGAATTTGACATCACCTGCACCCCAGGAAAAAGGATTGTTTTTGCAGTTTCTCTTAGTAGGAAGGCATTGTCACAAGTTATTTTGGAATCAATGTAGGTGTGGATTATTATGGGGATTTTTGATCAGTTACACTTGGCCTCTTTGGAGGATGTTTTGGGTTTCAGTCTTAGAAGTTCTCACTTATCATCATCACTCCTTGAGTATATTTTAAAAAGTCAGTAGCATGATAGTCAGGTTCAGAATACTCGGAAAATACTCTATGGTGGGGAGACCATTTTTATTTTGTGTTTTTATTAAAATGGAATAATTCACTTCATGAAATAATTTTTAATCAAAAAACCCTTTATATTTTCAATTTAATAATATTTTCATAGCTTATCTTGGGGAATTCATCCAGGATCTATGAAGATGTATTATGACATGAGAAAAATAATCCAGTGGGTGGGTAGAGAGTGTGACATTGCAGACTATGTGTCATGCTGTTAAACATTCCAACAGTTCTAGGAAGAGCAAACAAAACCCTATGGTTTTCTTCTAACTTTTCTAGTGCTATTTTTTAAATGGGATGATGTATCCATGGATTTTTTTTGGTTTCCAAATACCACCTGAGGGAAAAATTATATCATAGTGGTTACTGATCTATCGACTTAGTTTTCTCATTTCATTCTGATCAAAGATACAACTACAATCGATGATATCCGTAAGTTGTACATGCAAAAGATCATGATGTTATATGGGAGTCCTATATTGGTGTTTCAGACTAGGATCCTAGGCTTACATCCTTGTTATGGATATTACATCAAGAGGAAATGGGAAATCATATCATGTTGAGCATAGCTTACCATCCATAGGTATACTATTTGATGAAATGTGTCATTCAGATCCATTGGATATGCATCACACCTAGGTCCTAGATTTCAGTGGATCATGGGATATCCACCTAGGTCTGGTTGACTTTATTTATAAATTTTTTTATTAGTCATCGATAACAATGTATCCCTTCGAGATTTTTTATGGTCACATGTATAGATCGCCTCATTTTTGTGTAGAGGTGTGAATTTTATCTTTCATTACACCAATATTGTTTCAGGGGATTGATGTGAAGATTCGTGAAGTATGATAATGTATGGTTATATACCATAGTCAATATATATCATATTCATATTGTATAATTCATCCATTGTAGAAATATATAAATGACTTGGTTTTCCTAAGTGTTTCTGTTCATTTTGGTCACCATTCACTTAGAGAATAGGGGATGTTGGCTCTAAGATATGATGGATAGTTTGAGGTCACTAAATGACTTGGATAGGATTCTTATTGGTTTTCTCTACTGATTTATTTAATGGGAATCCATGATGTTTTCCACATATCTCATCTTAGGAAATATCACCCTACTGCAGCTCATGTTTTGAGTTGGGATGAAACTGAGTTAGAGTCAGATGCTTCTATTTTTTAGAAACATGTTGATATCATTTACTCTTATAATAAAGTATTTTATGTGAAATCAGTTATATTTTTAACTATTCATTGGAAACAAGTATCAAATTCTCATGAGAATAGGACATGTGAGTCATTGATGAGGGATAAGTGGCCTCATCTTTACCTAGGAATTACATATATCACAAGACATCTTGTGGATGGAATGAATTTATGGTTGAGAGATTTTAACATCCCATTACATTGATCAAGTATTTTTATCCTCCCTCCAGGTTCCCATTTTGTTCAAAGTCCTTACAGGGGGTTTTATGTACTTTCTTTAAGGTACAGAGTAGGTACACACCTTGTACTGGATGCTGGATACAATCTGTGTGAGGGGAGATCATGTTGTGAACTGGTACACATCTTGAATGGTGAGTGCATGTCATGTATGGTTTAAATATATAATTTTTAATCCTAGGTGATGTTTTTGGTGTAACATATCCAATGTGGAAATTATCTCATAACCCTTGGGTACATGTTGTGACTTGACTCGGTCCTAGACTTACATTATGTGTTCATATGTGTTTCTTGGTCCTTTCCATCTTGACTCCTTTCCTCTTCAACTATAACCCTTCCTTGGAATGTTTTATATGTGTATCTATATCCTAATTGATTAATCCGGCTTCAGATATTCATTCCATCTGTAGTGTGTCTCTCTAGATAAGTTTTTATTCTTGTTCTTCATTGTGATTGATCTGGATATCACCATATCATCATGATATATGTTCTTTTGATAAATGATATATTCTTCTTCTAATTTTTTCCTATATAAGTAGTGAGATCTTGTTCTAGGAGACGATTCCATCATTGTTCATGGTGCGACATGTTTTTTTCTTTACGATGTGTGGGTTTCCTCTCTTTTTCCTAACAATTTTGTTTAGATTTGAATCAATAATAATATATCTTGGTTCGATTATAGTACATTCCTTTTCAACGAGGGTTTTTGTTGTTGGTGAATTAGATTGTGGGTGTGTGTGACACGAGTTTTGAAATAGGTGGTTATGTCTCTAGTCTATGATAATAATCCTACTTGTTTTTCATTATAAACTGATGTATTAAATCCTAATGATTTCTTGTGTGTGTTAAAATTTTATTTTGACAGAGAAATGTTTTTCCAGTAGTTTTTGATAAATGGGCTGTGAAATGGGTTTGATTTGTTTTCAATGCATTGAAATTGGTTTTTGAAATTGAGCACATGGGTTACCTTGGGTACTTATGTGGAAGGTTATTATTAAGGTGACTGTCCTTTTTTGAGATTATCAAGGAGGTTTATCTTAGGGATATCATCTATTACCTAGGATTGATGTTCTAGGGGACCGATATTGACATTTTTGGGGGTTACTCATGGTGTATTCCTCTATGTCCTACGCATGTGTTAATGGATAAGTTTTTTTTCACTTGATTATTATTATACGAGTAGTATGTTGCCTTAACATATTGTATTCTATATTGTTTTGATATATGTGCATCAGTTTTTTACATCATGGATTTATGAGTATTCTTTGACATTCATGTTTGTAGTTGGGTAAAATGATATGGAAAATCTGTTCCGAAACTAATATACCAGCCTTCGTTTAGAACACTAGAAAGGGAAATGTTTACCATGTTTTCTACAAAACTCCATTAATTCTATTCATTCAATTTTTTAATTCAAATGAGCATAAATTATTTTTATTAAGAGACTTGACTTAGAAAACCTAGGTGAGATCATACTGGGCCTATTAGCTCAAACTGTACATACATATTTGGTCGTGCAGATATTGATGTTTTCCTTCTAGTCTAGGGAAATTCCATGTGCGATGGTGAAATTGAAAGCATCGTTTCATCTTGGATAGGTAGCATGTGGTGAGATGGTGGGTGTTTTTCCACACCATCGCTTGGAGTAGTCATTTGTTATAGTCCACTATAGTTGGAATTCACATTTAATTTGTTTTACTATTATCGTTGAGAATTTGAGATTTTTATTTTAAAATTATGGATTCTATATCTTCTTCATCATCCATTTTTACTTTCTGTTTATGTACATATATTCCAAGTGTTGGATCATGTTAGAAAAAATTGTTCCCACTATTGTCTTGTCTGATACATTGGTGCTTGTCACCAGCCCAAGGAAATTTGGAACACCATTTTGGTATGTGGCGTTTCAGGTTGGGTGTCAGGTTTGATGGAAACCTATTTCGTTCTGTTACAATTATATATTGGTAATTGGATTTTATAATTACCCTTAAAAATATAGATAATAAATAAAAAATAAAAAAATGGCTTTCATTCTATTGACCTGGTGATCTTGATGGTCTTTTTCTCTATAAGTGTAACAACATTTGGCTCCCTTCCATCAAGGTACAATTTTTTTCTTCCTAATGATATCACAATTGTGATATCCCTCCCATCCATTAATTTATTTTTTACCATTTCCTATATGATTCTAATCTAACCAATTATTCTATTCATTTAACTTGAATACAAACATATGTTGGATCTTCATTTTCTATCTTTATTACAATTAAGACTATATAATCATATTAATAATGTATGAGATAGAAAAAGGCATCATAGTGTTGTCTCGGAAACATTAATGAAATGATAAATATTTATTTTCACTATATGAACATATTCCAAATGATACATACAATACATTTTAAATTTATCGTAATATTCAATAACATTTTCCTCACCTTATTATGAATTATTGAGGAACCATGTTACTATGTACTCTCTATTCTCTTAAGGAATATTTATTAACAAAATACCTCAATTAAATATCCATGTTCCGTGAATGTGATATCATATTCCTCAACAATGTGTTAAATTAGTGACCACCAGTAGTCATTATCTAAATTCAAATGAATTATCTTCATGATGAAATTTTCCTTTATACAACTTCCAAATGAGAGAAAGTGCTTCTATAGAGGCTTGATTAATGATATAGATAATATTTTACAGATTTTTTATTTTCATTTAATTTGTTTTAATCCTCCAAAATTATCAATTTCAACTTAAATTTATCAATTTTGGATTTATGATGTGTTTGTAGAAAATTTGGGAAAAGATCTTAATTCTGGATTTTTTACAAATGATTACATAAAGGGTCTTTTGGTTATTTATTAAAAATTATAATTCCAAAAAGGTTGATATTTTTTTGAAATAATTATATAATTTCCTTCACCTTTGAATACTAAAACTATGTATTATTAATGTTTATCGTGGTGTGAAAAAATCATTGATGTTGGGAAATTCTTGGGCCAGACAGCATGTATCCCACCAATGAAACGGATGAACAACTCATTCAAAACACATCCCATTGATGTTATTCCACCATGAATGTAACACGGATGGATTGGATCATTTACCCATTAAATTACATGGAGTTTTGAAACCATTAATGTGGACATTGAATGTCACCTTTTGAAAGAATCTTCCAGGAAACATCATCTAGAAAAAATAATATTATATAAAAAATTTCATAACTCTGACATAAAGTGTCACATTAGGTTGTAATTTATAGGGTGACTGGTGGATGAAATTATGAAAATATTTTATAAAGGGTTAAATGTGTGAATCATCCATTTAATGTGTCCAAAATACGACAACATTAGATAAGAAAAAATTATTCCTATAAAAGGAGAAAAGACCATCCCTGTCAAATCATTCCAATCCATTCTATTCAATACAGGCTCCCAAGAGAGGAGGCCATGGGACATTTTGGATTTTCCATTCATTACTTCATTTTTATTTTGTTTTTCATTTATCAAGCAATTCAATCATATTTTTTATTTTAATGTGTTTCCCTTTCCTTCTTGCACCCTTCTTTTTCTTCCAACTCAAATTCTCATTCTCTCTCTTCAAGCATTACACTATGATCTATTTTCACATTACAATGTTGAGTGAATAATCTAAGGCTTGGCCTTGGGGGAGGTTTCAATGTGTTCTTTGTTATTGGTCTTCAATTTAAGAAGGATTATATTTGTTTTTTTTTTTGAAAGGGAATGTATTGCACAGGTGTGGTGGTTGTCCACAAAGACACTATTTCAAAATCCATTCCATTCCATTGATTCAATATTTTTTCATCTGTTATCTTAGGAAAACTCATCATATAGTGTAATTGGGGTTTTCTAAAGGTATGAAATGGTATGTGGTTGAGATGGGTATTCTAGAAATGACTTTCTCGATTGAGGTGTTACCTCATATGGATATTGGTGGAGGTGTGGTTTGGTGTGCCAGACAGATACTAAAATCACACACTATATAAATATAAAGATAGTAATTCTTCGTTGTTTCTTCACTAAATGGATTATCAAAATGAATTTAAATATAAAATAAATAAAAAATGAACCCATGTTATACAGCCCTACCACTATGTTATTTCATCATAAATATTATTCTGTCGGTGTCTGTATCTTCATTTAGACTTAATATTTTCATTACATTATTTTAATTTCAATATTTCCCAAAATAGGTAAACCCATTAGTTTTAGTTAATTATAAAATAAAATAAAATAATTATTATAGGTGAACTAAAAATAGTGATTGAACTAAATGTGATGCTCTTTATGTGAGGTAACCTTGGTCATCCACTGGGCTATATTAGGAAAATAAAATTAATCTTGTCATGCCCTACATCAGGAGTGAATCAAAACCGATTCCATTTAAATGGAATTATACATTTATATTGATCACTTTTTCTAAATTCGCTTTTTTTAATATATTTTATTATTTTAAAAATTCCAAAAAACCGATTTTCCCTTATGTATTTAAATTTAAATTATTATGAATGAAACAATTATTCATATGTCCAGGAAGAAGAAATAGATTACATGGAGGAGGTCCTCCAATGAATGGTAGATTCTCTAATGATATGGGTCAAACCAAAGGAAAGTGGACAAGGAATATGGATCTCAAATTATGATTCAACGGTCATGGATGATGTACACCAATCTGCAATTCAATGATTCATGGCCAAGAAGAATGTTCCATTGGACTTTCAGGATTTAACCAAAGACATCCATAAAGTTGAATCCAAACATTAGGGTGAGGAACCTGACTACCTACCTCCATCTAGTGATGATCGGCTCTAAGAGGCACATTAAATTGAATAGGATATTAATGTCAAACAAAATCTGGGAGATGATACAATCTGTACCTCAGATTATTTTAATTTTATTGAATAATATTTGAGTATAACTCTAATGTATTTTGAATTTTCAGAATTGGATGACTCGTATTATGTCTTGGAGGATGATGTGGAAAAAGATGCACCTATTGAGGGACACTTGGAGCTCCCAGAAGTCATTGAACATCTGTCGTAGGGACCCCATCATGAAGAGATCCATGTTGCAAAGATTAAGGAAATCATACAAGAGGATGAAGCCCCTATGAAGCCCACATAGAATATAATATGGTTGCACATGTAGAAACAATATAAGATGAGGTTTCAGACATCATCCTACCCCCGCCATGCAAGATTTACCACATTGAAAAATGGGAAGATATGGTGTACTATATCCATGGAGTCCTCCTCAAAAGGAATAATGAAATGAATTCTTAGAGGAACAACATGTGGTGGTTCATGTGAATGAAGATACACCCAAAAGAAATTTATATATAATAGATGGTACTTTTTACTAGAGGCAGTAAAAATTCAGGTCCCACTTGGGGTATCATTCCAAGATTTATATTTACATTATTTTTTACTTTTCATTTTCATTTTTTAATATATACATTTGAATCCTGCACATCCCTCGTTATCATTTTGAGATATATTGACATTATCCTTGTTCTTATGTGAGTAAGTTTTTTTAGGTTCATAAATGGGAAAATGAAGCCTTAAATAGTATAAGAGAAGTAATAAGATTCATGGTAATTTCAATTCATTTTTATTATTTAGATTTTTAATCTCATTACATTTTTCTTTCCAAACATGTATTGATATTTAATGATAAGAATTTCATGCCCACGCTCGAATTATTTAATTACATGAATAATCAAGGAAACATGATTTTATAATTAATCAAATGATTCCAAATTTAATATCTAAGGTTTTATGAGAATGAATTAGTAAAACAGAAAATTGAATGCATAATGTGATGCATGGATATTGAAATGATTATTCATGATTTTAGGGAATTAGTTTATTTTAGTAAATGATGATTCCCTAGCATGTTTCAAGCTTTGAATTTAAGAAATTCATCTGAATTTATTAGTTACATTAAATCATGTATTGAGTGACTTTCCAATATCATATATCTCATTCCTAATAGGATTTCTAGACCGTGTACTCTCTATTTTCTCTTAATCATGTTTCTTGATTGATCTATGGACATGCCACATGATATAAAATTTATTGAAACATGTTAAGGCTATGATTGGGAAAAAACATTTAAAATGAATATGGAATCATTTGAAAAGGCCTTATCCTTAAATACCACTTTTACATCAATAATTATTTTACAACATAGACATCATAAAATAACATAATGGGGATGAGCAATGGGTCTTTCCAATTTTATCCCTTCCGGCCATACTCTTCGTATTCGAATTATATTTAAAGATGAATATTGGGGGTGAAAGGAATCATCGTTGAAGGTATATTATACATTTTATGGAACATTTATTGGGGTGATATTGTGGGAATTATAAAATATTTCATAATAATTTAATCTACTTCATCTTTTACCCTCTTAAATTAAAAATAATAATAAAGGAAAAATATAACAAAAATGATAGATAAATGGGTTGTAATTTGGGAGAACCAAAAATTATCATTTTCTAGATCGATGATATTTTAATGGTATGTGTTTTGGTGATGGAATAGATGTTTGATATGATCATTACATTCAAAAAAAAGAATAAAAAGTACAACATTTAAAAAAATACCAAGATAGTTAATTAATCAGTCATTATGATTTACTTGGATAAGTACCTTACATTATGTTTCGAAGGAAGTGTGTGTTTCTACATTGAAGGGGATAATTTGATTAATCATTTCCATATCATGAATTTTACATAAGTGATGGACCTATTTCTTGAGACTTATTATTTAAAGAATCAAATCTATCCAAACATAAGAATCAAAGTCATTTGATATATTATTGAAAAGTCCTCATGATTTTATGTTCCTTTTATATTTATAAAGATAAGAAAGTAGTCCTTTTAAAATCTTATAGATAAGGTTCATGTTCTCATTATATAGGCATTACTAAACTTGAATTTTATCCTAAGAGATGAGAGGACTTATTCGAAGGTGATGAATAACATGATGTGGAATACTTAATAATAATAAATTGAGGGGTTTGAATGAATGAAATTATATGTTGTGTCATGTTTCAATGGGGAAATAAAAAATACATGAAATGATTATTTCTATGAAAAATGTGCAATTAAATTGATATTTTATGTGGTTTTTTGAAAATTTTATTTGACATTGATTTTTATTATTTTATTACTTTGGAATATGAATATTGGTATAATTGGTTCCCTTTAAAATTTAATAGATAGATTTTATGCTTGAGGTAAATCATGGTTTATGTGTTGGGGAATTGATTAAGATAATATTTTCAACATTTTTTATATTCCTATAGTTTTTTTTTAATTCTCCCACATTATCAATTTGATATTATATGGATAGATTTTTGATATATGATGGGTTTTAGGAAAATTTTTTAAAAGTGCTAAATTCTGGATTTTTACAAATTTCTACTTCAAGGGTATTTTAGTAATTTATTTATACTTATAATTTCAGATAGAGTGATTTTTTTGAAATCATAATTTTATTTCCTTCAACATTTTATATTGGAATGAGGTCTGATTCAAGTATCTAGAAGTTCAAAATATTCACTGAATTTAGAGAATTTTCTGGTCGTACATCCTGGACCACTCTATGGTAACAGAAGTACAACTCAGTCTAAACAACTTTAATTGATTCTATTTTACCTATAATTAATTAAGGATACAGATGTATGTTTCCAAATTAAATTACATAGAGTTTTTAATCCATTAATGTGGCCATTGAGAAATATATTTTTATGGAAGCTTCTTAGAACCATTACCATGAAAATGTAACAGGAAAAAAAATCCATAACTCATACATAATGTTACCAATTTAGTTATAATTTTTAGTGTCAAATAAAGATAAAATTATAAACAATGTTTATGAAGGGTATATGATGTTATTTAATGGGTCCAAAATGCGACAAATTTTACATGGACATATCTCTACTTATAAAATGAGGGGAGATCCTCCTTCTCAAATCATTCCAATCCATCCCATTCCATCCAGGAAACAAAGATGATGAGGCTGATGGCCATATAGAATTTATATTTCATTGCTTTATTTTTATTTCAATTTTCTTTTCTCATGTAATGAATTTAAATTTTTTATATTAAAGTGTTTTTCATTCCTTCTTAGATCCTTATTTTTCTTGCAACTCAAATTCACATTCCATGTCATCCAACAATCCATTGTTATCTATTTTCACTATAAATTTGCATGTGACTAATCCATTTCATGGCCCTAGGGAAGGTTTTCATGTTGTTTTCAGGTTGGGATATTCAATTTAAATTTATTTAAATTTATTTGTGGTGGATGGAAGAGTATAGCCCATTTGTGGTGGTCATCCGACAAAACACTATTTCTAAATCCATTCCTTTTAGTTGATTCATTCTTTTTCCCTCCCTTCTCTTGGTAAAACCCCAAATATGGTGGATTTTGGGTTTCCTAAATTTATTAAACGTTGTACTATAGAGCTGGGTATTTTAGGAATAACATTCTCAGTTTAGCTGTTACCCTAATTGACTATTGGAGAAGTTGTGGTTTGAGGATTCAGACACATAGTAAAACCACAAATTCTATAAATCAATGGAATTTAATTCACAAATGAGGATTCCCTAAATAAACTATCAAAATTAAATTTAAAAAATTAATAAATAAAAAATTACGTACTGTTACCCAACCCAAGGACTATGTTCATTATTCCCTAATTTCATTATTTTTCCTTCTGCATCTATATTTATATTCAATGTTTTCATTTCAAAATAATAATTTCACTATTTTTTGAAACCATTAAAACCATTATATTTTGTAAATAATAAAAACAAAAAAAATAATTAGAATAGGTGAACTAGATTCAGTTATTGAACAAACCATGATGCTCCTCGTGTGGGACAACCCAGGTCGGTGGGAATATAATTTTGTTTCCATGCCCTATGACTGGCATGCATCAATCAAAAATTCAACTACCAATGGATTAGCAGTTCCACTAAATGATAGAGGTTTTTATCAAAATAATTGACACAATATTGTTACACCATATTATGGATTCATATGTTCCAATATAAAGGAATGATTATTTATCATAACTAGGGACAACTACCCTAATATGGTTGTCAACTAATTAGCCTTATCTATAGATTTATTAACCTTTTCAGGGATAAGATCACTTAATTGACTATCAGCGTTATTATGTTCAAATTCCCCCAATTAGTCTATATATTTATGTGATGGAATATATATCCTTAATTGATGATATTAAATAATAAAATAAAATTCCAATAACATTTCCATGATTTTTCATGATATATATTCTTTATTTATCATAGTACCTATGATCAATCACATTGTTAAACTAAATATTGTCCCTAGGTTCCAACATAATGTACTATAAAATGAATTGTAACAACTTTGAATACTGAAACCTATATTCAGTAGTTTTATAAAGTTATTGGAAGATAATACATGAGTTCCCATTGGCTTGAGAATATTATTAGTTTTGGAAAACTAATTATATGCATACTTTAAAGTTGAAGACATAAGATTCAACTTAAAAAAATTTGAGAACATTATCCACTCACACATCATGTACCTCAATGTTTACAAAATGTCCACCAGTAACATTCATGTCTTCCCGTTTTGGTATTTTTCCATTTTATTTTGTTATATGTTTTCCCCCTCAGTTCCCTTATAAATTTTGAAGAAAAATAGTCTTTTAGAGAACATAAACCATGTTTCACGGCTAGAGAAAACCTTGCACCCAACCCAGTTAATCATGAGATAGAAGGAAGAACCTACTGCATAGATACTACATGCCTACTGCACATCCATGAACCTAGGTATTGGTAACTGTGAGCTCTGGATTTAACAAGTACATGGTTTCTACACAATTTAATAAACTGTGCGGACTAATAATGTGCAATGTCCAGATCATGAAAAAGGATATTTCCCCATTTTCTCTTCTGGAATTAAACCTTATCTACCCCTCTTAATACAAACATGGGATTTTCATCCATAATAGGTCTCTAATATCCATTCAGATCCATTTAAAACCATTATTAAATGGTTTTTGTGTGACATAATGAAGAACCCTTAATTAAGTGGATTTCTCCACTATTTCAACCTTTTTTGTGGTTTCATCCCTATTTTATTGTGATTAATTTTTCTAGAAGATATTATTCTTTTCATACTGTTTAAAAATGCGGTTTTAGGTTTGCTCTCTTGGATTAGGGTTCATTTTTTTGCTTGCGGTGCAATTGAGGCGTGGATGAAGTTTCACACCATTTTTTGAGCATTTTAACCCCAATGGTAGGTGGTTCAATTTAAAAGCATTATTTGGTGAACAATGATGCTTGATTAATTAATTAGGTTGGTACTTCAATTATGTGTATGGTGATAAAGTATTTTTTGAAGTAGATAATTGTGCATTTGATTTATTTGTGGCATGTTTATATGATATGGGATATGTTAATAGTGTAAACTCATATTCTGTCACTTGGTAGTGTATTTTAAATTGTAAAATTAGTTTATTAAATTATGAAAGGTGAGTGAATTATATTTTGGCAAGATTTCGATGTGAATTTGATCTTAAAAGTTTATTCTAGATGGGGTTTTGTGTCTAAATACCTAATAAACTCCTTGGAACAGTTTCATAAACTTTTTAATGGTTTATAAACATATATAGAGGGTATGAAACATGCTTGCGAATTGTTTTGGTGTGAGTATGATTTTTAAATGGAGTTTGGTTGTGAATGTGGTGGTAAGTGACATGTGGAACACAATTGAGGCAAAAAGGGAATCCCATGAATGTTGCTGAGCAGAACATGGCTATGATTCCAGTGATTCAGAAGTGGCTACAACCCAGTTTCAGTTAGAGGGATTGAAGATAGCAATGCTAACACAATAATGATGATTTATTGGAGACCACAAGGTTATGGGGGTGTTCCCCACTAGTGGATCATTCATGATAACACAGTAGGTCAGGGTTTTTATGTAACATCTTTCCATTATTCAATGTACCTAGTTTCTCATTGCTAACTAGTTCCTATGGGTGTTTCATATGAAGGGTTCTCATTGTTTATATCGCTCCTACAATCAGTATATTGTATTTTTGGTTCATAATTTCGACATGATGTGTTGTTATTTTCAATTTTATTCTTATATAAATATTTATTCTTAATAACTTATTTCTAATTCAATATTTATTTCTTTATAATTTTATCTAACGTTACATTTTTATGAAAATTGAAATCTATATGTCTTATAATGTTTATAGCATGGAATATTTTCTCGAATGGAATAATTTTAGTCTTAAGATCACACCCTACTTATAAATTTGGTTGTATGTTGACATGGAAATGTTTGACATATGTAAGGGTAAAGGTTTTGGATATGACAGTTTGGGCTGCTAGCTATCTTTCCAGGTGCAGTGTTGTGGAGATGGCTTGAGGGTGATTCCCATTTCCATGTTGGGGTTTTTAGTCTTACATTTGGTACTTTTTTTGTATCCATTTTGTGTTTTGGGTTAATCTTTGTAACTCAATTATGAAAAATTGAATAATTCGTGTTTGGTTTGAATTTTTAGATTCAGGATATAGATTATTGTTGGTTTTTAATGCATGTAAATTCAGGTAAATCATTCCCACTCATTATTTATGATACTCAGTAACTTCTTCTTGCCCTTGGGGATAAGGAACTCCCTTCAAGTAGGATGACAACCTGACTTGGATCGTGAGACCTCCTTTATGTTTTCTAGGGAAAGGAAAATAAATAATCATGTGAACAGATTCTCAATAATGGGTAACATAATGCAGTTGATCACATAACATAAATATAGTGTAAGTGTTCTAGTAAATTTAAATGAAAAACATGAATCCACTATCAACTAAAACTAAGTGTATGATATATTTGTGAAAATAAATTATAACATGATTAAAAAATGAAAATGAACTTATAATGCTATAATTTCTAATTGTAGACATCAAAACATAATATCAAGGCATTATTTCAAGAAAATAATTCTACTCTGGGAAGGCGTATTCACCAATACCCAACATGTTTTGTCTAGTTGGACATATTAATGAAATTCGAGGATACATAATTATGAGCCTCACCGGTCATATAACTAAATCCAATGAATTTATTATAAGATTCATCATCACCGTTCAAAAGATTCACCAAATAACCTCAACCTAAATAAAACATATCTATCAATAGAATGATAAAAATAAAAATTATATTATATTACATTAAATATATTAATGTGGATTTTTAGGAGAACCTCCCTTCATAAACAACTATGTTTTAGGGTATCATCAAAATAACATGAGGTACCACAATAATATAAATATAGGGTTGATGGTATGTAAATTGTGTTGTGTCATACATGGAATATGGTAATTGGGATTAATAGTTCTCAATTTTCGGGATACAAAGAAATTGTATGAATAATTTCAATATTCCATAAGTGAATTTGAATATTCCAAATCATTTCCCCGAAGAGTGTCTCACTCGGTGTGTTGTCTTAGAACCACTCTTCAAGAATCATAGTGATGATAGACTCAATTCAAAATAAACCATTTTTTCAGTATTACACATAGTTAAATCAATTCCAAAAATTCATCCACATGCTAGTATATAGAGTCTAATGTATTTCAAAGTAAATTTGATATAATTCCAAAAATGTAAAACATATGATGGTTTTTAAACAATGGAAAATGTAACTATTGAATCTAATGAATATGTGGGATGGATACAAATTTATACTTATAAATCACTTAAATTTCATGAGTAATATATCCAAAAATATTTTGTGGTATTTTATGGACTATACAAAATAAAATATTTATTGAATATAACAGGAGTATAAAAGAATGAATAATAAGGCAGAAAAATCCCAAATATGGATTGGTTAAAAATAAAATCATAACTAGTCAAAAGATATGGATATAATTTAATATTAAAACACTATAAATTAATTATTATTGTGTTATTTAGTACAATATATTGTTAAATCTAAACCGAATTAATTAAATTAGCCACATAATACAAAACAAGTCTCAAGGAGTGAAATTTGAGACAATGAATTGTTACTCTTTGTATTGTATTTTATTAATGTCCTTTATTTTTATATATAATAAAAAAATTATCTTATTCTCTTAATTCACAAAATCTCCCATATTAATATTCATATATATTATTCATAAATAGTCATTTTCAACATGTATATTTAGATTTTCCACATCAATGTCTTTTTTAATGGTTTTTACCAGTTTCATAATAGAAGTATAAATTATAATTATTCTTCCAAATAGTAGTTTTAATAGTTCATTATTGTTATAAATATGTATAAATTAAAATATTTATTATAGTTTAAAATTTTGGTCATGATTGTTTTGGAATTTATAATTGAGGATGAATTCTATAATAAGAATATTTAAGTAATTATTGATAAATAAATGTTGATTTATTAATTAATGAATCCAATATTCATATAACATCACTTATAAATTTTTTTTACTCATTTAGAATATTTTATTCTAATTATTATTTATTCATATTCTTCCTTGTTATAAATTCCTAGTATTTCTCATGTAGAGAGATAAACACACCCAAACATGAAAATATTCTTATTTAATGAATAATTATAGAGTGGTGTTTTAGTAATTTCACGATAAGAGAAACATAATGAGTATATATCATATTTTTTAGAATTATAAATTAGTATTTTACATAAGTATAATAATACATAATGGATAGGAAAGATTTAGAGAATTTGAAAAATATAATATCCTTTTAACACACTGAATATAAATGATTAAATTCAATATGATCATTAGTTATTCATATCATTAATAAGGTCAAAAAAATTACATGGAAGGAGCCTTATGAAATAATGAAAATAAATTTTAACAATTAATACCATCTTTAAAAAATTATTTTAAAGAGGAGAGGGAAAATGAAACATATTGTGTCATGATGGATGTAGTTCATACACTGCAACAACAACACTTTGTTATTTCCAAATGGATGTGGAATTTGAATAAAAAATGATAATACAACTTATATATTGACATTAAAGTATATAAATTATACTAATATGTTATATTATATTTTGAATGTTAAATTTTAAAAAATATAAATACGATGAAAATCAATGTAATAGATAACAGTCATGTGAGGGACGTAAATTTGTTTTTGGAATTATCCTTATAATTGAGCACCATTTTCTATCTAATGGTGACCGAATGAATTTAAAATTGAGATATGGTTATTAAAGGATAATTTTTTTTGATTTTTATGGAGAAATATTAATGACATGTGCGTCTTGATGTTGTGATGATATTACCCTTTTATAAGGGAAGGGAAAGGTAATTTTGGGAGATACCCATATATTTTATAAAATGAAACCATAGTATTCCAGTTTCAAAGCCAAAAAATTGATAAGATTGGGAGATTAAACTGATTGTGTGTCTAAAAAGACCTCAAAAAATAGTCTGTTCGAGATAATTTAGTGATTTATAGCTTTTGGTTATAGCTTTTTAATCAATTACGATGATATATATTTACCTCTGCAATAATGTTCATTCAATATTATTAAATTTTAACGACAAATATTCAAATTTATCTTTTTTTTTAATTAAATAAGTCAGAATTAATTTTTTAAAATATTCTTTTCATATATGTTTTATTATGGTTTCATATGTTAATTTAAAAAAAACACGTAATAACTTAAAATTAAATTTCAAAAGAATTAATTTTATATATAAGATAAAATATTTATGGACACATATATAATGACACAAATTGGTATATTTTAAAAACATAATGAGTAAAAAATCCAAATACATTAATATTGAGATGGTATATTCATTATTAAATTTTTAACGATATTACATATCTCAACATATAAGATCGATCAGTTTAGTAGTATTGGAAAACCAGGTACATATATGATTCCCATATTTCATTTTAAATAAAATATAAAAAATCAAAATGGAAAAAAAAATTCATCCTTGAACTCATTAAAATAATTTATATTTAGATCATATAGAAAGGAAGAAAAATAATGGTTATCTCAAATGGTCATTAATGGTTATGTATGACTGATGTTTTCCTGATTAATATGGTATAATCAATATGGAAATGTAAATAAGATAAATTACATGCCATTTAATCTATAACATGAGGATGAATGACATACATTGATAATGTCAATGGAATTAACTCATGGATAATAAAAACAAAATTCTATAATAATGAAATCTATACTATACGAATACATGATCTTAGAAATTATTATATATATGAAGGTATAATTATAATGTTTCTTAAGAGGATTTACTTGGTCATCTTCATGAGTTGGAATTTGAGTTCTCTATCAATTTAGTTATTTATATATTACATATATCAAATTCTCTATATATAATGTACATTGTGTAATTAGTGGAGTTGAAGAAAGAACTATAAAAATTTATTGATTATGTATTTTTTCACAATATTGTTTCTCCACTAGGAACCCCATTTCAATTTGTCAAAAGAACTATGGATCCATGATTCTTTGGAATGATTATAGAGAAATAAATACTATTAAAATATAGATTGTGTATCCCCAAACCCACATTTATAATTTGATTGATCACCTTCATGTTGGTCAATACTTTTCAATGATTTACCTTCAATATGGATATAATCAGTTGTTTGTGGAGAAGGAATATATTCAAAAGAAATCATTTCAAACTAGGTATAAAAATTATGATTTTAATGTAATTCCATTTTTAATTACTAATGTACAAAATATTTTCATGGATCTATTTAATTGGGGTTTTAATGAATATATTGAAAACTTTTTTTGGTGTTTATTGATGATATTTTGATAAACTCCATAATATATGAAGAGACCTAGAATCAGAAAAAGATTTTCCACAAGACTCTTAAATGAAATGAATTATATTGAAAGACTAACCAGAGTGAATTTTGGATTCAATTAGTTCCTTTTCATGGACATATTTTCTATAAGTGTTGAATATCAATTGATCCAGTGAAGAAAAATGTTGTTCAGGAATGACCTATACCAACGATCGTAACTGAGGTACATAGTTTCATATATTTAGGAGTTTTATATCGATGTTTCATTCAGAACATCATTAAAATATAAAAAAAATTAACCAAGATTAATCATAAAGATTTTAAGATCGAATGGAAAAAATATTTTGAATAATGTTTTGATAATTGAATAAGGGATTAGTGAATGCTTCGTTATGCTATCAACCCTCAAGAAATGATGGATTGTGGATTCAAAGTGATATATCAATGAAAGGACTTGGTTGTGTCATTATAAAGCATGATTGAGTTATTGAATATGAATTAAGGTAGTTAAGAACTCATTAAAAGAACTATCTATCTCATAATATATAGTTTGATGATATAATATTTCCTCAAAAAATATGGACATTCTATCTATGTGGTGAATTATGTGAGATATATACAGATCAAAAGAGCTTCAAAATATATCTTTCCAATGAATGTACTTAACATGAGTCCAAGGGGACTCTTCAAGCTACTTAAGGATTATTATTGTTCAATACACTATCCCAAACGAATAGGAAATAAGGCAGTAGATGCATTGAGTGGAAAATATCATGGAGTTTTGAACAATATGAGGATTTAGAAGGATCCATGATACATGGATCTAGAAAACATTGATATTGAAATTATAAATGAAGGTAAAAAATAAATAATTTTTCAATTGGATGCCCAAAACTCGTTATTGGAAATAATAAATGGTCTGAGTCTGATGATGAAATTATTCAAAAATAAAATGATATATTTTATTGATGGTAAATTTCTAGACATAATGTTTTAGGATGGAATTTTAAAATTTTGTAGGAGGCCATGTGTTACCTATATATTGAAGATAAAAAATGAACTTTTTTGGATGATTCACATAGTTATAATTTTTATATACAGTCTCTTAGAACTATGATGTATAATGATTTGATGTAACATTTTCAGTGGGATAACATGAATCAAGATATTATTGATTACGCATCTAGATGATTATTCTGTAAACATGTGATGGCTGCAAGAATACTTCCATGAGGTGTCGTGAAATCACTACATATTCATACATGGAAATGGGATGACATTACAATGTATTTTTTCACTAGATTACCAAAAAAATTTATTAACAATGATTCAATATGGTTTATTGTTGATCGATTATTAAAATATGCATATTTTTTAATTATAACGATATATTTTTAACTAGAGATCCTTCCAGGGATATTAAGTATTTTTTAAGAATTTCTGCATCACCTATTTATATTTTTTCCAATTTGATCCATGATTTACATCAAAATTCAGGAAAATTCATCAGAAGTCTTTGGAAACTGATCTTTATTTTTGTAAAACATATCACCTTAGAACTAATGAGTAGTTATAATGGACGCTCCAAAAAATAGAAAACATGTTGATATCATGGTAAAATGATTTTCAAGGTATGTGGGATCAATATTCACCTCTCGTAGAGATTTCCAATAATAATATTTTCTTTTCATGTATTTAAATGGAACCATATTAAGTAATGTATGGAAAGAGATGTAGTACACTAACATGTTGGGATGAATTTAGTGAAAAGAAGCATATTGGCCAAAATATTCTGGAGGATACAATAGAGAAGGTTAAATCTATTCAAACCCATATCAAGGAATCTCAATGATTGAATATGAGATATGCTGATAATATAAGAAATGATTAGTAATTTCATAAGTTAGATCATGTTTTCATTAAAATACCTCAAAGGATGGTGTTATTAGATTTGAAAGGAAAGGTAATATGAGACCAAGTTTTTTTTTACACTTTTTAAATTCTAGAGAGAATTAGATATGTGTATAATCATTTGGAAATTCAACCTAGACATTCCAAATTTCACAATGTATTCCCCATATCTTTGATAAGTAATTACATGCAGAACCAACTCATGTCCTCACTTCTAATGGAATAGATTTGGAACCTTTTTTATCTTATTGTTAAGAGAGTATGCATATTTTGGACACTAAGGAACATATATGGATGAATCGAACGTCTCACCTGGTAATGTAACATTGAAGAAATCAAAAAATTTTATAGGTGACATGGGAACCTAAGGAACATATGGTGAATAACAAAAAAATCGTTCTATCATGTGACAATTTTAAAATTCATAAGACGAAATTTTTATAGGAGGGGAGAATGAAACAACCCAGGATTCTATCAATGAAATTTCACTTCTTATAATTATTTAATATAGTATAATTAAAAAAATTCACATAGATAACAAAATAATGTAGTTATAAATTATGAATGATTTAATGAATATGTATTTGTAGATGTTAGTGGAACTTATGCAGATTAAATAGTAATTTAACAGTATGAATAGTAATACGACATATTAAGAATAGTAAATTAGGTGAATAAATAGTGACCTAACCTATGTTTGTATAAATAAAATTATGGTATTGTTTAAATGATTGTATGATATAATTATTATATAGTATATGTAAGTGAATATTTAATAAATTAATCATTATGTGTGGATATTTTTATATGTCATATATATTTAATTAAAATTTTATAATTAATAAAAAAAATTAAAATAAAATGAATTTTCATAATATTTATTCATAAATATATATTATATTATTATTATTTTAATATATTTTCATGAGACCTTAGTTAATTTTTTAATGTGTTATAGAATCAGTTATAAATTTAATATCTATATTTTTTGTGTATATAATGGTATTAATTAAAAATTATATTTATCATATTAGAAATTTTTATTAAACATATATTCTTTGTGAATGATTCATGTCGAACAATGGATAGGGTGAATGGTTATGATTTTTCTAAAATACATGAATTTTATTTTGTAATAATAAAATAATGTTATTTACTGTATTAATGCATTATAAAAAAATAGGCCATTGATTGAGAAATCATAGATTTATTCACCATAATCATTAACATCCCTTCATTACATTCGATGATTTGTTGATAATTCTCAAACTATTCATAGTATTGCACCGAAATAATTAACATATGAATAAAATATTCAAACATTACCAATCCCCTCCACTACAAATACCATCCTCACCACCCTTTCCCCTTACACCATCAAAGTTTTGAACCTTGTATACTTTCTATTAAATCCTCCCCTCAAGCCCCTCCCCCACATCCAAGAGCCATTAGAATCAAAAAAACGCTATGAAAAGGTGCCTTTAGGAGGTTCTCAAAGAGGATAATTCAAGAGGTGAATCCTCTTTCCTATTCTATTAATTTCCATTAAATTTCATTTTTCATTTTGTATCCAACCATCACCTCCACTTTCCAAATGAGCATGAAATCATTAGTATAATATATATAATAAAATGGTATAATGTTATTATAATATACATCCAAAGAATCACTTCATTATATCATTTATTTTAAAAATGAAATCACCTTCATTGGGGTGATGATTTTCAACCATGATGGATGATAAATTTTAATTATTCAATTCCTCTAGAATGAGTGGTAGTAATTCCATTTTATGGTTAAAAATACAATAATATATGGATTAGAACCGTTATTATGTTATTTAAGTAACATACTTACGTTATAAGAAATGATTAAACAAAATTAGTTCATTATGATAAATTATCACAATAATAATCAAATGGATTATCACCAAATGTCTCATACAATGAATCATCCTCGTAAAATATAAAAAAATTCATAGATAACCATTTATAATTCTATATTTTTTTAATAACATGTAATTTCATTTCAATATAATTATACCCATTTTACATGAACTTCATTATATATAAGAAAACAAACTGATCATGAAAAACTAGAAAATGAATGATCCTGAATGATGAAGTTAAACACTATAAATCATCAAAAAAGACATATATGAACTTAATAAAACAATAATGAATCAAATAAATGTTGAATGGTTCTATAATAATTAATTAATGGATTTAATTTGATTATCCAGGACCTTAATATCATGTGGAGATCACATTTGGACATAGGGTCATGGTTTTCTTCCTGGTCCTCCATTTCCATTCAGGTTATGGTTTCTCCCTCTTTAAACAAATACAATTATTTATTCCTTTTATATAATTATCATAATTATGTCTATATGATCCAAATTTAACAATACATATAATTTTATCTTTATTTTATGGGATAATACTTGTTTTATAAAGCTCCCTAATCAATTTCTCCATATTCATAAGACAAATTAAAGGGAACATCTTGTTTTTACGCATTTTCATATAAAATCCAAAATGGGTTATAAAACATCAATATTTCTATAAAATATACAAAAATTCAGGAAAACCTAAATTTTTTCCTTTCTGGTTTTATACTAAGAATCATCACAAATAATAATTATTTTTTGCAAAATAACTCTTTCATGCAATGTAAAAGGGATATTTGACTCAAAATTTCTTCAATGATTTTATTAGAGTGTTTTCAGCGTTTTCAATACCTATATTTAATTTTATTCATCATTTGGATTTATCTATTTTTTATCATGTTAAATATTTTAGTTAATGTAGTATAACCAGTTTGACTGTGGATGTGTTATGTTAATTCCATTCACTAGAATGGTTATTGATTTTATATACATATTGGGGAATGTTATTTATAATTCATTTGTATATGTAATTAATATTTATCCCCATTCCTATGAATAATAAATTAGAAATATTCTATTTTTGGTAAGGCTCAATTAATCCCATCAATGCATCGCTTGGTCTTATGAGAAAAAATAACTAGAGTCATTGTCGAGGCCTTGCACATTTTCAGATATTGTTTTTCCCAAGGCCTTAAACATTTTTAAATTTCTTGGCCAATGAATCAACTATACGTTTCAGAATTATCGGATTTTGAATGACCTATTTTTTATATTTGTAATTTATAATCCTTTTGAACATTGGAATAGTATAATATTCATTGTTATGATTCATTCCCATGAGATTATATTTAGGTGATGATTTGTTCAGCAGTTATTTTTGCAATATTATTCTCATGTTTGTCTTCTAATGACAAGTGTTCAGAACCATTCACAATTTATTATTGTATATTTTGTCTTATAAAATGTTACATACCCTAATCACACATTTTATTGATACTTGAGATTTTTTTCCCAAGCATATGAAGAATAATATTATGAATGGCTGTTAGGGTTAATCTATGATTTTTTGGGTGATTCAAATAGAGTTTCTTTATTTTTTTATCCATTCTTTTGTAATTTAATGTTTATGTATAAAAATTTAATTCCAAAACTAATAAATAGATCAGTAATTTTGTATTTGAGTCTTATAACTAAAACAATGTTATAATATAAGTATCCAACTCTAGGAAACTAGAAATCGGGTCTTCACATCAACCCATTTGTATGATTCATTAATTGAAAGCTTTATGCTATTGAAATTTCACTTAAATTTTCCATTATGAAACAATTTTTTAGTTAATTCTATAACCATTTATTATAAATGGTTTTCATATTTATGAAAATATAATTTTTTAATGGGGAAATAGATAAATATATTACACTGTCATTGATTGTGAAATAAATTATGATGATTAATGAATCCATGTTCTATGATTTTTGTGGAACACAAAAGAATGATAATGAAATGAATGTGATAAGTTCTCGTAGATTTATATTGTAATCTGATGAAATGTATAATTTTTAGTATCATGATACATCATGTTGGGAAATAGTGTGAACTAATTTATTTTTTGGGACATTTTCCCTGATGATATATTATTAGTTTTTCCTTGATCTATGTTTACAATGCAGTGTATTAAGTTGTTTCGACTTTTCCCATGTTTCCATTATAACAATCATGGGATATCCTATATCAATGTTCATTTTTATGATTCTTACTCTTTTTATGCCCCATTGATATGCATACATTCTGAAATGTATCTCCTTACGCCATGACTATTCCCTTACTATGATTTTTATCTCACCTATTTCTTATGTTTTCCCCTTTTAATGTAGTATAGTTTTTAGTTTGATCATATTAATGATGTTTTCAATAATAATGTTTTATTTCATGTTTAAAATTTTTATGTTATTTACATATTTCCCAAAAAAATATAATTCACTATCAGACATGTTTTATTATGTGTAATATTTTGTAATAAATCATGAATTATTGTTTTATAAAGAGAAGGGTTGTTATAGTTGTTAATAGAGGAATGATGTTGTTATTTTGTGTATTAGGGTTAGAAAACAGTAGTGGGAGCCTTGGGGATAGGAATACATATAAGGAAACATCCATAATTTTTTTATTTATGTATTCATTGGATTATCATCCAAATACATCCTTACCTAGATACTAAAAGTGGACATTGTTCTAGAACAAATATACCTTAGAGTAACATCTCCCACAATGATTCATGATCTTGACTCAGGGTTAACTAGTACATGATAATGGGATATACTATGCACCTGATATTACAGTTTCATGAAAAATCCATTAGTAAATTCACTATATAAAAATAGACCAGTATTAAGGGATCAAAATACAGATAAGAATATGTTTTTGTAACTAGATCATGGATAACATATATTTAGGCCTATAAATTCATAAATTATGAAATAAATTCATTTTAATAGTTCTCTCTTTAATTTTATTTGATTAAGCATTATATGTTTTATAGTTTAATAATACAAACCCATAATAAAATATTATTGTGGGAAATAGGAATAAATTAGGGTAATCGTTAAAATAATCAATATGAAGAGCACTGTGATGACTTCTCCAAAGTGATGCCCATTTTGTTGGTAGCTATAATCTCAAACATTAAGTTGATACTCTCTTAGAAGAATTAGGTTATGCATAGAAACCTGGATCAAGAGGAGTTATAAAACTACCCTAAGAGAGGACAATCTACAATCAAGAGGTAAATTCAATAAATCCTACCAAAATAAAATTGTTCATCCTATACCTTAATCATGAAAAAATATATTAAATCCATTGATAAGATATTCTCCATCATAGAATTCAATGAGAAATAGAACTTTATAATTCAATATTATTATATTGAGGGTGAATTTGATCACTGTATGGAATTGATTAAAAATATGTTTTGTGATGAAGAGATCGAAGTGATGGAGTGGAAGGAATTATATAAAATATTTTTTTATAAATAATGGCCTCAAACACTATGAATCAAAATGGAAAGTGATTTTCTCATCCTCATGCAAAAAATAAAATGAATCTATCAAGGTATATGATGAATGTTTCACAAATAATTTCAAGATATTCATATTTCATTTCCTTATTCTTGAATTCATGGTTGAATACATATTTTATGTGCTAAAATCTATTCATTCAAAATCCCTGGTGATCTATGACATTGATAGCATTTCCAAAAAAAATTGATGTTCCCACAATGTCAAAATCGATATTGAAGAATCCAATGGGAATCATGGGGATATGAACTGAAAAGTGGAGTATAATTCTACAAGTCTTATTGAGAAATATAATGGTTCCATGAAATTTCAGCATCCCACTTGTTAATAATATGTAATATATCACCCAAAAAAATTTCAAATGGAAATGAAAAAATTATTTATATGTGGGATGGAAGGGAAATTTCCTAATTTTTTCTGAGATTAGAAACCGGCTAATGAGATGAAGGAAATGAATTCTCTAGTTGACCCTCAACACATTGTTCATCTCTATAACTACTAGGAATCGAATTACTTTTCAATCTAAATCACTATGATATGTGTTTTTAGAGACAAACAACATCCTCCAAGACAGTATGGAAGATCATTTTACATCATAATTACTATGGTTCATATAGACAATGTTGTGGTGACAAGTACATTAACTATTCATTCATGGATAGAGAACCTAGGGAATTAACAATACCAATGAAATGGTGTATATCATTTTTTATGTAACTTAAGGAGCTGAAGAAAAAAATACACCGAGAATGTAGAAAATGGGTTAACATTCCCGTGTGGTACACCTAGGGGTTCACCGATACTCTTCATCTTGAATAAGGATGGGTCAATGAACATTTTCATTCATAATAATGAGTACAACAAAATCACAATAAATAATAGATATCCTCTACCCTAGATTGTTGAATTTTTCGATCGGTTATGCGTAGCAGAACAAATCTAAAAGGTAGATCATTGTTTAAAATATTACCATGTTAGGGTGATGAACGAAGATATATTTAATAAATTTTTTAATACATGGTATGTTCACTATTAGTTAACAGTGATTCATTTTAGTTTACCTAATTATCCAAGGAAAATGCATGGACATGATGAATAGTTCCTTTAGAGATTACCTTTAATAATTTTTGGAATTATTTATTGAATAAATTTTAACGTAATACACAACTAAATAGGATAATGTGGGGAATTTGAGATCCATGAAATAATCCTTACAAATGGAAAATCCCTATGCCATGTACAAAAAATTTGAGTTCTCGTTGAAGGTTTCTCATTATTGGGGCATATCATCCCTTGCAATTGGATATCTAAGGAACCTTCGAATACTAAATTAATTAATGGATAGTTAAGGTCAACATATATGATAGAAATCGATTATTTACATAGGTTAGTAGGGTATTACATCTGATTCGTGAGAAATTTCATGATAATGTAAAACCCTCATACAAAGATAACTAGGAAGTGATTATTTTATTATTTGAATAATGAGTTTGAATAGAGCATCAAGGAGTTGAAAAGAAGTCATGTAATGACCCAATATGTCATCAATTAAAATTCCATTCTTATAATTATGTCATATAATCAAATGAAATTACAACAGAATGAACTAATTAGAACTAGGTGATGATTAAACATAATATTGTCACATATGTGATTTGAATTTTAAAAATCTGACACACATTTTTGTGATCTATAAGATGGTTGGAGCCCGATAAGAAAAAACAGTTAGTGACTAGTGACATACTCTAATGAATAGTAACATACCATTATGAGTAGTAAGTTGACCTGTATGAACACTATATCAAACAAAATAATAGAAACCTCACCCTTGAATATATAAATAAAATTAATCATCTTATAAGTGATAATATGACCATAATAAAAGTATTGAAATTCTAGTATGTCATAAAACAATAATTACAATTAATAAATTAATTGAAAAGAAAGAATATTTCGAAAAATGTGTTTGAAAATTAACAATTTATTGTCTTCTTATTTTAAGATAATTTTATAAGATCTTATTTAATTTACGGAATCATTATAAAATAGTTATAGTCATAAAATATGTATTTTTCAAGTAAATTTTTATTTTAATAAAAAATAAAAATAATTATATTTAGAAATTTAATTCATAAAAAATAGAGTTTATTTTTATATTATACATATTGTAAAATGCTTAGGGTGATTTTTTGGGATTTTTCTAAAATACCAGAATTTTTTTTGAATAGTAAAATACCATAATTCTCAAAAAATGCTAAAACCTGAATCTCTGCATCATGATTGAGTCGTGGATGATGAAAATGGTCATTATTTATTACAGTCAAGAAAATATTACTTTTTTTGGTCACCTAAATCCATAAAATTTCTTGTATTATTGAAAAAATAACAAACTAATGATTATTATATTAAGAAAACCCTCCTCTCATCCACTATAAAAACCACCACAATCCAATCTTCTCTTCACAATTCTCCAGGCATGTAACATCGTTATATTCTTCCCAACTATATACCCATGATCCTCCCCCACATACCTAAACTCTTAGACTCCTCAAAAGACCAAATCATCTCCACTAAATAGGCTCTCAAGGAATATTAAATCAAGATGTAAATTCCCATTTTCTTTTCATTCATTTTCTTTCCATGTTCATTGTTCTAATTTATTTCCTAAACACTCATCATTCAAATTTTATAGAATATATAGTTCTAGGAATGTATTGGAATGGTTATGTGAAAATGTGATAATTCATTATCATCTCTCATTTACCCTTCTTTTATTTTAGTAGTAAAGACACCATCTAAGATGTGTTAATTCACCACATTCAAGGAAGATGTGTTTTCAATTTCCATTACCATCTTCAATTATGGTCATGAAACCATTCACACAGTTGAGCTAGAAAATAATATATATATTATTTCTCATATATGGTTCTAGAATCATTTTGTATACATGGATTTGATTAATAAATCAAAACATGTTTATTATTTTCATAAACCGCCAATTAATCCAATAGGGTATCACTATTGTCTTACTTAATGATTAGTCGGAAATCAAAGTATCCCAATAAAAATTACAACAATGTAACCTTCTCGATGTTCAATAATAATATATAACTCTAATTCTAGACAACCATCCTCATTTTACATGATCGTCCATTCATTTATATATGTATACCGAACATGAAACAAACAAACTCAAACAATGAAATTGAACCTCATACCCAATCAAAAAGGTTATAAAAGAACATAAAAATGTTATACATAATTAGTTACATGTAAAAGTGTTTTTGGAATTATTAATTAATGATATTAATTTGATTATTGAGGTCATTAATAAAATGTGGAGATCACCATCATATTTAAGGTAAGGTACGTACTATTTTTCACATTTATTCAAGAATTTCATAAATGATTTTCTATTTTATGTGTGATTTCCCAATGATGGGTTATGGTTTCTCACATATCCAATAATTCCCTCGGGATTTATTAAATAATATAATCCCTATTATATCTCATTAAGCCCATCCTAAGGATACTTGGTACCATGCTGATATTCTGTAAGAGATTCTACCCAAACCTCCTATATTATTTCATGCTGCTCAATATTTATTATTATACACATGAAGTTATATATTGTTTTATATACCACATATAATTATTTTTTATATACTCTAAACTCATTTTTCAAAATCCTTCCCTATTTCACTTTTTTGGGGAAATACATGTTTTTAAATGATTCCCTCCCCAATACATATCGACAAGCAAACCCATTTTAATTAAAATTTCTAAATTATTACCCAATTTCAAGTACACTATAAAATGCTTTTTAAGAAACCATTATATTTATAAAAAATATATTTTTATCATGAGAACCTTCTTGGATCACATCTATTTGTATATAAAAAATCACTCAATTTCTTATTTTAAATGCTCGTTAGTATTTTCCATTAAATTGAACTAAAATGTTTTACTCCTAAAATTTCTTAAATACTTTTCTTTCATGTATTCAATTTCATTTGATATCACATACTGATATATAATCTTATTTTTCCTTTTTAATTTCCATGTATGTTTTAATTACATTGATTTATGGGAACTTGTATTATATTCCCATTCATTAATCTTTATAACAATATTACGATACCCATTTCCTTTCATGGGTACCCTTATGTTTATGTATGATTAATTATGTATTATTCATAATGTGGAAATAATATTCATGAACATGTTATGTTGGGTTCACTGAGATAGTGCTCTAATGCATTGGGTAATGTTGAGTCTCATGAGACTTTATGTGCAATGTTCTTGGCAGCAAGCCTTCAAACGTGCTACCATGTGCAATAGTCTTGGTGGTTGACAATGACTTGGGACATCAATGTGCAATGAACCTCGACTCATGATAAAGTCATGTTTTATGTTTCTTCTATATTATTATGAATCCGTGTTTATATGTAATGAATTCAAATGTTACATGAATTTTTTTTTCATGTTGACAAGCCTTATAACCCTTGTGAAAAAAATGTACTAAAATAATTTTTCCTTACAGGGAATTTAGCTCATTAGTTATTTCATGTTATCACCAGATTATCCTATATAGATGTTTGTAAACAATTGATGATAGAATCTCATTATATAGATCAAATAAAAAAATTATAGTGATTGAAAATATTGTTAATCTTCCAAGACACTAGACTTTATGATGATTATAATTATATTTGATGTTTAATTATCATTAAAATCATGTGATGAGATATGATAAAGGTTATGGTTATAATTTATTGTATCAAAAAATGTTCTAGTTATTTTGGGAGATTAGGAATATAGAACATTAATATGAACCTTAAGGATTAGAATATGTGTAAGAAAAAACATCTAAATTTTTGTAAGTATAGAGTAAGTGGTTTATAAAGAATTAAAATTTGTTTCTGGATAAAAAAAGGTAGAGGTGGATTTGTTATATATGTATTTGGGGGTCAAAACCAGAAAACAATTCTTTAATCTATACTCGAATGGGAACTAGTGGATGAAAACGAGCCTTGTTTCACTCTTGGGTTGACACTCCAAGGGGATATTCTTTGGTTAATTTGAGGGATTAGTACAAATCATTATTAAGGTAATGAAAATAGTAGGCGATGAAAAAATAAGTTAAGACATAGATCAAGGATAACCTATATTGAAAAATTTGGAATCATATGTTATAATATACATCAATTTAACAATTTTATCCATTTATGTTCATAGTTTCTTCTTTGTTCTCAATAGCTAAGTATTCAAGGCCTCTGATTGTGTGTTCTTCTTCATAGTTGATGGAGGGAAATATAAGTACATGTTCCATAAATAAATATGATAGGGAATGCGAATATTTCCGTAATGAAATGCCTGATATAATGTGAAAAAGTTGTAAAAAATCATGATATTAGATTCTCAACAGGCTCATGTTATGAATAATAACTTGAATAATGGGGAACTGCCTCCACCTCCGAAGAAAGAGATCATTATTATTTAATCCTTCTTGCAGAAATGGCATCCCATGTTTAGTTGATCTTCTGATACCCTCCTTCAAAAACATTAGATTAACTCCAATGAAAAAATAGTCTCTATCCTTTAGTGATCCAAAGAAGAGATAGTCATACGTGTTGTCTGTTGTTTTGATAAAAAGCTAATCAATGGTGGAATCTAAAGATCACTATGAAGCCCTGGTAGGAAATTGATTCCATGGATTGGGAGGGATTAAAGAGAATGTCCTTCAAAAAATATTTTCATTGAACCCTCCATCTCAATATGGATGTAGAGGTCCTCAGACTGAATCTAAAGAAAGATGAGTAATTTAGGGCATATGAAGAAAACATTTCAAGGATTTCTAGGTATGCCTATTGCTTTTTCAGGAACACAATAGTTATGGTGGATCAATTCATTAGTGGACTAAAGATGAGTCTATAAAAAGCGTTGGTGATTCAGGAATTCGGCAGCTATAAGTAGATTTTCAATTGTGCCCTTATGGATGAAATTGTGATCGGTGACTGTCAGTGGTATCATGGTCTGAGTGATAAAAAGAGAGGAAATTTGATTCTAATTTGTGTGGTTTTTAAAATAAATTACATGCTGGAAAAAAGCACAATCATTCCACATGTAAAAATTGTAGGAAGAATCATCCAAGGAACTATCTAAAGGGACCAAGGGATTGATTAAAATGTTAAAAGTTGGGACATTTGGATAAAAACATATGATGAAAAATGAAAAATCTCACTAATGAGAAATAATAAAGGAAGGTTTAGATCAACAATCATCTTATGGTGTGGTGTAACAACTATAAAGAGAAAGCGAATTAAGATAACAATTTCTCTAAGAGGAGGGTTGTTGGAGGCATTCAACAACAACCTCCAAGGAATTGATGATGTGTTTTTTATATCACTACTACTGAGATTGTGATAAAAAGGGATGTGGTGAAATTTACACTAGTAATTAATCCAAGAATAGTGAATGTACTATTTCATTATGGTTCTCACCAGTCTTTCATATCTTGCTAGTTTATTAAAACAATTCAAACACCACCTCAAATATGGAGGATATGTTATCTATGAGAACAATGAATGGGGAAATTATGGTGTACATGGTTTATAACTCCTCCCTAGTAAACGTTTGTGTACTGAACCTCCTAGTAAATCACTTAACACATTATTTAGTAGAGTTCGACACTATCTTGGGAATGGATATGTTATCTTTATACAAAGGTCACATCAAATTTTGGGAAATGTAGATCAATATTCACATCCTGATGTATCCTAAAATTCTTTACAACTGTATGGAGGAATATAATGGGTGGATATTAATTAATTATGAGAAATAATGTCTAGATCAAATTATTGAGACCATGGAGAGAATCATGTTTGAAGTCATGCCCATCGTGAGGGATTACACTCATGTATTTCCTGAAGAGTTAAGCTGTCTTCATCCTGACCAAGAGGTTGAGTTCTCAATTAAACATATTTTTGGATATCTAACTATATCAAAGATATTTTATATCCTGGCCACCATAGAGATAGATGAGATGAAGATGCATTTATAGGAGAATCTGGAGAAGGTTTTTATATCCCAGAGTGCTTCACCATGTGGTGCGCTAGTCCTCTTTGTCATGGAGATGGATGAATCAATGCACCACATAATTAATTATTGTGAGCTCAATAAAAGCATGAGAAAGAAAAATTATCACCTTCAATGGATATATGTCTTTTTCTAACATCTTTGTGGGGAAAATTATTTCTCTAAGGTTGAACTTCGATTGTGTTATCTTCAATTAAAGGTGAGAAAGGAGGATATTCCCATGACAACCATTCAAAATAGATATAAACACTATGAGTTCATAGTGGTTACCATCAGACTCACTAATGCTCAAAAAATATTCATGGATTTAATTAATATATTCATTATATATTACATTGAATTTTTTTTTGTATTCTTTATCGATGATATTCTGATATACTCTAAGTGAAAGAATGAACATGAGGATCATTTGATTATTGTGTAAAAGACTTTTCAAATGGATAAGTTTAATGCAATGTATAATAAATGGGATTTCTATAAGGAGGATGTATAATTCATTTGGCATGTTATCACTATCAAAGGGATATCTGTGGACCCTTCGAAGACAAAGTCAATAGATGAGTGTCCCTGGCCAACATCTGTAATGGAGATCCATTGATCCCTTGGTCTATATTCGTATTAGTGATGATTTTTGAAAAAACATTTCAATATTTATGAACTAAATCATGAAGTTGTCATGAAAGGGAGTAATATTTTTCAGGAATTAGTAATTTGAAGACTATTTTATGGAGTTGAAAAAGAGGAAAATCACTAAACCAGTATGAAAACTCCCAAAAAATGGAGAACTCGTTTGTTGTGTATAGTTATTCATCCAATAAGGGCATAGGTTTTGTTCTGATGAAAATTTATAATGTGATAGGATACACCTCAAGGTAGCAGAAAATCCATGACAATAACTATCCTACGGATGATTTAGAGTTGGTATCTATGATCCTTGCATTGAAAACATGGATGCATTATCTCTATGTGTAGAAGTGTTCGATATATACCGATCATAAGAGTCATACGTATATATTCACACAAAAAGATCTTAAAATGTTCCAAAATTGATGGATAAAGATTATTCATGATTATGATGGATCAATACACTACCATCTTGGTACGGAAATAAGGTGGCATATACTCTGAGTAGAAATGACCATGCATCATTATTAATGATGATAATTGAAAAGGATATGATCTTATTAGATTTTAAAATATTGGACATGAAAATCAGTGTTCTAGGAACACAATAAATCATTTCGCAAACGATTTATCAACCATACCTCTTGGAGGAAATAATTATGCTCAAAGAAAATATGTGGAAATATATGAAAGGGTAGAAGCCATTAAAATTGTGAAATCCATTGAGGTTATGATTGACGAGGAAGGATTTGTAGGATTTAGGTCATGATTATGTGTACCATATGATCCAAAGACAAAGAAAGATATTTTTAATGATGAACATAGACAAACCTTCACGATTCACCTAGGGAGCACAATGATGTATCAAGATCTCTAAGTGCACTTTTAGTGGGAGAATATGAAGAAATGTGTTGTTGTGTATACAACAATGTTGATAATATGTCATCATGTGAAGTCTGAAAGACAATAGTATATGAAGATTATGAAACCACTAACTATACAAACATGGATGTGGGATAACATCACCCTGGACTTTTTCACTGGACTTCTAAGGAAATATAGAGAAAGCATTTCTATATGGTTTCTTATGGATCATCTTAAAAGGACAACACAATTTATCACAATCTGAGAGGACTTACATTTTTAACAACATTCACGGATATATATCAAAGAGTTGGTAAGGCTACATGGAGAACCACTTCCTATTGTATCTAATAGAGATATGAGATTCACCATAATGTTCTGGAAGAGTTTCCAACACTCTCTAAAAACTAAATTCAACATCAGTAAGTCATATCATCCTCAAAATGATGGCCAATATATTCTAATGATTTAGACATTGGAAAATAGGTTTATAACATTTTATATGGACTGAAAACAAGGATGAGACCAATATCTTCAATTGGTGAAGTTTACCTACCATAATAGATTTCACTCGAGCATCTGAATGGAACCATATGAATCTCTTTATGATAAAATTTTCATAACACCAGTGTGTTGGGTTGATGTCGGTGAGCATAAGATTCTAGGACCTGAAATGGTCGAATAAATGGTGGAGACAGTGAAAACCATTCAACAACACATCATGGAATGACAAAAGTCAACAAAAGAGTTATACAGACAAACACTGATGGGACCTTGATTTTAATGATAGAGTCATGGTATTTAAACACATATCTCCATGGATGATGGTTATGATGTGTATGAAGAAGTTATAGTTATGTCCCTTGTAAATTGGTCCCTTTGATATTTTTGATCATATAGTGGATGAATTCTATCTAGTAGAACTTCCACCTCCCATGTTTAATTTACATAATGTCTTTCATGTATCCATATTAATGATGTATATACTAGATTCTTCACATGTAATATTTTCATAGTTAGTATAGTTAGATAATGATATCTCTTATGAGGAGTATCCAGTGAAGATCATGGATCATAGTGATAATGTTCTACATAATAAGACTACTCACCTGGTCAATGTAATGTGGAAAAACTATAAGTATGACGAGGCAACATGAGAACTTGAGGAGGAAATGAAGGAAATGTACCAGAACCTGTTTATTGCTTAGAATGTAAAACAAAATTTCAAGGGAGAAATTTCTTAAGGGGGGTATAACGTAATGACACATTGTTTTATTAATAGAAATTATATTGTTATAATTTTGTCATATAATCAGATGAAATTAAAAAAAATTGAACTACTATGAACTATGTGACCAATAAACATAATAATGTCACTTATATGATTTGAATTTGGAATATTTGACATACAATATTCCGTTCAGTAAGATGTATGGAGTCCAATAAGTCCAAAATTTTTCTGGGTGAATTGTAACCTAACATTAAGAATAGTAACATACCCTTAAGAATAGTAATATGACATTTATGAATAATAAATCACAGAAAATAATATAATCATCACCCTTGATTGAATAAATAATATTTACGCATCTCAGAAGTTATAATATGACCATAGTATAGGTATTCGTTTTTTTAAAACTAGGAAATAATTAATTGAAATTAATTAAAAAATTTAAAGAAAACATATTTTCCAAAAACGACTTCATAAATTAACAATTTTATTTTTATTTTTTTATGATTATTTTATAAGACATTTCTTTATTTATGAATGAATTATAAAATCAGTAATAATTTAAAAAATTTTATTTTTCAAAAAAATTATGAATTTAATTCCAAATTAACTTATTCATATTTGTATTTTTTTTAAATGAAGTTCATATTTGTATTATACACATCAAAATATTTTTATAGTTAATTTTTTGGATTTTTCTAAAATACATGAATTTTTTATGAATATTAAAATACGATAATTCCCGATAAATGTTGAAACATGAGTTTCTGCATTATTATTGATTCATGTATGATGTAAATGGCCATGGGTTCGAAATCACATGAAAATATTTCTATTTTTTCACAACAATCATTACTATTTTTATTCTTATGTAAACATAATAAACTAATGACTCTAATTATATGAAAATGCTCATCCCCTCCACTATAAAAAACCACCCACACTCTCATCTTCTATTCACTCCTCTTAAGCTTTGAGCCTTCCAAAAATTCTTCCCAAATTTCTCCCAAAGATCCTCCCCCATGCCTAAATATTATTGGTCTCCTCCAAAATACAAATCCTCTCACATTAAGTAGCTCTCAAGGAAAGACTAAATCAAGAGGCAAATTACCCTTTCCTTTTCATTCATTTTCTTTTCGTGTTCCATTGTCCTCTTTTTTTCCTAAGCAATCCTCATACAGATGGTATGAAACATCTAGTACCATAAATTTACTAGATGTTTTTTTTTCTCTTGGGATAATTCTTTATCACCTCTCCTTTACCCTTCTTCAATTTTAGCAGTAAAGACACCATCTGAGATATCTTAATTTACCACATTCATGCACAATGGGTTTTAATTTCTATTACAATATTCTATTATGGTCATGAAAAAATTATTATGGTTGAACTAGACCATAATATATATATTTTGCCTCACCAATGGTTTTGGAATCTATTTGTACACATTGTTTAGATTTATAATACAAAACTTGTTCATAGTTGTTAAGAACTTCCAATTAACCCAAAAGGTTTTCAGAAAAGTTTTAAATAATGATTAATGATCACTCCATGTAACTAAAAGAAATTTACAAACATGTTAACATTTGGATGATAAATAAAAAAACAAAAATATAATTCTAGAATACTATCCCCATTTTACATGATATCCATTAATGTATTAAAGTAAACTGAACCTGAAACAAACAAACCCAAACAATGAAATTGAACCTCATGATGGATCAAAAATTTATCAATGAACAAATAAATGTTATAATAAATCATTTAATTGTAATCATTATTTTCAAATTATTAATTAATGAACATAGTTTGATTATTAAGGTCATCAATATCATGTGGATATCACCATCAAATTTAAGTTAAGGGTTCCTCTCTTTCTCACATTTATTCAAGAATATACTTTGTTATTTCATTTTATGAATAGTTCCTAATGATATGGTATGATTTCCCTCCTCATCAATACATCCCTCAAATTGAATAAAAGAAGTGAAACCCCTTAATCACTATTTAATACCTCATAAGTACAATTGGTATCATGCCGATATTCCATAAGGTATTGTACTCGAACATCCTACATTCATTAGGGTTTCTCTATATTTCATTTTATCCAAATGAAGTTATATATTATTATAATATAAAACTCTTAAAAAATATTTTATTTTCTCCAAAAAATAGTTTCATGATCAATCTCTCATTCCATTTTTTAGATATACATGTTTTTAATGAATCCTTCCCCAATGCTTCCTAAAAAGAAAACCCATTTTAAGGGAAATTCTAATATTCTTACACAATTTCAGGAACACTATACAATCTATTTTTAAGAAACCATTATCATTATAAAACCACTCTTTTAATGTATGGTTTATTATATTTGATTATTAATGGGGAAAACATATTCATTAACATGTTAAGATGTGTGTGTCAAGATTGTTCTCTAATACAATGGGTGAAGATGAGTCTCATAAAACATTATGTGAATTTAACTTTGCGGTTAGCCTTGACTCATTCAACTATGTGCAATAGTCGTAGTGGTTAATATTGAATTTTGATCCTCTATGTAAAATGAGCCTTGAGTCATGCTAGTGTTATTTTTTATATTTCTACAACATTATTATTACTCTAGGTTTATATGTCCAGATTTCTATATGTTATGATTTCAAATGATTCGTGCCTTTTTATATCATTATTCCATTCCTCCAACCCCATGTGATAAAGCATTACTACAATGTTTTCCTTATTATTGGGATTTTAGCTCATCTGTTTGTACATGTTAACCCCAGATTACATATGCAGATATATGAACACAATGGAATCTTGGATATCATTATGGAGATTAAATTATTTTTTATTTTTATGTTTGACTATTTTCCTAATCTTCTTAGACAGTATACTTTACGATCGATGGATTTTTATTTTATGTTTAATTATGATATAAATCAATTTATGATATATGTAAAAGGTCGGGTTCAATATAATTCAAATCATTGCAACTATACTCAAACATCCTAAACATGAATTGATGTTCCTCGAAATAAGTGATTCTCCGAATAAGGTGCATGGTTGTTTGTTACAATAGATTGAAAAATTTATAGCATATTCATCTAGGAAGATGGAATTTTAGTAACATAACTATCCAACAAGTGATATGGAGTTATCTTCAGTGATATTTTCATTTAATATATGGTGTATATATCTATTTGGTGAGAGGTCAGAAATTTAAATGGATCAATATCTATCAAATATATATTCACACAAAATTATAAGAATGTTCTCCAAAGAATATGTTTATAGAAGATCACACACAATGACAACTCAATTAAGTAACATCATAGTAATGAATATAATCCATGTGATGATATAAGTAGAAAGGATCGTGAAATTGTATCATTAAATAGAATTGAGAGGGATTCTGTCTTCATAGATTTGTAATTAATGGACATGAGAATCATAAATGAATGAACATCATCAATCCTTTCAATATAGATTTCTCAACCACATCTACTGGAGAGGAAAAATTATGCCCAATGAAATAACGTGGGAGTCCAAAAGAAAGAGAAAACTATAAAAAAATATAAAACCGTAAATTTCATTGTCAATGAAGAAGAAATTATGATATTTGGGTCATGACTCTGTGTTCATAAAATCCGGATTTAAATTTTTAACTATTGGATGATACAAATTGTTTGACATTGTAGATACACTTTTGAATAAGAATGATTTATTAGGATCTCTATGAGACATATTGGTGGTACCATATGGTGAAGTATATCACTTCAAAAAAATTAATGTGCTTGGTTTTCCTTTTAGTGATGGATGAAATGTTGATGTCTAAAGAGGTGATTCCACCGTTTCCCATACCAATATAAAAATGGGAGATCATAAACATTTAATTATTCATCAAAACATTGAAGGAATATAGGGGAAAATGATATATGTGTAGATATTGATAATATTACAAACACAGATCAATTTATCACAATTTGAGAGGATCCTCGCTTGATCTACTTGAATAGACATACATAATATCGGTGGTAATGGTGCACGGATTACCAATATCAACTGTATCTAATCGAGATTTGAGAGTCACCTTGATTTTCTGAAATAGTATAATGAAAGATCTAAACATTATGATGTACTTTGGTATGACATATCGGCCCAAAAATTATGTCCCATATGAGCAGACTATTCATACAATAGAAGTCCTATTGAGAGAATGCTTTATGGACTTCAAAGTAGGATGATACCATCATCTGCCTCTATTTGAGTTCTCATACAACAACAGTTTCCAATAAAGAATATAAATGAATCCCATTGAAGGCCTTTTTTGAAATAGGTGAATAAAACCGTCACATTGGGATGATGTTGGAGGAAAACAACTTGGACCTGAAATGGTTGAAGAAATGGTTGAAAAGATTAAGACCATTCAGTCTTACATAATAGTTTCTCAGAGTCAATAGTAGTGTTTTTGTAATAATAATCAACGATAATTTTTTTTTGATATTGGTGAGATGTAAATACTCTATAAAAAATCATGGAAGAATGTGATGATATATGGGAATAAGGGAAAGAATAATCCAATATACATCAAACCCTTTGATATCCTTGATCATATCAAAGAGTTAACCTACTGGTTAGCACTCCCACAAAACTTATCTCAAGTACATGTTGTATTAGATGTATCCCAAAGAAAGAAGTACTTACAAGACCCCTAAAATGTACTCATCACATAAGGGTACAGTTGTAGAATTATATCTCGTATGAGGAGAAACCTGTGAAAATCATATATCATATAGACTAAATCCTATGAATTGAGAAAATTTACATTACTAAAGTGTTTTGGAGAAACCAAAATATTGATGAAGTGATGTGGGAACCACATAATGTGATGAACCAGAGTTACCATAATCTTATTTAGTGTGGGGATTGAATGTTTCAATTGTAAAATTTCTTATGGAGGGAAAATTATAATGAATAAAAATGTTATAAATAAAATTCCACATCTGATTTTATTAAGTGTCTTATTATATAATATGGTTAGAGAAAAAACATGATAATATTTATTTTGATTTAATTGACCATTAAGAATATTTAAAATTTATAATAAAGTTATTAAATATTGATGAAATAATTAATATAAATATAGGGTTTTAACAAATCCAATTGACACAGACTAAAGAAGTGATAGCCTCCACTAGTATGATTGTACCCTATGAATCACACTTATCAGAGCTTCTAAGTGAGATATAATCATTACTATTTTCATTTTACCAAGTCCAAGAAAAATTAAAACAAATTAATAATGAGAAAAACCATTCAAGTGATATGTTCATGTTAATTTAGATCACGACCCAAATCATTTTCACCAAACCACCCCATGAAATTTTCACCATCTCACACCTTAATCGTTGGATGTTTTCTTATGTATTAAAGGGATATGTATCAACACCATAGAAACATGCATATATAAATTATTTTTTATAGAATAATTAATATATTTCCATTATATTATTGTTACGTTATAAATAATTTATATTTTGATTCAATAAAATAGAAATATTATTTTTTATTAATATTCAATTACAATCTAGTAATTTATTTAAATTAATGTATTTCTGAAATAAAAAATATTTTAAAAATATTTTATTATTAAATAATTGTTACTATATATAAATGATAATAAATTTTTTCTGAAGAAATATGTTATTTTTATAAGGGATAAAATGTTGTTATTATTAACAAACTCAACATTTATTAATAAGTCTTCATTTTATTTTTAAAAGATAAATTTGAAATATTTATAATTATTTTGATAAAATGGATATTATTTTTTGAATTAGACCATTGAAATTAAATAATGGTGATTTTTTATAATTATTTTCTACAGTTAAATTTTTCGGTAAAATTTAAATACCATATAAAGATACTCTATGTATTATGACATCATAATAACCCAAAATTGATGTAATGAATAACAAAAATAGTATACATGTCCAAATATATGGTTTTATTTTTAAAAAATGTGATTTTATGTTTTCTAAAAAAAATTATAGATTCATTTTAATCCTCCAAAAACATTAATATATTTTAAGGGTTTCAAATCATTTCATTAAGAGTTTGACTCACCTCCACAAAATAAATGACATTATTTTATTTTTATTATAATGTGGCCTTATTACATAATTGAAACACTTACCATTTGGTATAATCCATGGGAATTTTATTGGATTATGGTTTGTGTAATTTTATTTTTTAGATTCCATGACCGAAAAAATAATGAGATCCCACTATTTTCATATGTGAACCCACCCAAACTCCATTTTATTTTAATTAATTTTTTTCACGATGTCCATTCCATTCCTTATACTATATTGAGTCCCTTGATGATTATCCATGATCCTAATAATCCCCTATAAAGAAATTGGAGGCACAAAATCTTGTAAGGGATCTTCTACTCAACTCATTTTATCAATCACTTCATTTAGTTTTGTCTCTAAATTTCCCATTTCCTACTATTAGGATGTGTTATTATAAAAAAAAAATATGTTCATTTTTTTTATTTTTTTAGAGATTACATTTACTCTCATTAAACATTCTATGATCCTTTATGAACACCTGTTACAATGCTGAATTTCAGTCAGGGATCCTCAGAGTTGGTATTTTTCCAGTTTAAATCTATATCCAATTTACAATGTTGTGATATCTTTTTAAATGTACACATTATTTCATATATTTTTTCTATGTTATGATATAAACCCCCAATATCATCCAGCAATTTTAATGAATCATTATGTGGCACTATTATGCTGCCAAAATTTCAAAATCCTCTTCCATACAAAATAATAATGTAGTGAATAACATATCTCGTTCCATTCAAGAGTGTTAAAATTTATGAACATAAACATTTTAACTAGTTTTTTACATATATTTATTCCACTCTCATTAATCATGGAATTATTTTTGGTGATTAATGAATCAATTTTGTGTGATCTTTGTTGAGTAGTTAAGCTTCAGAGAGAAATGAATGTGAGGGGTGTGCCTATAATTATATAGCACTTCACTACAAGGATTAATTTTAAGTATTATGATACATCATTTTGGGAAAGGGACATATCATGATTCCTCTATAGGATATTTTCCATAGTGATTTATTGGTGTTTTATCCTTCACTTAGGTTTATGATGTGGTGTTTTAAGTTGTTTCCACATTTCCCATATTTCTTTTATGATAACCATATTTTATCTTCTCTCATTGTTTCATTTTAGGTTTTCTACTCTTTTTATACCCCATATATATTCCAATTTTAAAACATGTATCACCTTATGATATTTTTATTCCCTTACTAGTATTACAATCTCAAACATTTATTATGTCACGACCTGCCATCACTAAAAAGGGGATAAGGGACAACAGATTACCAGACCCTTCCTTCTTTATGTTGAAGGAGAGATAATGACCCCTGATACCTGCCTTCGATAGGTCTCATAGTGGTGACCAACATCAAGGGTATAGAATCACACACACGATGTAAGGTATTACCATTTTTATTTTTATAGGATCGGGAGATAAGATAGAAATATCAACAACACAAAAGATGAAGTAAAATTAAAGATGAATGTAAAACATTCCCATATGCATGTTAAAATTAAAAGATACAAGAAAATAGAACTCCATAGGTAATGTACCAAGAAAAAGGAAAACGACAACAGAAACTGCCCCAAGGTCTGGGCTAGTACGGTCCCACACGATCCCTAATGACCTCCTGGAAACCTGGAAGTAGTTTTATATAAATAGGGTGAGAATATAAGTATACTCAGTTGAGAAAACCAAGGGTCCTCATGCACAAGTGGAGAGGCATTCTAATTCCCTATGAGAAAAAGAGATAATGAAAACATCTAGCAAGGTAAACTATCCAACCAAGCCTCAGCAAGGCTAACTCCCCAAATAACGCAAGTCCTGTAATGTATAGTAATAGCACATCAATATTTGGGTTCCCCACACCACTTTCCCACTGGTTATTGAAGACATCCTATGCATCACACCAATCCTACCATTCTCACCATTGTCCCACTGCCACACCCCGCCCACAAACACCTTGGCCACAACCACACATCCTACCCTCAAACACCTGGGCCACAACTTCCATCCCTCACGCAAACACCTGGGCCACAACCACCACATGTAACTACATCCACAAACACCTGGGCCAAAACAACTACTACAATTCCCGAAGACCCCAGGGCCTCATCCCAAAGATTTTTTTGGAAACTATCTACCCGTACACACCGGGGTCAACCACCATAACTACCCCGACTGAAGGATCTTGGGCTATAATGGACCTTATGCCATCACATCCTACCTGAAGTTTCTTGAGCTATTCGGGGAAGGGACCAAAAAAGTAGCTAACAACCAGCCACTCATGAGTGTTTGAAAAAAAAATATTCCCTCCCCCGTGAAATGGGTGTGTTCGGCACTAAGTGGTCAACTCGGGTGGGAGCGTATAAGAAACATAAAAAATAAAATACATTTATAGGTAACATACACTCATCCCAACATAGTGCTCCAAAATCTAGGCACAGACACCCTCGTTACTATTCATTAATAAAAGAAAATCACATCACTCACAGCCAAGTCAAAACTCATCACCAAAATCAATTCCCCATTTAAACCATTCTTGTTTTCATTTCCAAGTGATCCCATATGGGTGAATTATACTCTACTGGGCAGCTAACAGGCATAACCACAAATCATGAAAATAGAAATAGCCAAACATCAATTTAAGCATTCACACCCGGTTCTCTTGTGAAGTCACAACAACAAAAAGATATACCTCAAAGTACTGGAACCAATCCAAGCCTTGAGAGAATTTGGGCATGAACCTTCGATAGTAACCTACCAGACCTATGGAATGACGAACTTCTATCACGCTATTGGGGACTTCCAAGAAACAACCGCCTAGACCTTCGATGGGTCCACTGCAATCCCCTACTCAGACACCACGTGCCCATGGAAATGCACTTCTCATGTTTAGAACATGCACTTGGACAACCTCCCATAGAGTTGGTGCCGTCGAAGGACCTCTAAAACTATTATTATTTTCTTTGCATGATCCTACTTTGATCTTGAGAAGATCAGGATGTCGTCAATAAACACGACTACAAACAGATCCATGTATTCCTAGAAGACGGAGTTCAGGTGTCCCATGAACACAGCTGGAGTGTTTGTAATGCCGATCAACATGAACACAAACTCAATTTTCCCATATCTGCACCTGAAGGTAGTCTTGGAGATATCACCCTCCTTCACCCTCACTTGGGGATATCCAGACCACATATAGATCTTCAAGAACCAACCTGCTCCACTCAGCTAGTCAAAAAATCGTCTATCCTCGGGAGAGGGTAGCGATTAATGACCGTCCCCTGATTTCACCTCTTGTAATCTATGCACAGTCTTAGACCACCATTGACCTTCTTTTCATACAAGACAGGATCACCCCACGGTGACACACTTGTCCAAACAAAACCCTTCTTCATCATGTCGTCAATCTGGATCCGCAACTCCCGCATCTCAAAAGGTGCCATCCTATATGGAGCCATAGAAATCGGACGGGCACCAGGTTGCAAGTCTATCACAAACACAACATCACATCGAGGGGTTGGAGTCGCCACCTCTTCAGGGAAGACGTCCATAAAATCACTAAGGATCCATGGGACTTCCACCATCTCTGCATCCACCGACTCCACTGATAGTTCAGAAAACATGGAAAGGAGGGGCTCCCCTCATCTGCTACTTTTCTTACAACCCCGCTCACCAATGAATGTTACACGTTGACCTCCTAAATCTGAAAACACGACCCTTCCTTAGATGCAGTAAATGATGACACATACAGAGAAAAACCAGTCAATTCCTAGGATGACATTGTACGATTTTATCTGCAACAGTATAAGATCACTGATAGAATGATGTGGCCATATCATCAGTCTACACCCTCGACAAACATAAATCATGTTGGTCTGACCTCCGTCTGGTGTGCTGATCACTGGGGGCGCTGAAAGCCTCTCGACGTCTAAACCTAGGGCATGGGCCAGACTGGCTATAACAAAGGAGTGAGAAGCTCCTGTATCAAACAAGGCATAGGCAAGAGTACTAAAAAAACTGATCGTACCTCGAATTACCACTGGCCCTACTGGAACCGCTGCCTCCGCGGCGTGCAACTGTCCATGCCCAGCTCATCTGCCTCAAGGTTGTCAGCCGACTCCCAAACCATGCCTGGTTTGAGGTACTTGAAGAGCGCCATGTGGTCAGCCTCCTCCTGCCATGTCTGGTCTCAGAGGGGCGAGAGCTTACTGTCCCTACTGCTACTGTGGAAGGGGCATAGATGGAACTATTGTGGCTGAGGTGGGCGCTGAACCTGACCACCCTCGTTGTATTGTACAATCTATGGGCAATGATTCCAAAGGTGTTCTTGTCTACCACAAACAAAGAACCTTTGTCCTGGGACATAATGAAATGTACGAGGACCGGGGGATCAAAACTGGAACTTCTAAGTCCTTCTTCCTGCTGTTCGAAACCTAGAGGGTCCTGATGCTGGCGGCCTGCTGCTGATGGCCTTCCTCTTCAACGCGCCCAACTGGATCCCCTCTCGTGATACATCTCTCAGCATGTGAATCCTTTCCACCACATCAGCTTTATTCTGGACCTCTATGTAGGTCGGTAAGGTGAAGAGAGTAACATCATACTGAAGATAAGGTCGAAGTACCTCCTCCAAACGTCATTCCTGAGACTCCTCATCTGAAAATAGGTCCGGTGATAAGCGAATGAGATCCTAGAACCTGATCCCAAACTCTCTTACTAACATGATCCCCTACAGGAGGAAGAGTATCTCTAGCCTCTTTTCAGCCTTCATTAAGGAAGAGAGGAATTTCGCTCGGCACTCCCTCTCGAAGTTAGCCGACGCTACCTCAGCCTTATTCTTTTCTCCAAGATAAAGAGTCCACCATTGACGCGCTGCCCCCCGCATCTGGCTAACAGCCAGAGGAACCCAATACTCATTCGGAGCCCAAATCAAGACGAAATCTATCACAAGATCCTTATGCTAGCTCTCTATCTCCATATCCAAGATGCTACCCTCGTACATTCCAAGGGTCTACCTCTGAAAGGAACGAATCTTCCTCTTCCACTGATCATCCACCTCTTGGTCATCCCTCTTTTGATCAGCCAAATCAATTTCTGGGGCCCCAATAGCCTACACTACTCGTGGTTGTCTCCTCGTTTCCATAGAAGCAAGGTAAACAAGGAGTGCCTAAGACCGAGTAGTGTAGAATATTGTTCTTAAATTTTCATAGACTTGTTATTCATTTTTAACCCCCAAAATTCCCATGAAACCCAAGAACACAAGTAATTATGATGCATATACCTTCCCTAGGGTCTCTACCTTGCAATAAGTGTAGCCTTACTTGGTCGTTCGGATAGTCGAGAGTCCTTGCATTAGATCACAGGGGGCCCTAAAATCTCGTGTCCTAGCCAGTCTTCCCTGGCCTATTTCACACACCCTGATCCCATAACACTTTTGTCCTACTCGCCCATGCAATCCTCACTATGCCTAACCCCAAACTCTATCCTATCTCTTATCCACTGCTCTGATACCATTCCATCTTGACCAAACTTCACCAAAATGGGGAGAAGGGACACCAGATTTCCAAACCCTTCATTCTTTAAGTCTAAGTAGAGATAATGATCCCCGAGACCCACCTTCGATAGGTCCTGGAGTGGAGACCAACACCAAGGGTATAGAATAACACACAAGATGGAAGTCATTGCCATTTTTATTTTTATAGTATCGGGAGATAGGATAGCAATCTCAACAATAAAAAAGCTGACGTAAAAGTAAAGCCAAAATTAGAACATTCCCATATGCATGTTCAAAAGTAAAAGATACAAGACACAAGAACTCCAAAGGTAAAGTACCAAGAAAATGTACAACGATAATAGAAACTGCCCAAAGGTCTGAGATAGTATTATCCCACACGATCCCTGATGTCCTCCTAGAAACCTGAAAGCAGTTTTATATACATAGGTTGAGAATATAAGTATACTCAGTAGGGAAAACCAAGGGCACTCGTGCACAAGTTGAGAATCATTATAATACCCTGTGAGAAAAATCCATAATCAAAACATCTAGCAACATAAACTATCCATCAAAGCCTCACCAAGGAACACTTCCAAAATAACGCAAGTCAAGTAATGTATAGTAATAGAACATCGATATTTGGGTACCCCACCGCAAATTCTAACAAGTTATTGAAGACATTCTATGCATCGTACCAATCCCTCAATTCTCATCGTAGTCCCACTGCCACACCCCTCACACACAAACCTGGGACACAACCACACATCCCACCCGAAAACACATAGACCACAACCGACATCCAACCCGCAAACACTTGGGACACAACCACCATGCGTAACCACGCCCGCACACACCTAGGCCAGAACAACTTCTACCATGCCCAAAGACACCTGGGCCTCATCCCAATGATTCTTGGGAAACAATCTGCCCGCACACACCTGGGCCAACCACCACAACTACCCCACCCGAAGGATCTAGCGCTATAAGGGACCTCAGGCCATCATTTCCTGCCCAAAGAGTCATGGGCTATTCGATTAAGGGAGAAGAAAAGGAGCAAATAACAAGCCACTTAGGAGTGTTGGGGAAAAAAGACACCCTCCGACATGAAATGGGGGTGTTCGGCACTAAGTGCTCAACTCAGGTGGGACGCGTATGATAATCATAATAAATACATTATATGTATTGGTAACATACACTCATCCCAACCTAAGGCTCCAAAACCTTGGAACAAACACCCTCGTTACAATTCATTAATAAAAGAAAATCATAACACTCACGGATAAGTCACAACTCATCCCCAAAACTGATTCCCTATTTATACCATTCTTGTTTTCATGTTGAAGTGATCCCATTTGGGTGAATTTTACATTATTGGACATCTAAAAGGAATAACCACAAGCTATAAAAATAGAAACAACCAAACAAAAATTTAATCATTCATACCTGCTTCTCTTGTGAAGTCACAACAATAAGCGATAAGTGAGATCCCTCAATGTACTTGAACCAAACCAATACTCGAGATACAGCCGACACATACAACAACAAAAAGTGACTAGTGAGATCCCGATAAAGTACTGGAACCATAGAAAGCCATGAGATACAGCCCGCATAGCTTTATATTCACAACAAACATCCATGCCACAATAAAGGATACCATCCCCGTCCACATCTTCCCACAAGCACCAAGAAAAACAACACACCTAATACCAAAGTAGTGCGAGAAGCATCTAGGTTCAATCATATCATTCATTAGGTTCTTCTTTCTATTTTTTAACCACGGTGGTCACATAGGGATTCTTGTTTTACCGAACATCCATTTAAACCAACTATGTTTAGGTGAATAACCAATTTATATGTTACATTTGTTTAGTAATCACCAAAGACAAGGGTTCATTAGGACGCAAGGAAAGACCACCAACAACCATGATTTTCAGTGAGCACAATCCCATACAGTTCAAAATAAATATCAACATAATAGAGTACATCAGAGCATCGATCACACCACCTTCATTCTTTAAAGGTCTGTTCATTATCTTCATTAAGTTTGGTTTCATCAATCCCCATAGAAACAAAAGCATACCCACCCCGCAAGATACACAGTAAGGAGAGATGAAGGAATACCCCTACTTGGTTGATCAAGGATCGAAGTTTTCAACATGCAGATAATGTCGGGGACTTCCAAGGGTGAGAAGAAAAGTTCCGTCACATGCGCACCTCTTATCTCGGGAAGGGAGAATTCAAACGCACTATGAAGAAAATGAAGCCGGCCAAAAGGAAAAATTACAAAATGAAATTCCCATGCGATATATAGATAAGATTTTGTTGTTATGGGATATTTGATTTAATCATATTTAAAGTTGGATCATGGGTCCCCACGCAGTTGGGTGGTTTCACATGACGGGATTAATTTTTATTTAATGATTCCTTTTGTAAAAGGTGGTAACAACTGTGATTTTAATGGATTTTTATATAAACAGAGGGGCGCGATAATCTGACACACAGTTGGGTCCGTTGAGGGTCACCCCACCCATAGGAATTTAAACATTGATTAAGGGATTAAAAACAGCCTTGAACCACTTCCAAAAGATTAAAAAATCCTAAAAATGGTGTTTTGGGAGAAACTGTAGAAGAAAAACCCAACAATGCTGGGTGGCACCGATTGTGCCACACAACAATTGGTCACACTGATCACTCGCATCGATCAGTGAAACACCAATCGGTGACACATTGATCGTTCCAGACATTGATTGGTCACACTGATCGGTGAGGCACAGATCGGTGACACTACGATCACGTCACATCGGTCGGTGGGGCATCGATCTGTCACATGCCAATCGGTCGCGCGTAGATTGGTCACACGCTGATCTATCATATGCTGATCAGTTGCACGCCGATCGGTCGCACACCTATTGGTCTCCCACCGATCGGTCGTATGCTGATCGGTGGCACCCACCGAGAATCCACCCTTAGGATCCAGATTTTGGCAAAGAGGTGGACCATGAGGGTCTGGGCCAGCACTTGTTATGTTTTTCCAAGGTTACCGTGTGTTTTTATATTTGAGCATGTATAATATGTTTTAAATAAATATGTTATTTCTTTTTTTAAATTGTTATTATATGTAAATAATTTTGAAATAAAATAGATATATATATATATATTGATTTAAATAAGGTTTAATCATATATAATAAATTAATTGTTTACGTGAAATAAATAGAAGTGTTGTTATATGTTAAATTATTTTGGAATTGTGAAAAAAATTTAACACTATTTACGTTTTGAATCATTTGTTTTGAAATTTTATAAAGAAATTAAAAAAATATTATATTTTCAATAAAAATTTAATTTTTTTTCATTCAAACAAGATAAAATTAAAAGTATAAATTATAATGTCCCCAATAATTTTTTTTAGTAATTTGAATGACTATTGTAAAATAATTTGGAAAAATTTGGACATTGAAGAAAAATATACATTATCAAACATGGAAATAAGATTAGTTTTTTTAAACAATAAAATTGTTCATTAATGGAAATAAGACATGACAATTTGGAATAAAAAATGATAACTCCTTAATATATATATTATAAGATAATATATTATGTTTAAGAAGAAAATATCATAAGATTAATTTAATGAAAATATGTGAAATTCAAAAAAAAATTGTAAGATGAATCCATGCCTCTTTGGTAACATTTAAATTGAAATCAATTGAAAAAATAATCATTAATTTAAACATAATTAATCACTAATATATATATGTGTGTATTATTTTTAAATATGTCAATGTGGTAGATTTTAGTACTTATAAGAGTAACTGTGTGAACAATATCAAATATGTATCAAAGGAGTGGAAATTGATATGAAATCTCTTACATCACACTTATCTTTAGATGAACATGAATGATAATATAGTATAATGGCTTCAACGATGTTATTTATTTTTTTTAAACAAATATTAATATTTATAATATCATATATTATCCTCTCATAACAACATATCACCCATTCATTAATAATATTTTACTATTTCCCCTATTTTAAGAGTTAACACCTTCATTTTCTGAACCATGTTCTGTCATGGTAGTCATAATTGACATTCACTAGATATAGTTCCTTATTCTCAAGATTTATATTTAATCTATAAATATCATGTTTTTAATTTTATAATTCTAATAATAATTCATTAAATATGGATATGGAAAACGAATCACATCACTCCATGGAGTCTGTAAGGTTAGTGTATTCCCATGCTACATTATAATATCCCTAACGGGTCAAAGGAGAAGAATATAAGTAATATATTATATTAAAAAAATTATTATATGTTTTATTTATCATATATTTTCATTAGATAGATCATTATTACTATATATGTGTGTTGGTGTCGGATAAAAAATTATAACGGTTTTGAAGGCGGTATTATGTTGTACACATGATTGATGGTTTTGTTTACAACATTGTAGGGACAAAGATGGATAAATATTATTTCCAAAAAATAATGACATATCAGTATATGTTATATAATATTTTTTTTGTTGTAATTAATAATATTTATTACAATGTGATAAAATAATAAGTAAACAAGAACATGGTGAAGATAATTACATTCTCATAGAAAACCCTCATATGGATATCTTATTGTAGACTATAGGGTTGGTATTTTAGAAGAAAAAATTTATATATAGCATGAATATGGATTTATGGAATATATTTTATAAGGGTTTTGTTGATCTAAAATTACCTAGAGGTGTGATTATTTGAGGTGAGGAGGTGCACTTTTATTATTTTGATGAGTTGCACACTTGTAAATTTTTATTGTCTTTCAATAATGTCCTGACGCTTTCATCGAAATTGGATCCAAAAATTATAATATTTTAATGAGATAAGTTTATGTGCAAAATAAAATAGACCAATGTGATTTCAATAAGAATTTGGACAATTTTAACCCTTATCCTTATAGAATAAGTCCTTGGTAAACATGGATTGACCTCAACTTCAATAAATAATCATTATTGATTTTATAATGAATTAACGAAACAAATTAAAATTTAATTATTAAATAATATTGATTATTATGATTAGAAATAGATAATTCATTATATTAATTCAATTCATTTTATAAATAAACATGTAAAAAGTGTTCAGAATGGGTTTTAATGAAATGTAATTATCAAACATATGATGATAATTTATTATATATGTGAATTTTAGCCAGCATTATATTGATTTAAATGTATATATTTATTTATATAAAACATAAATATAATTTAAATCATTAATAATTATTTATTAATTTGAATAAATAAAATATAAAGCATTTTTTTCCCATTTTTGAAAAAATATTTCACTTAAAAATATCCCTTTTTGACTCCAAATGTTATTATCATTATTTCTTTAAAATTGATAGTAAATAAATTAAAAATTATATTTATGATAGATTTTTTTTATAAATAAATGGAGATAAATTTATAATATTTTTTTTAAAATATAATTTCTAAGGGAGAATTTTAAAATTCATTAGAGCCTTATTTTTAAATATTAAATTCCAAACTGATATTATTCCTATAAAATTAAACTTTTCATAAGCGAAATATAATAGTGAGAATTATATTATATCTTTTTTAAAATATAATATTCATTTAATATAATTGGATATCGAGTCTTACAATCATCCCTCCTATAAAAACATACTCTCAAAAGTTTTAGGGATATTATATTTTAAACTAATGATAATGTTTCCCCTTCCTAGAATCCTCTTGTTATAACATTTCCTCATTCATTTATTGATTTATATAATTTAACATTACTTATTTATTTTGATGATCCTCTCTTTACATTCAAAAATAATGATAGACTCTTCATAGCGAGACATATTCAGTTCTAATCTAATATCTTTATAGGTGATCACATGCATTCAGTTTGGAATATAATTCTTGAACAATGATATGTGGAACATTGATTTTAAATTATAGATAGTTGATTGAATTTGTAAATGATAATACATTTATTCAATTATTTTAAAATTTTCAACTGGTCTGATATACTTGGGACCTAGTTTCCCATTAATAAAAAACTTTTTAAACCTTTACATAGAGATACGTTCCAGAAAACATGATCTCCCACTTGAAATTCAATGTTATTAATTTTATTATTAATGACAATATTTTTCCTTCATTGTGCATTACTGTTATGAGTCAGAAAAATAATTATGTTTTTTGAAGTATCATAAACCACGTTTGCACCTACACGTTCTGTATCAATTATTTTTTCCCAACATATTGGGGTGTGATGCATCTTTTCATATAAAGCCTTTTACAATTCCATTTTATACATGAATTTATTCAATTATTATAGGAAATCATCATATAAGAAAAATAATTATCCCGAATACCTTGAAATTCATGATATCATGATCTCAACATATATTTTAAAAGTTTAATAGTTATTTTAAATAGTCCATATATATGGGGATTGTTGGAGAATATCAAACAAAGATTACTAGTAGGAACCTTCTGAAAACTTTTCTAAAATATTTATATAAATTGAGGATTATGATCATCCCCAATTAAAATAAGTCCTATATGAAATATTAAAAAATTATTAATATAGATCCATCAAATGAGGTCCAAAGGTAAATATTATTATATAACAAGAAAATATGAACACTTTTTATGGCTATCAACAATAACTAATATTCAATCATTCATTATTGGAGTCAATGTAATTCAGTGTCATAGTTTATGGACGTGTAATCCCATTTCCAAATTCAAATAGATTGAGGATTCATGAAACATATATGATTCATTGTCTCAATACCAACCGGTTAAAAAACAATGCGTCTTGATACATAATCATTGATTTCTGGATTAATATTATCTACTGAAAATATTTACATCAAACATATTCACATATGTGTGCTAAAGGGAGTATAGAAAAATATAATCTGTGAGAAAATACTATTAATTTTATTTTCAACCTAGGTATATATGGAACACAAATTATCTTTCAAAATTTCATAACTCCATAATCACAAATGAAGATTGCAAATATCCTATCATTCATGGATTTATTTATATTCTAAAAAAATTTCACATTATATTTTGATGTTTTTTATTTTTTTAGTAAATATTTTTTCACCTTTATATAAAAAATTTATGATGTCCACATTATATATTAATTACCATATACATGTTTGTTATATCAATGCCCATCAGTTTTTAATCAATCCCCATTTTTTCCAAACACTAGGATATTCCTAGCATAATGCATCCACTACCTTATTTTTTATCCTTATGTGGTAGATTATGGGGAAATCAGAATCCTTTACTATCCTTATCCATAAACCATTCCTCATATTGATATATTATAATAAAAAATATGTATTTTAGGCCTAATTGGTTGGTTTATATGTCCTAAAATTCACCACATAGATATCACATCCATATCTTTAAAAAAATTAATCAAAATTAAAAATCAATATCATGGGTATCATAGTTCTATCCATGAGTTTTTAACTATCTATATGCCTATAAACTAACATTAATATTCTATATAATGAAACAATTAAGTCCCTATTTTGATGCATAACTTTATATCATTAATTCAATAATACATGATGATAGAGTAAAATTATGAGCATTGACCAATCTACTCTTCAATTCGTAAAAGATATTCACATAAAATTTTACATATGAAAAGAATCCCATTAAATTTAATATCAGTTATCATTATAGAAATTAATAAATAATTTTGATTAAATCGGTTATTGTAACTTTCCAATTCAATGAAACTACATAAATTTATTAATGTTCAGTGGTGTAATACATTTTTTAATACCTTTATCTTCACAAGATCAACTGATATTCCATCCTTAGAGACAATATGGTAATGAAAATAACCATTTGAAATACAATAACAATACTTTCTAAATATTAGATATAACTCTTCTTCTATAGGAATCTAAATAATGATCAACAATTGATAATCACGGTCTAAATGTGTTTTAGAATACGAAAAGATATCATCAATTAACCAAAAACATATCATGATTATCATTGAATACGTTTTTTCATTATATCCATAAAAAAATAGTGAATTAGTCAATTAAAATAGAATTACAATAAATTCATAATTTCTATACCACATTGAAGAGGTCTTATTTGGAATATCATTCTTCTTTAATTAAAATTGATGATACCCCAAATGATGGTCAATTCATGAAAAATATTGGGATCCATGATGTTGAATAAATATGTTATTAATGTATGGTAGGTGATAAATTTTATATATAATAGTATTGAATAACCTATAATCAATGAACAAAAACATGGATCCATATTTTTTTGTTTATAATAGTAGGTGTCCCCAAGGTGAAAATATATGGTGCAAAAATCCATTATAACACAACTCATCTAGTTTTTCCTTAAAAACAACTAATTCCATATTGTGAATTCATTAGGGAGTTATTTATATATGTCTTATATCATGGCTTAAATAAATTTAAAACTCATATTCACTATATGGTGGATGTTTATGAAATTCATCATGTAATAGATTAATGTCCTCATATTGAATAACTACATACTCAATTTTAAGATGACATTTTCCATATATTGGTTTATGATTCTCATATTACCCATGAATATCATATAGAAGTACTACTAGGGGTGGAACTACTAATGACGGATATGATGAAGTATCCCCTATAATGATAACAAATTCCATATTCTTATAACAAATAATTACTTCATTCTCGTTGTAATATTAATTTGCATCATTTATTTTAAATATATTCAATAATAACGAGAATATCAAATTCAACCATATGTTTAATAATATTTTTGGTCAATAAGGCTCCATTAAGTTTCTTAATTGTAAATACCAGACGGATCATTGTTGTAGTTAGATTTCAACTAATATTTTCATTTAAAACTCCATTTTTATGGTGATAGTGAAATATATAATTTCCATCAAAACAATGGGATATATAGAATAATGAGGGGATTCAAAATAATTTAACTGATTATTTAAATTAGATTCCTTAATAATTGTACAATCCACAACAACTTCAGAATCTTGAACATCAGATTTAGTGATAAAAAAGTTTTGCCTTCACCCTTATCCTCTTCTATGCTAGAATTACATTATGCACTAGAATTTTTTTAAATATTTTATTATTTAATTGAATGTGAATAAATTAATAGTATTTGTATCATTCATTCACTTTAATTCATTATCCAATTTACCCTTATCTAAAAATTAGTATAATCAACAAGGTCTATCCGACATTTTATAGTTTGTTTCATTCAAAAAATATTCCTCTTGATTGAAATTTCATCATATTCCTATTCTCATTAAATGAATTAAATTTTTATTGGTGATAATTTACTACATAATTTCTTGATTAAAAATGAATTTATAGGATCTATAATAGTTATTCCCTATATTGATGGTTTATAAAACTATTTAATAATATGATAAAAATGTTTGAGAAACTAGTTCTTTTTAGAGTATTGGATTGTGTCTTTTAAATAAATAGTAAATTGTCTTTTATGTATTACATATGTAATAAATATACAAAATAAGTATCTTGTAAAGGTAGCCTCATAAACCACAAAAAATTATTCTTCCATATTCTTTATGTTGAGGAGAAGTCCCGTCATTTCGGAATGTTAATATTGGGGGAATTATTTATCAATGAAAATTTCATTTTATTCTCTCAATTCCAGGTTTTCTATTCTCACTTATCCACCATTATTATATAATAAATTACACAATAGATTATAAATATCTTTTGGAAGAATAATGAAATTATAAACATTTCCATTTGATCACATCCTAAGGCCATAAATATATTTTTAAGATATTTATTCCATAAATCTACTACCCCTGGATTAGTAGTTCCACTAAAATATTTGGGATTATATCAAATGAAATGATCCAATATTGGTGTGTAATTCCAGAAAACATCATTTTTAATGATATTTATAATTTTAATATTCATAGCCTGCATCTTCTTGCACAATATGAAAATTATTTTCTAATCTTGATCTCTAATTGTTTTGGATTTCTTAGCTAGTAAATTTATACATAATTGTCGAGTATTGATACAAATATTTATTCATGGAACCATTTATTTATAGGTGAATTTATTTTATATATCATTAAATTATGAATTTTTATCCCAATGTGTAATTCAAAATTACATAAAACACATTACATGAATTAAATATTTATGCATAGCAAATAATGTAATTATATAATTGGGTTTTTTAGGAATTTCCTTAAATAAAAAAATATATTTTCAAAACATTAATAATGTTTTTTTAATTCCTTTTAATTATCCTAAATATATCCTCAATGTGTATCAAACGAGCTATGTAAAAGACGCTGGAACACTATACATTATAATGATGGAATTTATTAAATGAAACCAACTCTTTTCAAGGTTATTATCCTAATATTAATTTTTTTCAAAACCACATCCATTTTTAGTTTCATTAAATAAATATATTTCATGTGAAAACATCATAATATAAAACATTCGAAAATATTATGTTATTATTCCACAATTATACATATCCCCAAGGTTTGTCATGGTGTTATAATCCCTAATATATGTTTTCATAAATCTAGTTTTCATGGTTTATAGGGATAACATCATAATATATAACATATAGAATATATTATGATATTATTCCACAATTATACATATCCTCGAGTTTTATCATGGTGGTATATTCCATAATCTATGTTTTCTTAAATATAGTTCTCTTGGTTTCTACTAAACTTCACCATTTACAAAATTTAACAACACCTAATCTAGTAACTAATATATGGAATCCACTTTATTATATTGGAATATCAATTATGGATATCACAATTCTGTATGAATCAGTTTAGTAGTCTTGGATACCTAATAGCTACATGATACCAAAATTGCATTGGGAATAAAATATGATCCATTGCAATGATGAGTGTCTAGATCCTTGAACTCATTCCAAGAATACTTCTTAATATCATAGGGAAGTTGTAAAATATAATGGTGATATCAAATGATCAGTAATGGTTTTTTTATAATGGTAGTGTCATGAATTAATAAGGTATCATCAATATGGTACGGTAAATAACTAAAAACACAATCCATTTAACTAATTATGCGAGGATGAAATGAAATCATGTATAATATAAATGATATTATATCATGTAATGAAAAAAAGGAATTATAAATAAATGATATTAATACTATATTTTTCACAATGTAACATACCAATATTTTAAAATAATATCATTATGTGCGATAACCTATTTCAAACGCAACACACTCCTTAAACAACATGAAAAATATAAGACCTATATATCTAATTTGATAAATTGGTGGGTATGAGTAGTATTAAATAATTTTTGATATATATATATATGTGTGTGTGTGTCCCACTTAAAATAATTTAATTGATAAAATCATAGAAAATAGTCAATCAATTTCTAGTAGAGTCATTTTTTTGTTTCAGATATAAGTTTTAATCAAAAAATGGTTTTATTTTATTTCTTGAAAATATTTGATAAATAATATAATGTGTGATATAATTTAAATTAAATTATGTTTTTTCATCACCATATAAAAATAAATTTTTGGTCAAATTTCAATATTTCTATAAAATAATAATTTTTCACTGAATAGTGAAGAATACAAATTTTTTAGTAAAACGATAATTTATTTTCCTTAAATTATGTAATATAAAATCTTAATTATGTATTTCATTTGATTTAATGTAAAAAAATATTTTTTAGTTCTATTTAATTCAATTAATTATCGTTTAGTCATATTTATATTCCAATATAGTATATTTTTAATATTTTGGTTTAAAAACACATTCATCTTAATGGTGTTTTAAAGAGTATGGAATTTATATAATTTATTTAACAAAAATAATACCCAATGATTAATTATTTAAAATAATTTTATATATTTTATAACAATAAGTATTAATTTAAATTTTTATAATGATGATAAGTTGTCCAAGCATAATTAAAAAACCACTTTATACTTGAAAAATACATTTGTTGAATAAATGATTTTTTATCGCGTATGGGGGATTAAATATAAATTAAATCATGACAATTAATTTAGAATAATTTTATCAAATGTATAACACATTTGTAAATAAAAAATTATACTATATAATATGGTTAACAAAATTTATGGTGATAATTTATTGTTAAAACAGTAAAAATGATTTACCTTGGTTACAGTGAGAACATGTTTTATGGGTGTTAATGAAAATATAAGCGTTAATATGAGAACAAAAAAATATCTAAAATATATTATGTTAAAATATTTAAACAGTATCTCATCTATTTCTCAATAATCCTCCATTTTGGATCCTTTTGGTATGTAAAAAACATCAAAACACATTTTTCATATGAAAAATTCCATGTCTGTCCTCTCCCCAACTTCTAAAAGGACACCCCCTATTATCTCATCTTCAAAACATCAAATCATTTTTGATTAAACATAACAACCCAAATAACCTTCTTACATCCCTCTCTACATCCTAGATTCTTTTTTTATTAGAAAACAAAAATTGGAATGCTATTGTTATAATCTTGAAGAGGTTTTCAGAATGAAGTGGAATAATTTATAACCGATTATTTTTTGGTTATTAATCCTGTAAAGGCCAGAAAATTTCAAGTAAATTTTATTTAAATACAATGAATTTTATGAGTCCACAGTATCCGATGGCGCCTGATTCCAAGGCCCGGTCTGCCCAGTATCAATTTATGAACTTATTTCCTGTATGTTCTATAAACATACGTGCGAGGTTTTCTCTATTTTAAACTGGTGCTCGAAATTGAAATCTGAGAACACCGATGAACTCGCAGTGCCGGTTTACGCTAAAGGTGACATTTACTACAGTTATATATTATGCAAGACGAATGTTATAATTTGGATATTTATCATAAATTAAATATAATTGTGGCGATACAAAATTTTATTTTAAGAGGAGGTTATTTCCTCCAAGTGGAAGTTAGGGGTGGGACACACGCCCCACATAACCTCCCATGAGAGGATTAAGTGTGGTGAGGCACACACCACCCACACCCTTTCACCTCCCTTCAACTCCCAATTATTACCCATTTTCTATTTATTTTGACAACTCACCATATTTATTACGGTGGATCCTATCCACCTCCCACCCATTGAATGTGACAACCTCTAATTAATATCTCCATTAATTAATTTGAACCTCCTTTAAATTAATTTGAATTTCATGGAAATTCTTTTAAAATGGATGAAGCCTTATTTATAATAATGGCTAATCAAATATTTGTGCTTGGAACATTTGGAGATTTAGAGGATCTTCATTCTTCCATAAAAAATATTAACCTCTCTCGATGAAGAATTATCCACGACTTCTTTTACCTTATTCTTCCTCCACATCATGGGATAAGACACCACTCATGAGAAGTGTTTCCTACGTCAACAAATAATCATCCAACATTGATGGGATGACATCGTTCTCTGCGACACTCTCTTCCGTGACGCCCGACTACAGCGACGCTCAACATCCACCGCTTGACGACGTGCGACATCAGTTAAGAGGTAGGAGATTTGCTTCAATTTTATTTTTATACATTTTTTCTTCGTTTTTCATTGATACCATGTTTTATCTTCGGACAAATGATACAGACTAACACGGAGGGCGTGGGCTGAACGAACATGGCCCGAAGATCCTCCTTTGATCCTCATTTTATTTCGAAGGAGGCGGTGACGGAAGGGGTGTTGGTGACCGGGGGAAGCGGTGGTTGTATGCCGGCTGTGTGGAGAGGAACCGCTACCCACATCCACAGGCCGATCGGCCAAAGAAGTACCATACGGTCGTAGCCGGAATGGCTGGTGGAACCGCGGTGCCCTATGGCACTACACTACAGAGGACTACAACCCGTTCTCTATGGGCCGCTTCGGCTGGAGAACCGGCCGCCTCGTCAGCTGGACGGGTTGGAAGAGGCTGGGGCGCCGCCTGGCGCCGCGTGCAGAGGACAGCGGCCCGCCCATGGGGGCCGCTCACGCGGGAGAAGCCGGTCGGCTTCAGCTGGACCGGCATGAGGGTGGCGTCGCTCGGCGCCGCTGGTTCAGGATGTCACCCCCCTCCCCCCTCACTCCAGGTTTCTTGGCCAGTTGGTCGAGCCGCAACCAAGAGCTGGTCGGGCCCTGCCGGGCCGAGCTGGGCCGCACCCCGCCGGGCAGGGCCGGGCCGCCTGCCACAGGACGAACAATGCCCCACTAGGCCAGGCCACACATTATTGGGCTGGGACGAACCCTTAGCTGGGTCGGACCCGCTGATCAAGAACAGGCCGACCTGCCAGCCCACCGGGCTTGACGGACTGGGCCTGTTTTGCTTATATACGAATAACTTCACGACATAGGGTCCGAATGACGCACTGTCTGCGGCACTGGGACTCTTATGATGAGTCGGTCCTTTTATGATAATCTAAGTGAGTTTTGGACAATATTGTAAAATGCCCGAGTTTGGAACTAGCGTAATTCCAACTAGGCCCCTGGAATGGAAGAGCTAATAACTTTCAGACCGAGCGTCCGATTGATGCGCCGGCTATTGCGTTGGGTTTCTTTTGATGAGATAGAAATTTGGGATACATAAACTCGGGACTTCGAGACAGTTGACGTATCGACCACTTTTCTCGAGGAGCGAACCCTCCCAGAATCGAGCATGATGTGTGGGGGAACCGTAGAGCTGGTTGTGAATGCGTTGACTACTGTACTGGAATCCTTTGTGGGATCGACAGCGACGAATACCATAATGGGATCCTCCATGGGTTCGACAGCGATGACTACCATACTATAATCCTCCGTGGGTTTGACGGCGATGAATATTGTTCTTGTATCCTGTGTGGGTCTGGCAGTTTGACCGCTATACTTGTATCCTGTGTGGGTCTGGCAGAATAGCTAGACTTGTATCCTTTGTGGGTCTGATAGCTTAGCTGGTCTTGTATCCGATGTGGTTCTGACAGCTTAGATAAACCAGTGACTACATCTGATCATCTCTATCTCTATACGAATGATGTATGCCTATGTGAGCTGAGTCTTGACATTCAATCATTATCATCAATGTGATTGACTTCTTTACTGTGTTGACTGGGATGTACTTTGGCTCGAGAATTGGAGTCGTACTATGGTTTATAACTTAGGTATATGTATGGGCATATACCTAAGTAGATTTGGTTGGTAATTCGTGATTATACCCTTATTTAGTGGATTATCCTTCGTTGACTCTAGGAGCCCTTCGGGGGTCTCGAGGTCCCTACTGAGTATCATATACTCACCATGCACTGTCTTTTCCCTTATTACGTTGTGTTGGATGCAGATGACAGACAACAGTAATCGAGGTGGAGGCTTGTGGAGCTGGACTGTACCCAGAGGTGGACCACTTGGAGAGACGTTCACGGAGCGGACAGTCGGACCTGAGGTGATTTGGAGGCCATCTGTACCCACCCTTCATGGGGGATTTCCAGAGGACGACTCGACGGTTGTTATTTTACTTTACTGCAGTTGAACTAGTCTTTCAGTTGTTATGTACTTATTGTTGGGCTTGTATTTCCGGCCCCTTTCCTTTCATCACTTACTATTTGTATATAGTATTTACTTAGTATTTACTATTGTTGCGTACACTATTGTGTTTGTTTAGTTTCCTAAAGGAAATTCCTCTCCAACTTATGTATTTGTGCCTTTGTTTCTAGTCTCTATCCCCTGGCCTATGGAAGGCGGGATTGAGGTAGTCACGGCACGAGTCCCAAGGACGGGTCCTGAAATTTTTTTATCAGAGGTGGTTCTACTGCAGAACATAGGACTATAATTATTATTTTCAGTGAAGCGATAGTGTTTTGAGTATTGAGTGTGGTTATTAGTCTAGGGAGTCGAGTGTTTGTGTGGCGGTCGGCGTATCCATACACCAGGACCCTGACCTCTGATTTCTGACTCGGTTCATGAAAACACTGATTGCATGTGTGTTTCAAATGTTTCTTTGTGTTTAATTTGTGTCAGCTCACCAGGTATATTTCTTGACTGTGGCTCACCATTTTCTTTTCTGGATAGCCCCACGAAGGCAGCTAGCTAGGGTTCCGAGTTACGCATGGGATGGTATCCCACCGAGCGACGAGGCCTCGGTATAGGGCCCCATCACAGTGGAGGAACCAACGATACCACTACCCATTGGGCCACCGATACCACAACCTCCACCAGTAGAGATTGCACGCCGCTTGAGTGCGTTGCATGAGTTTCAACAATAGAGGCCGCCCAGGTTCCACGGAGAGACATACCCACAGGTAGCCAGAGATTGGCTATAAGCTATCATCAAAGTTTTCATATTGGTAGGGACACCAGCGGACCTTATGGTGATCCTTTTCGTGAGTATTCTACATGAGGCAGCAGGTAGATGGTGGATCCTAATTCTCTAGTTGCATAATGAGGCATCACTTCATTTTTCATACTTCTAGAGTCTCCTTCGCTCAGAGTTTGTTCCAGGCACCCATCTTGCGGTGCGGATTCTGGAGTTACAACATCTGCAGTAGGGAATTATGACAGTAGCTCAGTACTCAGTGAGGTTTACCGACCTCTCACGCTACTCCATGGATATGGTACGGGATCCATTCATTAGGGCCTGAACCTTCGGGCAGGGACTGAGGCATGAGATCAGGGCTTCGACGATTCCCATCAGCATCGTGACGCAGGCGTGGTTGCTAGAGAATGCCTTTCTAGTGGAGAGATTTCTCACTGAGTAGTCACCAGCGGCAAGACCCACCGCAGTGCGACATGTAGTGGAGAATTCCACAGAAAACAGTAGACAGGTGTTGCAGGGGTCTAAGTAGACTTGGTCATCAGGTGGGCGACCTCAGGATATAGGTTCGATTGTGCAGGGCACACGAAACAGAGCCAGCCTTACGAGGAGTAGGTAGTGCCATGCATGCGGTGGGTAGGGCCACATGGCTCATGACTACCCAACCCGCAATGAAGACGAGCAACCAACAGTAGAGGGACCTCCCAGGCAGAGGTAGAGGTTTGACCATGGTGGTCCGCTTGGATCGGGCAGACGAGGAAGAGGAGATGGCCGAGTAGTGGGTGGTGGACGACGTTTCGAGGCTCTACCACCACCACCACCACCGAGAGGTCCACTCCGACCACAGGGAGGTGGAGGATAGAGGCAGGATCATCTCCAGGCAGTCAAAGCCTATGACCACAGGGAAACTGATATGATTCGAGGAACTATATGTGTCTACTCCACCCATGCTGCAGTATATATAGACTCAAGTGCGAGACATTCTTTTATTGTCGTTGCCCTTGTTCTGAGCTCAGAGATTCCGACGGAGCTGTTGGCTCGATCCTTACAGCAAGAGACTCCTTCTAGAGAAGACTTGATGATTACGCACTAGTGCCGGAAGTGTGAGCTTACTCTAGGAGGCAAGATCTTCGGCTATGATCTTCTTGTAGTGGCATCGAGGCCTTACGATGTCATCTTGGGTATGGACTGGTTATCTATAGTTCATGCTCAGATCAACTGTATTAGGCGCAAAGTGCGGTGTGTCCACAGGGATGGGACCAGGTTCACCTTCACCGGTGAGAAGGGAGCCTTCATAGTGCAGGATGTACTTACATAGAGGATTGGGCATCCGATCACAAAACAGATGGCTAGTCTCATCCTCAGAGCGGTTTATGTGAGAAGTCCGCATTTTACTATTGTTGTGGATCAATATGTAGATGTTATTCCTGACAACGTTCTAGGATAACTTCCTAGAAGAGAGGTGGACTTCTATATAGACCTATACACCGGGGAAACACCTATATCTACCCTAACATATCGGATGACTCCCACTGAGCTTCGTGAGCTGTAAAGACCCAGAAATTTCAAGGATATTTTTTTTAAATTCATTGAAATTTAAGAGTATGCAGTTTCTGATGGCACCTGATTCTGAGGCACAGTGTTCCCAGAATAATTTTCTGATGTTTAGCTCGGGTACGTTTAGTGAATGAATGAGCGAGTTTATCTATCTTTTGAACCAGTTCTCGAAATTGAAATATGAGGGCACCGATGAAACCATAGCTCCAGTAATTGCTTAAGGTGACCATTACCGCAGTTGTCTTTTATGAGGGTTATAAGTAATAAATTTGGGATTAATTAAGAAGTTAAATAAAATTGTTAGATCAATTTTATATATATATGGACGTTAATTCCTCTCATCAGATGTTATTGGTGGGTCCCACACCTACCAAACTTCCCATGTGTGGAAAATTGAGAGGTGGGGCCCACACGAGAGCCAACCTTTCACCTCCCATAACTCTTTTCAAACACCCTTTAACTCCCTTATTTAATTCATGACAACCCAACCTTAATTAAGAGATCCCTTACTCTTCCTTTATCACTCTTTATTATTTTCCAACATACCTTAATTAATGAAATGAACCACTTTAATGAATTAATTAAGTGTTTTGAATTTTGAATTTTAAATTTCAAGTGTTAATAAAATAAAAGCATTTTCTTATTATTTTATTTTTGGGGCAGTCGTTGTGTAAAGGAGAGTTTGGAGAGAGCTCTTGAGAAAGAGAGAAAAGTATTCATCTCCTCAATGTAGAACAGTTTTTTTCTCTGACGAGAAACACCAACCTTAAACGAAGAATGACTCGGCAAAGAACACTCCACGATTCTCCAATCCTCTTCTTCCTCCGCATCCGGGGAGGAGACACCAATCTGAGGAACTCGCGAAGGACGACTTTTATTTCTCCGACATTGATGGAGTGACCTCGCTTTCCGCGTCTATGATGAAAAAACCATATTCGATGAAGGGGTTTATTTATTTAGAAGTGATTATCTAATACCCCATTCTTTGTTGGAATTCATTGTTTATTTTCGGCCAACTTCTACCACCTAAACCGAGGGAAAGGGCCGAATGCACACGGCCCGACGACCCTGTGTAGACTCTTTGATTGCGATGGAAATCATGACAAGAAGGTGGAGATGAAAGGGAGTGGCGGTCGTGTGCTGGTCACGTACGGAAGAACAGCGGCCCGAAACCGTGGGCTACTCCACCGGGGAAGAACTGGACAACCATAGCCAGCCGGGCTTAAGGGAGGAAACGCGGTTCAATGAGGGCACTACGCCCGACGAACTGCGGCCCGCCCGAGTAGACCGCTTGTGCCATGAAGGCCGACGGGCTTCGGTCGAATGGTTAGGGTGGGCGGCGCCGCTTGATGCCTCTGTTTCAGGTAGCTATCCCCCCCTCGGACATCTCGACATCCGGGCCGATCCGCGGCTAGTTGGGTCGCGCCATGCCGGGCCGAGCCACACTAGGCTGGACCGCACTGGGTCGCACCGGACCCGACCGTGCCAGGCCAGGACGCCTCGTGCCGGGCCGGGCCGTGCACCGCGGGGCCAGACCGCACCCCCTTCGGGCCAGGCCACGATCTCTGGGCCTGACCGCCCATTTCACTGGGTCGGTTCGACACCTGTCGTGTCGGATCCTCCAAGACTGGGATGACCCGACCTGCCAGCTGAATGGGCTTAACGGGTCGGTCCCGTTTTCACTTAAAGGTGAAAAACTCGAAGACCGCACGTCCGATCGACGCGCCGTCTATGGCACTAGGACCCTCGCGATGAGCTGGCCCTTTGGAGATACTCTAAGTGTGTTTTGGATGACTTTGGATAATGGTTGGTTTAGAAACATGTTTATTTCTAACTGTGCCCCTAAAACGAAAAAGCCAATATCTCTCAAACCAGGCGTCCGATTGACGCGCCGTCTATCGCGTTGAGTTCCTTTTGATGAGATAGAACTTCGGGATACAACATCTCTAGAAATTGTGATAGTTGATGTATTGACCCCTTTTCTAGAGAAGCGGACGCTCCTAGAATCGAGCATGCTGTGTGCAGGAACCCTAGAGATGGCCGCAACTGCGATAACTACCGTGATGGGATCCTCCGTGGATTTGACGATGATGACGACTGTACTTGGATCCTCTATCGGTTCCACAGCGAGGATGACTTTACTAGGATCCTTTGTGGGTTCGGCAGCAGTGACGATTGTACTTGGATCCTACATGGGTTCTTCATCGATGGTTACTATACTGGGATCCTCTGTGGGTTCAGCAGCAACAACATAAGTACTTGGATCATCTGCGGGTTCGGAAAGGATGACTTCTATACTTGGATCCTATGTGGGATCAGAATAAGAGATGATTCAGATGTTACATCTAATAATCTCCACCCCTTATCGTATGTTGTATACATGTGTGTGCTGAGTTGTGACTATTAAATCACTACCGTTGGTGTGATTGAATTCTTTCCTGTGTGGACTGGGATGTGCATGGGCTCGAGAGTTGGAGAAGAATTGGAATTGATAAAATAAGTATATGTATAGGCATATACCTAAGAAGAGTCGGTTGATGCATTGTGATTGTATCTTCCATTTTGGTTTATCCTTTTTGGATTCTGGGAGACGTTCGGGGGTGTCGGGGTCCCTACTGAGTATCGTATACTCACCCCTGCATGGGCTATGCCCGCATTACGTTGTGTTCGATGCAGATGACAGAAAACACTGATCGAGGTGGAGGCTTTTGGAGTTGGACGGTACCCAGAGGTGGACCACTAGACGGGACGTACACGGAGTGGACGACTAGACCCGAGGAGCTAAGGATACTATCTATACCCACCCTTCAGGTGGGATAACTGGAGGAAGACTCATTGGTTGCTACTTTACATTACTGTTGTTGTACATTTTTTCAGTTGTACTATACATTCAGTTGGGTCTGTATACTGGATCATTTTCATTTCAACACTTACGTTTTTACTGAGTTTACATATTGGTTACTTCATTTGTGTACTCTGTTGTGTTTTTTTACATTTATAAAGGAAACTCTTCCCTTTTATCGGGATTTATGCCTTTGGTTCTAGTCTCCAACCCCTGGCCTATGGAAGGCGGGCATGGGGTAATCATGACATGGGACCCAAGGATGGGTCATGACATGAGCTGCAGGTACAGATGGAGGACTTGCAGGGAAAAGAATTTATCTGAACTAGTGTTTCACCCTGTGATTCTCCGATTTTGTTCACCATGAAGGCAGATGGGAGTTTTCAACTGTGTGTCGAATACTGTCACCTGAATCAAGTGACCGTAATGAACAGGTACCCACTTCTGAGGATTGACAAAAACATCGATCATCTAAAGGGAGAATGATAGTTCTCAAAGATAGACCTTAGTTCGGGCTATCACCAGCTCAGAGTTCGAGTGGAGGATGTGCAGAACACAGCCTTCAGGTGTCGTTATGGCCACTATGAGTTCTTGGTTATGCCCTTCGGCATATCCAATGCTCCAGCAGTGTTCATGAGTCTCATGAATAGGATCTTCCAACCTCACCTCGATCAATTTTTCATAGTCTTTATTGATGACATACTGATTTACTTGACTACTGAGGAGGAGCATGCCTACCATTTATTGGTAGTACTAGACACACTCCGGGAGCACCAGTTTTATAGTTAGCTCTCAAAATACCATTTCTTGATTTGACTGGTTCACTTATTGGGACATGTCATCTCGGAGGAAAGGGGAGCAGTGGATCTAGTGAAAATCGAGGCAGTGCTTTCTTGGTAGTCACCCAGGAGTGTAATGGAGGTGGGGAGTTTCCTGGGTCATTATGGGTATTAACAGAGATTTGTGCCAGACTTTTTGAGAGTTGCATCATCGCTTTCTTCTTTAGCGAAGATGGAGAAACCCTTTGTGTCGTCAGATAGATGCAAGCAGAGATTCCAAGAGCTGAGATAGTGATTGACCAGTGCACCCATATTGAGGCTACTGGTGGAGGGAATTGGGTACTTAGTTTACTACGACGCATCAGGGACTAGACTCGGGTGTGTCCTGATGTAGGAGAGAGCAGTGATCACATATGGTTGGTGATAATTGAGAAAACATGTTTAGAACTACGCTACCCATGACCTGGAGTTATTATCACTGGTCTTATCCTTGAAGATGTGGCAGGACTGTCTAATGGGTGATCACTTTAGAGTCTACTATGACCACCCGAGTCATAGGTACATCTTGGCGTAGAAGGACCTGGACCTGATATAGTGGCAACGGCTCGAGATCCTTCATGACTATGACATTGAGATAGTATATACTCCTAAGAAGGGGAATTTTGTAGCTAATTCTCTCAGTAGAAGATCAGGCATTCAACTGCTAGGAGAGGCGACAGAGCAGCTAGCCGTGTTGCAGATATCCTTTGTGATATAGATGGAGCAGTCTCTCACAGTCACTCCTCCACTTCCTCAGCGATTCAGAGAGGCACAACATGGGGATCTTGACTGTGAGATGCGACCTGCTCAGATATCCATAGGGCAGGCACCTAATGGTTTTCTGGAGGGGAGCACGTCATCCTCTTCCGGGGACATACCATTGTACCTGTTTCACTACAAGAGGAGGTGTTGAGGGAGTTCAACACATCCCCTCTAGAGGTACATCCAAGAGTGGAAAAGATGTATCAGGACGTTAGAAGATAGCACTGGTGGCCAGGTATAAAGAAAGTTGTAGAAGAGTTCCTTAAATGATGTCTCACTTGTCAGCAATTAAAGGCGGAGTACTAGGTACCAGTTGTCTAGGTACATCTCTTAGAGGTCCTAGAGTAGAAGTGGGATGAAATCTCCATGGATTTAATTATGGGGATTCCACGTACATATATAGGACACGACTCTATCTAGGTGATTGTCGGCCAACTTACCAAGTCAGCCCACTACCTACCAATCAGAGAGCAGGTCTCAGTAGAGATCTTGGGACGCCTCTATGTACAAGAGATCGTATAACATTATATTTTTTCATTGACAATCGTCTCCGATCGGGACACACGCTTTACTTCCCGACTTTGGACTGTGTTGTAGGAGGCATTTGGGACATAGCTACATCTGAGCACCGTCTTCCATCCTCATACAGATGCCAGACTAAGAGGACAATTCAGACTCTCGAGGACATGCTTCGTGCTTGTTTCCTCGACTTTGGTCGCAGTTGGGAGGATAACTTACCCTTGGTGGAGTTTTCGTACAACAACATCTTTCCCTCCACCATCAGGTTGTCACCTTATGAGGCAATGTACGGCCGACCTTACATATCACCTCAATGGTGTACATACCTAGGGAAGTCAGCACTTGTAGGGATAGAGAGAGTGTAGGAATTGACGGAGAAGGTGCGGATCATCCAAGAGTGGAGGAAGACTACACAAAGTAGACAGAAGTCCTATGCTGATAATAGATGGAGACCACTGGAGTTCGAGGATGGCGACCACAATTTCCTACGGGTCTCACCATGACAGGGTCTATGGAGATTTGGCTGGGGCGGAAATTTATCTCAATGATTCATAGGACCTTTATAGGTCTTCAGAAGGGTAGGAGAGGGGGCATACCGTCTGGCCCTTCCACTTCAGCTGCACAGGGTTCATGGCGTCTTCCATGTATCTCAGCTGAGGAGATATGTGCACGACCCGTCCCATATCATCGACCACGGGGAGATGGAAATTGGTGATGGGGAAAAATTCACAAAGGACCTGGTAGATATTGATGATCAACAGGACCGGGTCCTACGTGGAAGGTCGATTCCTCTAGTGTGCATTCGCTGGCAGCACGAGAACCTCCAGGAATGCTCTTGGGAGCAGGAGTGTCAGATGCGAGATCTGTATCTCGATTTTTTCTCCTAGTGTGTGTTGTAGCATTACGGGGACGTAAATCCCTGAGGAGGGGGTAATGTTAAGACCCAGAAATTTCACGGATTTTTTAAATACTTTTTAATTTTATGAGTCCATAGTTTCTGAAGGCTCCTAATTTCATGCCCTAGTGTGCTCGGAATCAATTTCTGATGTTTTGTTCGGGTACATTCAGTAAAAGTATGTGCCTGTTTTTCTATCTTTTGAACTAGTGCTCAGATTTGAAATTTGAGGAAAATGATGAACTCGCAGAGCTGTTTTACGCTTAAGGGGGCATTTACCGCAGTTACGTTTTCTGTGAGCCGAAAGTTATAATTTGGGTATTTATCTTATATTAAATAAAATTGTGGTGATACACAATTTTATTTTAAGAGGTGATTATTTCCTCGAAGAGGAAGTTAGGGGTGGGTCCCACACCCCTATTAACCTCTCATGAAGGGATTTTGTGTGGTGGGGAATACACGAACCCAAACCCTTTAACCTCCCCTCAACACCCCATTATTACCCCTTTTGTGTTAATTTTGACAATTACCCATATTGAATTGCATGGAAATTATGTTCAATTGGGGAAAGCATTATTTATAATACTGGATAAGCAAATATTAGGGTGGGGTACCTTTGAAGTTTTATAAGAGCTTCGTTCTCTTAAAAAGAACACCATCCTCTCTCAGTGAAGAATGATCCACGACTTCTCATAACGCCTTCTTCATCCGTGTCAAGGGAGAAGAAACCTCTCGTGATAAGTGTTGCATATGTCAAGGACACTTCCTCCAACGTTGATGGGATGACACCATTCTTCGAGATTCTATCTTCCGCGATGCCCAACTACCATGATGCTCGTCTTCCACAGCTTTTCGTCGTGCGATGTCAATTACGAGGTAGGGGATTTTCTTCAATTTTAATTGAATAAAATTTTTCTATGTTCTTCGTTGAAACCGTGTTTTACCTTCGGACAAATGAAACTGCCGAACGTGGAGGGCGCGTGCCGAACGAACACGGCCCGATGACTCTCCGTTGAGCCTCATTTTATTTTGAAGGAGATGGTGGTTGTAGGGGTGGCGGTGACTGGAGGAAGTGGCGGCCATTTGCTGACCGTGTGGAGAGGAACCGTGGCCCGCATCTGCGGGCTGCTCGGCAGATGAAGAACCGGCCGGTCGTAGCTGGCCGGGCAGGTAGAACCATGGCGCCCACGGTGCCTGGCTGCGGAGGACCGCGGCCCGCTTCGGCGGGCGAACCCGCCCGCTCATCAGCTGGCCGGGTTGGAGGATGTAGCAGTGCCGCGTGCGGAGGACAATGGCCCGCCTAAGCTAGTCGCTCATGCTGGAGAAGCCGGCTAGGCAAGAGAATGGCACTGCTCGATGCCGCAGGTTCAGGATGTCCCCCCCAACTCCGCATCTCTCGGCCAGTTGGCCGAGCCGTGACCAACAGCTGGTCGTGCCATCTGGGCCGGTCCGCACCCCGTCGGGCTGGGTCGCGCCCTTGCGTGGGCCGAGCCACCCACTACAGGCCGGACCATGCCCCACTGGGTCGGGACCCGCATTATTGGGTCGGTCTGACCACTTAGCTAGGTCAGACCCACCGAGCCAGATCATTCTAACCTGCCAGCCCACCGGGATTGACGGGTCCGACCCGTTACACTTAAATGTGAATAACTTCACGACCTTGGGTCTAAACGACGCGCTGTCTGCGGTATTGGAATGCATGCGATGAAGCTGTCCTTTTGCGATACTCTAAGAGAGTTTTGGACAACATTGGAAAATGTCTAGGTTTGGAACTACCGTAATTTCAACTGGTCCACTCAAACTGAAAAGCCAATAACACTCAGACCAAGTGTCTGATTGATGCGCCTTCTATCATGTTGGGTTTCTTTTGAAGAAATGGAACATTGGGATACATCAACTCTTGACTTAGTGATAGTTGATGTATTGACCCCTTTGCTCGAGGAGTGGACCCTCCCAGAATCGAGCGTGCTGTGTGTGGAACCCTAGAGCTGGCTGCGACTTCGTCAACTATTGTACTGGGATACTCCGTGGGTTTGACAACGATGAATACCGTACGGGGATCCTCCGTGGGTTTGAAAACGAGGACTACCATACAAGAATACATCATGAGTTTGATAGTGAAGACTACTATTCTTTTATCCTGTGTGGGTTTGGCAGTTTGATCTCTATACTTGTATCCTATGTGGGTCCGACAGAGTATCTGGTCTTGTATGCTCTGTGGGTCCGACAACCTAGCTGGTATTGTATCCTGTGTGGGTCTAAAATCTTAGATAAATCAGTGACTACTTCTGATATTCTCTATCTCTATACGAAACATGTATACATGTGTGAGCTGAGTCTTGACTTTCAATCATTTTCATCGATGTGATTGACTTCTTTCCAGTGCGGACTGGGTTATACATGGGCTCGAGAATTGGAGTCTTAATGTAGATGATAACTTAGGTATATGTATGGGAATATACCTAAGTTGAGATGGTTGGTACTTTTTGATTGTATCATTATTTAGTGGATTACCCTTCGTGGATTCTAGGAGACCTTCAGGGGTCTCGGGGTCCCTACTTAGTATCGTACACTCACCCCTACATGGGCTTTGCCTGCACCATGTTGTGATGGATGCAGATGACAGACTGCACTGATCGAGGTGGAGTCTTATGGAGCTGGCCGGTACCCGGAGGTGGACCACATGGAAAGACATGCATGGAGTGGATGGTCAGACCTAAGATGTAATGGAGGCCATCTATACCCACCATTAAAGTCGGATTTTCGGTGGAAAACTCAGAGGCTGATGATTTACTTCACTACATTTGTACTAGTTTTTCAGTTGTATTGTACTAACTGTTGGGCTTGTATTTCTGGCCCCTTTCCTTTTAGTACATAATATTTTTATATAGTATTTACATAGTGTTTAAAAATGTGGTATACTCTATTGTGTTTTTTTACTTTCCTAAATATAATGCCTTCTCAGATTAAGGATTTATGCCTTTGGCGCTACTCGCCATCCTCTGGCCTGTGGAAGGCGGGCTTGGGGTAGTCACGACATGAGTCCTGAGGACGGTTCAGGAAAATTTGTATCAGAGGGAGGTTCTACCATAGAACTTCAGACATTGATTATTCTTTTCTATGTTGCAATATTGTTAAGTGTATTGAGTGTGGTTATCAGTTCAGGGAGTCCAATGTTGGTGCGGCGGCCGACGTATCCATACACCAGGACCCTGACCTCTGATTTCCGACTCGGTAAATGAAAACAATGATTTAATGTTTTTTTCACAAGTTTATTTGTGATTACATTGTATGATATCACCAGGAATTCTTTTTGATTGTGGTTGACCTATTTCTTTTCCGTATGGCCCCATGAAAGCAGCCGGCTAGGTTTCCGAGTTATGTACTGGATGCTAGCCCACCAAGCGATGAGGCCTTGGTGCAACGCCCCATCACAGCGGAGGCACTAGCTGTACCACTACCTGCTGGGCCACCGATACCACCATCTCCAGCTGTAGAGAGTGCACACCTCTTGAGTGCGTTTCATGAGTTTCAACGATAGAGGTCGCCCAGGTTCCATGAAGAGACGGACCCACAGGAAGCCGAATATTGGATGGAGGTTGCCGTCAATTTTTTTAGATTGGTAGGGACACCAGCCGAACTTATGGTGATCCTAGATTCGAGTCTTATGCATGCGGCAGCAGGTAGATGGTGTAGCTTGATTCTCCAAGTGCATGACGAGGCATCACTTATTTGGACATTCTTCGAGAGTTTCTTCCACTAAGAGTTTGTTCCAGCCACCCTTCATGTGGTTCAGATTCAAGAGTTACTACATCTGCAGCAGTGCAACATGACAGTAGTTCAGTACTCCGCGAGGTTTACTGACCTCTCACGCTATTCCAAAAATATTGTACGAGACCTATTATTCAGGGCTTGTACCTTCATGCATAGACTAGGGAACGATATCAGGGATTTGACGATTCCCCTCAGCGTCATGATGCTGAAGGGGGTGATGGAGCGAGCCCTTCTAGTGGAGATCATTCTCGTTGAGCAGTCATCAGTGGCGAGACCCACCACAGGGTGACGCGTAGTGGATTCTTCTACAGACTGTAGTAGAATTATGTTGCATGGGTCCAAGCAGACCAGGCCAACAGGTGGGCGAACTCATGATATAGGTTCGGTTGATCGGGGCACACGAAACATAGCCAACCTTACGAGGAGCAGGTAGTGCATTGCATGCGGTGGGCAGGGCCACATGGCTCATGATTGCCCGACCCTCCATGCAGACGAGTAGTAGACAGTAGAGGGAACTCCAAGGCAGAAGCATTGGTTTGACCGTGGTGGTCCGTCGGGAGTAGGCGGAGGAGGCAGTGGAGCTGGCCGAGTAGTGGGTGGTGGATGACGTTTTGAGGCTCCACCACCAACACCACCAGGATGTCCACCCCAACCAAAGGGAGCTGGAAGACATAGGTGGTCTCAGCTCCAGAAAGTTGAGGCCTACCACTATGGCGCACCTGAGAAGAATTGAGGTACTATCTGTGTCTGTTCCACCTGTGCTTCAGTACTTATAGACATAGATGTGAGTCATTATTTTACCGTCGCTACCCTTGTTCAGAGCTCGGATATTCCGATGGAGCCGTTGGCTTGATCCTTATGGCTAGAGACTCCTACAAGAGCATAATCGACGATTACGAACTGGTTCTGGTATTGTGAGCTTACTCTAGGAGGTGAGAGCATCGGCTGGGATCTTCTTGTAGCAGCGTCGAGGCCTTACGACGTTATCTTGGTTATGGAGTGGTTATCTACAGTCTTTTATAAGATTAACTGTATTAGGAAAAAAAGTGCAGTGTATCCCCATGGATGGGACTAGGTTCACCTTCACCGGCGAGAATGGAGCCTTTTCAGTGCAAGTTAGACTTACAAAGATGAGAGGGAAAACGATCATACATCTGTTGGCTAGTCTCATCCTCGGAGCGGTTGATGTGCGGAGTCTGAGATTTCCTGTTGTGGTGGATCAGTATGTGGATGTTTTTCCTAAACACGTTCATGGACTACCTCCTAGAAGAGAGGTACAAGTATACATAGAACTATACCCTGGGACATCAGCAATATCTACCCTAGCATATCAGATGGCTCCCCTGAGCTTTGTGAGATGTGGGTAAAGCTGGAGGACTTGCATGGAAGAGGATTTATCCAACCGAGTGTTTCACCCTGGGCTTCTCCAATTTTGTTCTCCAAGAAGGCATATGGGAGTTTGAGACTGTTTGTCGACTACCGTCGCCTGAATCATGTGACCATAAAGAACAAGTACCCACATCCGAGGAGTGGTGACTTCTTCGATCTGCTCAAGGGAGCACGATGGTTCTCGAAGATAGATCTCACGGCAGGCTATCACCAGCTCAGAGTCCGAGATGGGGATGTGAAGAAGTCGGACATCAGGTATCGGTATGGCCACTACGAGTTCTTGTTTATGCCCTTTGGTGTAACAAATGCTTCAGTAGTGTTCATGAGTCTCATGAATAGGATTGTCCATCCTTAACTTAATTTATTTTTCGTAGTCTTTATCGACGACATACTGATTTACTCGACTACTGAGGAGGAGCATGCCTACCATTTGTGGGTAGTGCTGGACACACTCTGGGAGCACCATCTTTATGGTAAGCTCTCAAAATTCATGTTATTGATTCGATAGTTTCACTTATTGGGACATGTCATCTCAAAGGTGGGGGTAGCAGTGCATCCAGCAAAGATCGAGGAAATGCTTGTTTGGGAGTCACCCAAGAGTGTGAAGAAGGTGCAGTGTTTCCTAGGTCTGGCAGGGTATTATCGAAGATTTGTGTTAGACTACTCTAGAATTGCAGCACTGCATTCAGCATTGAAAAAGAAGGGGAAACCCTTCATGTGGTCAGATAGATGCTAGTAGGGCTTCCAGGAGTTGATGCAGAGATTGACAGGTGCGGCCATCTTGAGGACACCAGAGGGGGGCAATGGTAACATAGTTTAATGTTAGAATGAGTGGTGATCGAATATATTTTGCGGACGATGAGACAACACGAGCAGAATTACGCTACCCATGACCTGGAGTTAGAAGCAGTGGTATTCGTCTAGAAGATGTGGTGGCACTATCTAATGGGCGAGTGGTTTACAGTATACTCTTACCACTAGAGTCTCCGATACATCTTCTTGTAGAAGGACCTGAACCTGAGACAACGGCGATGGGTCGAGTTCCTCCAAGACTATGACTTGGAGATATTCTATACTACTAGGAAGGGGAAAGTTGTAGCTGATGCTCACAGCAAGAGATCAGGCATTAGGCTTCTAAGAGAGGTGATAGAGCAGCTAGCTGCATTGCTAATATCCTTTGTGGGTATTGATGGAGCAGCCTTCCTTCAGTCTCTCACAGTCACTCGTCCACTATTTTAGTGAGTTAGAGAGGCAAAACATGGGGATTTTGACTCTGAGACGCGATGTGCTCAGATATCCACAGGGCATGTGCTTGATGGATTTTCTAAATAGGGGAGCCCATCATCCTTTTCAGGGGATATACCATGGTACCAGTTGCACTATAAGAGGGGGTGTTGAGGGAGTTCCACACTTCCCCTCTAGCAGTACATCCAGGAGCGGAGAAGATGAATCATGACCTTAGACGACAACACAGGAGGCCGGGTATGAAGAAGGCTATAACAGAGTTTGTTTCATGATGCCTCACTTGTCAGCAAGTGAAGACGGAGCACTAGGTACCAGCAGGCTTGGTACATCACTTAGAGGTCCCGGAGTGGAAGTGGGATGGGATCTCCATGGATTTTATTATGGGGATTCCACATACATCGAGATGACATGACTCTATCTGGGTGATTGTATCCTTCATTAGTGGATTATACTTCGTGGATTCAGGGAGACCTTCGGGGGTCTCATTGTCCCTACTGATTATCGTATACTCACCCCTGCACTGGCTTTGCACGCACTACATTGTGTTGGATGTAGACGATGGACAACACTGATCATGGGGGAGGCTTATGGAGCTGGATGGTACCCGTAGGTGGACCACTTGGTGAGACGTTCACGAAGCAGACGGTCAAACATGAGGTGTTTTGGAGGCCATCTGTATCCACCCTTATGGTGGGATTTCTGGAGGATGACTCGGCGGTTGCTATTATACTTTAATGCAGTAGTACTAGTTTTTCTGTTTTACTGTACTTACTGTTGGGCTTTTATTTTCGTCCTCTTTCCTTTCAGCCCTTACTTTTTATATATAGTATTTAATTAGTGTTCACTACTTTTGCGTACTCTGTTGTTTTTGTTTACTTTCCTAAAGTCAATGCCTTCCCAGCTTAGGGATTTACAGCTTTGTTACTTGTCACCAGCCCTTGGCCTATGGAAGGCGGGTTTGGGGTAGTCACAACATGATCCCCGAGGACGGGTCATTACACATCCATCTCCTTAAAATATTATTAAAAAATGATTACATAATAAAAATATTTCCTTCCATGAACTAACATGATATTATTTTAATTTCATAACATACACTTATCTCCACTTCTATCAAATGGGAAACAAATCCATCGTTTGAGTGTACAACGGACTAACCCATGTCGACGCATGTTAATCGTTTTCCATGGTAACCTCTAATTGATATTTATAAATGGATTTAGAGTATATAACTTCCATTTATAACATAAAGATTGTTTTATTTAATTTTATGAACCATCCCAATGGGACTCACCTAGCTATCATATAGCTAACACACAACTACCCCAAACTAGCCTTCATAAGGAATGGGATTGCATGAAGCACTGACAGTCCTAAAAAATATGGTATAATTTTGTATAATATACGTCTATAAATTCACTTTAGTTCATGTCATTCATGGACCCATTGGAATAGTAGGAGTACATTTTTCCATAGCTGGGCCGTGATATGGAGATCCCCTTTCTGCATACTTTTGGTTACTTTGGTTGAGAATATATATATATATATATATATATATATATATTAGTTTTTATTACTCTATTTATATAGATTTATATTTCTAATCCTATAAGGTCACTTATTTCACACCATATATTTTTTGAGTGCCTTACTGGGTATATATATAGTCACCCTTGCATAGGATATTCACGCCTGTGTCGTGTCTTATACAGATGAGTGCCACATATTGATGGATACCTAGCTCAGGCATATACGTCTAGAAGTATCTATATAGAATTATATCTGTGGAGTACCATATATTTCCTTAGAAATTAAAATCCAACCAAAAAACTTTTATCCTTCCATGATGACGATCTAGATGCTCTAAAATTTGAATTTTATGCAGGCCTAAGGGGTAGTACTCTTCACCAAATAGCTGATGGAAATAAGACCATGAACATGTTGAATTATCAAGTTTTGTAATGTCAAAAATACACTACCAACTAGATAAATCATGGAAATGGTTAGCTACTAATGCAACAATGTGATTAGTAATTTTTTAGATAATCATGAAATGATGGATAACTGACTCTAGAGAATCCCCAATTTCATGGTGATCTAGATCACCATGAAACCTCATTGACCACTAACATTGAGAATCAAATATTGAACAAATCCTTCATGAACCCTCAACCTAATCTATTGTGACCATAAATTACTAAATCTGTTTGGGGGAGATTACTTGTCATCATAGAGAAAATATATCTTGTGATGGCCCTTGAATTGATAGCTTATCACTCATCATATCATTATCGTGATCCAACACTGGTATCCTACATTGATATATACAAAGAGGCATCCTAAATTTTCAATCTAGATGTAATACAGTTATATGTACATATATACATATATTGGTATATGACTCGTGAGGAATAGATAAAGACTTAATCCTATACAATGGAGGTACGGATGATCTCTACAACCAATGTATCGTACTTTTGAGTCTACTTGTAGGTATTTGAAGTCATGGTGAATGGATATATCATATGCTACCCCAAAACAATGTTCATGGGAATGAGAGCTACACTCATAGACATAACATCATTGACCCAGGTCATATCTAATCCTTACAAGGGGTAATGACTCCATACATTGTCTTAAGGTAAAAATTCCCTCTCATTACAACATATCATGACCCGACCCACCGGGGTGACCTGGCCAGAGGATATCTGAGGCACAACTACCCAAAAAACTCCCCCATTGGAATGTTGAAGTATAAAACCCTATAAATTAATAAAAAATACTAGAGGACATTTCCTAATGTACATGAATACAAGAACATAATGATATCTATACTTTAGTACTATGGAATAACGAATGAAAAAAATTGTATTGTCTAGATTATCAAGAATGTATGTACCAACCTATATTGAATACCAGAGTATGATAGTGCAATCTAAAGAGGATATGGGATAATAGTCCAACTAGAATGATGTCATAACCTTATATTAAATTTTAATGTAAATTCAATGATAACAATTCTCTAGATCTCCAATTCCTAACCACCAACAATGTAAAATGAGTCTAGATAACCACAATCACCTATATAATCATCACTGACATGTTTTTCATCGGTATAAGACCCATAAATCGTTGGAAAATACCATGAATGGGTGAATATACATATATCACATATTATGCCATGAAAGATGAAGGCGGGGTCAATGAGAGGCAGGATATATGAAGAAAAATAAAACCATAAAAATAGATGTAGAAAAATTGAACAATATGTATATATATGTGTTCTCAAAAAATAATACAAAACTAGAGGGAAATGGGATATCTGTCTCATTCCCCATCCAAGTAAAAGTGATTTCAATCAGATATCAGTAGTCCATCAATGATTCCAAACGTCTCTCGTCTCTATCCAAACAAGTATCCATGTGGAGTCACACCTCTCCACTGTGCAGTATAGTGAAGGGATAAATCTATAATTTAAGGACTCATGCCCTGATACAAACGGAGGGTGCCTCTCAATGGGTAGATAGAAAACCCATTTCCTAACTCCAAAATAGTGGTTTACTCTATAAAATGATCAATGTACCATTCTATAATACGTTTTGAGGTTTCCACTCAGATATATATCAGAGGATTCCTTACATTACTCTATAGGAGTGTACCACTATGTAGATAGTGGTATCATGTACTATCCTAGTACTAGGGTTTCACTCTAATGGTTAATAGTGGGCCCATACCCAATCCTTTTAGGAGGGAATCAATCTAATGGCCAATGATTGATACCATGTCTCAATAAGAGGTTATCACTCTAATTTTTTAAGACCCATATCATAAAAGAATTTGAAGGTTCCACTCTAACGGTTGGAGAACCATGACCTTTATCCACTGGAGGGAAACACTCTGAAGGAAATATAGTGGATACATTTACTTTTCCCTATAAGAGGGTGCCACACTAATGTACCGGATGATCCATCCTGATCACTTAAATCAACCTAAATCACCTAAAGAAGCATCACAGACAAAACATCTTGCATTGTATGAAAAAAAAATACAACTGATAAATTAAAATTTGATTGATAAAATATAAATCAAGAAAAGATGCATGTGGTAAAAAATATATGTCCTAAAAAAATTAGAGGTAGAAGATTCTTAAAAATATGGGTTTATGACCAATATGGGGACCCACACAACATGTGGTCCCACCCTACTACATATTCATAACCCTACTGATACATAGATCATTTCCCATTTTTTTCCTACATAACGTGTAAAGGAACTACACAACATGTCTTATCCCCCTTGTGTCCCTCTCATATTCATAGCCATAGCTTTGTAAACATGTATGTTCCCATGTAATATTATACATGGTGTGTCCTCCCACACATGGTACTACAGGTTTACTTTAGTCCATATCAGTGTACCATGTATATGGTGTGTTCCAAGAAATGGGTAGGTCCGTGTACTCCCATAGTGGACATGAGACCTCATCACCTAGTCACACAACATGTTGGTGTCCCATAGGGTGTTTGATATTTAACTCTCACAAAAAACCCTATCTCTTGTTTCCATGTGGATATATATCGTGTGTTTATCTATCTAATAGGATTGTATTTAGGTTTTTTATAGAATCCCCAATCTAATATCTGTCAACCAATCCTTACTTTTCCAACCCAAAATCATGCAAATATACCACCCAAAATCAGATTAAATCACCGTTAGTCATCTTTTACAATAGTCTATTGGTTTGAAAATGGAATCCGGATCATGCTAATGACCGAAGGTCACGTGTGATGCCTCCAGGTTCCTCGCCAAACCTCTAAATCCATGGTGGAATCAACAATATCCCAGAATAAATCTGATTCCACACCGTATTCATCAAAACATTTGTCACATGTGACTCTTCCAAAGATCTAGTGGACTGATAATGCATGATCCCGATCGAAAATATAGAACATTATCCTAGTAAGACAATCAACGATGAATGTGATGAAAAATTAGGGTAAAATGAAAAAAATAGGGAACAATAATCATTTGAAAAGAATTAATGTCAACAGAATTAAAATTTGGTATTTATGGTATGTGAAACATGGAACATTAAAGATTACTAGAAAAAATAAATAAATCTGATATGTGGGTTCATGAAATGGCTCAAATCTGATACATATTAATGAAATTTGAATCATCATGGTCAAGAATTTAAATTAATTGGGTGGAAATTAACATGTGAAAATTCATAACAAAAGATTGGATATTTCATTTGTGAAAATAATACTCACTAATGAAGGATGAGGACATGCAATATTTGATGCACCTCAATTCACCTATATCTCGAGGATCAATATCAATTGATCACAATTCGCCAATGAATTGTGGTAAAACACTCCCTTCAATGATCCCAGGGATATGTGGCTAACCATAAAGATATTTTATAATATATATATATATGGTGGCTTTAATATTTTATTTTTATAATTAATAAATAAATAAATGAAATCATTTTTTTAAAACGCACCTTCCTACAGTTGGTTGGTTTAAAACCTAAACCAGCCATAGTTAGGTCACTCAATTCATAAACCTCACACTACAGACCAAAATTTGTACCCCAAAATTCAATCTGATTCACTTCTAATTATTTAACCTATTTTTCTTCAAAATTTTGCACACGCAATATAATATATATTTAATTTTTTAATAAATGTTTTTGGGGCCCACTGAGCCTCCAAATCAAGAATCAACTCTGCGTTTGTTTTAGAAAATATTTTATATATATATATTGCAGTATTTCATGGAAAAAAGATTGTCACTTCATGTAATTATGATATCATATTTAATTTTCCACTTTCTGTTCATGTCACTATATGACAATGTCATTCGTTTTTATGGTGGACTATAACCTCACAAACGATGTGATTTGTTTTTCATTAACTCATTTCATTGGAGGATATTCCGAAAAGGATAAACAACATATGCGTCATATATGAATTAATTATTATATTCATAATATACATATCATTTTGAAATTATAATATATGATTTACTTTTCACCTTTCAATTTACTGATAAATGATAACATCGTTCATGTGTACGTGTAGACTACAGCCTCCTTTAACTGGTTTGAATTTTTCATCATCAAAACACATGTATTATATATATAAGTATATTTAATTAGAATAATGGTATTTATGATATGATGGTCCTTATGGAATGACAGAATGATTATAATCATTTTTCCACAATGATCATTGTAAATGTTACTCATTCGAATATATGACTTACCATCTCGACGATTTAACATAGTTTATTTTTCTTAAAATGCATACATAACAGTTTTAAAAATTATAACGGATGTAAAAATATGATAAATATTTAATTATTTTTATTTTGGAGATAATTTAATAATTACCTCTATGACTATGATCAGCACACCAATTTTGATTTTTCCATTTATACACATGATATATTCTTTTGTTAATTCTCACATCAATGTTATGATCATTGTAAGGGTTTCTTATCTCAAGTTGTCTTATTTAGGGATCATGTTATTTTATACACCAATATTCTTTTGATTAGCGGAATATAATTCCCCTATTATATTTTATATCATGAATATACTTTTTTTCAAGATATTTAATGTCTCATTTTATGTCATTCGTTAATGTGGATCATAATTGAAAATATTCGAATGTGGAAAATGATTTATGTTACAATTTACTTTTTCATGACTGATAGTGTTAGAAGATCTATTAAATGAAATTATTTTATAATTATATTATATTTAAATTAAATTTCATATCATATAATTTCTCAATATATTTTTGTTTAATAGTATAATTTTCTTATATTTCTCACAGAAAATGGTTGAAAACATGTTTTAAAAAATGTGATATTTAAATCATGTCATTTAAAAATCCATATTCTTTTAATTATATGATTTCTAAAAAATAATATATGAATATATTTAGCATTCTTCTATCATTATTAAAAGTAAATTTTACACACGATTTACTATTTTGATCATTTTTATAATGAATATTCCTATCATTTTCTGAATAAGGAACATTATGAATTTTACAATTTTTTTTGAAAGGAATGATAATTTTAATGTACTCAGAATGAATATGATTTTACACAATCAAGAATACTGAATGAATTAGGTAATAAATTTTCGTATCAATTGATATTTTTAATTAAAATCTTTTTCAAAATATATTATAAATTTTGTTGATCTGAAAAGTGAATTTCAATGGGAAAAGGTTAATTTCCACATAATGATTTAATAATATTTTAATGGTATTTCCAATCATCAATATCAAAAATCTTGATGTTATTGATGCTTCAACTAGGATATTTTTTAGACATATAATCCTCATTATATATAGAGAAGTATTACGATTGTTTGAATGATATTGTCATGGAACCCATTTCATTTCCATGTGTTGATAAAGTGATGAATATAATTATGGTTATTTTATGAGTTTTATAAAGTAATGTAGTAAATATTTATATTATTCATGATAAAATTCATTGAAATTTGTTATTATGATGGGAGGTTTCAATATAAACCATTTATAGGTGGTTATTTATTAAACAAAGGATGGATGGTTTTTTATTAACTGAGGATGAGTAGTTACATTAAAAACTAAAGATGGTTGGGATTATTATATACCACTAAATGATTAAAGTTCCTAGACATTTATCTTAGCTGTATTTTTAAATGCATTTTTAAGAGTGATATAATGATATTGTTCAATGATACTAATATATTTTTATTTTTATTTTTAAGTGTTTTCATGTTTCATTTGTTCATAATTCACATCAAATTAAACATTGTTACTTAATCACAGTCCTCTTATCTTTGTAAAACCCATAACTCGTTTTTGAGGTTTGATGATACATTTATAGATTTGTATGATTTCTATAATAAAATTCTTATACACTTTTATTATGTAATCATAGACTTATGATAATCTAAATGATAGAATTGGTAATCATTTTTTATGTTTTATCTTTTCCATTATGTAAATTTCAGATCACCATTTTTATATTTTCATTAAACTATAATATGAAAAATAATGTTTGTTGAATTTTTTTTAAAGGATTATAATATTTTGAATTTTGGTGATATGTTAGTAATTTATTATGGAATATGGATATATGAATATAGTGGTAGATGTTATGGATATTTCTAGACAATATATTAATGAATCCATTTTTTTAAGAGTTTAAAACATTACTATAAAATTCTAAACAAAAGGTATCATTGGGTTTATTTGTGATCAAATTTTTAATTTGTATGTTTTATGTTTTAGTAGAAACTAATTGTGACATATTTATCAGTATCAAATCCAGAGAAGTGATGATACTGTTTTTATCACGTGATTCTAGAGTACTGGTTTGAGGTTGTTATTTTTAGTAAAGTAGAAATATTTAGATACATTTAGATATTATGATGTTATCAAATTAGTTAATATAATGAGTTATGGTTTTCGTAATGGGTTTAGAAGATTAATTTTGACCAACTGTTCAGAGTCATCAACACCACTTCGATGTTTTCAGTGATGATACCTTAAATTGATTAATGACATTTTTGGACACGTTTTCTTGTGTTGAAATGTATATAATTATTTTATTAATGTGAATTTGACACTTAAATTTTGTGGAAAAATTATTAAGGTATTGAAAAAATTAGTGTTTAATATTTTAGATATTATGGTAGTTATGTTGACACATATGTTTTCATATAGATGTCAATGAGATTGAATATATTTATGGTGACAATGTGATTAATGTTATTTAAGAAGATCCTTAGATTATTTTTTATGAAATTTCCACAAAGTAATGAGACAAAAAAGGAGCTTAACACACTCATTAATGTTTAGGTAATTGAGGTTATTATAGATATTAGGGTATTTATTTATGGAAGGATTTAGTCTAATATTTGGGTAGTAATATTTTATTTTTTAGATTAGAATATTTTCTAATCATATGATTTATTATTAATTTTGGAGATTATATTACATGGTGTTAACTATATCTCTTTTGGATAATGAATAAATAAAGGACGAAATATTATTATCCCAATTATGGTTATATGATCTTTCAAAAAAGGATTTTAGAGCTCCATGAATGAAAAATTTAGCACGAATACTGATAATTTGTTGCAAATGATTATATTGTGGTTGAAATACATTAATGTATGAAATTAATATTATTATGAAAGTATATTTATTTTTTAATTAATTTTCAAGATGTTAGAAAACACCTTAACTATGTGAAAACTATTTAGATCTAAAAATGTTTGTCTTTAAATTGATGGCATCTTCTCTCTTAAAATAACGATACCTCATAAATGAAACTTATTTTAGAATCATTATTATTACATCCCACCAATGTTTCCCTTATGTGGAACCTAGTTTTATTATTTCAAATGAAATTCATACATCATTTTTATACTCTCATAGAGAATGTTTTATTATCCATTTTGTATATTGTGGATTGGTAATAATGGAAAATTAAAATATATAACATTTTATTACTGAGTTAAAAAATTAAGGACATAATTTATTAAATGGTGGCATGATATGACACACCAATTTTTTGAATAATAACAATATTTTTTATTGCGTATTCGATACAGAACATCCAGCTTAAGCGGCCCACGATATATATGACCATTATAACCTAGCCATTAAAATGGAAGGTTTGAATAATTTGAACAAATATATGTCACATATATATATATATATATATTTCATAATATATATACAATTATTGATAAAATATTTATAAATAATAAATCAATTTTTAGTAATGTAATTTCAAATTTCAAAAAACATTTTGAACAAAATTGATTTTTATTAGTTTTTATTAGAAAATATTATAAGTAATTTATAGATACATTATATTTTTTTTTTCAAAATTAGAATATTTTTTACATTGTAATATCAAAATTAAATTTGGGTAATTTTTATTATTGTTTAGAAAATATTTATTTATTAGTAAATAGAGATAAATATAGATATTGGTAAAATTGTAATTTTTACAATAAATTAATTAATTTAAAAGACCAATAATGATATTAATTTAATTTATGTAATTAAAATTTCAATTATTTATATTTAATTCAATAATCTATATTTTAATAATCATTATAATGGAATTTATTATAAGTTATTTTTTGGGATTAAAAAATATTTTCTATGAAATCTATGTTAACATTTATAATCCCTATATTTTAAAAATAATTAATATAACCCACAACGTGGAAGGATTTACATGAATTCAATATATTATATATTAAAAATTATTAATTTAAATTCATATAATTATTATTAATAGACATATGGTTAAAATAAATTAATCTTATAGTTGGAAAAAAAATTTAAAAACACATTTTTTCATCGTGCTACATGTTTTATTCTAAATTGAATTATTTAAATTATATGATTTTAACTTTGATAAATTGATTCCAAATTTTAAATGAAAATAATTTATACAATATAATAATATATTCTTAATTCATGGAAATAATCAATAGTGACAACTGTAAAAATATTTTACTAGGATTTAGGTGAAAACAAGATTAACGGGGTGGTTCATCTAAAAAGATAAGTATTTAAATGTAATATATACTATTATAAAATATATTAGATTGAAAAAATTGACAATATATAATTTAAATCAAGATATGTTTAAATTTTTAATCTTTTGTACATGTTAAATTCTTTGGTACACAATTTCAATTCATATAAAATTGAACTATAACCTCTCCCCCACATATAAAAGGCCACCACTCTCCTCTCCTATTAAAAAAATAAAAATAGTTTATTTGTAAAATATCTAGCTAAATACATTAATTAAATCCCTATCAACATCACATATCCCTTTTTTATAAGAATAAAATATAGTCAAGCTTTAGGTATTGTCCTATAATTGTGGTTTGGAGAAGTTTTATCTTTCTTAGTCTACCGTTTTGGAATTGATTCTTCATCCAAATAATTAAATTATTCCTTAAAAATAAAGATAAATTTAAAAAATAATTATAAATATAATGATATTTTAATTAAGTTTGTTTAATATCCTACATCAATATCCTCATACATCAAATGGTAATTGAATCCATCATTTTTGTGTATGGAGGAATACCGACTACCGAACCGATATAATTCATTTTCCATCATCAGCTCTCATGGATTTATATATTGAGAGATTAAAATTATATATATGATTATTATATGATATGTATAATTATGTAATAATGATATCAAATATACCTTCTTACATTCCAATCTATGGGGGATGTGATAACATTAATTGTGTGTACAACATACTACCGCCTAATGAAACGATGTGATTTGATTTTCAGAAATGCATTTCATGGAAGTTAATATGTATAAAGTTTGAGAATATATATTCTTTATAAGAAATAATTAAAATATCAATGACATATTTATCATTATTAACTGATAATATTTTATGTAATTTTTACATTTCAATTACATGATAAATGATAATATGGTTCATGAGTTTGTGTGGACTACAGCCTTAATGAAGTGATGTGATTAATTTTTTCATCACCAGATCACATGAATGATATATTAAAATATATTAAAAATATATTATTTTTTATATCATTTTCATTAATAGATGATAAAATAATTATTAAATTATTTCAATAATGATCATTGAAAAATAGAGATGTTACTCAAGTTTATATATGACTTACTATCTCGTGGATTATAATGTACTTCATTTTCATAGCAAATGTTAATGATTTAATTTAAAAGTACAATTATTTTACAAAAATAATTATTTTTTCATGTTTATTATATCAGATATGAAATAATAATTAATACATTATCCATGGTCAACACAGTGAATCCATTTTGAAATAATGAACGGAACATCCTCAAAACACTAGATATGCACATAACTTATTATGTTTATAAATATATCATTTTAATAAATAAAACAATGATTTTGGTATAAAATATTAAACTGATTAATGATTGTTAAGAAATAAAATGGTTTATATAAGAATAATATAATGGAGTTTAAGGACATACAAGGAATTTCTGGACATAAGGTAAGGGACTCAATCTCAACCTTCCTTCATTTTGGAATATTTTGATGTTATGAACCAAATTTCATTTTTTGGTGAATATAATAACCCTTTAATGTGTAATATCATTAATAATTAATACATCATTGTATTTTATTCTTTAATTTGAATTATTTCATCCCAGGGGATATTAGTTGAAAGTAAACAACAGGTAAAAAAAATTTACAACTTAATTTAAATTTATTGGGTTATATTACATAGTTGTTATATTAGATATTATAGGATTATATTTGTAATGTAATTTTCTTATCCTATGTTTAATTATAAATTATTTACATTTTATTTAAATTTGATACAAATGATATATTTTTTAATTAATTTATAATGACATATTATGATCGTTGTAACTCCTATTGTACTTTATTTTTTTAATTTTTGATATATGTTATCTTATACACCATAATTTTTTACGAGGTGTATATACTGAAAATTTCATATTTTTTATAATTAATCTATTTATGTTCCTGATATTGACTTTTTAATTTTATTTTTTCTTTCATGGGGATTATCATTTAAAATTTACCAAATTTGAATAATATTTACGTTATAAAATCTTTTTTCAGATTATTTATGACATAATTTAAATTGAATTATATTATATGATCATTGTATAATTATTCCATTTAATTTTACTCTCCTATGATTATTCATGATATTTTTAACTATTTATGAAATAGACCTCTCTTTGGTATGTAAAAAAGTTGAATAAATATTTTTATGAAATCTTACTTCATTTTTATCCATAGCTGAATGACCTTTCCTTTCCCAAACAATGTTTTCCAAAAATGTTTCCAAAAATAAATGTATCATTATAAAATGATTTATAAAATAATTTTTAGTATTGGTTTATTATTTAATTTTTTAGAAGAACTCTTCCATACATTTTCCGAACTAGGTACTTCTTCACATCAAACTAAAATGTTAATGGAATCATTATTTTAACATACTCGACAAAAAACTGATTCCTCCATCATGAACTATGAATGTTCTAATGAATATTTTAGTATGACTAAAATATTATTTAAAATGAAAATAATTTTCACATTTTTTTAATATGTATTTTGAAAAGTCAAATTTCTAATTGAAAAGGTCATTTATGACAAGATAGTTTATAAAGAACTATTTTTGGTATTTCCACACAAAAAAATAATCCAACCACGATGTATACCATTTAATAATGTGGATATTATTTAATTAAATCATAGTCATTCTATAATGGGATTAATTATTCTTGTTTGAGTGACATTTTCATAGAAATTTTTTTTCCATGGGATAAGAAAATTATGAATGAAATAAAGGTTATTTTATTTGTTTTTTGATACAATGTATGTTTTATGTACATTTGTAATGATGATATTCATTAAAATTGTTTATAATGATTGGTGTATCTGTTATAAACGTGGGATGGGTGGTTACAATATAACCCAAATACACATGGTTACATTATTTACCAAATATGTGTAGTTATGTTGTAATCGATGCATAGATGGGTTCAATAAAGCTCTCTAATACATTACATTATCTAGAGTTGAATGTAGAAAATATTGATTATTCCATTTATAAGTGTGATATAAAGATAATTTTCTATGACACTGAAATATTTTCCTTTTTATTTCTATTGGTGTTTGATATTTTCTATTATCATGATTAACGTCACATGGCTCATGATTACAGAATTCTATGATTAATTTCTTTATTAAATCATTATATAAGTTTCATGATTGATGGTCAAGGTATTAGTTGGTTTGATTTATAATATGTTATTCTCAAACACATTGATAATTTCATCATACCATTATGATTTTCATATTTTCACTTATGAAAATCAATTGTTAACGTATATGTTTACCCTTACTATGAATTTGACCTCATTGTTATCAAAATTACTTTTAAATATCTTATGAAGAATGATGTGTAATTATTAAGTTCATGATATGTTTCAATTTTGAAATGTTTTTTATAAGATTCTAAAGACATAATATTTAATATCAAATGATGGATATAACGGGAGATGACGATGATCAATATTTACTAGTTATTTATGAATCCACGTTGATAGTAGTTTATCTTATTTCACTAAAACATTAAACCTAAAAGTTCATTGGGTGTTTATTTAATCCATTGTTTCCACTGTATATTGTATGTTTTTTATGAAAATATTGGGGTCACATTTAGCAGAATCGAAGAAAAAATCTAAATGATTGTGTTTTTAACAAAATATTTTCATATTGAGCTTTATGGGTATAATACTTGATCTTTGATGTCATTATTTCTTTACCAACATGACCATGGTCTAATATAGTTTATTTTTACTTTACGTATACACTAGTCAACTGTTAAATTTGGAGAACTGATATTTCTAATAATAAATATTGATGCATAAAGGAGGTGTCTATAACTGGTCCCATCCATCACATTATATTAATTCCATTAATCATATATTTAATGAAAAATTTTATTCATAAAAAATATTTCATATCAACAAAAATATGTATATTGAAATGAATATAAATTTATCAAATTATCCCAAGGCAATTGAATAAAAATTTATAGTAAAAACACTAATGTAGAAATCTATACAGCTAATGAAATAACTATATCCATGATTTTGAATATGAATATTTAAAAGAACTATTATTTCATTTCATGAAAATATATTGAATGATTCCTGAGAAAATAAAGGACCAAAAAATATTCAAGTTATTAATAATGAGAATCAAAAAGAATATTGTATAATAAAATAAATTATCTTAAGGAATAAATTAAAATTGAGATGAAACATTTAAAATAAATGTTTACAATGCCTTTCATTTTCAATGTAATTGATATCATTTAGAAAAATATAAATGTAATATAATAGTTTTGGAAATGTGAGAATCTATTAACAATATTGATGTTAAACTGACATTAGTTTTGAATTTTTATTATGAAATTTGAAAACAACATTTTTATTAAAATATATGATATATTCCATCAAAAAAAATAAAAACTATATTATAATTTAAAAAATAAATAAAAATTATTTTATTAATATAAATAACTTTTTAAAAATAATTTACAAAATAAATTTCATTTAAGAAAACTATACCTGATAAAATATTTAAATAAGATCATTTTTTATTTTAAATTTTACCTTGATTCAAGTTCAAAAGAGAGGAAATGTCAGAAGAAAATATAATAACTCATTAAATATAAATATGATAATATAATTTTTGGATATTAAGAAGGAAACATTATAATATTTCTTTAATCAATATATAATGAATTCCAAAATAAAAAGAGATTATTAAATTGTTCCTTAACTCTTTATATACTGTAAAATGATATTTAAACACCTTGAAAGAATAAACATAAATGAAAATTATAATCATCATGATTAAATATTGATCCATGTAATATATATCAAATGATTATTATATATATCATGAACTCACCATCGATAGGTTCCCCTCCTGACACAATAATAAATAGAGATAGAATAGGTCCCTCAAAATATGATTAAAAAAATAGGAAAAATAAATCCTAAGTAACTCCATGATTGAATATTTAGAGAAAGCAAAACCATCACTAAATTTATTGAAAATTAAAACATTTATATATAAGATCCCCCAAATAAATACCCAAAATAAGGGATATGGTAGAAAACATAATGACATATCTAATTCCTGAGTATTATGACCGACAGAGTCCTATTAAATGTCAAATAAAAATTATATATATATATATATGGTGATAATATAATTATACTCAATAGATACTTACAAATTTGCCTCATTCACATGTGAAAGAATCATAGTAAAGCCCTATGGAGGAAACATAGAACCAACAACACCTACACAAAATAACTAACAAATCCCATCCTCACTAAGACATTCAAACCAATCAAAAAAATACTAGTATAACAAAATAAAAAGAACCTTATAAATGAATGGATATCATACACCAATTTCCCAATAATTTTTCACTCCCACCCCCCAACTTCATACTTCCTTGAACTCCCATATCGTCCCTTTATCCAAAAATTCAAAACACCCCACATGAAACTGGTCTTCAATTCACATATCACCAAATGATCATATGACTATCACATCGAATCATTCCAGAGCACACCTAGGTCATCACATCACATCATGATCAAAGACACCTATTAAATTACATGACATCACAAGACTAACCAAAATAGTATGCTATCATGAACATGAACTAAATCAACATTATTCCCTTATCATATCATGCTTGACCCACATTATATGTTGTCTAATCACAAAACATCAAAAAAAACATTCCTAATGAAACTTAGGCTATCATATCATATCTAAATGGTGAATTTTTTAATTCAGTAAGTTATACTTGTGTATTTAAACATCCCATTGAAGAGAGAGTGATACATAGTAGGTATCCAACCATCAATCTGCATTACTAGGAGTTTGAGAAAATGAAAAAAAAAGTATTTGGTTGTCTCCCTAAATTTCATGGCATGGATGGGGCGAATAAATAAATCATAAGGAAAAAATATACATATATACTACCACCTACAAGCCCAATCTATAGGATTAAACAGAAACACTAAAGAAATGAAATTATCACCACCTATCCTCTAAAAATTTCCACTTTTATATCCATCTATAAATACCAAACGCCACAAAACAAGGCACAAGATGTATTCCATGTTTTCACATTTTTCCAACTTAATACAATTTAAAATTTCTGTATTCACAACAAAATATTATTCCCCGATTATTTTATTTTATAGCCCATTTATTTCATAAAAAACATAAATTATTTTACCTACACAACCAATTAAATTATTTCAAATCAAAAATCATTCAACCCATAAAATTACCACTCTTAATTACCAAATTAATTCTGATACTTTTAGGGAATATATCACACAAAAAACAACAATATAGAAACATCCTATCATCATTGTGAATACAACCATCTCCACATAACTTCCATTTCACATCCAAATCCATCTACTCGCCACAAACACCACATCACCACCATATTTTATCAAAACCACCTTATATTATGAAAACACAACCCATCTTATATGCATATAGACCAAAACCACACATCACAACCACCCCTCAACCCGACCACAGATTACAAAAAAATCACATTACATTCATTTATATATTTTATATTTATCAAGGAGGATTTTTATATCTTTTCAATTTTTAATGAAATTTAATTCTCACAAAATCTGTATATCCCCTGAGAAATCCTTTTTATTATCTCAGCATATGTGGTTAGACAATTTGCGATTATTATGAAAAATAACACACAATTATATTTTCATCACCATAATAATTATAAGGTTGGAAAATCCCTTAAAACCATTATTTTATGTAGGTAATTTATTCTATATAATCAAAATATCAATATTAAAATCAAAGTTATAAAAACATGTGAATCATTCACATTCCACATTAAATTCATATTAAATAAGTTAATAATATTACTTAATATTGATGAAAACTATCATTCCATGGTCTAAAAATAAGACTCATATCATATGATACACAAGGTGATAAAATAATGATCCCCTACACAAAAAGAATATTTATGATCCATTGCATAAGTTTGGAACAAGAGGAAGGCCACATCCAAACACCACAATGAAGGAGTGACCATTAGCATCATATAGCACAACAAATACATCATCCTATTACAAAAACATCATAAAAATGTATATTTCCTTTAGGGAAACATCTCTAAGATATGAAACAAGGAGGAAAAAAATTAGGAGTGGAGAAATATTATATAGAACCACAAATGATTGATCTATATGTTAGGGGGTTTAAATCTACTAAAAGTGGGAAGACAGAAGTAATTGGGACACACATGGATTTCCTAAGAAGCTAAAAAATACATGAATATTGGTTTATTATGATGGGATTCACGTATTTATAACCAAACTGAAAAACATAATACAACAAACATTTCCCTTAGGACCATACCAATGCACTGATAAAAAAATCTAAATTATGGAACCTCACCGATAAGAACAACACATCCCAACTGGTTAATGACCCTTGGCGATGCGAAACTATCCATTATTCATGAATCCTCTGAAATACAGGTGGGGGTGGTAATAAGGCCATGATATAGGAGGATATACTATACTGCAGACACCATCTATTAAGAGGGAAGAAATTCCCCAACCCCCAACTCTAAAATGCAAGATCATAAAGAAACTCACCTTCATGCCTTAGTAGGTTTTCCATGCCACATGGGGTATCATTTTCATATATTTGAAAAACGACCCATTTGAGCCGTATGAGGCAACATGATCCTCTTATTCTGAAGCTAATACCCCATATAGAGTATCACCATGATCTATGACGCAGGAAACCCTCTATCTAAAATCCCATATTTAACCACTCATTTGACTTTACAAAATCATAGATAATTCCTATAGATAACTCTACAAAATGAATTTACAAAAATTAGTGTTTATAAAGTATGTTTTCTTACAAAACAAACCACCTAAACTATTGCCTTCCATGATAATTTGAACTGATCCAATAGAAATAAGGAAATATGTCCAAACAACCACCTCTTAGATAATTCTCAAGGATCATGTTACCACAAAACAAAACTATGATCCAAACTCAGTAACAAAATTAAAACATCAATAAACATCCCACACTACCACATCAATATACTTCTTTACCATCCACCCCATGAGGAACAACACAACACCATTTCGTAGTGTCCAAAACCTTTTCCCATATATATAACCATACCCAAAACTAACTCACCCCCCCATGGTCTATGAAAATGTTCACCATCACTACCGAACAATGGAGAAACAATCACAAAAATCAAGGAATTCTTTATTTAATATAAATATATTATCCACTTTGGGTGGTACTTACTCACGTGCATGGCTTAAATCATATAATTGTATAACCTATATCAATTCAGAATCATTCCCCCTTATTCATTTTTACAAGCCCTATCACCTATCAGATAATCAAGATGGAGGAAATCTCATAAACTATAAATATTCCAATAACACATCATCATGAAAAACAAACCATGAAAAAACAAGACATGCTCAAAACAACAATGGGTAATGACCATGAATCTTTGTCTCATTCTCCCCGGTCCTCTCCCCTAGGCCACCATTCCTCCATAAAACATTAAACAATGGAATTTTCTATCCATATAGAGCCTTCATGAAATTTTCATGTATCTCCACAATCCATTCATTGAACATCACATCAATATGATATCTAACTACACCCATTCATTGGCATGGAAGACATCATGATGATACTGAAAAAAAAACTAAGAGATTTAGGTAACATCATCAATCTAAACTAGTCATGACAGATGTTCCCTCTTACAGTAAAACCTTGCAATTAAGGAAAACAACTCTAAAATACAAATAAATCATGGAATGACCTTACTCCACTAACAAACCTCCAAATACCTATTCAAAAGGAGAATCCAAAAAACACATGGTCTCCAACCTCAAACACTAGGGTCCTTATCCATTGATCAACTTTAGAAATATGTTGGACATTTATTACTTTGACACTGTAAAAAACAAGTTTAACCCTAAATTTTAGGGATTATACAACATCGAGGCCATGATCTAATGAATCCCCAACATTGGTCCAAAATAATGTAGAATGACACAACCTCTTATACAACTCCTCGAATTGAGAAATAATGAACAATCATGGATATAATATATTGAAAGTAAACAAGACCAAAGGATATATATTCTCCCAATATCTTCCATATTCCATGATTAATGTATAAAATATATCCTCTTACATTTTGATAGTACAATTTGTATATCTATTATCTAAAGGAAGAAATTTGGGTTGAGGTACACCTAAGTTCAAAAAGAATTCTTCAAACACATCTATATTAATGAGATAAATAATAATTCATTATTCATGATAATGGTCCTTGAAACTCCATGTAATTTAATTAATACATCTATATACCTCTATGCAAAATAATCCCCAGTGTTTGGCTCCCTGTTCACTAGGAAGTGAGCTGACTTCATCAACTACTACATGATTATAGATTTAAGATGAAAAAATTCCTGTGTTTGGTGTATCTATATAATGGAATACATCAATATGTATTCCCATTTTTTCTCTAATAAATCCTCAAGATCTAAAAAACCTACAATAACATGATTCCAAAACATTACCGACATTAAAACTAAACAATAATTGATAATCTCTACCACTTCATGTTTCATCCCAGGCCTCCAACACTAATTCTTCAATTCAGAAAATACATTGTAAACGTTTTGGTGTACCTATAAAAGTGATCTATGAAATAAATAAAGGAATTAATCATTTATTTCAACAATAATAAACATCCTCTCATGAAACAACAATTGTTTCTAACCATTCTCTGACCATCCCATAAGAGCATCACCATGGACAACTCTATCACACAAAACCACTATCTTTGAGTAATTACAATGAGCCTCCTCCACCTATTCATCATTGAGGAATAAATTTTCATCTAGTACAAAAAAAAATAATCAATTTACCACCCACCTATTTATTTTGAGAGATAATTACTCCTTCATCATATTCTATGTATATATAGAATCTAAAACCGCATCCCTCCATGACTTCCATAACAATTAATTAGCTGTAACATTCTCATTTCCTGTGGTGTAGGAGGTCTTAAATTCATTGTATGGGAAAAAATATTTCCACCTCCACTACCTTAGATGAATTACACTATGTCTAATGTTATAAATCAATATATTGTGGTCATTGAAGTCCAACAACAACTCCACAATGATATAATGTGACCACACAATCATCGTAAACAAAATAACTAGAAACTTTATTTCATGAGAGGAATAGTTGTTATCATGGAGACGTAATATCCTAGACACATGAAAGAATAATAATTTCTACTATATCAAAACAAATCCCAACACAAGATATCAAGTTTTAAAAAACACCTCATACATGACCCTTTCCACTAAGAACTATATAATTGGATTATTAATCAATATCACCTTCATGGACCCAAATGTTTCCAAACAGTATTTTTTTTTAAATATGATCAATATCCTACATTTTAAAATTTGTCAATGAGGCCACAATCCATGAGATGTTTAATTTTAAACATTAATAACATCCCAAATGACCAATAATGTTTCAATCCTCTGCATACTTATTTGGTGATTCCTAATAAAAAAGATTCTCAAAAATTGAATAATCTATAACCACAACAGAAAAATACATCATATTATTAATGAAGTGTACCACTTATGTCCAAAACATGAGCATGGGAAACATTAAATAAACCTACTGGTAAAGAAAAAATGGAGTATATATCTTAGATGATTGAAATCCTAATCCTATGACATCAATTATATTAATATATCATCATTGATCATGGGTTCAAAACTGGTCTATGAATTCATGTAACACATTGTTCATGATCCCCATGAATAAAAAATATTATATTTTTGAAACCGAACAACATGAATAAAATAATGAAGTTCCCATACCTGTATATTGTGGTATCCATTTTTATATCTCCCTCTTTAATCCTTAACTAGTGATACCCATATAATAGCTCAACCTTAGAAAACCAACTAGTTCCCCTCAGCTAGTCAAAAAGATCGAAAATAATTAGAGGAGGATGATGATTTATGAGTGTAAACTGATTCAACCTATGATATAATATACACAATCTCATACTATCAAAAAAATTCTTGGATAATAACACTAGAGAACCCCACAGACACATACTGGGCTGAATGATAACCATATGCATCAAATAATCAATCTGGATCCTAAGATCACACAACTCCCTAAGTGCCAACTGATAATGACACATTGAAATTAGAGATGCGTCAGGATGCAGATAAATCCAAAAATCAACATTATAACAAATTCATAGTCTAAAAACATCCAAATAAATAAATAATGAAACTCATAAAAACCTATTTGAGTGTCCTCCATCACAGTTTCGACTAATTCTATAAATGACATTGAGAATAATGAATGAAGGGTCTCTACAAATCTCTTTCTCATGTGAGGATTCTAATCCACAATGAAAACCATATACTGTTCAAATAAATATGATAAAACAACACCCTTCATGAAGTAGTTGATAATAAAACATATGGAATATAACCTCTCATGTTTGTAATGATATTTTAAATTTTCATCTTGGAAATAATAGATATCCACATCACTGATGTGGGCTCATAATTAATCAACAACCCTAGCGTACAAATAATATTCTATATTTTTATTGGTATAGTTAACACTTGGTGAATGGGATTCCTCTCTATATCTAACCCTAGAGAATATACTATAGTTGGTATAAAAATGTAGCGAAAAGTTTCTAAAAAAATAAAATCATAGTCAATAGTAGATGATAAACTGATCAAACATTGAATGATAACATTACCTTCTTATGCCACCACCCACACTGCATGAAATTGACCATTCCTATCTCCTTTGCCTCTCTATAGATGAACCCCTCTATGTCTATACATAAGGTAGGGCCTCATAATAACTGGGAAATCCTAATGTCGACCCCTACCAATTTGAACTGGTATCAAGATGGAATAGTCATTCTACCCCAACTATTGAAATGTAATCATTAGAACCTATGGTTGAGTGTGATGTTGAACCTATCCAGCTCTACCAAATATTGAATAATGAACCATTAGGCAATAATTCTGAAAATTTCCTTCATCAAAACCTAGAAAACATCATTAACTAAATTACCTTAGAAATTACAAGAAACCATTTTCCCCAATTATCTAAAAAAGAGGTTGTTATATTCTTCTCCCCATAGGTTGAAACCTCAATGTACCTAGGCTCTAAGACCTACCACTTAACACTCAACAAATCAAAGAACCATTAATGTTCCACTCCAATTGTAAACCTACTCAAAACTCCTTCCACTTGATCACCACTAGCATATTTTGAACCTCAAATTTTATTGGAAACATAAAATGAAATATTTATTAATGGATAAGAGGATCTATGAACTCCCCAACACATCTCGCATGAAAATCTTCACTATAATAATATTCAATGGAAAACATAAAAGGTGTTTGATCTTTATTCATAGATCCCATATAGAGATATTCCCCTTATAACGAGAAAGTAACTCCAACCACTTCAATTTATTTTCGTTGAAGGAAACTATTCTAGAAAGGCATTCTAAATGTCGACCCATGAAACATATTCCTCCTTCCACCCACTAAGATACAAAGTCAATCACGGATGTGGTGCTCTATGCATCTGAATAACTTCGAACATTACCTAGTACTCTACCAATTCATGGATCATTTTTAATGTGATATTAATCTTCACCAACAAACAATCTATCTCTAGATCTAAAAGGAAACTCTCGTACATACTCTAAAAATGTTGGGTAAGAGTAGGAAGCATTTTCTATAAATGTTATTCCTACTCAACTAGACCATCCAGTCAGTGATCAACTACATTTGAATTCAAATAATCTACTACTAGAACAAATTGTGCATAATAACCAAGATACATATTTGGAAGGGAAAAATGATTTCCTAATAACAATAGTATGAAATTTAATTAATATTTATACCATTCATAATAACATCCTATAACAACCCAAATTTTGATAATAACATAATTCCTTCAAAATGAATGAACCTCTCATATTCCTCGTCCCTACATGTGGTTTTATATCACTTGGTCATTCAGTACCCTCATATTCTTTTCATGGGTTCATAGGAATACCTAACATCATGTTTTCTAGCCCGTCATCCCGGTCCTACATCATACACATTGATCAATTGAAATCATCATACCTAAAACCATGCAAGACTCACTTTTCCTCTCTTTAAACTTCATCATATCCTTCATCAGTCACCTCAAATACCACTCTCTCAAGAACTCTACCATCTAAATCTACCACTTATTGGAATTCTATTTGGATAATAAGACAATGAACCATGTGTCCCACATCTAGTAGGACCCTTGGTTGGATATTATCTCCATGGGTATGCAAGTCTAAAAAATGGGTGGTATTACACAAAAAAATGAAATTATTAGATATGAAAACAAATAAGAATTAAAATAAGAAACATAAAAATAATGGAAACAAAAACCATGTAACAATTAGTGTAAAATTAAAACAAATACATACAGATGTCTCCAATTAAATACCCATATGGAATGTTAACTCCACAACACAAAGAATTCTCAAATGCTCGAGCTAGAGATATCAGACTTGGTCCATGAATTCCTAATGATATTTTGATAAAAGATTATATACACATATGGATAGAAAATAATTCTACTCATTAGGGACATACAAAGGTCACTCATACATTTGTGACATATGAATACAAATACACCAATTAAAAAATATCATAACCAATAGTACTTATATAGGTCATCTGACCAATACAATCCATACCAAGGAATAATAAAAAATAATCACACATTTATCATAACATAATAAAAAATTAGATATAAAACATTAAAATATACCTCTTTAAAAAAATATCTTTCATAACATAAAATCATACGAAATTGTGATCCCATCACTTTTTATGTAATGCATCATTCTAAGAACCTCATATAAGATTGGGCATATCTTCATATATCACTAGATGAAACCATGATCATAACATTACATCTATCCTAAAGACTGTAGGGATATAACATCACATTTAACCCAAATAAAATTGATCCAAAACATCACATCTTGACTAAAACTAGAATAGTAGGGTTTTAGGAAAATAAAGGCCATCAACCACATTCAACCCTCCTATCAAGCATGAAACCACATAATTCATCTCCTTATATCTGATCTCGTCAAATCTAATAAAAAATCAATTTGTCCATCACATCACATCATATCCCGATAGTGACATCATGGATTCTATCCATGAAAAACCATGCCTGTAAATAGTGTATATAAGAGAGGGAAAGAAGGAGCATGTGGGTATCCCTCAATCCTCACAATATGGATGTTCAGAAAATAACCACAAATATATTTGGTTATCAAAGAATTATTGTTGAACTGCAAGGGGTTTACATCAAAATTAAAATAAAATAAAATATATATATATATAATCACACATTCCTAAACAATGGGTTCATATCCAAATGAATAACAAACTAATATCATTACAACCTAGCCTCAAAACACTGCCACAACAAATACCACATCTAATTGAACAACACCACACAAATAGACACATGATTTAGATGACATTTCACCCTTTAATTTCATATTAATTCATTTTATAGATTTCTTATTCCCAACCAAATTTAATTCACTAATCACATTTATTTTACAAGTCTTTTAATTTCATATTAAACACCATCCATTTACACCAAATATCTTATTTAATTAATTCATTCAAAATCCATTCATCCTAGGCCATTACCAATCATTATTTACCCATTTATAATGTTAATCCCTATGAAAATTACATAAAACAATACTAAATGATATAAACATATCCTATTATTATTATCAAACCACCAAATTGCACATATCAACCATTTCATAGAAATATCCTCCTCCACATCAGAACATCCACATGACAACCACTTTTCATCATGTCTGACCCAAAGTATAACCACATAACCCATCAAATACTCCCCCACAAAACAAAACAAAAACATATAAAACACCATAAAACTAAACTAATCATCAACACACTATTTATATTTCTTTCATATATAAATTTCGGATTTTGAAGGGTAGATTTTTATCACATTATAGTTCTTATTTATGTTCATTATCACAGAAGTTGTAAATCTCCCATGGAAACCATTTTATTAAATAAATATAAGTTGTTATAAAATCTTTAATTTTGGTGGAGAAAATAAAAAAAAATAATGTTCCAATAAATTTATAATAACATTAAAAAACACATAGTTACGAAAATTTTCATTGTAGCATTTAGCTAATTTAATAAAATTATCAATAAATATATCCTAGCTATAAACACATGTTAATCCATCCCATTTCCCGTTAAATTATAATTAAAGATTAATTATATTGGTTAATCTAAATAACAAACATCTTAACAATAGTAAAAAAAAGAATACCAATATCGCATGATACAATAGGATTGAAATGAAGGATTCCCTACATCATGTGTTTTTTATTCTCCTCAAAATGATGGAGCAAGAAAACGACCATCACTATACACCAAAATTAAGTATATAATATTTACATCCATGAACATAATAACATCATCAAATTATAAAAAATAATCAAAACTGATATTTAGTTTCAAATAAACCTCTCAAAAACATTATATAGGGAGAAAATTAAAAAGGGAGGGGAAAGAGTATACCTAGAAATCCAAATGACTGATCTCCAAATGGATATGATTCAAATACCTTAAAAGGATGATGAAATAGATACATTGGTTGCACTTTGGACAACGAAAAATGAGTGATAAAATAAAGAATTGTTGGGGTCCTTGGGGATTTATGAATTTATACCGATGTTTCAAAGCATAACACCAAGGAATAGCCCTTTGGAATTTGTCATGGTATTATTAAACACAAATGTTCCTAAAATGCACCAACCATCACCATACCATAATAGTGGTATAAAATGACCCTAATGGATTTGTTGATATCTTAGTTTTGTAGATCTTATAAGGGGGAGACCATATTCAATAATGAAACATCATTTCTCAGACCCTAACTATTGAGTGGAGAGCAACACTGCACCTCTGACTCTATAGAGAAAACTGCATGCCAAACTCACCTCCACACTATAATTACATTTACACACACATCAGGGAACCATTTTAGGGAATACAACTATTCCACCCAATATCAAAGTAAAATGTAGCTTGATCCACCTTCATCTCATCAACTATCCCTTAAAACACAACCCTAGGCTCCATGCCAAAAGAGTCCCTCCAACTAAAATATTATATCTGACATATCCTTTTAACCACAAAACTCCATGATATTCCCTATGGAATCAAAAAACACATTAATTTCCCTTTTAATAATAGGCCTACCGATTATGTATGTTACAAAATACATGACATCAGTAGAAATAGGTACATAATATCAAATATGTCCCAATAGAGTGGAAATTTAGATGTAATCTGATACATAATTTAGATTAATGTTATTAAAATCTTATATAATAGTTTTAAACCTATTATTAATTTATATTGGAACCATATTTATCTTTATAATACCATATATGATTCTCTTATAAAATTATATCACTCTTTTATTAATAATATTTCATCATGACCATTGTTTCAAGTGGTGTTTTCGTTATTTTCTCATTTGAATTTTTTAAAGGATGTTCTTGTAATTAAAGTTAGGATAACATTACATCATCTTCGTAATGATATTAATATTATAAATATCACAAAATTTTATTAAAAATATTTATAAAATATGTATTTAAATTTTGAAATAAGAAATGAATTACATAACTAGGCTTAAACTTTAGGCCAAAAAACTACACAATTGACATTGTAATTTACTTAATGGGTGAATGTGTAAAGAATTGAATGATATATTAAATTTCATGAATCAATATTATGCCATAATTATTATATATGTTTATTGGTTCCACAAATTTTATACCCTATGTGGGTCTGTAATAGAAAAAATTACACTAGTTCATGAGATTCTATTATGTTGTACCCAAGAACGATGGTTTTTTTTTCAATTTTATGGAGAATGAAATTGATATATATTATAAAAGAAAAATATTAAAATTTTATTATATTTATGTTAATGGTATTTTTTATTTTATTTATTTATACATTTGTGATTGTGAGAAAAGTATTTGATAAAGAAGAAATCACAGAGTGATGAAAATTACCGTACCGTAGAAAAACATTCTTTGTAAATCATATTAAAGACCCTAGAGATGGTCTTTTAGGAAGAAAAAAAATCATAAAAACAATTATAATTATATCGGGATTGATTTTTTGGGTTTTTCATGTTAAAAAACATGACAGTTGTAAAGAAGTTAGTGGAGGAGGTTCCCTTTTATAATTTAGGTGAGTGGAACACCTGAATATTGTAAACATTTTACAAAAATTTCATGTGAAATTTGTGAAAGTTTGGCTTGAAAAAAAAAATATTACAATAAAATAATTTAAATAAAATTTAACCAACCAATGGGGTTTAGATTGTGTTTTTTACATTAACCCTTATGTTTTTTGATTAAATCCTTACTAATCTAATTTTGACCACAAAGGTTGTAATAAATTATTACAATTTTTATTATTCATTATGATGGGAAATTATGCTTAAAATATTATAAATGATTAATTATAATAATTGAATGTATATATTAATCTATATCAAATTTTATTCATATATGTTTCAAAATATAATTTGAAAATACACCTTCCAAACATGTCGAATAACATCTATTAAAATGTAATATTTCAAGCACAAATGGTTTTTCATTAACTATAAAAACATTAAAAATGAATATATGAATTTAAATTTTTAGATATGGTTATATTATATATAAATTTCATTTAAATAAATCACCATTTAATATTATTTTATTTATTTAAAATGGATATAAAATATGAAATAAAGAACAATTTTTTGAAAAATATATTTTTCTACTACCAAATGGTCCTTTCTTTATTTATATCAATTTTAATGTTAATTAATGGTTTATTAAAAATATTTTAATAAAAAATTATAAATATATTTGAGAATTTTAAAATACGACTTTTTTTATTATTCATAAATTCATATAACTATAAGAAACCTTTAAAAAATCATTATTAGTTTATTTTAGCCATTTAAGTTAAAAATAAATATTCGTGTTATTTAAATAGATTTTTTTACTTGATTTATTATAGGATTCATATTATATTTTAATCATTAAAATATAATATTCACTTTGTTAAATTCATGCTTGGGGGTTACATAATTTTTATGATTATTTCAAGGTAATCCATAACCAAATCCCACTTGAATATACTTAATTCAACAAAATGATAAAAAAATTGTAATATATAGATAATGTTGTAATTATAAATAAAAATAATTTAAATCTGATTTATATTTTTAAATAATAATTTAAACTTCATATTAAATTTCCATAAATATGTATTTGATTACAAAATATGATTTTTGAACATCACATGATTCATATATATTCATAATGGAATAAAAATTATATATTTCATGAAAACATTATTAGTCAAAAACAAAATTACCAATTCAAATAATTATAAATAATTCATTCTAAGATAATTGTGATATGATGAATTTAAAATTGATGTTAGTCTATTCAATTTGGTATTCTGGAATATAAATTTTTAATAAATTATTGAATAAAGGATCATTATATTTTTTAATTTAAAATATGGTTCTAGAATGTAACAATAGCATCTCGGGTATTACACCACCTCAATGAAAAATTTTATAGTGTCTAGTGATTTGGTGTTTTCTGATGTGGAGAAAATCTCTTAACGGTAAAATCAAAAATTGATAAACTTTGATGAAGTTTTTTCTCATGATATGGAAGAGTTACGTTAAGAAACAATTCCTTAAATCTTCACGGAAGATGAGGTTCTAGTGTCATAAGTCCATCATACAAGTAGTTGATAGGATAGAGAAATAGAAAGATATATTTTTCTAGTCATTGTAGAAAATAACCCCATACTAGTTTAATGTGATGATACTCTATCCCATAATGATGTAGTATATGGCATAAATGTTTCAATGGTGGAAAAAAGAAATGTATTTTTAAATTGATTTTGTATACCAAAAGTATTTTTTTTGTTATGTTAGACCCTCTTGTTAAGGTTAATCATATTTGTTGAAAATGCTTATTCATAAGAACTTGAAATCAATGGGAATGTCAGATGTAGTCAGTCTATGACATTTTATAAAGGGTTTAACAATTTTCAATGAATAAACTATAATAAAATCATTCCATCATTAACTATGATAGATCCTCCATTATTCTTCTCCATAATATATATTACCATAGTTATGAAATTTTAAAAATGAATGATCAATAAATTTTTCATAATAATAAATTTCAACATGATTTCTAAAATACACAACCAAAAGGGTTCTAAAATCCCAATTATTACAAAGAATATTAAATTTAATATATATCCATTATGGTTTGATGCATCCATCGAGATCACATCACCTTAATTTTGATAATTCATTATGAAAATTTTGTTTTTTAATTAATGAATATGATCCCTATGACAAAAAATTATTTAGTTTGATTATATTTTTTTAATGGTTTAACATTTTTACAATATAATACTAATTATAAATGAGATAGTTTTCATTCATTCTATTATGTCATAGAGGAAAAATTATTTCCTTATAAAAGACTGTGGTGAATAATATTATATTCTTTGGATCAAGATCATTTATGATAGATCAAATAAGAAAACTGTAGTATATTGATGTAAATGAATTAATGAGGCACTGGTCATAAAATCAATGGATCTATACAATGGGGTATTTTTTATAATGTCACATGGTATCCATTTTTGAAGGAAAATGTTTCATAACAAATAGAAGGAAAGAAAATAATGAGTAGTATTCCATATACAAAGTGACTTGATGTCTGCTGTATACCCTAAAATGTAGCAGTATTTATGGTTCCTATATCTTATGAATGGTTGGATGTTATCAAGAAGACCATGGAGAACAATATTGGAACATTTATGATAATGTTACAATGAATCATGGGATTGTAATGATCATGTTCACATTTTAAAGATGTGACATGGATCTAGTCTTGAAGGGATATGTGAATAATAGTTTTTAGACAGAAAAAAATGATTTGAATTCATATTTGGTATATATATTAATCCTTAATTGGTGAGATATGATTTTTAATAGATAGAAGGATCAAATTTTCCCCGATTTTGTATTACAATCTTTGTTAATTGTAACTTCTGAGTTATCTAACAAATAATTTTAAATAAACAAATTCATGTAAGATCTATAGTAACAACAATAGATGAATCAAATACATTGAGTGTATCCCCATTCAGTATATTTTTTATATGGATCAGGTTAAAATATGAGTACTTTACATGGATTATAATTCATCAAAACATGTTGAATAAATCCATATCTCACTTGTAGCATGAGTATCATGGGAGAGAACTAGGATTTAATGTTGTTAGTAGTTGGACTCATTTCAAGATGGACTCTATAAGAGTTTGTTAACAAGAACAAAACAATTTTTTTAATCTATTACATGAATATTTAAGGACATAAATATGAATAATATCATATTATTAAGTAAGGGTTCATTTTTTACATTAAAGCATTAATATTCCAAAATTATTTTTCACATCAAAATGTTATAACAATTCATTCTATAATGATAACCATTAATGTCTATGATAATAATGAAATGAAGTTTCTATGAATATGTGACATCTATCTAATCGGGAACATCTTTAATTTAGTCATTAAGTGGTGGAGGCACATAATATATTTCTAAATTTTCTATTAACATTCCCAATTGTTAGTTTATATAAGATAACATCATGATGAATACCCATGAAATAGGAATTCCACATGTTGTATGTGACATTTGGTATTACTTTATAGGGAAAAGTGTATTAGTCCATGGACCTAATTGATGAGATTTTGAGAAAATGGGATAATATTACACAACTAACAACTATATTAGGTTTATTGTTTTGTGAAATTAACATATTTAACTTTGGGTTTTTTGACATGTTTCCAAATGAGGATATAAGGATGTTGGAAAAACCTGTCGGTTTCTACTATGAAAGAGGCCTAAGGGGTCACATACATATTGTATCCATAATCTCAATTAAATTTTATTTCAATATAATAGTAGGAAAATATTATTTAAATTTATAAATAATACTAATTATTAAGGTTATGATTATAACATAAATGCAATGACATTCTATTTAAAACTATTCATATAAATGTTTAAAATCAAATAAATTTCTTTTTATGATTTATAGAATATAATATCTATTTATATAATGAATGGATAATAAATTGAAATTTATTTATTTAAAATAAATTCATATTATTTCTACTAAGATAATTTCTTTTTATGATTGATGGAGAATGTTAAATATTCAATTGAAATGATATATTTTATTTAACGATTCAAAAAAATATTTCTTTATGAAATTGTATTTAAATATCTTCATGTTATCACACATTAAGGAAATAAAAATAAAAATAATATATTTATATTCTATTATATTATATTTTCCTAGAATTAACACTTTTATTAAATACAATTAGATAATAACTAATTCTTTAACTTATTATATAAGTCATCATGTATCATTTCAAGTGTTAAATAATTCATTCTTTAGAACATTAAAATATATAGAATTTTCTCATTTCAAAAGAGAAAATTGATTAGAATTATTTTAGGAATAAATTTTGAAGATCAACCTCCTCCCTCTCAATATATATTGTATAATATATGATAATTATCTATTAGAATATAGCCAGGATGAAATCAAGTCATATTAAAAAAAATTGGTTTGGTTCTTCTTCATTAGCTCAGGATGATACAAAAATGATGTTTTGAGGATCATTGAGAATTTAATAATACAACTACATGTATTCAAACTCAGGAGCCATTTTTCAAATAATTTACTAATAAAATTATTTAAAAATTTGATACAGAATATATAATTTCAAGTATTTATAGATTATTTTCATATGATAACCATTGCCTCCCTATATTACCATATTAGTGATCATCCAAAGTAGTTATTTAGATAGTAGATTCTTTTATACTACTCTCCATAACAATTTTTCAATATTCCCCCTTTTTATCATCCAATACCTATTTTTTATTACACTCTATCATGTTTATCCTAGAGTACCGAATTATGTCTCACTAGTTCTATTAAATGATTCAATGTTTATTTTTTCGTTTCATCCTCTAGTTTATTTCATTGATGTCACACTCTATGTTACTTCCATAAAAAATTTTTAACATCGTATTTTGAGAATGTTTTTGTGGTTAGGAATGTGGTTTTCGTGGTGTCCCTAGTGGTATGAACTAGATTTTTCTCCTTCACTATTTTAGTTTTCAATATCCCTTTAATTGATGTTTTTTGTGATTTTCCTTATGATTTTTCCTCACATTGTTAAATGTTTTTGATTTATAGAAGTTATGGATTTTTCTATCTGACTATAAGTGGTGTCTTTATAGGTTCATACTAGGATTTTTTATATGACTGATATTTTTTTGTAGTGATTTATATAAGTAAGTCAGATTATAGGTAATTTGTTTCACTTTTTGGTAGTTTTGATCTGAGGATTTTATGGTCCATGTGAATGAAATATTTGTTTTATTGAAGCCCTAGGTGGTTAATACCTTCATTAGACTCATGGTAATTTACTCTTATTCATGATTGTTCTAATAAAGTGGACTCAAGGTTTTTTTGAGAAGGTAGATTTGGGTTGTCAGTAGTGTTAATGGATTATTTGGAATATCTACTATATTTTTGCTGAGATCTTAATGTGGTAACTTTTATTTTTCTTGTGTTATTCTATAATTAGAGAGATCATATTATGATTATAAGGTTTGTGGTTTTCTAATGTGTGATTTGTCCCCTAGTCGGTCATTAATTTTCATATTGGATTTGTTTCTTAGTTATAGATCATCATTTGTTTTATTATTCTTCTTGATCACTATTCAATTTACATATTTTTTTGATGGTTTATATCTGTCATATATTATGTTTACATGTGATAAAAAGGTATCTATATATGATAAATGAAATTTTTTAATTTGGTTAGTTTTTATTTTCATGGTTGTTTTCCAAATAATGAGTATGATTATAACAATGGATTACCTTAGGGGTTTTGAGTGGGGTTTTTGATAAAAAGGAAACTCAATGGCTTGTATTTTGGGTTATTGATGGTGTGAAATGATTTTTTTCAAGAAAATGAATCATTAGTAGAAATTTGTATTATTAGAAAATATGTGATCCTCATGGTTGAAGCTAAACTAGGAAATAGAAATTTTATTTATTTTTAGTTTGGAATAAATAATATTATTTAGTGGCGTGTGTATTAGGAAGTATTGAAATTGTAGTTCCCTCCCGATTTTGTTCCCACTAAATTATAATTTATACATTAAAAATTAATTTTTTTTTGAATTGTATGGATTGAATAAATAATTTCACCAAATGTAAATTATATTATTTATAAGTTAAATATTTAATATATGTGAAAATATTCTATATTAGAATCTTATAGGGTTTCTACCCTCTAGTTATGAGGATTCATCTATAGAAAATGTTGAAACCAATTATTTGGAATGGGGTCAACAATTTCCATTATTTTTTATTTCATTCATTATATTTAGTGAAATTATGATCTACTATGATTTTTAGTGAACCTCTTAGTCATTAATTTTTTATTTTTCATTGTTTAATCGTTGTGTAACATCTGGTGATCACCATAGCACATTAAATATATTAATATTATTGGTAGAGATATTCGGATGTCATCATAACAATAATAATGGTATTTAAAATTAAAAAATAGTTTTTTTTCTAAATGTTATTCTTATAAGTAGATATAGAGATCAATAATATATGTTTGAATTTTTCTCTAATAACGATTTTATTGAATGCATTCCATCTTGATTCTAATAATTTTTTTATTCAATCATTTTCTATCTTTCGAAATTGCCATTCTAATTCATTATTATTTTTGATCCTCTGTCAACCATAGTCTATATATAGATTCATTGGAAGTGTTGTCCATTCTAATATAATGTAGAACATAAGATTCTAAAAACCCAAATATCATATTTTTATATATGACATCAAGGAATAAAACACAAAATCATCATGTTATTGATCATTATTTAAATGTTAATATATATGATATTTGAGTTTTTTTGGAATGATGTCAACGATGAGTTTATATAAAAACAACTTGTCATTTATTTGTAATATAGAAAATTTATTCTTCTTATTTTAAAAGTTATCATCTAACTACACATATATAAATATGTGATATCTAAGGAATGAGATTATATTTCAACTTTATTATTACAGGTAAGAGATCTATATAATCAATCATCCTCTTATGTTTCTTTTAATTAAATCATTAACACAAATGATGGAGGCATCTATATTATCGTCATAATTAAAATTCTATAATAATTTGTCCCTATAGTGGGGAAAATATATTAGGACTCTAATGAAAGATGAAGACCCTGTAAAAATCAATGGTTATATAGATGGAAGGGAAGTTCAAAATTTCAATGATAGAAATTTACACTCTCAATCCATGTAAAATAAAAATGAAATTTAATAAATAAATAAGGATAACCTACAATAGTAATACATTTTAGTGTGGTTATTAATTTGGGATTATAATATCCTTCATTAAATTCTATTTATTCTAGTTGGTCAGAATTTTAGACAATACTCTACTTTATATAGCTGAAATATCTTCATTTTCCAAACCACTGTTCAAATCAAAAATCATTTAAATTCTTATTAATTACGTTATTTTGATTGGGGAATTATTTGAAGACGTATATGACTCCTATTATTGGGATTATTTCATCAATTCATCTATATAGTTGTACCAATTAAATAATATATTGGTAAAAAAATTATGAATACACCTGTGAAATTGGAGGAATAGCATGTATGAGTTAAAAAACGACATTTAGAGGAATTAAAATGGAATTATCATACAAAACTATTAAAGAAACATATTATAAATGGAGTTATTTAATTTTTATGCCCAATTTCTAATATCATGGGAAATATAATGTAGTTCATGCCATACCTCATCTAATATCTCAGATAGTTTACATTATGGATGTATAAATAATATGGTGATCAATATATTAGTGATATGGTTCCAGAATGTTATTGATTGGATACGATGACAATAGAAAATAAGAAAAAAAAAGAATATCCATGAATATTCTATCATGATATTCTATTAAAAATCAAAACCATACATGGTTTATTCATCTTACAAAATAATATTGTTTATGATATTTGGGTCCAAATTATCCCCATAAAGTAATGTTACAATAGTTGTGTACCATGAATCCAGAATGTTCTATCCAATGATAGATTGAAATTTCTGGAAAAAAAATTTGTAACATTTACTATTGATATAGAAAATCATGAAATATTAATGGTTTGGATTTCATTGAAATGTTTTTAATGAATAAAAATTTAAATTTATGGATGGTTGCATCTTAGTTTTAATTTGTTGGATTACCCGTGTGTGATAAAAATATGAGTAATATTTATTTTTTTGGATTATATTATTTTATAGGTTGGATAATTTCATTGAAAAAAATATGCATCACATTTTGGGCATATACAATAAATGTAATAATTTCTTTTCCACTTCATTAGAATGGTATTGGTTTTATAGTTCACGTATAAATGGTTTTTTACAATTTTATTTAAGAATTTTACTCTAACATATTAATGGGTTTAAAAAATTTATAAAAATATATTTGAAAAAAACAAAATTGGATGTACATAAATTATTAAATAATTAACAAAGTATATTATTTTCATTATATATATATATATAATATTTTCTCAATAACTCAAATAGAAATAAAAATTTCTATAGATTTTATAAAAATAATAAAATCAGTTTGGAATAATGTAATAACAAACTCTATTAACACAACTCCATTAACTATTATTTCCCAAAATATCATCTTAGGAAATTTTAAATGTTCTATAAAATCTTAAAATAATTAATCCCTCTAATTTTTATCTAAGGGTGATCATAATATATTTGTATAACTAAAATCACTGATAAAAAAACATTTTATTTATATCTGATGAAGAATTTTAGTCTATTTAAAATTTATTTATTTATTCTAAATTTAGATAAAAGATATCAATATTGAAATTATAGTGAACCACCACACACACAAACATATATATATATATATTCAAGAAAATATAATTTTGAAATATAATGTTTTTTCATAATCTTGGTTTTCATTTAATTTGAAGGAGAATAAAATGGGGAAATTCTTTAATAATTTTTTAATAGATATAGATTTATATTTTAATAGATTATGGAGGATTAACAAAAATCTTATTAAATAGTAGATAGTTTTTTAATATAATTACTCATTTAATATAATTTTTTGCCAAGAAACTGTAAGAAGAATATTTTTTACATTAGTTTATTGTTTTGGGGAATTGTTAGTAAATTATAATAACCGATAATTGAGAAATAATGGATTTACAGTTTTTTATAAGGGGGATTTCAAATTTATACATAGTAGATTTATTTATACAAAAAAACATTATCTTTATGAAAGATCTCTCTAAATTATTTCCCTCATAATTATGAAACACATGTATCTTCCAATTAAATTCACAATAAACTTATGACCTGAAGAGGACATATTTTTGGAATTCATTCTCTATTTCTAATATACTACTCTGAGTAACTCATCCTATTATATCCCTTAAACTCGATCATTTTTCAAGTAATAACCATTACATTTTATAGGAAAATTAATACAGCTCCTCCACAATTGAATAGATTAACATCTTAAATGGATTATATGTTTTTAAAGATGGATTTGGGTGGATGATATTTATTAAAAACACACTAATTAATATTGATGATGTAAAATCAATGTTTTTTACATAGAATGGTAGCTATAAATCTCTAACTAGATTATTTAACTTTTAAAAAACATATTTAATTTTCTACTATCTGTATCTATTTGAATGTTTTGTATTGTGATATTAAAAAATAATACACACCTCATAAAATTTAAAAACAAACATATTATTAGTTTGGGAAGTTAATTGACTGTGTTCTTAATAGAATATTATATCGGTTAGTGTATTTAAATCTAGTTGACTAAGATGGTGGAATTTTTATAATCCTCTAAATAGGATTTTAAAATATATTTACAATGGTTTTAATTTTAATTTAGACACATATCATAGGAATATATTATTTTAAATTATACCCTCATTTACTAATCCTTTAATTTTATAAACTTTAAGATATTACATAACATTGATTTAATATTTCCTTGACTTAAGAATTAATAAGTTTTTTATAATTGTTGGTTAATTTTTTAGTCATGGTACAACTATTATTTGAAATTTTATAACATGTGATATATAAATAGAGGATAAATAAAAGGTTTTTAAGGATTATTTTGTTCTAGATATGAATTCTTATCATTTTAATTGGAAAAAATTCAACAATTATGAGATGTGACTTAGTTTTAGGTCTCCCTTATTTCATATTAAATTGTTACTATTTTGAAATTTTTAATCTGGAAGTTGTGAACACGTTCTGAGGAAATAGAGAATCAATATGGGGATGATGTATGTAATTGGATGGTATTTTGAGTGTAATGGTTTTGTGTTAGGTATATATAGATTTTTAATTTATTTTATTGGTAAATGATAGGTTATAATTCATAAAGTGATCAATGGGTTTTCTATTAAAGATACTAAAAAAATTAATTATAGATTCAACATTGTCCTTGTAACAAACAACATATAAAATAAATTTAATTATGATTTTAGAATTTTTATGATGAATTGCATGGTTCATTTGTGAATATTGTTCATTTGTGTACCATTTTTAATAGTATTAGGGTTTTTAGGAAAATTTTCATTGCTACCCAAAATGTAGTCTACCATGTGATTACCTTTAGTATCTATGCACAATATGGTTCATGTTACGTAATCCATAATAAAAATTAAAAAATTTTATGGGAAATTAATTATACCTTAATGAATCTATGAAACATAACCTTGAATTCAAACATTTTTTATATTTTGATTTTTCATAGTTCCTTAATTTTTAAATAGTTTGTAATCATTATTTATAGAGAATTGAATCATTGTTTATAAATTTTGTAATATTTTATTGAGTATAAATAAATATATGTTGATTAATTATTAATTTTATTGGTTAGGGTTTATATGGTAACACTATGGATTTTTCAGTTGGGTGTTTATTAAGTTTTTAATACCTCATGATTGCGTGATTATTGACTAATTAAATTAGGATCTCTATAGCATTGGGTTTTGTAAATTAATTTATATTTGTAACATAAAATTATATTTATTAAATATAATATTTATTGGGTATTTTTCCTTTGTTTTTGATATTCTATCAATATAGTTATTCATCCCTATAGTTTTTCTAGATGCGGTTTTATGGTTGTTGATGAGTTAAACTGGATGAGAGAGCTTAATGATCCTTAGATGCTATTATATATTTGAAATAATTAATCATAAAATGTATATATATATATATATATATCTTTTGTATTCATCAATGTCAATTAATAAATATTAAAATTTATTTTATGTTACTACGCGATCTTGATAGGATAAATATGTTTCTAGTTGGTGTCATACCACTGCATCTTCATTATTCGTACTTATGGAGGATTTGGGCGAATTAACTCTGTAATAGGACATTCTTTTTTATAGATTACTTTTGATTTTATTGTAAGAAAATTTTAATGGAAGAAGATGGTTATTTTGTCACTTATATGGTTAATACCTCTTTATTTACCATTTTTTGAAATTTATGTTTCAAAATACATTGAATGAACAATATTTTTTCATCTGTAATTTATTCATTGGTTCCAAAAATCATTAGGCCTAAATAAAATTATAATTTCACATTATTATCCATAGAGGTATTGTTGGCTTGTATTTTCATTTTTATTTTATCAATACTAGTTGGATATGTTACTATAAGATGTATTATTTTGTTGATGAGTGTGTATTTTTGTATTCATGAGTAATACTGGGTATCCCTTTATTGTTGATGTATTTGTTTGGCTATGTAAATCTATACCAATTGTTTTTATGAGTTATTTTTATTGCCTCGTGGGGTTATTTATTCATATATGACAACATAAATTGTGTATACAGGTTTGTCACGTGCCATAAGGTATTTTTAGGATATATTTATACCCTAATTAGATATTTTCAATGACCACTTCTCATGGGAATGGATTCGTTTAATGTTTTCTAGACTATTAGGTTCCAATGTGACTGACACCCAAAAATGGATGGAATGAATCAGTGTATAGAACTCCCTTCATCTTGGTAACTTTTTTCTTATAATTTTACAACCCTAATATATCTGGAGACCATAATTTATAGTTTCACTCATTTCCACATATATTTATGATGATTATTTAGTTGTTGACCCTCTTTTATTTTACATTACTAGATATAGTCAATGATTTTATCAACCCATATTAAAAAATTTATACAATACAAAATATAAATAAGCATGCAACAGAGATAAAATTATTTCACTTGTTTCACCTACACTAGGATAACCAAAAGATCATGCACTTGATAGTGTGTTAATGCACTGGATACCACTAAACATACTATTTAGTTGTGGGTTTATTCTAGGGAACTACTAGAAGAAGGTTCCCTCCCAATAAATTGTGTACGTTCAACTCATCATTTCCCAATGTTCACCCCCTCCATATATATGATTTCTCTCATTTATCTAGATATGAAAAATCCTTTTGAATATAATCCAATGAAATATGTATCACCACTATTATTATTTCACCTAATGATGGATAGTTCTATCTAATACCCAATTTTTACTTCTCTATAGACATTCTATGAACATTTTTTTTATTATTATCCTCACATTAAATGATTCATAATTCAAAAACAAAATTCTAAATCATTTATTCCTTTCAATAAAATTCAATGAGTAGAAATATAACATAATTTTTACATCTAATATTTTTTAAATTCCTATTTCATAATATCCAAGAAGAGTTATATCTATATTATATTTAAAAATATAATCATGTTATTTGGGAATAACCATTTAAACACTAATTAGTAATTTTTTTTAAATTCAGCTGAGACAATTGATATGTTATCATAAACCCCTCACCCAAAATAACACCACCTATTATATATATAGAGAAGGGATATAATTTTATAATAATGGTCAAATATTATAGGCCATATGATAGAGACAAACATAGAGAGTATATTATACATAGAAATTTGATGATTAACCTCTTTGAAAACATCATGAACGATAATTAAAATAAAACCTCCATACAACACCATATACCGATAAATAATGTATCCCAAATACATACATGTAAATGTTTATAACATGGAAATAATAGAAGATAAAAATGTAAAAACTGTAAATCCATGAGAGAGACATTAATCCCAATAAACTCTTAAAAACCTCCACAATCTCATAATGTAGAACTATTTATCCATCCAACACATATGGTCATGAAAAATAGTTTATATATATAAGTAGAGTGTAACTTAAATTCATTGTAGGATCTTATGTTGGCCATATTATGAAAATGATAATGATAACATACTAAATCTATTAGGAAATAGCCATAAACATTACATAATATTGAGTTATGTCGATAATTACCAATGAAGATCTTTTTAGGTTTTGTTGTTTAGGGAATTAAAACATTATTAATTCATAAAAAATCATATTTATACAAAGTGGATAAATCAAAAATAGTTTTCATTTCTTCCACATTAAAAAACTTTTTATGAAATAAACAAGATTTCATTTCTTGATAAAATTATTCTTCACTTCTTATTTTCTCTTTGTCACCCTTATTACATATGGAAAAAATATCAAGAAATGGTATTAGAATAAAAAATAGTAATAAATATAAAATAAGGAATAAAACAATTATTCCATGAATATTTTAAAACCAAGAAATCATTTTTGAAAAATCAAACATCTCACCAATAAAACATAAACTATTTAACATACCTCATGGAATCATAAGATTGCAGTAGAAATTCTTTGAAATCATAAATAATTAAGGTACCTTGTGTAATCGATAACGTATATACATTATTTATTTTAGAGCTAAAAATAGAGTAACATTAAATGTTATATTTGTAATACCCATCATAGTATTTTCTTAAATATCTTTTAGAGAATCCCTAACATTTACCTCTATATTATTAAAAATTCAATTAAAGAGCTATCATGGGTTCACCCATCCACATTATATCACAAAATGACCCGTATACATAAAAAATTCCTATGAACCATAACTTAATCATATACCACAAAATAAAATATCATTTCCCTATTTCAATAACAAGAGATAATTTCAATAAATTTATATAATAAATCCTTTATAAAAAAAATTTCAATACCAAAATACATTAAAAGTTTATATGGTAATTAGTATTGTTTTGAAAAAATTATGGCTATAGAGGAATCAAAATATAAAATAATGGACACAATGTCAAAAAGTTCATTGTCACTATGTACGTTAAAAAAACATTCCATTTGTAATCGAGTAAGATGATTCATAGAATGTTTTTCCTTATAAAAACCATTGAAATTATTTTAATGTCAAAAACTGTTGATTAGGCACTATATAAATGATGGTAGTGTATATTATAAAAATATACCTCGATGAATGAAGATTGAGATGATGTCCATTAACGGGAGTCCAACATGACTCATTCATTATGTATCTTCCTGAATAATTTACATAGGTTAATTTATACTTTCATTAGAACATTTTTCTTGTTTATTATTCCCTTTATATAACTTATTATCATGTTATAAAAATTACATTATTATTTATGTTCATATCCATTGTTTTGTTGTTATTCAATACTTGAATCAAAAATGAACTTTTTGATGATGTAAATTGTCCATGTGGTCATTATTCCATGATCTACAGAATAATATTCATGACATAGTCGTCTAATTTATAAATTAATTATACTATATTTTATGAACCCTTTAATTAGGTTTATTGAAAATGTATAACATTATACTCACAGAGATGGTAGGTCGTAAATATTCATGAGTAACATTTTCATTTTTCATTGGTCATTATAAAAAATTTAATATTTATTTTATCTTTCTAGAATGATCAAAATATTGTTAGCATGATAACAATAAATTAAATATACTTATATATATTATTCATGTTATTTGGTAATTTTTAATGGTTCACAACACATCATGGAGGTGCCATTTCAAACATATGCAAAAACAATGTTATAGTTTTTTGTGCATACATAGAAAGAATATAATTGAAATATTATTATTTTCTGATGACAAATACTTCATGAATTTCACAAGTGAATATTAATTCGATCATTTTAACTGATCTTGATAGAAGGTAATGGAAAATAAACTACATTAGTTTGTGGAGGTGATAATTCACACATACAAATATAAGATTAATTCATTTCCCATTTCATGGATGTTGCTATGGGTTTAGTAGATTATATTAAAATAAAAACATCTCCATATATTAGGAATAATTGAGTTATTACTTAATATTAGAATAATAAAAATTAAAGTATGTGGAAGAAGAAATAAAATATAAATACTTAAAGAAAATGATGCCTCTTCTTCAGTTGACCACCATTTAGGAACACCTTAAAACCTAAAAGAAGGATGATTTGCCTAAACCGATGCCTCAATATAAGAGTTAGAGATATTATGAATTTTTTTGGGAAGATATTTTTTATGAAAATGTGTTTGTATGCATTTGTATTGTAGAATAGTGGGTACCTTTTTAAGGGAAAGGTGAGGGGAACCCCTGAACTCTATGAAACTATTAATTTAATATAATTAAATTTTTTAGTTCACATTGAACCATATTGAGATATGTAAAAGATAACATGATGATATTTTAAAACCCTATCATCCAAATTATTTTTTAAATGTATTGATTTTACATAAAACCTTATCTTTTCAGTTTACACAGATATGTTATCTTTTAATTTTAATTGTGTTCACAACATTTTATTTATAAATAGGATATGAATTATATATATGTGGGGTCAAATATTATTTATATAAAATATCAATAGTGAAAAATTAGACACTATTCAATTCATTGAATTTAAATAAAATCCCGAGATATATAACATTGAAAATTTTAATTTAATAGTCTTATAATAAATCTTATTAACCTAGAAAATATATATATGGCATAAATTATGTAATATTATATTTATTTTAATGTTTATAAAATTATATATTTTATATTTTTCTTAAAAAAATTATTATTGTATCGTTTTTATGTCAATATTAATTGTAACTATTTATCTCTAAAAATTCTAAATAAATTCCCATTATTGTAAATGATATCATTATATTTGTGGAGACAATTTATGTTCAATATTTTATAATGTTAATCACAAAATTAAAATTAGTATACTCATAAGAAAAAATATGGTGACATGTTGTCATATTATATTATTTTAAAAATAATTATATAACTTTAAATGAAAAAAGTCACTTAAATAAAACAATTCTGACCCTTATGTGATATGGGTCAACATTTATTCATCTAGTATTATTCTATATGGTTTAAGGGAAATTTTGTTTTCATAATAACATTATTTCTTACACTAATTTACTTTATTTACCTTTAAGTGTGGTAAATTAAATTTTTTGTTGTTAATATTTATAATATCAAAAAAAATAGAAGTAAAAAATTAATAATTTTTGTGCCCACTAATTCCAAATCATAAATCCACTTTTCTAAATTTAAAACAGAATGGATTATGTAATTAATATAAAATTAATCCCCATTTAAAAAATGATAAATGATGTTTTTTATAAAATGCTAATAAGGTATCATAGTTTATATATAAATTTTCAATTTAAATAAATTATAATGACTTAAATTAGATAAAAAAATTAGAAATTAAAACAATTAGACTTTAAAACAAATTAAATGGATAAAATAACTATATCAGTAATTTATATGAAAAATAAGTTTTCAATTAAACTCTTGTATTCATCATAATTCATTAAATAATTAATATTATTAAAAAAAATACCAAAACATTATCCAAAGTAAATATTGATTTCCTGATTCCAAAGAAGAAAATTTTTCAAATAGAATATATACAGTTTTCAAAATTTAAATATATAATAGGCTCACCATCAAAAGGAATTAAAAAAGTTGTTTAAAATATTAGATCTTCTATGGTTAAAATTAGATTTTTTGTAATTTTGTACCCATAAAAATAATTATAACAGAGTAAAAAAAGTAAAAACATGTTTAATTATAATATAATTAGTTCTATTCATTCACTCAAATATAAAGGTTGGGTTTTAATGACCATATAAAACAATAATATTAATAATGTATTATTATTTTTTGCATAATTCTGTCATATGTGGAAAATATGATTTCAAAATACCTTTTTCCAATATCATATCTAAAAAAGGATTAATAAAACTAAAAATTTAAATGAAAGAAATATAATAATAATGGTCTCCATAGATATAAGGACCTATCCTTTAAAAATTAAGTATTCATGAATTAAATTAATAATTTAGATTGAAGATATTTTTAGGTTTATTGTTTTATAGAATTAGGCCATAACTATTACAACTCATAAGATACAAAGTAGACACTTCTACTTAGATTCCATTTTTCGTTATATAAAAACTCTTTAAAAAAGGGTCATGTCCATTTCCATGTTTTATACAACATGACTTTCCTTGATCCCATCATTGACCCTATTCCATTTTATGTCCTGTGAAAAAAATTTCAAAAAATTGGGATGAGCATAAATAGCTCAGTAAGGAATACACAAAGACGGAAACTATATGTTTTTCAAAACAAAATTTAAACCAGGAATACCTAATCATATGTAATAGTTTTCACATATATGAAGTATTAAATACTCTTTACTAAATAAAATATCATTTCATACCCTTTTGTAACCAAAAGATCACCATAAACCCCGTATAAAGAACACATTACAAATAATGTTAACTTGGAACATAAACAAACCTAAATGTAATAACCATATGGTCAACTTCCACACATGTCACTAAATGGAATTGCTATATAGTTGACTTTCACACCCAATTAATTTGAGCTTATATTGTAACCACCCATCCAAGATTATCACAGCACCACCAGTCATTTGTTTTATCACATAACCACTCGAAAAATGTCCATGTACCAATATAAAATCATAACACATACAACAAATATAAAGTAAAGAATACATTACCACATTTCAATCAAAATATATCACTTAAATATATTGACATAACAAATACAATATCAAAACCATTTTCAATAACAAAATTCATAATAGAGTATATGGTATTTATTTTTCCTTTTAAAAACATTATGGATTGTTAAGTAATCCAAATATCTTGTAATACAAGCGGCGGTGGAAAGGATGTTGTCACCACGTACATTAAAAGAAACATTCATTTTTGTCATTTAGTAAAATGATTCGTATAAAAATAATACATTTGAATTAAATGAAAAGTAAAAGTTGATTATACAGTGTATAAAATAAAGTCTTGTATTAAAAAATATATGACTCAATGAATAGAGATTGAGACGAAGTCCCTTACCTCGTTTCCGACTCGACTCGGTCAGTATTTAATCATCTGAATAATAAACAAAAGTTAATTTATACTTTATTATGACCAATTTTCCTGTTCATTATTCCTTTTATATCACTTATTACCATGTTTTGAACTTTAAGTAATCATTTAAGTTAATAACGGTCGTTTTGTGGATATTCGGTACTTGAGTAAAAAATAAACTTCATATAATTAAAATTTTTTCATGTTGTAAAATATCCATTATCTCCAGAATTATATTCATGATGTAGAGATAATATATATCATATATATCCAGTATATAAAATATTTTAAAATATTACATAACATTTAGAGGTAAGAAATGAAATGCACCGTTCCTGGAGATGGTAAGCCGTATGTACGCATGATCACCACATTCATTTCTATTTCACATTTAATTGAATGAAAACATTATGATATTGAGGTATATTATAATTACAATATAATATCATATATAATATAATTAACTCTATCCTTCATATATCCCACATATGGCATTAACGATTCAAATCACATTGAGAGGGTGGTAGTCCACACTTCCTAAAATGAAATTATTGCATTTATCGATTATAGAAACCATAAAGGTATTCCATAAATGAAAAATACAGAAGAATAAGAAAAACATAAACATAATATATATCCAATATAAATATAGTGACATCTTAATGGATACCATGAGAAGTGGTTGGTGATAATTGAACAATCATCGTTTCGTGAGGAAGTAGTTTGCGGTCAACATAAATAGTATGTTCTTCACCCATTAGATGGAAGTGTGTGTAAGTGTAGCTAGAATTATTCTCCTAACAACATCATATTATATTCAATATACTGGTTTTGTTACAACTTAATGTAATAGAAATAGTTTAGGGGGTTAGAGAAGAAAAATAAAACATAAGATCATAAGAGAATACATTACATTTATATCGGGTAACTTCCTTGGTTTGAACCAAACAAGTTTCTTGAAGAGATATATGCCTAAGGTAAGGATTTTAAGATTAATATAGGATCTTGGGATCTTATTTGAGTATATTTAGGATGATATAAATTTCATGAGAAGTGTGAGTAATGGGTATGAAGTGGGGGATTTTTAGAAGGGATAGGAGGGACCCTTTTGGAAAACCTGAAAATAATATTTTATTATATAATTAATTTAGGTTTATAAAGGTCCAAAAATCATTTAGGTGTAAGATAAGGTGCCCCATGTTCAAAATAAAATCATCCTATAATAATTGGGCATGTTTTTGATATATTTTTAAACTTTATCTTATTATTTATTTAAATTTTTAATAATGATGTAAACACCACATCATCATTGTGTCATTAATAATTTTATATGTTTTATGTCTAAAAAATATAATAAAATTACCATTGCGAAGGAAATAAATTTAGCTTTCTAATTAATAAGTATAGTGAAATATATCAATTATATAACTCCATGTAAAATTTGTTTTAGTAAAATAATACATGTTTGTGACATTTTTATTTTTACATTAAATAAAAAGGTATTAATGTCATTATCATACCAAAGTGGCACCATGGTGTCCCCAAATTGACCCATAGATTTTTTTTGGTCAGACATGACTCATCTAATATGGTTACAACATGTGTCAAGGTAATTTCATAATATTATAACATTATTTTTACCTTAATATTCAAATAAAAATATTTTCATCCAATTGAACCACATTTTACTTACTAATGACAACCATGTATGTCATATTTTTTCAATTCGATTCACAGAAGTGGTAATGTTTCATTTCAATGAAAAATTTAGTTTTTTTAACTACCACTTAGTGGTTTCACTATTCAAAAAAATATGCAGTTTTTCAGAAAAATACCAAACATTCACCCTAAGATATACCTGATACTACAAAATAAAAAATGATGTCTATTTTACCAAATTCAAAACATATAAGTTTCATTAATTAATTTTATAATTAATTTCCATTTTCATATCAAATACCGTGTTTTTATAAACAATATTTATCAAAAGATTGACACTTGTTTATGTCTAATTGGATTAAAAAATATTTTAGTTATTTCTATTAATTCCTAATAATACAATGAATAGATTTTAACTACCATTTAAAATAATATTATGGTATTATTAGTGTAAAATGTAAGGTTTCAATGAAAACTGTTGTTGCGTATTGGGTACGCCATCAAATATTGCAACCCCTTTAAAGTAATATTAATTTTTAATCCACAAATATTAATAAATATGAAAATGTATTATTATTTATTTACCTGGTATGTTACATCCTTCACCCCTTTTAGGAATTGTTTCCATGCAATTTTATTCACTTATCAAATAAATGGGGATATTTATCCCTCATAGCATTTTCAGATTCCCACGTAGCCTATTCAACATTATGGTTTTTGCACAAATCATTTAACGGATGAATTACCTTATTACGCATCACTTCCTCTCTATAGTCAAGAATCTGGATTGGTTGTTCCTCATAAGAGTGATTCCATTCCAACTGAACTATGTCTGGGCTCAAAACATGAGATGGATCTGGCATATACTTTCTCAACATTGAAACATGGAAAACATTGTGTAATTAGGACAAAATTGGAGGCAATTCCACTCTATATGCAATTGATCCAACATTCTCCAGGATTTTATAAGGTCCAATGAACCTAAAACTCATCTTTCCCTTCTTACCAAAACACATCCCACTTTTCCAGGGAGAAACTATGAGAAAAACATGATCACCTACCTTGAAACATAGATCCTTCCTCCAGTTATCCGCATAACTATTATTCCTAATCTGAGTTGTTCTCATGTTCTTCTGAATCAAATGAACATTTTATGCCATCTCTTCTACCAATTCTGGTCTGATCAGCTTCCTTTCCCCTACTTCATCCAAAAAAGATGGAGTTCGACACCACATTCCATATAATCCTCAAAACGGACCCATCTGTATACTGGAATGAAAAATGTTATTATAAGACAATTCAACCAAAGGAATATTTATGTCCCAAATTCCCTGGTAATCCATCATGCAAGCACGTAACATATCCAACAAGGTGTGAATTGTTTGTTCTGACTTCCCATCTTATTGTGGATGAAAAGCTGTACTAAAATATAATTCAGTACCTAATGACTTTTGGAGGCCTTTACAGAAGTTATAAGTAAACTTGGGATCATGATCAGATAGAATGGAGAGGGTAACACCATGTAACTTGAATATCTCTTTAACATACAACCATGAATGTAAAACTATAGAGAAATTATCTCGAATAGGAAGAAAATGAGCATATTTAGTCAATCTTTCAACAATAACCTAGATTTCATTATTACCTCGAGAGGTATTTGGTGATCCCACAATAAAGTCCATGGATATATTTTCCAATTACAACCCTGGTACCGGTAATGACTGAAGAATCCCTTCCGGTAAATTCCACTCTACATTAACTTGCTAACAAGTCGAACACTTCACAGTAAAATCAGCAATATCTCTTTTCATTCCATCACACCAGTAATACTCCCACAGATCACTGTACATCTTAGTACTGCCAGAATGAAATGAAAATGGGGAACTATGAGCCTCCCATAACATCTCATTCTTCAATTGCGAATTACATGGAATACATAGTCTCTTACCAATCCTCAAAACGCAATAATTATCAATGTTAAATTCAGGAAACATACCCTTCTGAACCAGCTCTACCCTTTTCTGCAACCCACTGTCTTTCTTCTATGCTTACTTAATTCTGTCTGATAGAGATGATCTCACTGAAACCGAAAACAAAATAAGATAACATACTTTACCAACAACTTCTATGAAAATGTTCATCAAATCAAAAACAAAAGGATCTCATTCTAAACGTATCATGGTTAATGAAGCATTACTTTTTTGACAAAAAGCATCAACCACTTTATTTTCTTTTCCATAATGGTAAATAATTGTACAATCATAATCCTTGATTAATTCCAGCCATATCCTCTCTCTCATATTCAATTCCTTCTGAGTAAATATATACATTAAAATTTTGTGATCGGTATATATTTCACACTTTACACCATACAATTGATGCCTCCAAATTTTTAAAACAAAAACAAAAACAACTATTTCCAAATAATGTGTAGGTTAATTTAACTAATGAGTTTTCAACTGACATGAAGTATAAGAAATTACATGATAATTTTTCATAAGGACACAACCAAGTCCATTCAACGAATCATCAATGTAAATAACGAACTCACCATTTCTGGAAGGGGGTGAAAAAACCGGTGGATTCAGCAATATTTTTTTATTTCCTAAAAACAATCATCACGTTCTTTTATCCAAATGAACATAACACATTTTCGAGTTAACTTAGTCATTGGACTAGTTAACCGTGAAAATATTTCAACAATCCTCCTGTAATAACCTGAAAAACCATGAAAACTACGAGTCATGGTTATATTTGTGGGACATGGCCATTCGTCAACAACTTTTTTTAGAATGATCAATAGTTATACCATTTATTGGAAACAATGTGAGCAAGGAAAGAAATTTTTTATAACCAAAACTCACACTTTCTGAATTTCACATACAGTTTCTTTTCTTTTAAGGTATAAAATATAACCCTTCAATGAATTTCATGTTCCTCTTTACTTTTGGAATAAACCAAAATATCATCAATGAACACATCCAAAAAATTATCCAAGAACTCAGGGAAAATTCTATTCATTAGATCCATGAATTCAGTAGGTGCATTTGTTAGACCAAAAGTCATAACTAAAAATTCATAAATGCCATATCTAGTATGAAACACGATCTTCAGAATGCCTAATACTTTTACTTTCAACTGATGGTACCCCGACCTCATGTAAATCTTCAAAAAATACTGTTCTCCCTAGAGATGATTAATCAAATTATCGATATGAGGTAAATGATACATGTTGTTAAAAGTGATGTTATTAAATGCTCTATAATCAATGAAAAGTCTCATTGAACCAAATTTCTTTTTAACAAACAAGACAAGAGAATACCCTGGTGATGTGCTACGTCGAATGAAACCTTTGTCTAATAACTCCTTAAATTGTTTCATTAACTCTAAAAGTTCAAATTGAGCCATTGTATGAGGGGGTTTTGAAATTGGTTTAGAATAAGGAACTAAGTAAATGGACAATTCAACTTCTAGATCATTTATAATACCAGGAAACTCATCAAGAAAAACATCAAGATACTCTTTTACCTCTGGAACATCATTAATCTGAACAGTTCCTTTGTTTTAAACAATATTTGCAAGGTAACATTTATTTACAATGTTAACTAGTTTCTCAGATTCCAGATATGTTATCAAAATTAAGGGTTCATTCTTGTACACAAACTGAAAATCTTTCTGGAAATAAACCTCTCTAGCTCTGCAGTCAATCTTATCATGATAAATAGAAATCAAATCCAAGCCCAAAATAATATCAAACTTTACTAAAGGAAAAACAATATGGTTATCTGATAGATTCTTTCCACACACAAGGATATGAATGTTCATATAATTTCTTTTTGTCTCAACATTTCCCCCTGGAGTATTTACTATAAGTTCAGGATTCATATCTTGAGATGGACTTTCCAATTTAATAGAAAACTTCTCAGAAATGAATGAATGTGTAGAACCTGAATAAAAAAACACATTGGCATAATCTGAACAAACAAACAGTGTACCTAATACTACTTCATTCGATGGCCCATCATCTGCTAAAGTAGATTCAAAGGATTCTAGCACCCCGTTCTTCTTGTAGTTTGGCTGCTTTCCCTCAGTTTAGTTCTTCATTAAGCACACATTTGAAAAATGACCCATTTCATTACACATAAAAAATATTACCACTGGCTTTTCAATGCCCGTTTGACCATTTTCCTTATAGTTACAATCAATATTACCAGACTTACCACACCGAAAGCACTTTCCAGACATGGATAAACATTCTCCGAGATTCATTTTACCACATATATCATATGATGGATATTTGGTTTTCTTACCTCCAGGATTCTTTGATAAATTATTTCCCTCTTCCTGCCAACAGGACCTATTATTATGTTGTTTTTCAAAGAACACCTGATAATCGGAAAACTCCATTTCCACCTTCTCTGCACATCGAACTATTATTCATAACTTTTGAACTCGCGAGATGATAATGACCTTCCCTAATTTGGATTTCACCCTGAGTAAAAATGGTTGCTTTTACTATCAATATCTCATATTAAATTTGGAGCATACCTTGAAAGTTGAGTGAACATTTCTTCATAAGCATCCACTGAGTCATCTTCCTGCCTCAATTCTAAGAATTATTTTTCCATCCATAGATGAAACACCTTAGGAAATTATTTCTCAGGAAACATACCTTTGAATTAATCCCATTCAAGATCATCAATCTCCTCAATATCCCTGATATTTTTCACCATCGAACACCACTAATCAGCTTCTCCTTCTAAATGGAAAACATCGAGACTAACCTTTTTATACTCTGAAAACCCCAAGACATCAAAACTCTTATCCAGTGCTTTAGTCCACCCTTCTGATAGCACAGGGTCATATGATCCTCTGAATTATGGGGGACATTGCCTCATAAAATGATCCACTACTGACATGTTCATTTGAGGTTGATCTAGCTGATCTCATGTATGGATACCACCACCATTTATATCCAGAACCAACAGTGCCTTCACTACAACAAACTATTTAGTTCTGATTCTGACCGTCTCATGTTACTGATTTGGAAGGTTGTTTTCCTCCTGATGTCATCCCAACATAACTGTCATGTTTCCTCTGTGGAAAACCATACAGAACACTGAAATATCTTATGTAAAGTAACATGGTAATCTTTAAATTTTTTATCATTTCAATCATAACATAAATTAATTTATTTATATAAATTTAATAGTATTCTAACTCCTAAAGTTGTCTAAACTATCCTATGATACCAACTATAAGGATCCAGCCTTAAAACATTACTTAATCATGAAATAAATGAATAATTCACATTGAGGATCTTTTTAGGTTTATATTTTTACAGAATTAGGCCATAACTATTACATCTCAAAAGTTACAATGTAGAAACTTCTACTCAGTTTCCCTTTTTTTCAAAAAATAAAAACTCTTGAAAAAAAGGGTCATGTCTAGTTCTATGTTTTAGACAAAATAACTTTCATTGATCCTATCATTTACCCTATTTCGCTTTATGTCCTGTGAAAAACATTTCAAAAACTTGGGATGAGCATAAAAATCTCAGTAAGGAATAAAAATATAACTAAACTGTTAGTTTTTCAAAACAAAAAGTATACCATGAATACCTAATCATAAGAAATACGTTTCACCTGTATGAAGTAGTAAATGAACTTCACTGAATAAAATATCATTTCTTACCCTTTTGTAACTAAAATATCACCATAAATTCCATATAATCAACACATAACATATAAAGGTAACTTGGAACATAAACATCCTTAAATAGAATAACCATACGGTCAACTTCCACACAAGTCATTAAATGGAATAGCCATACGACTGACTTCCATAACCAATGCATTGGTGGTTATAACATAACCACCCATCTTGGTTTATCACAACACCACCTGTCATTTGGTATTTCACGTAACCTTCCAAAAAATGTCCATGTACCATTATAAAATCATAACACATACAACAAATATAATAGAATGAAAACATTTCCACATTTCAATCAAAATATAACACTTAAATATATTAACATAAAAATCCATTATCAAGACCATTTTCAATACCAAATCACATAATAGAGTATATGGTATTTTTTTTCATTGAAAAACATTACAGATTATTAAGGAAGCCAAAGATCAAGTAACACTCGTAGTGGTAGAAAAGTCATTGTCACCGCATACGTTAAAAGAAACATTCCATTTTGTCATTTAGTAAAATGATTCATAGAAAAAGATTCCCATTGATTGAAATGAAAATTAAATGTTGTTTGTATATCCTATAAAACAAATTATTGTATTAAAACAAAATATGCGTCAATGAAAGGATATTGAGACGAAGTCCCTTACCTTGTGTCCGACTTGACACGATCATTCTTTAATCTTCTGAATGATAAACTAATGTTAATTTATACTTTATTAAGAACATTTTTCAGGTTAATTATCTCTTCTATATCACTTATTACCATGTTATGAACATTATGTAATCATTTATGTTAATAACAGTCGTTTTTTCGATATTTGGAACTTGAGTCAAAAATAAACTTCTTATAATTACAAGTTGTTCATGTGGTGAAATATCAATTTTATCCATAATTATATTCATGATTTAGATATCATATATATCATATATATCATGTATATACAATAATTTATAATATTAAATAACATATAGATGTAAGAAATGAAATTCACCGTTCATGGAGACGGTAAGTCGTACGTACGCATGAAAACTATTTATTTCTATTTCACATTTACTGGAATGAAAACATCATGATACAAGGGAATATTATAATTATAGTATAATATCATATATAATATCACTAACTCTATCTTTATTAATCCAACATATGGCATTAACTATTCAAATTACTTTGAGGGCCGGTAGTAAGCATTTCCTAATATGAAATTATCGCATTTATTCATTATGGAAACCATAAAGGTATTCCACAATAGAAAAATACAGAAGCCTAAGGAAAACATAAACATAATATATATAATATATTAATTTTGTGACATATTAATGGCCACCATGAGAGGCGGTAGGAGATAATTGAATAGTTATCGTTTCGTGGGGTAGTAGTTCGCCGTCCACAGAAACAGTATGTTCTTCACCAATTAGATGGAGGTGTGTGTAATTTTAGCTCTAATAATTCTCATAAAACATCCTAGTATATTTTATATACTTGTGTTGTTAGAAAATAAAGTAATAAAAAGAGTTTAGTGGGTTGGATAAGAAAAATTAAACAATAGTACCTAAGAGAAGACATAACCTTTAAATCGGGTAACTCCCCTTGGTTTGAATCAAAAGGGTTTCTTGAAGAGATTTCTGCCCTAGTTAAAGAATCTAGGAGGAATAGAAGGGTCTTTTGAGATTTATTTGAGTAGTTTTTGGACCAGCAAAAGGGCTTGAGAAGAGTGAGAAATGGGTAGGGAGTGGGGTCTTTTTATTGGGTATTGGAGGGGCTCTATTGGAATGCTTGAAAATATTATTTTATTATATAATGAATTTCATTTTATAATGTTACAAAAATAATAAAACTAAAAGATATGGTGTCCCATGTTCTAAATAAAATCATCCAATAAAAATTGGACAAGTTTTGGATAATTTTTAAAACATTATCTTCTTATTTATTTAAATTATTCAATAATGACGTAAACACTGCATCATCATTGTGTCATAAATGTTTTTATATATTTGAAGTATAAAAATTATACAAAAGTTACCATGATGTAAGAAATATTTTTATCTTTATAAAAAATATTTATAGTCAAATATATCAATTATATAACCCCATGTAAAATGTTTTTTAGTAAAACAATACATGTTTGTGTCATTTTTATTTTTACTTTAAATAAAAAGGTATTAATGTCATTATCATACCCATGTGGATCCATGGGGTCCCCAAATTGAACCATTGAATGACTTGTTAGGCCATGACTCATCAAATATGGTTAGTACATGTGTCAAGGTAATTTCATATTATTATAACATTATTTTTACCTTGAATTACCCTAATTACCTCTAACCACGATTAAAAAAACTCAAAAGACACTATTCAGCAAAAAATATTTTGATACAATTGAACAAAATATAACTTAATAATGACAAACATGTGGGTATGATTTTTCAAATTCAATTCACAGAAGTGGTACAGTTTTGTTTAAATGAAAAATTCAAATTTTTTAACTACCACATAGTGGTTTCACTATTCATCAAAATTGAAGTTTTTATGAAAAATACCATACATTAACCCTAAGATTTACATTATATTCATAATAAAAAAATGATGTCTATTTTAAAAAATTAAAAACATATACCTTTCATAAATTAATTTTATAATTAATTCCCATTGTCAAATCAAATAGCGTGTTTTTAAGAAACAATATTTATAAAAAAATTGACACTTGTTTATGTCCATTTTCAAAATGAAATTACTTCCAATGTCCACCATTGGGTTAAATGGGAAAAATATATTCTAATTGAACATTAAAAAAAATAAAAAGATAATCTATACTTATAAATAAATCAGATTGAAATTAGGTTTCGAGTTAAAATACAACATTTTTCTCTATTCATTAAAAAATGTACTTTATCGGAAAAATAACAAACACATACACAGAGTAAATTTTGATGTCCTGATTCTAAAAAGGATTTTATTTGGTCCAATAGACTGAATATGAGCGACGAAGACTATTTTTAAAGTGGGTTCGCCATCAAAAGGCGATAAATCGATCTTTTAGTGAATATTAGAGTATTTATGCCGAAAATTGTATTATTTTCATATTTTAAGCCTTTAAATTTTATTAGAAAAATGTAAAAAACATTTAAGAAACATATATAATCATATTATAGTTATTTATATTCATTCATGCCAATAAAATGTCTATGTTTTATCTACCATTTAAAATAATATTATTATATTATTAGTGTGCAACGTAAGGTTTTAAAAAAGACTGTTGTTGCGTATCGGGTACGCCATCGAACATAGAAACCTCTTTAAATTAAAATTAAAATTTAATCCAAAAATATTAATAAATATGACAATGAATTATTACTTATTAACTTGGGATGTTACAATAGATAAGACATACTAGGATTTGGAGTAGTAAAACATGGAAATGGAAGAAAAACTAAATATCTAGTTTTCATGGAGAGTGATAGATATCATGGTCTGGAGAATTTGATGAACCAGAAAACAAAAAAACATGTGATAGTTTGAATGGTCTTTGATTTAATGGTATGAAATATATAAAAAATTTGTTTTAAGGTCATTTTCCAAAAGTTTATGGATTTATTGATGAGCTTGGTTATAAACATATTAAAACATGCATACATCTCATGCAGACTTTTATCCTTTAACAAATTTCTTCAAAAAATTGTCATTTTCATCAAACAATGAGTATTCAAGATAAACTTTTCACACCTGAATCACTGAAATCATGTTATAGAGAATCATATAGTCCACAAATGATTACCTATCTATTCAACCTGTTTTGAAACATTCACCCAAGCCAAAATAATTTTTATAAGATAAGATAATTACATAAAAATAATAATCATTCATAATAAAAAACTACATTTAATCAAAAAAAAATTCAATAGAAATTCCCACTGAATTATATCTACCATTCAAAAAATAACATTCCCTTAAATTTCTTAAATATTCTATACGAATATTGAATCCTAAAATTCTGAAGGATTAGATCATATAGTCATTTATGATATGTTTTAAAAAAATTCTCCAAATAAAATCAACCACTCTTAATGTCATAAAAAATTAATTTCTAAATCAAATATTCTCCATGATATGTTAATCACATCCATAAATAACCGAAATCATATTAATTACACAATAAAAACATTTATTTTTATCAAATACAGTCAAACCATTATTCATAATAAAATCCCATAGTATTCCATTATCTTTAGGTATATAGGGTTCTCAAAGTACTGATCATCTTCTAAAATAACATTTTCACTCAATCCCCAAATCATTTTCCAATACCAATGATATCAATTTGATAAAATTTACTTTTCCAAAATGAACATTATATTATTCCATAAACTATATTCACTAAAAATAATGTCTTACTAACTATAAGCTTCATAGAGGCTAGTGTTAGGTGTTGAATCCTTATTTCCTTTAGGTTGTGGGTTGGATCCTCATGGACATTACAGACATGATAGGTTGTCACCCATCCTATGGGGTTTCCTTTTCAAATAAAATATCATTCTTATAAAATTCTCCTAATATTATATAAAATCCTTAAAATAACCGTAACATGTTTTAAACATAAAGATTGTATTTTACCTCTCATTTTCATCCCAACTCACAATGAAATCAACTCCTAAATTCATGGCATCTTATATATATTGACATATTTCATTTATTTCAACTAATAATTATTTAATAAAACTATTCAATAATCAATGAACATCATACCACGATCATGGAATCTTCATAGTTTCATCGTTATTTTCTTCTCATAGAAAAAATTTCCATGCATTACATCAATGATTTTGAGATTCTCCATAATCAATTACTACCTTTTTCCAAATACACTATGTATAACATGGGCCATATGGGTGTTTACAAAGAAATAATTTTGAATATAATCTCTTATGAAATATAATTTAAAAACATCATATAAGACATTCCTTTTAAGAAAAATTCAGACTTATTTTGAGTTGAAACAATCAATCAATGGTCCTTTTTATGTAACATAAGTATGTGTTGAATAGTTATATTTTAAATGAAAATATAAATATGTTGTGCAAGGTATCAATATTCAGTAAAAATTTCAAAATCATAATATTCATCTTAATCTTTTGATAAGATAAAATATCTAAATATTACATGATAAAATTTATCTTTTATTACAATATGATAATATTAAAAAAAAATTATTTTATTAAAATTTACCCATGATACACGATGGTATTGAGGTATATTGGTGGTGTTTGATATCTCAAACACCCACAATAAAGTGATTTATGTGATAGAAAATGGTACGAAATCATCTGATTATGACATTTCAATAATTATTACAAGTGATTTATTATAAAGGGATAAGAATGCTATTTTATATTCCCCTACATCATTTTTTACCAACATTTCATGATTTGAAAAAGTAATAGAACTTGGATTTAACAAAATAAATAGACATAGAATGCTACCATATGTTTAAACAAAACACTTAATCCCTAAATTTGTCTAAACCACCAATTTATACCAACAATACGGACCCTATCATAAACATTAGATAATGTTGTGTTAAGTTATGAATTCACATTGAGGATATTTTAAGGTTTAGAGTTTTTGAGCAATAGGAAATAATGAATACATAATAAATAAAATTTATACATAGTAGATACAAATAAAACCACATCCATTTATTCCACAATATAAATATTATTTAAAAATAAATCTTATTTTTTATTTGTAAAATTATTATTAATATATTCTTATATCTTAACCATGCATATACACTATGGAAAAAATTTCCAAAAAATGGGGTGACCATAAAAATCATAGTAAGGAATATAAAATAAGGAATAAAATTGTGAGCCCATTAATATTTTATGCCATTGCAAAAAATTTCCCAAATTAATAATTTTAACCAATAAAACATACATTTTTTTACATGCCTCATGAAATGATATAATTCATTAAAATCTTCTTTGAAATCATAAATCATAAAGTTATGATTTTGGATTCTATATTATACATATGTTGTATCTTAATAAACTACATAGGGAGTAATCATCATTGTGACGTTTGGAAACACATCAATGTATATAATCTCAATTTATTAGGATAATCCTTCATGTTCACCTCCATATTGTTACCCAATGCATTTGAGAGATATCCTGGGATCACCCACCCTTGTCTTCTCATAGAACCACCTGTATGCATAATCAATGACCAAGAACCATAACATATTCATAACACAGAAAAAAAGCATAAATGAAAAATAAAATTTACACATTTTAATCACAATAGGTCATGTCAGGTTATTAACATAATCAATCCATTATTAAACCATTTTAAATACCAAAATACAATAAAATGCAATATGGTATTTATTATTATTTTAAAAACCTTATGGTTTGTAGAGGAATCAAAAAATCAAACTTTGGCCCCAACGGCTGAAAGGGCATTGTCGCCGCATAGGGTAAAAATCATTCCTTTGTAATTTATTAAAATACTAAATCAAAAAAGTTTCATTTTATAAACCTTTGAATGAAATTGAATGTCAAAATGTGTTCATTAGAAATTTTACAAAATAAGGTGTTGTATATTAGGAAAATATTCCTCAATTAAAGGAGATTGAGATGAACTCCCTTATCGTGAGTCTGAATTGTCATGTTCATTCAATATATTCTGGAATAATAAAATTAGTTATTTTAATTTATGATTAATAATATTTTTAATGTTTATAATTAAATTTATATCACTTATTTCCAAGTTATAAAAACTATATAACTATTTAAGTCCATATCAGATGTTTTGACGTCATTCAGTTCTTGAGTCGAAAAAGAACTTGTTGATGATGTAAATTGTCCATGTGGTAATAATTACATAATCTATATAATATTATTCATGATATAAAAAAAAATTTATTTCAATTATTATTTTAAAATAAAAAAAAAATTATTTAGGATTATGAAAAATGTACAACGTTATATTCATTGAGACGATGGGTCATATATACGCATGAGTAACACATTCCATTATTCATTAATCATTATTGAAATAAGGTAACTATAATTTATTCATTCTAGAATGATCATAATATTAATATAATACAAATAATAATTTAAATATAATTATATATATCATACCAGAGATTTGTTGAATATAAATGATTCACATTTCTTCCTGGAGGCGATAGTTCAAACGTACTCCCGAACGACATTATTGTTTTTATGTGCATCGATGGAAAGAACGTAATGGAGATATTATTATTTTAAAATGATAAATAATTAATTAATGTAAAATATTAATATTTATTCCATATTTATAATATATCTCAATAGAAGGTAATGAAAACTGGTCAAAATCTATTCTTGGATGTGATAATTCAAATGTACACATGAATGATTAATTCATTTCCCATTAGCTGGATGTTGAGATTGTATTAGGTGATGATACTAAAATAATTACATTTAATTATTTTTATGATAATAGAATTTTTATTTCATCTTTGTAGAAGATTATTTAAATAATTTTTACAAATAAAAAAAATTAATACTTAAAGAAAACGATACATCTTCTTCAGTTGATCGCAATTTAGGAACACTGTAACCCCTCAAAGAAGGATGGTCTGCCTAAAGTAATTCTTCAAGAACATGGGGAGAGATTTTATGATGATTTTTTGGAATATCATGACTAATATAAATGGTTTTGGAAGTGATTTTATTATATAATAGTTGGTACCTTTTTATAGGATAAGAGAGAGGCAACCCAGGAATATCTTAAAATATTAAATTTATTGAAATTTATCTTTTAATTTAAATAGATCTAAAATCAGATATATATAAGATAAGCTGATGATACATCCAAATCCTATCATCAAACAATTTTTAGACAAGAATTGATTTTACATTAAACCTTATCTGTTTGGTTAACATTTATTTATAATATTTTAATTTTACTAATGCTAATAACATTATAATTATTAAGAGAATATTAATTTTACATATATGTGTTTAATTAACCATAAACAGGGATTTAATGAACTTTAATAAATTTTCACCACTACACTATAATTATAAAACAATTTTATGATATTTAAAAAATTTAACGAAATATTATTTTTATAATATAATAATAGTTTCAAATTTCATACTATTACTTTCATTGAATTTAAATAAATTACAAACATATAGATAAATTTAAAAATAATCCATTAAATATACATATAATATGACATAGTCACCTAGAATATTTTTGGATGACATAAATTATGTCATATAATATATTTTTTTTAATATTTATAATATTATTTATTTGATATTTCTCTTAATAAAATAATTAATGTTGTTCTTTTGTGTCTATATTTGTGCTAATTATTTAATATCTAAATGATATAAATAATTTACCAATATGTACACAATTTCATGATATTTCTCGATACTATTTATTTTCTATGTTTCATCATGTTCGTCACTAAATTAAAAATATTATACATTTATGAAATATGGGGCTGACATGTTGTCACTTTTTTTAATAACAATTATATCAAATCCATGGAAAAATTTCCATTATATGAATAAATTAAAACCCTTCAGTGATATGGGTATATATTTATTCGTACAATTTTATTTTAGTAGGTGTTAGGGAAATTATTTTGTCCTTATCATACTATTTAATACCCATGTTTAATCGATTTACCTTCAAATGTTGTAAATAAAAAATATTTTAGTTACTATTCATAATAATCAAAAAATATAAGAAACCAAATAACATAATTTGGACCACTGATAAGAAATTGATCCCCATTTTGAAAATTATAAAACATAGTTTTTATGTAAAACGTTCAAACGTTCACATTTTTTATATACAACATTAGTATGAAATTGATTCCAATGAAAAACAATGGATTAAATTATAGAAAACTTAATATGATTAAACATTAAATCAAATTAAAAGGATAACCTAACTATATAAATAATTTAGACAAAAAAGATGTTTTGAATTAAAATATAGTATTTTAGACTATTGATTAAAATATAAATATTATCATAAAAATACCAAAACGTAAACCGAAATAGATTTTTATGTCCCAATCCAAAGAATAAGCTTATATTTTCAAATAGAAAATTTAAATCTATAAAATACTAAATTTAAAATATTCTCTAATAAAAAAGCGATAAAACTGTGTATTAAAATATTAGAGCTTTTAGACCAAAAATTTGATTTAATCTTATTTTGATCCCATAAAAGATATAGTAATAAAGTAAAAAAATTTATCAAAAATTTGATAACATAATATAGTTAGGTATATTAATTATTTCCAATAAAAAGGCAAGGTGTTAACATCCATTTAAAATAAAAATATTAATATTGTAATATTTTTTTGGTATAACTCCGTCTGGTGTGCAACATAATATTTTGAAGAAACTAATTATTGCATGTTTGGTACATTATCAAAAATTTTGTTCAATTAAAATTAAAACTAATATCTTATTCATAAATATTAATAGAATAGAAAATTTCTTATTTTAAAATTATATGTGATGTTATAATATCCATGTGAATAAATACTTGATGATAACACATAACTTAATGAGGTATGATAAGTTCATAGAATCACTATGTATCTCTCACAGAGTATGACATACATGATATAATATAATTTAAATAATAAAAATAAAATAAGGTACCCCACAACCACTTCAACAATAGTTTTCTTATTTGCCCCAAAATCACATATCTTGATCCATCTATCTATAAAAGAATAATGAATTTTTAAAAACAAGCAATTAACTATAACATGATATCTGACCTATAAATCGAATCATTTCATAACAAGAACCATTAGCTCCCAATGTTTGAAATCATATCATCATCAACATCGATCATCACCAGATAATAAACAAGTATTATTTGGCAGACAACTTAACCATTAAATTGTAGATTAGACCTAGAGCAATCATAATTCTTACCGAATATATGTGAAATAACATTAAGGGAACATTATTTTGAGATAGATGTTTCTAAAATAATAACAATCCATTTCAATCATGTCCACACATATAAATATATTAAATATTACCACCACGCATAGAGACACATAAAACAACAGTTATAATTGTATGGGGAATGAGTGGGTACATTTCCATTTGTTCTGCATCATCCTAGTTATTTTGGAAAACACCCATTAGATTCCATTTGTATTGGTATCCCTAATCAAAAAAATGTTGTATCATGTGAAATGAAATAATATAATTATTATAGATATTTCTCACAACCACACAATAGAAAACTAACTGACCTTTTGTTGAAAACATATGTCGACTCTCAAAAGAACCTAACTACTGCCACTATGTTTTTGATATATTATAAGTAAAAAAATATTCGTAATTATACATCCATATAGTTATTTATATTTAAAAAATTAAATTTTCATCAATTATCATTTTGAATGTATTCCCTCTAAGAATAATAATACAATTTCAAGAGATTTTCATGAATTTCATCATTTAGCATTATATTCAAGAACTATTACTAGTGGTCAAGAAATTTTACATTCATTATTAATACACATTTCCAAGTTTTCTAGGACTCATAATCTGGTACCAAAATATTGATTCATAAAACATCCAATCTAGTTGTTTCACGAAGTGGGAACTGTAATATAAGAAAACTAGAAACTAAACCATCAACCCATTAAAAAATATTTTAATATAATAATAAATCCCATATTTAGAAAAACCATATTAATTAATCCAAACATTAACCCACTATATTATATTCAATGAAATCCCCAAACCAACCATACATATCACCATTCATCCCACCATCATATGCCTCAAACTATGCAAAAAAATTTCCAAACTAGACATATCATTCAAAACCATCCGACTTCCCAATCTCACATCATTACACATAACAAATATCTTCATATAGAAAAAACTGTGAATGAAATAAATAAACAAATAAACTAACTAGGTAACAAGTACCGAAAATTGAGGCATACACATTCATAATAAAACATTCTAATCTAGACCAAAACATCTATATTTATGAAACATAAATTCCACTAATATATTCAGTTATCCATTTCATTAAACATAGGATACAACCAAATGAAATTTAAGTAATCTCTTATAAATTACCTATGAATTATTTAAACATGCATAGATTATATCTTCAAATGTCACCAAACTATAAGGGATAAAAAATTAATTAAAATATACCCAACAATTTTTTAATTTCCTAAAAATTTAATGTACAAAGGGTTTCAATTTTAAAATGTATCTTTATTATTAATCTAATATAAATTTATTGATTTACATTCATTATCTATTTTTTAAAAAAAATTCTAGACTATGAAATATGTAAAGATGTGTCAGTATAAGGAAAATTGTAATGGAAATCATTGTCAAGGGTAAACACATGAGATCACTAAAAACCATGATTCATTGTTTAATCATATTTTTTCTTTATTATGGTTAATTACATAATCTCCCATGGTGATAAATCCTGATAAAATTCGGATTTCACATAAAATAAGATAACCATTTAAATCACTAACAATATTTATAATTCCATTGTTTTATGCACATGAATAGATGATCAAGGATAAAATACCATCAGAAGATAAAATACAAGGTCGAAGGAATTCTAGCCAAAATCAATCATCAGCAAGAAAAAAATAATACATTATCAGTTCGGAACCACAAACCAATAGGAATTCAAGAATGATCAATAGGAAAAAAAATTCAATTATATAAATTGAGAGGAAAATGGATATATTATATCATAGCATTCCCTTATGTAGGATCTAGGAGTTATAATCATTATGGGGTTGATTATATTTCACTATGGGGTAAAGAACAAAAAATTAATAGTGATAGTTTTTCTAAATAGATAATTTTCAAGTGAGAAATTTAATCCATTCCCCCATATTCAATGAACCATATGAAAAAATAATGAATAGTCAAAATAGAAACATATAATGATTATTATTTTAAAATAATGAATTATAATAAAACTTGCAACCCCTGAATCATTATTTTCCTTTTCAAACATTTGAACTGGATAATATCTCGGAATAATAGTGATGGATTTGGTAATTTGATATCCTAGAAAAGTACCACCATATTTTGGTCATGGTCATGGAGTTCGTGAACACTACATCCCGAAACAGCTTCTTCCAGGGTGTGTTTCCTACAAATAGGGTGTTTCCCACAAAACACAAAAAATGAGCATTGTGTGGTCCTCTAACCATATTGTATAAGTGGTCCCCAAGACACCTCAATTGATGGATCACCCATGAAGGGTGCTTCCACATAGGCCACTACCAATAGAGGGGCACACTAGTCTACACTACCACCAAAACAGATTGAAAATTCATTTTTCTAATTGTAGTGCCCTAGGGATCATAGTAATAGCTTGATATAGCTAGAGATAATCAACAACAATCCCTAATGAACTTTATCATACCCACCACTAGCGCCCAATTTTTGTTTGAAAAAACACATCTATTGCCTTTAAATCACCTCCAAACTCCAAATTAACACAAAAAACTCATGGTTAATCAAAAAAAAATCTAGAGGATTCAGACAAAAACAAATCTTCCAAAATTAATCAATATTTTTTTATAGTTTGATACATTTAAGAAAACATAAATAGAAAATACAAGAAATGATGAATTTAAATAACATGAATAATTCATAATTTACCTTATTTAATCACAATGTGATTATGATTATCACAGGTGGATAAAAAATAAATCATTGTTTATAATTAATAATCCGAATAAATATTTTTTATGGATGAACATTCAAATAAAAAGAAAGGAATAGCCATAATGTACCAGCTAATGAAGGTTCAACACTTTTCATTTTTTTTCTCTAAATGGACCAAAAATACATATACATATATATAGAAAAATTTTAATATGAATAGTCATATAATTGATTCATATTCACTATATTTTTTTTGAAATTTATCAATAAAAAAATATATTTATTTTTATTGAATATATTCCTATGAAATACATGGTTTTATTTAAAATATAAAATAATTAATTTTTAGAAAAAAAATCAGGTGAAATTATTTTCATTTTTAATTCATCATATTTATTTTTTATTAATGTTAATTTTTGGAATTATTTTGATATGATTGATTCTTGGATGAATAGTGAAAAATTCCAATTTTTATATAAAATATTATCTATTTTAAACAATATATATATAATTATTAGTTTTTTATTAAAGTAAAATAGGTCCCCAATTATTAAAAATATTATAATTGGTTCTATAAGAATGATAATTATACTTTATTTTGGTATAAATTCAATTTTATGATTAAAAATACACGGGTCTAATATAATTTAAATTTTTTTCCTTATTATATTAAAATTAATATGTGCCTCATCTATGAATCAAATATTGATGAAATAATATCATATCTTGAATCATATGTTTTAAAATTAGTAATTATTTCAATTTAATTTTTGGTGATAATCAATACATAACATTGTAAATTTTCATCAACACTAAAAATGGTTAAAGATCTAAATTAGTGTCAGAAAATTATGATAATGTAATAAAATATAATGTTGAATATGATTTTATAAGGTCATTATTAAAAAAAAACACTAATTTTAACTTGTAAGTATTTTTGTGTTTTTTTATTGTTGAAGAAGAAAGTTCTTGGGTCAGTTGTGGAGTTCCAGAGAGATTTTCGTCATGGTTTATTGATGATGATTCTAGAAAAAGGATTAGATGCCTTGGAGATGGTATATAATAACACATATAAAATTTTTCACTATAGAGACCCAAATCTTGACGTATATAGACATTACATTACTTTTGAGTAATACTTAATACATAATTAGAACCAACACTCAAGGACCGTAATAGTTTAGTGTCTTTGGAAACTCGGAACAAAATCTTCTAATCATGGTGAAGGATCTTCAATATCTCATACAAAGATCTTCCCCTTTTTGTTTTCTTACTTAAAACCATTCTTTAAATCATGGGGAGAATAAAACATAAATAAGGGTGAGCTCAAATTCTCAGTAAGTGTAATCATGGTGAAAATAAAACAAATCATATACATTTGAACATAAAAACAAGAACATAATGTTTAAACAACCAGATCTTGAGCAATAACATAAAACATGTCCGTACATAAGGAATAGATCATAGTGGGACATCAATAATGATAATATAGAATGTGAATAAAACATGTAATTTTGGCAACCATTAAGCACATGTTATGATTTCCATAGTAGCCAAGGGATTGCTTCCAAGACCATCTTAGTGGACAAAGTCCCTTTATGAATCGAGTTCACTCCTCATTTCAGTCCTGTAACACTTAACCAGATTAACTTACCATTCCCGCCATGTCTATCTAATGAGATATACATCTATCCCCAATGCATTGGAGGGATAAATAGGTCCCACCCATCTCATAATGAAATCATTCTTACTTGTGCCACAAAATAAACTTAAAACATTCATCATAACCCAAAGAATAAAATGGGTTTCATAAACATCATTCCATCATAACATATTACATATAAAACAAAGGGGTATAATTTCATCATAATAGAAGTTAAACAATGTAAATTATAAAGACATTATACTTGAAACATATCATATGTAATAATGTCATCTTAGATGGAAAATGGTTTCGATAAAACACATGAAATGATTTCTTGAGAAAAATACCCTTTCTTCTTCAAAATCATTTTCTTTCTACAAAATTCCATTAAATAATAAAAGAAAAGTATTTTGTTTAACATAGTCATAAATTTTTTAGAGTAAACATCATTAAAATAATTTTTTATGAAACCGTAAAAATCCATTCACACCGTATTAGTTAAAAATAACATTCTTCTCGTACTTTTTCCAGAAAAGTAAAAATGTATCTCGTGTGGTAATAAAAAGAATGATTCCTTACATACCATGTAGTTAAAGTAAAAAATGGTTAAAAAAGAATTTAAAGATTCATGAATCCATTTTTAGAAAACAAATACATGTATAATAAATATAACCCCAGTAAATACATATGAATAAACAATCTCGGATAAAAATGAGATTGGAAAAGTTATCCCTTAAAATAGGTCTAATATCCTTCATACGTATCCAAACCTCCTGTATTATGAAAAAAATAATGTCATTGACTTATTACAGAATCATATTCATTGTTATGATATCATATATGGTTCACTTATGACTTTATATTACCCATTCTTTTGTAAATTCCACGTCAAAGCAACATTTTGGGTTAAATCGTTTCATTTATGATACATGTTTCGATATGTTGTTAATGATATTATTACTTATATCCTGATTTAAATTATTATAGAACTTAAAACATGATTTATATATAATTTATATTCAGTATATAAATATATATGATAGGTCGATAAATGGAATGAAATACACAGTTCATGGAGATGGTAGGTCGTGCATACGGATGAACGCTGTTTTCATTTCCTTATTGAATTAAATAGAATTAAGTAAATGAAACATATATGTTTATAAATCCAGTATCATTAATATGTAATATATTCCATGATTATTTATTATATATACATTATAATCACACTTTAATGATTAATCATGGAAAATGATTCTCATCACGTTCGTGGAGCCGGTAGTCCATACATATGCACGAACGATGACATCATTCCCATGATCATGGAATTGTATTGAAGTTTTTGTATAATATTTCAGAATTATTATCACTTTAAGATAATCATATATAGTTATTTATTTACACCATTATACCCATCCATGTAAGGTGTTGGAGGAAAACATATTACACCATATCGTGGAGATGGTATTCCGTACGTACGCACGCGCGGTGATTTCATTTTCTGTAGGATGGATAGAAGATGAAATTGGGTTGTTTCATATTTATAATAACATATAAGTATATTATTGATACTGTTGTTATTAATTTATGATGAAACAATTAGGGAAGAATAAGTAGAAGAAGAAATAAATTGTAAATAATCGGTAAAGGATATTACATCTTCTTTGACACGCCTCCTCTTAACCTCCTCTTAAGGCACTAGGGCTAGACTTTTGAGGATACCAGAACCTATATAATGTTTCTAGGGAAGATTATAAGGGAAATTGTCAGGGGTTTGACGAGCTTCAAGGCTCAAATGTTTGTCAAAAGAAGAGGGAAGGGGTGCCCTTTTTATAAGGGAGTAGAGGGGCTCATTTGGAAAAAACTTAAAATATTATTTTATAATAAAGACATATTCGGTTTATAATAGCTCCAAATTGATTTATTACAAAACTAAAGTGGGTATGGGTAGAAATAATCTAAACCAATATGTTTTAGACAAGTTTTTGTTGCTATTTTAACCTTATTATTTAGATTTAACTCTATGTTAAATAATTTAACTTTTACCGTGTCTTCTTGTTTTCTTACACTATATTGTTAATAAACATAATATACCAAGTCAATAGAGCCAAAAGTGGTTCATTATTAATATATATAAATTTATCTAAATCATTTGGCCAATAATTATTTTTTAGGAATATAATAACAATTAATAATATAATATTTGTTTTAAAAACTATTTTATATCAATTTTGACAGTATTTAGTAAATGATTTTTGTGAAAATTATAAAAACATGATTAGTTCAAAATAATGTTAAATGAATCAATTATAACATGTCATATTAACCTATAAAATTATTTTAATTTATAATAAGTCATAAATTACATTTATTTGGGTATTTATAACATCAATTATGTTAATATTTCATTTATAAGGTAATTACTACATCATCATTATGTCATAAATAAATTAAATAATTTAATGTATAAAAATTATAAATAAAATACAATTATGTAGGAAACATTTTTATATTTCTAATGAATATTTATAGTCTCATTTATCTTATGTATAACCCTATATTAAAACTGTTTTAATTATTAAACTTTGATTTTTTTTTTCATTTTAACTCTTCTTTAAATAAAATAATAATAAGTGTCCTAATCTAATCCAAGTGGACCTAAAGGGTAATATTTTATTCCTAAGGTTGTTTTTGGTCGAATTACACTTACCAAATAGAATTATGAAATGTGTTAGGATAATAATAATATCATTTTCACCCTTAATTACCCTATTTACTTTTAACTGTGGTAAAAAAAAGCAAAAAGTTACTCTTCATGAAAAATTATTTTTATCTTATTGAACCACATTTTACTCCTTGATATTAACCTTGTCCCTTGGATTTTCGAAATTCCACTCACAAAAGTGGTAAAATTAAGTTTTATGTAGATTTTCAAATTCTCCTAAGAGGTGGGTAAAAGACGGTGAAAAGTTCAATAAAACATTTATATATCTAAAATTATTCTAAAATGACTCAAATGGATTAAATTTAACTTATATAGTTATTATTTATAAATTTTGAACTAAAATAAATTTAAATAAAATATATAATTATTGAAATAAAAAGTCTGTTTTTAAATAGTAACCCAATGTTTCAGTATTCATCAAAAATTGAAAGTTTTCAGAAAAATACCAAAAATTCACCCTAGGCTAGCATCAATATTCTGAATCCAAAAATGAAGTCCATTTTGAATTAAAATATTTATAAAATTTCAAAAATTTGGTATTACTATTCATAATGGCTAGTTCATAATAATATTATAATAATATCGTGTTTAGTGAAACATGGTATTGTGTACCACACACGCTATCAAAGAAGGTCTTGATTGTGTCTAATGCAAGCCAAGTCTGGGCTTCGTGGAGTGGAAGCTCTATTTGGTATTGCGTATAACATAATCAAAACTTATTTCATGTATACATTAAACAAAATCTATACATAGTGTTGCATAAAATAATTTCCACAAAACGAACATGTAATTGTTTGTAACACGAGCCAAGAATAGTGTTGCGTATACTGCAAGCTAATACGGTGTTGCATATAATAAAAGATAACCTTGGAGTAGTGTATAATATAAGGCTTCAAAGAAATTAAAAAATAATATATCTCATAAAATCTTGGGGTGTTACATTCTATCCCCCATAAAATGAATTTTTCCCTCGAAATTTGTCGGGGTTATAAATCGTTTACTACATGAAAGTTTCATTCATAGAAAATAGCATCGTAAAAAGGAATACTAAATCATCATTTTTAAAAGGAAATTTATCAACAAAACGGATACCCAAAGTAACTCATCACTTGGGTTCCCTCATAGGATAATATTGGTGAAAATATGGATATGGAAGAGAAATCTAACCGTCATGTTCTGATGAAGAGTGGTAGAGAACATGGCTATGAAAAATCCAACAATTGCAGAGCTGTAAATTTGTGATGATCTAAGGTACCATCTGATTAATCGGATATGAGAGTTCTAGGGAAACATTTTTGGTTTCCAATATCATTTCCCTGACATTGATGTACTTTTACATAAGGAGAAATACTTACTTGATTTCAGTGTAATATCATCGTTGGTCATTCCATAAACAATTTCAACTTCATCACTATTTAAAGAAATGAAGATGAAGTTTTCATTCATGAAGTGTTAGCAGATCATGCGATAGAATGATAAGTCATCCCATCTGTTTCTATCACAAAAAAGTTAGCATAAGTTATTAAATATATATAAGTCCATCTATGGTGAGATTTACCATATATGATTCCAAAAATGGACTTATACTTCATCTATCATACCATTTAATAAAAAAACTAGTTCCTACTAACCAGGGACTTCTATTAGGCCAGTGGTAGGCGATAAAGGCCTGTCGCACTTCAGATGTGGGTTCGATTCCAATAGCCTTGTCCGATGCAATGGGTTGTCGCCCATCCTGCAGGTTGTCCTTTTTCTAAAACTACATTATTATAACATCCCATCAATAATATCGAAGAAAAGTTCTATCTATAAACAATACTATCTTATATCCAACATAATCCATTCCAATATTTAGTCTTAACTAAAATACTTCTTTCCAATCTTATAGTACAAAGAGACCGATTACTAGAAATGTCATCAAACAAGAATGTGAATGCCATCATTTATCCCCCATATATCATACGATATATCTTGTTGGTCAAATTCCAAACATGTGAATATCTTAATCATGTATTCTCTTGAAAAATGAATACCCATTGAACCTTAGTGAAAACATGAATGCTGTCAAAAGTTAACTCTTTCCACATACTAAAATTGGAAAATTTCTATATACTCAAACCATGATATCAGTCATGAGCTCATTTCATTTTCTCTTTATCCCTTCATTATGCACATATCATCTTCTTCCAAAAATATTTCAATCACTTTTCATGTTTACTGGTACCATATAATTATTGAAAACCAATACATTGTTATTCCAAAATTACATGATACCATAAATGAGATTCCATGATACTATTTTGAAATCACATTACATAAACACTTAATCATTACACAACATCATTTTCATACTCAACATCACAAATAGTGATCGCATGTAAAATCCCTTTATCCTTTTCCTTAAGAGGTTTCTCATGTTGATCATCATTAACCCTTGGATTAGGTAATTGATTAGCATAATGCCCCATTTCCTAGCACTGGAAGCATTGAAGTGTTGGTGGTTCATTCTCTATATTATTTTCATTATTTACATCATTAGTAACTCTTTTTCCATTACATAAACACTCAGATGCTTTATGACCTTCTTTTCCAAACATAAACCATTTTGTAGTGCCTTTATGACAATCCCCGCCATGATTCCTTCCACACATTTAACATTAAGAAACATTCATCTTCTTTTCACCATTAATATGAAATTTCTCCTTGAACTCCATAATTAGTTTCTTGTCAAAACCATGATATTGATATGTTACACCAACTTTCAGTTCTACCATGATAGCACAACACCCAATTTCTTCATAGCTACTGAAGTCTTTTATAGCTAATTCCCTTTGATGACTTGGTTTTAAGCCACTGAAGAATTGATCAACATTACTTTTAGGTTAGATGATAAATCCATATGCATACCTTGAATGTCTTGTAAAATTCACATTGTATATACCAACAAATTCATCATCCTTCTGCTTAAGCTCAAGGAACTCCTTTTACATAGTTGTTCGACGAATACGAGGGAAGTACTTACTGAAAAACAAGTTCTTTAACACATCCCATTCCATGGATTCAATTTCATCTTAGGGCCTTGTATTCTTAATTAGATTCCACCATTCATATTCTTCACCTTCTAAATGGTAAATATCCAGAATTAATTTTTCATGTTCCGAATAGAGATGTATGGAAAATATCTTTTCAATGGTAGTGATCTATTGTTTATAAACAAGTGGATCAGAAGACCCACTAAAATAAGGTGGACGTTGCCTCATGAAGGACTCAATATAATATTGTTCTCTTTTCTACTCATTTGGAAGTTCAGAATGATTCATAGCCTATGTAAGTATAGCAATATGATTTTGCACTCCATCTCTCTTGACGTTGGTTTTCTCAGGAGGAAAATCAATGAATTTTCCATTACATTGATCAACATGGTTCCTTCAGTTTCTAGCCATCGTCTAAAACCCAAAAAGAATAGTGTGAGAGGAAAAATCATGCTAGGGAAAACAACATAATAAAGGGGGAGTGCCTTCAATATCTAACAGCTTTGGTTTAATTCTATGATATTTAGCGCAATTCTAGGACTATAACCTATACATATAGTTAACCTTTAGGACATCCCTAGACATACATTTGAAATATCACTAGGGATGTCACTAAAAATTTCACATCCTAGTTTCCAAAGGTTAAATAAACATTTCCTCTGATACCAACTGTGGAGACACAAATCTTGATGTACATAGACATAACATTAATTTTTAGGAATACATAATACATAAAAAAACCACCAGTTATGAACCGTAATATTTTAGAGCCTTTGGATACTCGTAACATAATCTTCTAATCATGGTGAAATATCTTCAACATCTCCCATAAATATCTTCCCCTTTTTGTTTTCTTACCTAAAGACTTTTTTTAAATCCTGGGGAAAAGGAAACATAAAAAAGGGGGAGCTCAAATGCTAAGTAAGGGTAATCATGGAGAAAATAAAAAAAAATCCTATACATTTTAACTTAAAAACATGAACATAATGTTTAAACATCAAGATCATGAGAAATGACATAAAACATGTCAGTAATTAAGGGATAGATCATAATAGGACATCAATCATGAAAAAATAACATGGTAATAAGACATGAAATTGTGGAAACCATTAAGCACATGTTATGATTTCCATATTAGCCAAGGCATTGCTGCCAAGACCATCTTACTGGACAAAGTCGCTTTCTGAATCGAGTTTACTCCTCGTTTCAGTCCTGTAACATTGAACCGGATTAACATACCATTCCATCCATGTCTATCTCATGAGATATAAATCATTACCCAATTCATTAGAGGGATATATATGTCCCACCCATCTCATAATGAAATCATTCGTACTTTTGCAACAAAATAAACTTAAAACATTCATCATAACCCAAAGAGTAAAATGGTTTTCATAAACATCATCCCTTCATAACATATTCCATATAAAAAAATGTATATAATTTCGTCATAATAGAAGTAAGAACATGTAAATCATAGATAAATTATACTTAAAACATACATATATCAATTAATGTCATCTCAGAAGGAAAATGGTTTTGATAAAACACATGAAATGAATTCTTGAGAAAAATATCTTTTATTCTTCAAAATAATTTTCATTTCACAAAATGCCATGAAGTCTTAATCGAAAAGTATTTTTCTAAAAATATACATAAAATTTTGTAGATGTAAATTCATTGAAATAAGTTGTTATAAAATCTAAAAAATCCATTCACACTGTATAAGTTAAAAATAGCATTCTTCTCGTACTTTTGTCGTAAAAGTTAAAATGTACCTCGTATGGTAATAAAAAGAATGATTACTTACATACCATGTTGTAAAAGTAAAAAATGGGTAAACAATACATTAATCATACTTGAAACCTTTTTTATAAAACAGGTACATGTAAAATAAATATAACCCGCGTAAATACTTATGAATAAACAATCTCAGATAAAAACAAGATTGGAAAATTTATCCCTTACCTTTAGTCCGATATCATTTGTACGTATCCAAACCTCCTGTATAATGATATAAATAATGTCATTTATTTATTACAAAATTATATTCATTGTTATTATATCATATATGGTTCACTTATGACTTTATATTACCCATTCATTTGTAAATTCCATGTTAGAGTAGCGTTTTGGGTAAAATAGTTTCATTTATGGTATATGTTTTGATATGTTGTTCTTGATATTATTACTTATATCTGGATTTACATAATTCTAGAATGTAAATAATGATTTATATATAATATATATACAATATATAAATATATATTATATATCGATAAATGGAATTAAATACACAGTTCATGGAGACGGTAGGCCGTGCGTATGGATGAATGATGTTTTCATTTCCTTGTTGAATTAAATGGAAATATGTAAATGAAACATATATGTTCATAAATAAAGTATCATTATTATTTAATATCTTCCATTATTATATACTATATATACTTTATAATCATACATGAATGATTAATCATGGAAAACGAATCTCATCGCATTCGTGGAGATGGTAGTCCGTACGTACGCACGAACGATGATATCATTCCCATGATCATGGAATTGAATTGAAGTGCTTGTATAATATTTAATAATAATTATCACTTTAAAATAATAATATATAGTTATTTATTTACACCATTATACCCATCCATTTAAGGTGGTGGTGGAAAAAATATTACACCACGACGTGGAGATGGTATTTTGTACGTACGCACGCGCGGTGATTTCATTTTCCATAGGATGGATACAACATGAAATTGGGTTGTTTCATATTTATGATAAAATATTTGTATATGAGTTATGCTGATGTTTTTAATTTATGATGAAACAAATAGAGAAGAAGAAGTAGTAGAATAAGTAAATTGTAAAGAATCGGTAAAGGATATTACCTCTTTTTTTATGCACCTCTTCTTAACCTCCTCTTAAGGCACTAGGGTTGGTCTTTTGATGAGACCAGAACCTCTATAATGTTTCTAGGGAATATGATAAGAGGAATTTTCAGGGTTTGGACGAGCTTAAATTCTCAAAATGGGGTGAAGGTAAGAGGGAAGGGGTGCCCTTTTTATAAGGGAGTAGAGGGGAACCTTTGAAAAATTTAAAATATTATTTTATAAAAAAGTTATATTCGGTTTGTAATAAATCAGAATTGATTTTTTTCTAATATAAAGTGGGTATGGGTCTAAATAATCTCAACCAATAGGTTTTAGACAAATTTAGGTTACTATTTTAGCCTTATCATTTAGATTTAACTCTAAGTTAAATAATTTAACTTTTACTATGTCTTCTTGTTTTCTAACACTATATGGTTAATAAACGTACTATAACTAGAAACACGAACCCCAAGTGGTTAATTATTAATATATATAACCTTATATAATTCATTTTAACGAATTTTATATTTTTAGGAATATAATATCAATTAATAATATACTATTTTTTTAAAATACTATTCTATGTCAATTTTGACACTATTTGGTAATTGATTTTTGTGAAAATCATAACAACATGATTAGTTCGAAAAAAGTTAATTTAATAAATAATAACATGTCATATTAACCAATAAAATGATTTTAATTCATTAAAAGTCTCAAATTTAATTTATTTGGGTATTTATAACATCAATTATGTTAATATTTCATTAATAATGTAATTACTGGATCATCATTGTGAAATAAATAAAATAAAATAATTTTACATCTAAAAATTATAAATAAAATACCACTATGTAGGAAATCTATTTATATTTCTAATGAATATTTACAATCGAATTTATCTTATGTATATCCCTATATTAAAAATATTTTAGTTATTAAATGTTGATTTTATCAATTTTAGCTCTTCTTTAAATAAAATAATAATATGTGTCCTAATAAAATCCAACTGGAACTAAAGGGTAATATTTTATTCCTAAGGTTGTTCTTGGTCGAATTAAACTTATCCAATAGAATTAGGACAAGTTGTAGGGTAATAATAATATCATTTGTACCCTTAATTACCCTATTTACTTTTAATCGTGGTAAATAAAATAAAAAAGTTACTATTCACCAAAAATTATTTTTATCTTATTGAACCACATTTTACCCCTTGATATTAACTGTGTCTCTCTGATTTTAGAAATTCCACTCACAGAAGAGGTAAAATTATGTTTAATGTAGATTTTCAAATTCTCATAGAAGGTGGGTAAAAGACGGTGAAAAATTAAATAGTATTTTTATATATCTAAAATTATTCTAAAATGACTCAAATGAATTACATTGAACATATATAGGTTTTATGTTTTAATTTTGACCTAAAATAAATTTAAATAAATATATAATTATTTAAATAAAAAGTCAGTTTTTAAATAGTAACCTTGTGTTTTTACTATTCATCAAAAATTGAAGGTTTTCTGAAAAATACCAGAAATTCACCCGAGGCTAATATTGATATTCCGAATCCAAAAATGAAGTCCATTTTGAAAGATAAAATTTATAAAATATCAAAAACTTGGTATTACTAACAATAATGTCTAGTTCATAATAATATTATAAAAATATCTCATTTAGTGAAACTTGGTATTGTGAACTACATACACTATTGAAGATGGTCATGATTTCGTTTAATGAAAGCCAAGTCAGGGATGCGTGGAGTGAAAGCTCTGTTTGGTGTTGTGCATAATATAATCAAAACTTATTTCATTTAGACATTAAAAAATATATACTTAATGTTTGCGTAAAATAATTTCAACAAAACGAACTTTAAATTGTGTGGAACACGATCCAAGAATAGTTTTTCATATACTGAAATATAATATGGTGTTGCGTATAGTAAAATCTAATCTTGGTATAGTGTATAATAGAATACATTAAAGAAATTTAAAAATAATACATCTCATAAAATCTCAGGCTGTTACAGTCACTATTTCTAAGTGATTTCCAGGTTTTTTGGGTCCATAATTCAAAGGATGGATCATTCATCAGGTAGGTTTTACTTCCTTGAATTCCAAATAAAAATAAGGTATTCGAATGAATTTCAAGAAGGTGACTCACAAAGTGATTCATGGAGGTTCTTGAAAAATGTGAGTCAAGAAGGGTTTATGGTTCACGAATTCGTGATGAAATGATAGTATATCTCCCCAACTACGATAACCTACATGAAAGAGACAATTTCTTCAGTGCTTCTCGGAATGGGTGAGCCTAGAGAAATTATTGGAGATATTCTCAAAATTTAGTTTCAAGAATGGAAACTTCATGGAAGGGAGAAGAACCCTATAATTATTCCTCTACACCCTTAGAGAAGAAGAGAGATTATATCAAGCCCTAATGAAATTCAAAGGGCCCAAAATTTGTGATGGTATTTCATGAAGGATTGTTTATTCATGAATTTTTTTATAAGATCATATAATTTTTGGAGAATGGGGGTTCAAAAAGACTATTTATGAAGACTAAAATATTTAAAAATATTTAATTTATTGTGTTTATTTATTTCAATCAATGATTTGATAATGGAGGTTTCGTCATGATGGCTAATTGATCTTCTCGAAAATAGGTTTAGTTTTTAAGTCTTTCTGAGATTCATGAGAAGAGTTTTATTCCCGAAGGATCTGTGAGCTTTTCAAAAAGAAATGAGGGTCACAAAGGAACTGTGAATAATTATTGTGTTGAGAATTGATTTCTTAGTCAAATTTTGTTAATGATATTCATCAAGTAAATGAAATTAAAACAACTACATGCCATCTAAATGCATGTTATTATGTGTTCTTTATTTCTAACGAAGGAACCCCCATAACCATAAACTGTGTGGGAATCCATTCTAGAGCTGCGATAAAATGAATAGTAAGATGATGATCCTTTGAACCATCATTGATACATTGAATTATATTAATGGAGTGACCGTTGAATGTATTGATCTACCCGTATATCTTGTAAGGTAGTGAGTCTGGGCATATAATTTATTTTCCCAGAAATAGAGTTTGGGAGTATGAATAAAAGGATTCCGTACATAGACAAATTTTCATTATCATATCATTGTAAGTAGAAAAGTGATGGCGAAACAATAAATTTATTTGTGTCTCATACTTGTTTTCATTGTAACTCATAGATTGCTTTGATAAATAGAGATAAGTTTGTTTTTTTAACAACAAAATAAAATCAAACGGTTATTTTTTAAAATATTTTATCCCCTCATTCACTCCCACTACAATTGTATATAACCAAGTGGGAGTTACGATCATTTTTACACTTATCACATTATCATGAAAATTTGATTTTATTACGAACACTTTAAAAATAGTAGGATAATTTTAATAATTAAATTTAAATAATAATTACATTCTTTTAATGTCCCCTCACCTTATCACTAAAATTGGATTTTTTAGTGAATCTTGAACATGAGTAAGACTTTTAAATATTTAAAATATTAGAATAATTAAAAGAGAAAAAAGCCCCTTAAATATAAAAACACATCCTTTAATAACTTATTACTAAATATTTAGAACCTTTGATAATCTAATCCCAACCTGTATACATTTCATAATCTCCTCTCCACGTTTTATAGGTTCTCCACTTTCCAAAATACCATCATAGAATATGTATGGTGTAAACCCAATAATATTTTATAAATATGATGCATAACTCCTAACTATGATCTTTCATGGTTATTTATTCTTATACCACCATCTTAAAAATAATAACCATGATGATATATATTAATAATTATCCCAAATATACTAAAATGTTATTTTTTTATGGAATAACACAATTTTCAACTCTTTTCTATATTACAGGAAATGAAAACCTCGATCATGTATACATGTGTACTACCACCTGCAGGATATGATGTATTTCATTTTTAATAACAAATCATATAGCTGGATATAAATATTCAATTAATGAATACAAAATATTTTAATGAAATTATTATAATTCCATATAGGTAATATGTTACCTACCTTCTAACCCTTCATTCATTTCGAAAATGATATTGTTTCTCATATATACATGGGCACTGTAATAAACTAATGTTTTACCAATGGAATTCCCTTCTTATAATTATATCTTACAGTATAATCACAATATTAAATATAAAAAAAATAAAAACTTTATAAATGAATATTGTGTGAAATAAAAGGTATATCTAAATGTTAAGGGACATATACCAAAGGAATAGTAACATGACATTTGGTATAGTAATATAACCTTTATAAATAGTCAACTAGACAATGTAATAATAACCTCTCCAATGAGAGAAGAAATAAATTTTTTTCCATATTATATGAGTTAATAAGAAAAAAATTGGTCATAGTATATGTGAATAAATACTTTAACAAGTATTAATAAATTATGGGTAATTTTGTTTGTAAGTCATAAATATTTAATTACAATTTTATGAAATATTTATTAATTTAAAATAAATCATATCTTCATAAAATGTAATCATAATTTAGTACTTTTTATGCATTATAATTTTAAAAAATTATACTCGTCCTTAGTTATGTTTTCAAAGTCTTAGAAATGCAGATTTAAATAAATGATTTGTATTTTTTCATTTAAATTAAGAAAATAATTAATATTTAAATTTTTCATATTTATAAACTTGTTTTTGAAACAATTAATTTCATTTTTGGATTCTACATGCCTATAAATAGTTACATTGAATTTTTGGTATTTTTCTAAAATATTTGAATTTTAATGAATAGTAATGTACGATAATTTATGAAAACAGCTAAATAAATGAATTTCTGCATCATGCATGATACATACATGATTTAAATAGAAATTAGAATGAAATAACATAATTTATTTAAGCTTTTTGGTCCTAATAATCAATAATATTAATTGTATTGAGAAAAAATATTAAACTGATGGTTAAAACAATGGGAACCGCCTCATTTTCTCCACTATAAGTACCACCCCTCTTTACAATCTATCCTCTCACCACTCAAGACTTCTGCCTAGTTTATTTTTTTTAATCCCTCCCATAGAATATATATCACTTCCAGGTGCTCTTGGTCACATAAAAATAATAAACCTTCTCCCCTAATGGGTCTTTCAAGAAGGATATATTCAAGTTGTAAATTTCTCTTTACATTTTTTTATTTTCAGGTTCCTATGTTTTCATTTCTATCCCCACGTAATCTCATCCAATCTTTTTGAAAACTCCATTACCATACATGTACTGGAATTTTGTTATGATAATGTAATTATTCATCATCATCTCTCATTTCCCATCCTTTAATTCTATAAATGAAAACACTATTTGAGATGTCTTAATTTATCACATTCAATGTCGGCAAGATTTAAATTTCTATTACCATATCCAATTATTGTCATGAAACATTATTTATGATTGAACCAAAATGTAATATATATATTATATATAATGTATGGTTCATGAATCTTTAGTACACATTATATTTTTTTATAAAGAAAAATGTTCTCGTTGTGATTTAAAACCACCGATTAACTAAAATGGTTATCATTTATGTTTCATATAATGAATCATCTGCACTCCAAACAACCAATGGAATTTTATAAACATGTAATAATCTGTCTATTCACTAATAAAATATAACTCAAATTCTAGACTACCAATATCATCATAAATTTTTATCCTTTCATGTATATTAATAAACCAAGCATGAAAAACAAGGAAACAAATGCTACCAAGAAATGAAATTAAACATATTAACCCATCAAAAAGGTCATGACTGTAGTTAATAAGGTTATTATAAACCAATTAAATTATTAAGGGGATATAGAAATGTTATTTAATGCATGTAATTTTGATATCTATTACATTAATAGCACATAAAGGAGACCATCGTGCTTAATGTAATGTATTCTACCAAAAAATCCATTATTTCTTCAGGTTGCTCGATCGTTGTTTTTACCCAAATTATGTTACATGTTATTTTTATGTTATTATTCTAAATTTTCGGTATATGTTATAAAGGCATGCATCAATATACATTATTCATTCTCTTTTGGGGATATACATGTTTCTTAAATAATTTCCTCATAAATACGTCCTGATAAGAAAAATCGTGTTAAGGGAACTTCCCAAATTATAACCCAATTTCATGTTCACTATATCATCAGTTTTAAGCCATAATTGTTTTTCTAAAATATTTATTTTTATTATGAAAACATTTTTTATTCACTTCTTGTTTTATAAAACATATTATGGCATTTTTTATTTTATGTCCCTTTAGAATTTTCCATAAAACCGCACAAAAATTTATTAATGCTATAATTTCATAAATACTCTTCATACATGTTATCACAATTTTTTGAAATGAATTACCATCATATATGACTATTTTACCTTGTAAATTTCCATGAAAGTTTTAATTCCTTTGTTTCATGGACACTTGTATGATACTCCCTTTTATTTTTCTTTATGTCATGATTATGATACCAATTTACTTATATGAGAACCCTTATGTTTATGTATGATTATATATGTGGAAATAATATTAATAAAAAGGTTATAATTGGTGAACCCAGATATATGTCTAAGTAATTTGTTAAATTTTATTCTAATGAGATCTTATATGCATTAGTCATAGCGTTTAGCCTTGACACTTGTGACCGTGTGCAACAGTCATTGTAGTGAACCTAGACATTCACTCCTCTATGTGAAAGGAGCCTTGACTCATTCAAAATAAAAACATTATGTTGCTTCCACATTACATTGACTCCATTATTATATGATCCCTTGTTTATATGTTATAATTCCATATGTTCCATGTTTTTTAATATCATTATGTAATGTCTTTTAACACATGTTTTAATGCTTTATTATTATGTTTATTCCCTTAATAAGATTTTTAGCTCATCCCATTGTTCATATTATCCCTAGGGTATCCTATACAGTTTTATAAGAATAATGGAAGTTATAACCACTATATGATGATTATATAAAGAATGTCTTATTTATCCATTGTTTTTTATTTTATGGACCATGTATTCCAAAAAAATAAACTTTACGATCCTTGTCTAATAATGTGACTCTTTATTATGCTCAAAATCTTGTAATGTTATGTGTAAATAGATGGAGTTTCTATTGTTTGTGTCAATGTTTAGTATAGTTTTCTTGGATAGTTTGTATATAGAACTTTAGCAATAACATTATGAATGAGGCAATGTATTTGAAAACATCCCAAAATTTTTGTATGTATGCAATAATTGGATTATAATGCAAATACATCCCTTTAGGGATATGAATAAGTGGATGTGGATCTTATATAGATGTATATATGCATAAAATCCTAAAACACCACTTTGATCAAGACTTTAATGTGAACTAATTCATGAAAACAGGCCTTGAAACACTCCTGGTTTGACACACCCTATGGATATGGATTGGGAAATTCATAACCTCATTATAAACCATTGTTAAGAAACAAAAAAATAAGACTATAAGAATATGTGTTAGAAAATAGATAATGGGTAACAATTATTGCAAACTATGGAATCACATGTTATGGTATACTTTTCCATTAATATTGAATCCTTTTATGTTTAATAGTTTTCTTTTTATGCTCATTAGATAAGTATTAATGGCCAGTAATTGTAATTTATTTTTATTAATTAATGGTGGGAAATAGAAGAACCTGTGAAAACAATTAATGTGATAGGAAATGTAATTAATTCATTGTTGATATGCCTAATATGATGGTAATAGGTGCTCAAACATTTATGATAATATGTGCTCAGCTGGCTCATGTCATGAATAATAACATTTAATATATGTAACTCCCTACTCCTCCAAGTAAGGATAATGTTATCGTAGAATCATTTTTATGGAAAATACCTCCCATTTTTTGTGGATCATCAGATCCCCTCATCGCAAGAAAATGAATTGACTCCAATTGTAAATAAATACTCTATCCTCCAGTGCTCAAAATAAGAGATTGTCATGATAGAAGTATATTATGTTTATCGGAAAGCTGATCAGTGGTGGGCACTAATCAAGAATATGATGTTTGAGGAGGAAATATATATAATTGATTGAGAGATAATCTAGAAAAAAAAATTTCAATAAATATTTTTCCCGAAACCTTTATATAAATATGGAAATTTAATTCCTAATAATTTTGTAGAAGAATGATTAGTCTATTATGATGTATGAATAGAACATCACAAGGATTGCAAGATATGTCTCCAGATTTTTCATGAACACCAAAAGAATGGTGGATTACTTATTTATTGGACTAATACCATGTCAACGAAAAGGGATGAGGATTTGTGACATTGATAGTTAGGAGAATATTGTTCGGTGTTCCCTCAAGGATTAAATGTAGATCATATAATCTCAATTGTCTCTTGGTCCATGTGACAATAAATAGAAAATAGAGTATAATATGTCTGGTTTGGAAACAAAATCCCATGATTGAATGAAGCTAAAACATCCCAAGTGTCAAAATTTTGGGATGAATCATCCTATGAATAATCTATAGGGAATCCTTAATTTCATCAATTGTGGAATAATGGGACATCTGGCTAACACTACTAAAGGGATATGAAGAATCTATCTACTATGGAAGAAGAAAGGCTGTTTAAATTCAATTTTCATCCAGTAGTACATTTTTTCAACTACAAGGAACATGGGCATTATGTGAAAAATTCCCTAAGCCCAGGGTTGTTAGAGGAAATTAACAACAACCTCCAAGGAAACATGAGAGGGATTATGCTATGAATACTATTGATGTGAATCTGAATAATTTTGTGGTGAAAGGTTTGCAAGTTATTCATTGATGAGTTTAGAATGCATTTTTGATTCCAGTTCTATGCATTCATTCATATCATGAATGTTTAGTAGATCTAATCAACACCACACCATAATTTGGAGATTGAGATATCTGTGAGAATAGAAAATGGACCAATAATTTCATCAAATGTAATTTACTCCTCTCTAATTAATGTTTATGGAATTAACCTCCAATGAAATCTCATCATACATCAATAAGTGGAGTTTGATTTTATTTTGGTCTTTTTAATATAGAAGATAATATAAATCAATTTTTAAATTAGTTGGTGCAGTCTCAACTACTAATGCATTACAGTTAGTGCATACAGATCTTTTTTGTCCTACAAAAACTGGAATAATTGGGGGAAAGTATTATGTATGTGTCTTGGATGATGATTACACTAGATTAATGTTGGTCTATTTTCTTACAAAGAAGTCAGAAGATATTTCTTATTCCAAAATTTTTTATGCCCAAGTTAAAGATGAGAAAAATCATCCATTGAAAACTATTCATAGTTTTCAAGGGGGAGAATTTCAAAATTCAGATTTTGAAACTTTTTGAATTAGAAGTGGCATTACTCATAACCTCGCACCACCCAGAACACGTCAAAAATATGGTGTTGTTGGAAGAATAAATATAATTCTTCAAGAGATAACAAGAAGCATGTTCAGTGAATAATCTGTAGCCAAACAGTTTTTTGGGTTGAAGCTATATATACTACGTGTTATACTATAAATCATGTTTTTTTAGACCTTTTCTTAATAAAACACCTAATGAGTTAAGGAATGGTAGAAAACCGAGACATTCATACTTTAAGGTTTTTTGTTGAAATGTATTTTTTCTGAATAATAAAGATAATTTTCATAAATTAACACCAAATTCTGTTGATGAAATCTTTTTAGGCTACTCCACAACATCAAAGTCTTATACATTTTTCAACAAAAACACGTGTATTATTGAAGCGACAATACATGTGAAATATGATTAAACATATCCCTTTGTTTTTAAACAACCCCAACCTAAATCTTCGAATGTTCAAAAACGTATTATAAACATTTTTAGAAGATCCTTCTAATATATAAAATGCCCAAGAAAATGTTTCTGATGTATTTATCCCGGAAGATTTTCTACCCTATATTGATGAACAACTTTTACAAAACCCAAATCAGTTGTTTCTAAAGAATCATCCTAGTGATAGCATCATTGGTGATGTTAATAAACCTGTATGTACTAGAATATCCTTAAGAAATGAACTAGATCATCTAGCATTTCATTCCCAATTAGAACTAAAAAGCACCGATGAGGATTTAGGTGATGATGATAGGATTAAAGACATTCAAGATAAACTAAATGAATTCATAAGGAATAATGTCCAGACCATGGTTGAAAGAACTAAGTAAACTTATTTTATTGAAATAATATAGGTTTTTAGAAATATATTTGATGAAAATAGAATCATTGTTTGAAATAAAGATAGATTATTTGTTAAAAGCTATAATCAACAGGAATAAATAGGCTATGAAGAATCCTATGCTCCAGTATCTAGACTTGAATCTACTAGTATCATACATGACTTTGTAGTATTCATTAATTTAAAATGTTTTCAAATGGATGTGAAATGTGCTTTCCATAATGGTTATGTTCAAGAGGAGGTATTTGTGGAACAACCACCTGACTTTGTAGATACAAAACATCCTGATCATGATTTTTACCTACTAAAGCATTGTATGGACTTAAACAAGTACCTCAAGCCTGTTATTATAGAATTACAAGATTTTTGCTTCAAAATAATTATGTTAAGGGAAATGCAGATCCAACACTTTTTTTAATGAATGATAAGAAAAATGATTTCATTGTTCATATTTATGTGGATGACATTATATTTGGTTTAACTCAGCAATCTTTAATTGATGCCTTTGCGGATCTAATGAAATATGAGTTTGAAATGAGTATGATGGATGAGTTAACATTTTTCCTTGGTTTTCAAATATCCTAATAACCAGAAAGAATCTATAAATCCCAACATAAGTATATTAAAGATCTTCTTAAAAATTATGGATTTGACAACACTAAGTGTATAAGTACTCCCATTGGTACCTCAAACACTCATGACCTTGATGAAGCTATAAAACCTGTAGATCTAACATCTATTGGAGGTGTCATAGGATGATTACATTACATGACATCTAGTCATCCAGAATTAATTTTATCAGTATCATTATGTGCAAGATATCAATACAATCCTAAGGAATATCATTTAAAGGTAGTGAAAATAATTTTTCGCTACTAAAAGGGAACCATGGATTTATGACTCTTTTATACATTTGGATATGATTTTGTTTTAAAAAGTATTTTGGATGCTGACATTGGTGGATGTATAATGGATAGAAAAGTACCTTCGAAACTTGTCATTTCATAATAGATTCATTAGTTTCTTGGTCGTGCAATAAGAAACACTTAGTAGCACTTTCCACTGCTGATGCTGAATATGCAGTAGCTTAAAGTTGTTGTGATCAAGTGTTTTTGATGCAACACACACTCACAAAAATGGATATGTTTTTTACCAAAACAATAACTTTGTGTGAAAATACAAGTTCCATTTCCCTTAGTAAAAACACTGCACATCACCCTCTTTCAAATCACATAGACATTGGGAATTAATTTCTTAGGGATCACACACAAAAAGGAGATATCATTCTTCAATTAATCATAATGCATGATCAACTTGTAGATAATTTCAAAAAATCATTACCCTTCGACAGAATTGAATACTTTAAAAAAAAGTTAGGAATTATAACCATAAGTTAATCTTCCTCATTAACTTTATTGTTAAACTAATCTCATTAAGTAATAAACTTCTTTTTATAGGGGTAGTACATTTGTTCATAGGTTTTTTTTCATATTTTTTGTAATGATGTTTTACATGTTTATCATAATGATGTTTTTAATATTATTTGTAATGAATATTTACAATTTTTTCGTAATGTTTTTTTATATGTTTTTCATAATGAAGTTTTTCAAATTTTTTGTAATGAAGTTTTACATGTTTTTCATAATAAAGTTTTACATGTTTTTCATAAATAAGTTATTCATGTTTTTCGTAATGAAGTTTTTCATATTTTTCGTATTGGAATTTCTTTAAATATTTGTAATATAGTTTTTCAAAATTCTTCATAATGAAGATTTGATATTTTTTTGGTAGTCTAAAATTTTCGTAATGAACATTTTCGTAATGATGATTTTCATAATGAATATTTTCGTACTGAAGATATGCATACTCAATTTTTTTCTTACTCATGTTTTTTTTTTTGAAATCTAAAGTCCTTCAAGTGGAATATTCCTAAATATGAATAATTCTCCTAACAATCTGAAAGGTATGATTTTTTCTTGAGTTTTTGTAATCACCTTTTACGTTCTGCTAGTTTCATTTGTTTTTTAAAATATTCTTGGACTCTAGTTTTCTTAAATCCGAATGTTTTCCTTTAAAAACCTAAAATAATCAGATCTTACCCAATTTTTCATATGGCTATGTTTTCAACTGTCAGATCTGATCAAAAGAATTATTATCCATTGGATTTATATGGGAAGTTGAACTGTCACTTAAAACACCTATATAAAGGACACCTGAAAGGTTGCCCCACATCGATTTCAAGAATTTTTGTGCTGAAGCTCTGGCCCACTTTCAAAAGCTTGTTCCAAACATCTTAGAGTTTTCTCAAGTCCGAATGTCTGTAGAAGAATCCTCTCAGAATGATATGTCTTCCGTCAAGCCTATTTTGGAGTGGAAAAAATATAGATAAAGGTTGGTGCATCCAAATTTCTTTTCCAAGTATGATTCCACTATCTCTAAGAACATCAAGCTAAATGAATGGGAATGTGTTTCCAATTTGAAGCCAGGGGCTCAAGACATGGTGTGTCCAGATCTACTAATTGAGTTCTATGATTCGGTCAGTTTATTTAAGGAAGAAGGGGGAGATAAGTTTTCATTCAATAGGTATGGAAAAAACCTAGGAATTATCTTATACGAAGGCAGCCACCTTAGTCTGAGTTCCATTCGAAGGGGAAGTTGAATTTTGTTCTCATAAGTTGCCCGATGTCCAAGGATGTTTTGTCAAGGTAAAAGCGATGAAGGGTCTTGGACTTACAGATGTCAAGGCTGCGAATATTTCTCACCTCTTGAAAAATAATCGGATCCATGAATTGTGGGTTCAGGGTTTTACCGTTCCGAGAAAAGGTGATAAGGATTACATGAAGAAGAGTGACATGTTCATCTTAGATTTTCTGGTGAATCTGAGGAAGGTAAAATTTATGAAGAACATTTTCATTACGATATAGAATATCAAGAATGGGACCTTTAATGATCAGATTATTATATCCCTAGACATTTATTCCAAGCTTATTGTTCAGTGCATGGAGTTCTTCAAAATCCCTTGCAGTTCCAAGCCAATGAATTGCAATGTTATGTTAGTAAGTGATGATACTTTGAGGATACTGAATATTGGGGTTTCTAATGAATCATGATATTTCTATGATCTACTAGAGTATGATACAGAAGCTGTTCCGAAGAAAAAAATGTGGTTGAACCATTGAAATAGGCTAGAAAGAAGACGAAGATGAGAGATGTAGTAGAATAAAGAAAAAATCATAGTATCAAATGAAACTCAATCCGTACCTCCAAAGCCCAAGAAGTAGAATGCTTACCCGGATGAGGTTGTAGCCAAATGGATGGAGGATAAGAAAAACCAGAAGGATGGAGAGCCACAATTTGGCTTGGATCCTGTAGAGGCCAAAGCTTTGAAAGGGAAGGAAGCTGATGAACATGAGAAGCAAGACAATGAAATGAAGTAGAAGAAAAAAATGTTTGAGGCTGAAATTTTTCAATCCCTTTTGAGGGATACTGAAATGGCATCCGAGAATATCCCAGTACCAAAATTGTTCTTGGGTGAGCCTTTACCTGAGACTCCGGGGAAGAAATTTCTCACTCCAAAAAAATACCAAGAGATTGTTGTTCATGAAAATGTATTTGAAGAAAAAGGAGAATAATAGTTTGAAAGCAGTGATGATACAATAGATCTGATAACTCATGTGGACGAATTTCATGATAAGTAATGTGCATCTGAAAAATTATCAATCGTGACTTCTCAAGCTGGATATTTAAAACATGGTAAACCTGGAATTGTTGCTAATAATGAAGAGTATGTGAACAAGTTATCTGAGGAAGAGAGTCATAATCATGACTTTATTCATCCTAATGATATTGAGGCAAGAGCCGATAAAGAATAAATTGATGAAGATGGAATTGTAGAGATGTCTAAAAGTTATCATGAATCACCAGATGAGGAAGCTCTTTTGAGAACCAATAAGGGAAAACATGTTGTTGTTGTTACACCTTACAAAGTTTCTTTATAGAAGAAGGAATCTGGTGGATCTTCTACAAGGAATCTTATTGAGATAGATGAAGAAGAAACACCTAGAAAAGTGTCAGATTCTGAATCATCCCCTCTGAGACATGAGTTTTTCATTAAATCACAAAAGAAGATTATTGAAACCATTCTAATATTTCCAACAATTGACTCCAGATGTCAGATTCTCCAATATAGATTAAATCAAAAATTGGATTCTGTATCTATGGTGATGGATTGGTGCATAAAGATCGAGGCTGACTACAAGAACTTATTTATCAACTACGATGCCCATAGACAATCTTGTAATAAAGTGGTCAGTTGGTCAAAGAATGTAGTTGATGATTTGAGATATCTTGATGAGTATCAAGATGATGTTAAGGAACCTTTTTATTCTGAAGATAGAAAAATCAAGGTTCTCCCAACTCGCTTTGAGTGAATGTTTTCTCTTGAGAAGAATACTCGGATTCAAGAGGTCAAGGATCTGAATGGGAAGTTTTACTCTGTTGAAAAAATCTGACCAAGAGAAAGGGATCATCAGATCAAGATTTAAGAGAAGATAGTGAAGAAATATGACTTGTTGAAGGCTCGGGCAGAGGATCTGAAGGCTCGGGATGATAGGATCAAAGCATTAGAGAATCAAGCAGAGGAAGATCACAAGGAGCCAACGAAGCTGAAAACCATTGTGAAGAAATTGATACCCAAAGAAAAGGAAGGAAAATAAATCTGATCTTTTGATGTATTTTCTTTCCTTTTATAAATTCATCCAATCTGAATTAAATTTTTGTTGCTCGTTTTTTTCATGTTTTACACTAATATTTCAGGTACTATAAATTCTTTTCCATTACCTCAAATTCGTTATAAAAATCACAAATGGGGAGCAAGGAAAAATAATTCAATGTAAAGAAGAAATATCGGTAAGTAAGGGGATGTTTATCTAAGGTGGAGTTTTCATAGAGAGATTTTCATACTCAAGATAAAGAAAAATCACATTCTCAAAATATAGAATATGATCCATAGTGTTTCAAAGCCTAAGGGGGAGTTATTCGTATTCATATTTTCCATTGTGAAAAGGAAGATATGTTTTATTTCAAATTACATAAAAATGTTTCTTAGTCCTTATATTCTTTTTCATAAGGATTTTTGTGCATTCCAAAAAGTCTTTGGGGAGATTATTATGTCAATAAGGTTTCCTTATTACATTACCATTCCTTCTTGTTTTGAAAATCACAAACACCTTATCTCAAGGCATATTTATTTTTAAATTGTGATTTACTACTATAAGGAAAAATTTCCTTCCCCATGAAAATTTATCCTTACCATGTTATCATTGTTCATATCATAATTTTTCTAAGTGTAACCATCGGTTTGTAACCAAAACCTCAGAATATTATAAATACCTTTATATGAAGTATTCTGTATAAGGATCTGAATTCTCAGAATTCTTGTTACAAACTCTTCTGAGTTCTGACTCTGAATTCTGAATACGAATTCTGGATAAGAACTCTTTTGAGTTCTGACTCCGAATTCTCAGAATTCTGGTTACGAACTCTTCTGAGTTCGGACTCTGAATTCTGAATACGAATTCTGGTTATGAACTATCTTGAGTTCTATCTCGGAATACTGAATACGAATTCTGGTTACGAACTCTTTTGAGTCCTTACTCCAAATTCAAAATATGAATTCTTGTTACGGACATTTCTGAGTTCTGACTCCAAGTTCTTCGAATACACAATCCGAACTCTTATGAGTTTTGACATCAAATTATCATGAACTCTGACACCGAACATTGTAAGTTATGGTTCTGAATTCTTGTGAATCTAGATTCCAAATTTCCTTGAAATTCATACTCTAGAATTCTATAGAGTTTAGGTTTCGAATTCCTAGTAAACAGAATCCAAATATCCTTGTATTATAGACACCATATTTATTTTTGGATAGACTCCAAACATTCATTTTCATACATTTTGAATATTTTATTTTAGTTATGTGACCATATTTTTTTCTTACACTTGTTTTCTAATAAAACGATGTCGTGCATTCAGTTACTAACTAACTATTGTTTGAATGACACATGTACAGGTCCCTCCAAAATTCAAGGAAAAATATGACTGTTAGAAGAGGGAGCCAACTATTAAAGCCATGCCTATAAATAGAATCTCATTTGAAAAAGCTCACAACAAGTTTATCAATCTATAGATTACATGCTGCTAAAGTGATTTCTAGAGAGAGAGGCTTTATTACTTTGTGTTTGTTGAACTTCTTGTTCATGTATTAATTGTGAAACTTTGACTGTTTCTGTGTAAAATCGAGGGAATCCTAGGATAGGGAGACATAGGTGCTGACTATCTTGATGTTGAGGGCATGCAGGGATAGCCAAACAGACTACAATCTTAGTATCGAGGGCTTACCCGGGTGTGGGTAAGACAAACTTTCTTGAAAGTATAATTCATGGGACCTTTATCCATGGTTGTTGGATACCCTTCTCTTTGGTTTAAAAGATTTACTACTTGTTACTTGTTTTGATACAATTTTTCTGCTGCATTTGTATTATTGAGGAAATTATAACTCTCTTATACTTCTTTATATTTTTACTCTGATCTAGTTAGATTCTATACGCTTTAAGGTAAAATCTTCATCATTGTAAATATTCATTAAGTTTCACTTCCATAACCATTTTTTTGCAACCACTTTCTTAGAATCATATTTCACGAATCGAGCAAGCGTTTAGAACTACAGGTTTTGTGAATTACCTCTTTTAACCATGTTAAACATAACCATCTTTAAATGTTCCAAAAGAATTTTTTAATGTATTAAATTCACCCCTCTTGTTTTTAAGCATCATTAGATTCCTTACTAAGTATCTCTTTTATTACGATCATACATTTGGTATTATATGGTATATCATACTCAAATACCATTTCAACACTCTGAACACTATTTTTTATGATGTGCCTTCAACATGTTTGTCCAATATCTTTTTCAAACAATTCATTTTATTCCAATTGATAGGAATCATTTAATGGTATTAATTAAAATGATTCCCCTTGAAATGGATACCTCTATCAGATGAAATTCAAATATATTATATAAAAAAATAATTTCATAATGTATCCTAACTCAAATTTTCCCATATTCGATAAACATTCCACATTTTTTCATCCAATGGAAATAGATTAAAAAAATCATCCTTATGAAGATGGTCTTTGTTTGATGAATTTATATAGATGAATATATTCTGTACTTATGCAATCATCCAATTAACATAAAAAACAAATTTTCTTGATAATATAACATAATTCTTTAACACCTTTTACCGATAACATAATTTTGGAAATGACTACAATTATTGGTAGGACGAACAAAGTAAAAAAACTAGAAACGTCCAACTTGGACATAATTTTGTACTTTGAGATCTTTAAGTACTATTCTTGATTGGATCTTTAGGATTAATAAATAACATTTATTTTATTCACTGAAATTTTTATTTGATGTTATGTAAGTGTGTACTAGGATAAAAATTCATTTCTATAATTTGTCCGATCAAATACGACATTTAATATTCGGTCTAAAAACACATCTAAAAAAAAATAGTCGATAAAATTCATTCAAAAACATTTAATGGAAGGACCAATAATGTAACTTTATTTAAGTTAGATAATGAAAAAGTAATAATATAATAAAACCATCTTACTTAATAATAAACCAAACAGATATATTCTTATCATGAAATCACCTATAAATAACAATTTCCTAATAATATCCCTATTTTTATTTTATTGTTAATCATGGAACCTAAGAAACATAAAAATTTTATAATAATTAAATAGTTCACAAACCCAATAATTCTATGACAATGTGAATGGAATTGGTGCAAGAAAAAATATTCATATAACAACAATACCATAATTTCCTTTATATGTTATTTATAAAAAATCTATAAAAGTTCATCCAATCTTAAATCTTCCACAAAAATAGTTCTGTTTTTTTCAAAAATATTTTAATCATACATTTTATGAACCCATATAAACAAAATTCCTTAAAAAGGAATAATATTTTTTATTAAATTGTTCACACATGTCGAATTTACAAAAAACTCCATTAAAAACTACTCCTAAATAAAATCCCTATCAACAAAGGTAAAACTCAAACAAATCGATAGATGTATGTTACGTTACCCTACAATATTTAAAAACACATCCAAATGGAATGATAAAGAGGGGAAATTTATCACATTCATTATCCTTAATAGGGGATAGGTAGAACAACAATTATCATCCCCATATTATGATATGATTCCATTGAAAAATGTTTAGTAAATATATCCATAGCATTATCCATTACTGGAACAAACACCTTAAATTGTTAATTTTTTTTCCTCATGTAAAATTTTGAATAGATGTTTTATATAAATTTTATTATAATGAAATGTTTGATGATATTATATGTGTTAATTTTTGATCTATGATTATCAAAAACCAAATATAATGGGTGAATTTAATTCATCCAATAAATCCTCTCTCATTTTTTTACCAACATTGACTAGGTTGAAACATGAGTATAAACTGAATACTCTGGTCCTTTCTCCTAGTGAATCATAGAAATTTTTTTCTTTATTTTATATATAATAATTATGTCTACCAAAAGGAGAAAACCACTGAATCTGGATATTCTCCTTCATAACATCTTTTAAATCTACATCTTTTTAACCAAACCTATAATACATTCTTATACTATCCAATTTCTTCCCAAAAATCAATTATTCCTTTAATAAATATAATATTTATTTTTATAGCTGTAAGATGATATTTCTTTGGATCAAAATGAAATAGGAAACATAATATAGTAACATAAAAATATAATTCCTTGATGTCTTTTTATATAACTAGCTTCCAATAAGCATTATAAAAACTATCGGATCAATATCTTTTAATGTCCCACATTTTGTCAAATTTTTCCCAACTATTATGGGTTTGGAGATTAATTTTAATCATCAATTCCTAAATATTTATGATTTTGTATAGTATAATTATATAGAGATATCAAAATTTTCTTTTTCTTTTGAGAGATTTATAATTTTGTAATGTATTTTTTTTATCATACAATGGAAATTTCAGATAACATATTTATCTCCTAAGTAATATTCTAAAATGCTTCTTTATCCTTCCCAATGAGATTATTAACACCACCATAAACAATCACAATGAAAAAACCCTCATTATGTTATTTACTTTAGATAATACTATAAAATATATCTTTTTTAAATTTCAAATTACATAAATATATATCCAATTTAGAACACTAGGATCCTAGATATTTATTCAAACCATAAAAATAATTCTTTAATGTTCACACAAAAAATTCATCCAAAACAATAAAAAATCCATAGATTAATTCATTATAAACATCATTATTGATATCTACATTTATAACAACTAACTTACATTTATCATGAATATATTTTATCTTCATTTTATAGTGATAATACGAAATATTATTATCATTTCAATCAATGATATTGTGGACAAAGAGTCATCATAATCAATAGATACACCTTTTACATTAAAATTATTCTATAAACCGATTTTTTCGATCATGAATTTTATTATGTAGGATTTATAGAAGTTCACTTGTACAAATATTTATAATCTGATCATGATTTTAATTCATGGAATTAATTAACTACAGATACTAGTTAACTTTTTAAATATCTATCAACATTATTTATGAGTATATGGATAATTATAAATTTAACAACAATGTTCTTCTCATTTTATGATATTTAATTTAATCAATAATGATGTCTTAGACTTCCAATTTCATCATAATACATCGAAGAAATTAATGTTATTTCGACATTGAATATGAATCATGTAGTACATAAATATTATTACAATTTGTAAGTAGAATGTAATGTTGTGAAATTAAAACCACTTCAAATTCCCATTATTTCAATTATAAAATAAGCTAGAATACATTTTTATTAGTCTGTTCAATGCCATTCTAATACGAAGAGTCTATAATATTTCATATTTATTTTTTACAACATTTGTATCCCCTATAATTTTGGTGGTATCTAAGAAAGAATCCATCAATTCCTCACTATTCAAACATCTCAAAAATGTCACTATTGATTTTGGAAATGTAATGACTTACAAACACAATTAGGTAGTTGAAAATAATTATTTCCTTGTAATATATTTTTCCATGAACCAAAAAACATTTTTTCTTTTAAAATCTTCATGTCCCAATATGAATAGAATCTACAAAAGCATACCTCTAAATGAATCAATATGTATCTTGTTCAATTTTCATAGATTATATCATATCAATCAGTCTTCTATACATTCTTTCTGTAAAATCGTTCTATTGAGGTTTGTACGATGCAGTAAATTCATGAAAATCTATTTACTTCAAAATAGTCATTGAAAAATCATTTTTCTATTCCACTACATCAGATGTTTTAGTATTCTTCAAATAATAATGAAATTCCATTACATTACATCTCCTTAAACTGTAAAATAATTTGAGTTCTTATGACTTATTAGTCCATAACATAATAAATGACATGTGATTAAAATAATAAATAAATGAAATAAATTATTTATATTATATAATGTTTTCATTACACTTCATTCTACCTCAGTGCCCCCCTCAGCAGCTGCAGTTTTCAGCCAGGCCCTTTCAGCAGCAACAGTAGGGACAACGATCTCCCTCTCCATTGTGGGAAAATGTTGAAGGAGGAGGCCCACTTCAAGGTGCTCCCCAGGGACCTCAATTGGGGCGTGGTTGGGGAGGCGGTTGACAGTTGAGCAGTTGTGAATCTAGGCAAGGGCAGTTGCATGCTGTAGATACAGTAGTTCAAGTGGGTCTAGAGGTCATTAGAGGTATGATCAGTTTGTTTTTTACTCTTTCATGTGCATTGTTTGATTAATGATCTTCACACTACTTTGTTTCACCCATTTTATCCCATTATCTAGGTCTAGAAGCATAGAGACTTCCCATTCCACTAGTATTGAGTACACTAGTCATAGTATATACCTACTTTTCTTATGTTTTATAGGGATTTAGACGGATGTAGGGCCACATCAGTCAAGTGGGGACCTTCTTTTGCTACCGATGGATCCATATGATGTAATTTTAGGCATTGAAAAACTATTATATATGTGTGCTATTATCGACTACTTCAAAAGATGGGATGTGTTTTAAGATATGGATGGAAAACATGTGACATTCATCAGTGAGCATGGTTTCCAGGAGGGCGGTTGGAAATTGGAGCCCCTTCATTTCATTTTAGATAAGTTGTCAATGGAGTCGGTAAATATAGAGATGGTTGATGACCTGGGGATCGTTAGTGGGTTCTTGGATGTCTTCGCTATAGAGGTGGTGACTCCACCCACTCTTCGTGATGTTGAGTTCATGATAGAAATTCATTCGAGTTCCCATCCGATTTCAATGGCTCCCTATCAGATGGAACCTTTTTGTGTTGCGGGAGTTAAAAATTCAGATTGACGATATGATGAAGAAGGGTTTTGTTTGACCATTCATGTCATCATGGGGTACTCAATTCAAGTTCTAAAAGAAGGATGATTGAAGTCTCATGATGTGTATAGACTAACAGTGGCTGAAGCAGGTGACAGTCTTGAACCGTTACACCCTCCCCATAATCGATGATCTTTTTGATCAGTTGAAGGCGGCATGATGGTTCCTTAAGATCAACTTGCGATTGGGACACAACATGATGAGGGTGAAGGAGGTTGAAATATAGAAGACTGCCTTCAGGTGTATATATGGTTACATTGTGTTTATGGTCATGTCATTCAGTGTTATGAACACACCAGCTGTGTTTATGGGGCTAATGAACATTTTCTTCCATGAATATCATTACTGGTTTTTAGTCGTGATTATTGAAATATCCTGGTCTACTAAATACTTGAGGAGGATCATGTAGAGCATATGAGGAATTTTTTAGAGGTCATCTGATAGCACCAGCTCTATGGGATGTTGTCCAAGTGTATGTTCTGGACTTGAGTGGTTCAGTTCCTTGGACACATAGTGTCCTACCAGGGAATCACATTGGGCTCTTCGATGTCCGAGGTAGTAGTTTCTTGGGAATCACCTATGAACGTGAAATAGATTCGTATTTTTTGGGTTTATAAGGTTACTACCAGATATTCATTCCCAACTCATCTCGAGTTGCAACACCATTGACCACCGTGAATAAGAAAACCCACGCTTTTGTATGTATTTACATGGGCCAAGAAGCAATCAGTTGTATAAATGAGAAACTGGTCAGTTCCCCAATGATGTGGTTGTAAGAAGATGGTGTAACATTTGAAGTGTTCTATGATTATTTAGGCTTAGTCTTGGGATGTGTGTTGATGCAGCAACATGGTTGATCTCTTATAGGTCTATGAAGTTACGTTCTCTCAAACCTAACTATGCCTCCAATTTCCTAGAGCTTACAGTAGTAGTGTTCGCACTAATTTAATGGTGACATTACCTTATTAGTGAACGCTTCATGGTTTTCATAGTTCACAAGAGCTTGTGGTATATCTTCCCCTAGCGAGACCTAATCTCGTGGTAGAAAAGGTGGATAGAGTTTCTTCAGGACTACAACATTGAAATCTATTACACTGAGTGTAAGGGGAATGTGGTGGCCGATTATTTGAGCAAGAAGTCATAGAAAAATATAGTTCAAGAATCAATAGATTCATGGAATGCAATGGAAGAGTTGTTTTCCCTACACCTAGATGCTAGGGTGGAGGATGGATGATTTTATCCATTCCAGATGATTGTGAAGCCCTCTCTGTTCCACCAGGTGGAGGAGTCTCCATGTGGGAAATTAGAGGCTGAGGTGATGCGTGATCATGTTATCCAGAAAAATGCATCAGAAGGATGGTCGGAAGACAGATATAATCATATTTTGTTTCATTTTACATTGTTTTTTATGGTGGAAATGCATGAGAGAGTTCTTGGAGACTTCCATAACTCACGCCTGGAGGCACTCCCAAGATTTCCTAAGCATTACAGGGGCTTGGGGGTCAGTTTTTGTGGCCTAGGGATAATCTGGCAGTGGAAGGTTTTGGGTCAAAGTGACTCGTGTGTTAGCATGTGAAAGTTGAACACAGAGTCCCAGGAGTTCTTATGCGGCCTTTAGATTTCCTCGAGTGGAAGTGGGACGACATATTGAGGGATTTAGTCATGTTACTACACTGAGATCTGGGGGTACGATGCTACCTTGGCGGTGGTGGTGGACCATCTGATGAAATTATCTCACTTCTTGGAAATCAAGGATTCGAGTGCGGTGAATTCCATAGCACAGAGGTACGTGGACGAGTTGGTGTAGTTTCATGGAGTTCTGAGGTCCACAATCTCATATAGGGATGCCCAATTTACCACATGGGTCTGTAATGTATTGAAACCTGATTTTGGAAACCTACTATGCCTCATAACAACATTCCACCAACAGAAAAATGAGAAGCCAGAGCAGAATATCCAGAAAATGGAGGATATGCTACATGCATTTGTTTCGGACTTTGGGGGATCAGGGGGTGGGACAGTTGACTCTATTTGAGTTTTCCTACAACAATAGCTATCAATCATCCATTGTAATCACACCCTTTGATGCCTTGTAAGATAGATAGTGTCTCTCACCTGTGTATTGGGCAGAGATGGCAAATCATGTGTTCTTGTCCCAGAGGTAGTACAGAGCACGACGCAGAATTTTTAGTTGGTATGAGAGAGGATGATGGCAGCATAGAACCAATATAAGTCTTATGCAGACCATAAGAGGAGATCCATGGAGTTCATGGTTGGGTACCATGTGTTCATAAAGGTCTAACCTCGGTATGGGAAGTAGAGTTTCAGAAGGGGAAGTATGTTTTCTCCTAGGATTCTCTAACCTTTCGGGGTGTTGTACTGGGTTGGTGAAGTGGAATATTAGCTAGTTCTACCATCACTTCTACATAGGGTTCATGAAATCATCCATGTGTCTCAGCTCCGTCGAAATCTACACAATGGTGTGCACGTCCTCACCTAAGGAATGCTAGGTGTCGATGATGATGAGACGTTCATAGAGAGACTAGTGAGGATCGAGGATAATGAGGATAACTTTCGTCATGGATGAACCATTCCATTGTTTTGTGTGTTATGGAGGCACAGTGGCTTCGAGGAGAGTACCCAGGCATGGGAGACATAGATGTGTGCCATGTACCGAGATCTATTTTCAGTTTTGTTTTTTTGGTTTGTAATTGATTGTAATGTGGTGCTTGACCATGTTAACTATGAGATGGACTATTTTCCTTGTTCTTTGTATGTGTGTAAAAAGTCCAAACTATGGGTAGGGGAGGACATGATCCCTTATCAAGACACGTTATGGTGGATGTGATTACACCCGTGTAGGTGAGTCAGTACCACCCAAAGAAGGTAGTATCTTAATAATGAATAAGGGAATCCCTAATCCATATGATTCGACAATATAGAACCATGTATGATTGTGTGGTTTCATATTGGAGGGGAGAAGTAGGGTTTCTACTATTGATCAGTATGAGGGAGAGGTTCTCCTAGATGACAGGGGTGTCCATGTGAAGACATAGTACAACCATGATTGTTGAGGAGATAGATGAAGGAGATGTGTTCATAGGGATCGAGGTTTGTTCCGACTTTTAAACAACTCTAATATGATCTTGTCCATGATAGGTATCTAACGAGGTGGTTTTTTGGATTCCTCATATTTCTTCTGGTTTGTTTTTGATTCTTGTGAATGAGAATAGTTTTATTGGTATCTGATGTAATGGCTCAGACCCTCCTGATCTAGTACATTGCCAAATTTTTTGTGTTTGGGTTATCATGGGGACCATTAGTGACTCATATTGGAGTTTTCCAATTAAATCGTTCCATCCAATTTGTTCCACCATAATGATGGAATCGGTCATAGAGGAACCATAATGATGAAACCTATCATAGGGACACCGTGATAGTGGAACCATGGGGGTGGAACTAGAGCGGTCGCACAGTCACGGTCTCACTCCAAAATGGTGGCACAGTTTATGGTGCTCCACTGAATTGGTGGCATTGTTATAGAATCTCACCAAACGGTGTCCAACCCATTACTTTTTCCCAGTTTCAAACTTCTCCTAGTTCCACCCCCATAATGTATCATTTGACGTAAAAGTTTGTTAATATCCCTTTCAAAGTGATCTAAATCCCATAAAGGATATTGAAAATACCCCATGATCTGGATGACCCTTGACATAATAAAATTTGGAAATTTTGCATCGTTTCACCTCATTTTTCTAGTTCTTTTTCTAGTTCCTCGCCTATTATGCGTTTTCATTGATTAATGGAAACCATTTAACTAATATCTGTTATGGCCACCTCTCCAATGAGAATTATTAAATAAAAATTAATACCATCATGTGTAACCTTCAATCCACGCGGGGAAACCTCGATACACCTTTAATGTCATTCAAGATTTTCAAATCCTGTAACTCCATAATTTGTTCCTTTTATCACACAATGAACATTTCTTTCTTCTTCACAGCTCTCTTTTACATTACATGGTGCATTTGGAGTTTCTCCTCCCTAGGATAGTTGTGAGGCTATGATGGTGCCTTTCCTACTCACTCAACGAGTCCTTGGAGCTCTTCTGCTGCATGTCGTGCATCCCTAGTTAATGGCGTGAGGAGAAATCATCGATCGTTGATCATTTAGGTAGGGGTTTTTCCTTCATCCTTCCTTACCGTGTATCATTTGATGTGGGTACCAGAATTTTTATTCGGGGATGGATGAAAAAAACAATAACAAAGGTAATGAATGGATTTTAAAGAATTAAGGGGTGTGTTTTGTGATGATGTTGTACTCTTTTACCATTTCATATATGTTTTGAATTTTATGGGATTATGTCCACTAAAAATCATGGTCGTTTGTGCTAATTTCAGTCACACTAATGAACCCATATTTTATGTGATGATTGAATGGTTTAACATGAAATAATTTTAATCCTGTAAACATGGTCGATTTAAATTGATGCCAAATGAATAAGAGTCCATGCATGGTCACCCAGGTTAACTAGAAAAAACTGAATGAATGTGGAGTTTAAATTTGAAAAAACCATTACTTTGATCTGGTGATGAGTATGGTCATTCAACCTGATGCTTGTGAGGGGACATGGAGGTGGATGGGATCCCCTTTCGTGAAGGTGTTGGTTTGTGGACCTGAGGTTGTGTGGGGTCGTATGTTGGAGCATAGTTTGGTTCCAATACATTGAGGGATCTCAAAGTACCCTTTTTTTGTTTTGACATTATAATATAACCAGGTGTGAATGCTTATATTTCAATTTTGATGTTTTTTCCCGTGGCTTGGGACAATTCCTATTAGTTTCATGGTAGTGATGATTTATTTAAATGGAATCACATGAATGAAAATAACAGAATGGGTTCAATGGGAATGGTTTTCCAAGAATGAGTTGTGCATTGGTTGTGTCTATTGTGCTTTTGTGTGAATGAATAGTGATGAGGGAGTTTGGGTACGGTCTGGTTTGGGAACCCATAGGTCGGGGTGAGTTCTTGTCCACCTATATGTATGAATTATGTTTTTTCAATTCTTATTCATACCCCACCCAAGTTGAGAACCTCATGCTGAACACACCCATTTCACTGGGGACAATGTTTTTCCCAACACTCATACGAGTGGTTAGTTATTAGCTCCTTTTATGCTCCATATCCCAAGTAGCCCAAGACACATCGGGAAGGATGTGACAGCCTGGGGTATTATATAGCCAAAGACTCAATGGGCAAGTTATGTTTTTGTGGTTGGCCCAGGTGCTTGTGGGAAGGTTGTTTCGCAAGTGTCTTTGGGACAAGGATCGGGAGTCATCAGGTGTGGCGGTAGTTATTCTGGAATAGGTGTCTGCATGCATGGTTACGTGTGGTTGTAGAGGCCCCGGTGTTTGCGGGTGAGATACATGCTTGTGGTGGCCCACGAGGATAATTTTTCAGGCACTGGTGGGAATGTAATGAGAATGGTGGGGGAGGTATAATGCGTAGGATGTGATCAATAAGTAGTGGGAAATTTGTGTGGGGCTCGAAAACATCGATGTGATAACACTATTACTTTACATGACTTTTTTATATGGGGAGTGATCCTTGGTGAGGAATGGGTTAGTAGTTTTATTACTAGGATCTTTAGTAATCTCTTTTTCTAACAGGGCTTTAGACTACCTCTCCACTTGTGTAAAAGAGATTTTTGTTTTCCCTAATGAGTATACATGTATAATCACCCTAAATATATAAAAATTATTTTAGGTTTTCAGGATGACATAGATGACTGTGCTAGACCTTATGAGCCCAAAAGTCGGGACCATTGACGTTGCTTCATTTCTTTTGTTTTGGAAGTTCTTTTTTTTTGAGTTTTTTTATACTTTTAGCACGTTATATTGGAACATGAATATGGGAGTGGATTGTTTTTGGCATTACCTTTTCCAATAGTTTTGGTGTTTTTTGGGATTTACTATCTTATCTACCAATCCTTTTCATCAAAAAAGTGGCAATGTATTCCATATAACATATGATTTTATACCCTTGGTTCAGGTCTCCAGTCTGGGGCCTATTGAAGGAGGGACTCATGGGGTCACTATATCTCCATCAACATGATTAAAGAATATGCTATAAAGTTGATGCACCTTCCATCATCATGGTGAAGAAGTGTCGTGACATGATAAAAAAATAAATTTGTCATTTATGTTTGGAATATAAACATAATTTTATTTTTAAATATTAATATTCACTTAATGGGTGTGTGGAAAGGCTCCGCATATAATGACATAATAATTTCATAATTTAGAAAAATAATATCCATCTATTTTTTAATCTCTTATATGCTTCTAAAAATTTACTTTGTAACATATATTATATTAATTGTCTCTATGTAATTTATATTAAATATAACCAATATAGTTAAATTAAATTACATAAATTCCAACTGTATTAGTCTTAAAATTATGTATCATATTCTTAAGCTTCATGTTATAAAGAAATTTACTCAACTATATTAATTTTTTTTTTCTGAAATATATTAATTTTTCCCAAATCCCCATCTTCTATTAGTATAAATAAATTTTAGACATCATATTCATTTAATTGACAACATTATCATATTACATCATCATTATAATATTTATTCACATTTTTTAGGGAGTATTACATGTAATGTTTTTTATATCATTCTTCGACATATTTAAGAGCTTGGGAGCATAATTTTTTTATGTTGATAAATATGTTATAAATAGTATATTAATATAATGATCTGGAAAATGAATGACAAATTAAATTTATGATCCATTATTTTATAATGAAAACCTATTTTTCTAAACCAAAATATTTTAAATCATTTACGTTTTCATATAATGTATTAACTCTAATGATATTGCAAAATTTCATTAATATACCTAGAAGAACCCGGGAATGGATTATGGAAATGATAAAATGTGTCGAAATAATGGTATATCATTTAAAAATATTTTATAAATAAAACACTGTCTATGTTATCTAAAATAATAACATAAAAATAAACATTGAAAGATAATTGATTCAAACCCAATGCTCAAAAAATTATTATATGGTCAAATATCAATGTGTGTAACTACTCAAATCAATGAGTAGTTTGATATAGATTAATATATATACACACTACAATTAATCCTCAATTTTATGAAGTTAAGAAGGTATTATTCTTTAAATTTATGGTTATAAACAAAAAACACACATGATCCCATTGTATTATCCTAACTCCCTCTAGTTAGAAACATTATTTAAAATTGTGTGGGTAAGAATAATTAATATTCATATCTTCCTAAATGAAAAATAATCATCTTATTCTCAAGACTTCAAATAAATAGAATCATAGTTTTATATCTTCCTTAGGAAGATCATATTTTTATATTTAGTGTCGAATTTAGATCAGTTAACCCAACTCACATTCTCAATCTAAGATCATCATGTGATCAGTACCTAGAGATTTTTTATAGTTCCAGAATTCTCATCACAAAATCTATAATTCTAGGTAAATATTATCTTATTATTCACCTTATTATAGTTTAACAAAATCTTGTTTTTAATAAATATGTTTTTTATGTTTAAAATATTGAATTAATAAAATCATGTGTAATTTTATTGTTCACTAACAAAATTCTGCATGATTTCTCCCATGATTGCATTATATTTATGAACTTACTCATACAACATGATATTCTTAAATCATATCATTCAACTATTTGTAATTGATTATTCCCAACATTCATTTTATTATTTTACACATATACTTATATTGAAATAAAATATGATTAAATTAAGTACATATTAATGTGAAACAATAAATAGAACAATAATTATCAAATATTCATAATTGAAATTTCTTGCATGTTCGAGTAGATATCAACAAATTCAATCATTAAAACACCCATATTTTGTGAATATATAAACATGGACATGTTTTTTTAAATTTAATTATGACAAATAATAATCCCAATTGAGATTTGAATTTATATTGTTGAAATTAATTATTTTGTACAAATTAGATTCAGTATATGATCAATATAATGATTCTTCTATCAAAAAATTTACTCTTAGAATATAAAGGGAGAACAAATACCATTGTCTATTTTTTATAAATAATTTATTTCCTATAATAGTAAAGTACTCTTATATTTTATTAGATAATTCTTATGCTAATGACTAATCACTTTTATGAAGAAACAAATGTATTCTCCATCATATTTTTTCAAATCTTCTACTCTACTAAAGAGTTATCATTTTTAGAAATAAAATTTGTCTCACAAATATGTCAATTGATAGAATCATGATAAATCTCAAATGACTAATTTTTAACTCATAAAACGAACTCTATGAAATTATTATTTACAATTATGAAAATATATTTAACATTATGAAATTTAAATTGATCATATGATTATCTAGGGTCTCAAATTTTTTTCAAAATTGACCATAAATAAATTTGAAAATAAATCTTATGAATCATATAAAAAATCCGTAAAATTTTTAGATTTCAATTAATTCATCCCTTTTCTAAACTCCACAAATATATTAAAATATACAGATCAGAATTCACTGAGTATATATACAAAGGGTAATTGCCAAATTTTATTCACTATTCTTAAATATATATTAAATAACATAACATCCCCAATAATATATCAATGATACTCTAATAGCCTCATCATATATAAGAAAAATTCTATCTACTCAGAGCCAAATACCAAATACCATCTACATATTTTACGAAATTATTCCAAATAAAGGCAACACTTTATTAATCCCATTATTTTCTTTAATATAAAATTCTTTCATATATCAATTTTACATTTGAATTTATAAAATTATTTTATAAATTACAAAAATGAACCATTTATGTGACATTTTAGATTATTATTATAAGAATACATATCCAATATTTGGGAATTTTTAGAAAGTTAACTAATATAGAGTATACCCTAGATTTTAAAAATACATATTATTTGGGAAAAAATGATAGATTATCATACCAATCGAAGAATATATTATTATTTTCATAACGATAAAGCATATTGATAATAAAGAATATGAGTTTCATTTTCCCTAATTCTATAAAATTTATATAATAATCGGTATCCTTAGTGAAAATATTTATTTTTTATATTATTGAATATCGAAACCCAGAAAATCCAACATTTCATAATGAGAAAAAATATATAAATATTATCGTGAATAAGTTTATACAATTATTATAAAAAAATATGTTTTAGAAATTGATTTTAATTTTTATTTAATTAAATACTAATATTAATGAGTAGAAAATTCTATTTTTATTAACCACATGTAAATTCTTTACATTATTCAACTAGGAATCTTTCCAACTTGTTCACTAATTCATGTTTTGTAAAAGTTAAAAATAAATGTCAATTTTTTCATTCCCATATTACATATAGTAAATAAATAAAAATAATAAAGTATTAGAACATACTCCTAATATAATTTATTTAGGATTCATTTATGGAGGTATTTATTGATATATAAAAGTATTAATTTATGGTAAAAAATTTATCTTCGCATACCATCATATTCATCTTATACATCTTAATATATTATTTTTTGATAATATACAACTAGAAAATATCCTATTGGATTATAATCTGGAGAAACTTATCTAATGTTTTTTATGGATTATATATGTCCTTTATTTCTCAGTAAATAATTATTTATAATTCATATTCATTTCCATATTTGGTTAAAAAGTAAAATTTAGAATGTAATGTTAATAAACCTAAAATTATATTACTTATATACCATGGTATCACTAGATAATGTTAATTTATAAAATAAGAAATGAATATGGCCTATCAAGGATGACATACGTAGAAGATATGTTGACATGTAACTAATTAATGTGATGTTTTGGTAATGAATACATTAATTTTTATGGATATTAAAATGAATTGAAGATTAATTACAATTTTTTTAAATAATTTTTTCTTGCATGAGATTAAAATTTGTACTTTAGAATAATAATTGAATGGATTCTTCATAATAAATTTGATACTTCAATTTTTCTCCAATTCTATTTTAATATAAGTATAAATTGTATATTTTTCTCTATGTTAATAAAGAAGATATATAATTTTTATATAACAAAATTAGTGGTAGAAAAACTTATATGATATGATGGACTACATAACATGTGAATGTATTAGAGAGGATGAAATGCTTGAATGACAAAATAATGGAACAGGTTCGTGGAATGACGAAGAAATAACTAATATTAGTTATGAATTGTAACACAAATTTTACATTGATGAAGATAATTTTTATTAAAAGGAAATTAAATAAAGAAAAAAAATAATTTTGTTATAAATAAATAATTATATTGAATGTAATAATATAATTAAATATAATAGTGAAATTTAAAATTTATTCCATGTCAGTCGACATGTTGTATGAAACTTTAAAATGGAAAACCAAACCCAAATAAATTCATTAATTTTTAATAAAATGAAACGTTGTTGAATTATTGTATCCAGAAAAATATTATCTATTAGTTGTAGAACTAGGTGAATATAACAAACTAACATCCACACACAATGATTTATGACATGTTTCTTCACTTTAAATAATTATGTTGGTTATCAAATATTAATATATGGTTATGACATAACTAGATGCTGATGATGTTGGATTATTGATGGATAAGTCATGTTGTGAGGTAATAGTTAAAATAACATACATGTTACTAGATTATCGTAGTTGCAGACTAAGGTTGTTTCTCCATCAGAGTGATTTCATTAATTTTATTCTACAGGGTTCCTCAATTATAATTATAATTTTTATAATTTATTATATTAAATTATTTGGGAAAAATTTTATTTTGAATGAAAATAAAATAAAATAATAGAAATATATATATATGAAAAATGTTTGTAAGAATGTTGAATGGAAAATTATATGGATTACCAAAGCTTGGTCAATAATTATTTACTCTTTTTTTTTAATCAAACACTTACCCAATTAGAGGACTGAATACTATTTTACCAACCCAACTTTTTTATAACATGTTTGTAAGATTAGAATTTTTTTTCACAAATTCTTCCTAAATATAATAACTTATTTGAATATATTGATTTTCATGAAATAATGAAAAAAAACTAAATCAGAAACACCTATTAATAAAAAAATAACAGAATTGAAATATACATTGATTTTGTCAGTATATATTGAGGTAACCTAATTATTATTTATATGATGAAGTAAAAGTAAAGGTTTATATGAAAATTCCATTACTTACTAGTAAGATCAATTTTCTAATTTCCCAAAAATTTAATTTTTAAGAATTAGGATTTTTTATTATAAGACACTGAATATATTACTGTTTAATGTACTATTTGATTGTATAGTAATTGATCACAAATTAAAATTTTACTAGTGGATATTTTATAATATATTTTCTTATTAAAAATAGATTTTGATTTTATTTTAGATACCAATTTTCTAGATAAATAACTAAATAATTTATATTTAATTTGAAAAAATTAACTTCATTAATAAATTTAGAATGAATATATTCTCTTAAAATTAATTTTCTTTATTTTTCTGAAATGATTTTTATGTGAGGATAATATATAATATATTTAAAAAAACTATATATATTATGATATTATGAGAAACTATATATTATATCAATTCTTATAGAATATTTTTCAAGCAATGGAAAATAATTACATAATAAAAGAAATCATTTAAATTAATAAAGTTTAAAATTTTAATACAATGGTTAACATATTAAATTGTATATATTATTTATTTTGATAAAAAACTATTTTCTCCATTTATTTAATTAATGTTTTTTTGTGAAGTTTATTTTTTTTCAAATTCACATGACTCTTATATTATTAATAATAAGCTGATTAATTTCATATGAATCAACAAAATTGTTAAATTTACCTTAATTATATATTTTCATTAGAAGGAACAAAATATTTCTAAAAATGGGGTTTATGAACTATATACTAATATCATAATTTATATTTATCGACCATTGATATTTTATTTCAAAAAAGGGTGTTTTAATTTGGAATCATTATATCCAAATTATGTTATAATGCATATTTTCATTGGTTTTAAATGTAAATAATAAAAACTATATTAAAAATAAAAAACAATAAAAGTGAAAAAAGAGTAAATTAATAAACAAATATCATAAAAATACAAGTTAAAATTAATTATTCAACCTAAATCAAACACAACTCTTCACTTGAACCATTATTTTATATTATCGGATTTACTAGAGAAGTAATTAATTGCATTTACATTTTTATTATACAAAAAATTCACTCTTATGCCAAATAAATGTGGCATCTACCACCCTACATCTCCACGAAATCGACGAATAACAAACATGAAAAAAATAAAAAAAATAATTGAAATTAATATAATATTACTTGAAGTTATATTCTTCTCTAATGACCACAACTCAAATCCATAATCCATTTTTCAAATGATCTTTTCAATGGAGTAATGTAAAATTATCAAATTTTCCTTTCAAATTTTTTGTTCTTTTATTACATCATCTACATAAATAAAATAAAATATATCCATGATAAATAAATTAATTAATTAATATAACTATAAAAAAATTTATCTTTTTATGGGATAACAATTTTCATCCATCCACTTGACTGTTACAAAAAAGTAAATTTACCTTTTGTTAATTCAGTAAAACCATCATAATAAAAGACATGATCCAATATTCATGACCACCATCTAATTTTTTTTAAAATTGTATGTATGATGAATAATTATGATATTTAAAAACTCATTTCAATTAATATATTATAAATTAATTCTTACAATCATTATGTTCAATGGAAAATGAGATCGACACCTATTTATATGTTCAAACTACCGCCTCCACAATTGAACATATTTCATTATTCATATCAATTATATAAATGATAATGTATTATAAGTCATGATTCACCACATTAATAACATGTAAATATTGTCTTTATTCCTAATTGATGATGATATTATTCTTATGAAATCAATTAATCAACAATACACGACCATTAATTATATAACATTATTATTTGGGTACTTTTAACAACTTACATAGTCTAGCTATAAATTTATGTTAAGAATTTCTATAGTATCATAACTAAATATTTAATTATCCATATAAGTTAAAAAAAAATTTATATTTATTAATTATTAATGATAAAAAATATCTCATTATTTATTATTCAAATGTTATTTACCAATAAAAATTTCTTCATCAATGTCTTATCATATTCCATCATTAAAAATAATGAGTAAAATTAAGTTGGAAAGATATCTGCGAATTATTACTATAATGTATAATATATTATAGTAATTTTATAATCTAAAAATGATGAACTCGGCCTCAATTATAGGTAATCAACAATGAAATATTAAGGAATTTGTGAAATAATCAATATCACTAACATCTGATGATGGGAATAAACTATAAATATATAATTAAATTAAAATAAATTATTATAATTGAGGTGTTCGAGTGGTAATATATATATATGAATATGTTCAAAAATAGTTTATTAATTCGAAAATGTTTGTAATGCAGGAGTTCAATGCACAATCATTTAAGTGGAGATTAAAAAAGGTTGTTTCTTAACAAAATATATATTCCTTGAGTTATAATCTTTATTTGTATCATTATTATTATAAGTATAATAAACAACATCATAAAATTTTATTATTATGCATTAAAACATTTTTTATTTACATTTATATTATATAAAAAATAATTAATATGAATTTCACTTTCAAAATATAATATTTGTATGTGGGTTTTATTACTCTACTTCTTTTCCGGAGTAATAAAAAATATTTCTGACTGTAATTACTAAAATATTTATTTATTTTATCCTATGATGATATTATCATTCATATGATAATTATTTTCTGGGATTTAAATTGATAATATTTATTAATAATAAATACAAATGATGTTGAGGATAATATTCATTCATTCCAATTGACGTTTTTTTCTCACATATCCATATACAATCTAATTCCAATGTTAACATTTCATATTTTGAAATACACATAGAAATTTTTTATGGTTACCATATAATATCCAATTACACCATTTCTAATGAAATATTTATCACTTTATTTATGAATTATATTAAAAAAAGTTATTTTCAAAATATTAGATATCTGTTACCATTCAAGATCATATTTTTATCATCCAGTAAACATTTCCAATGAGAAACCAATATGTACTTTTCAATGTTCCATTAAATATTTTTAGGTGGTACTTAAAATATATGTTTTTATTGTACCATATTGAAAATTACATTTTTAATGTGTTTTTTAATTTTCTCCATTTATGATAATGTATTAAAATGTTTCCTAAATGATCATTTTGATTGTTTAGATACATAATTCTTTGTTAAAAGATGTTTCTCCAATGAATTTTGGTTTATGTAATCTCTATATGAATTATTATATGAAATAATCCTCATGGATGATTGAATGTTTGTATCAATTGAACAAACTCCATAAGTCAGTTTATGTGGTAGCAATAAAATTTTTTATGAATCCAATTTTCATTCCATGGGTAATTTATGAAATGATGAATGATTTATTATTATTTGGAACATATTATACTAGATATTCCCTAAATCATTATATATATGAGATATATATATATATATTTCAAGAATATTATTATCTACATTCAAGGTGTTTCATTCCATTCATTATAACTAATAAATTGTTTTTATTTATTATTATCATATAATAGATATTTTTTATTTTAATGTTTCATGAAATAAAACATATAGGATTTGATGTATTTATATGATGAATTCATCCCATAAAAAGTATGTATTAATAATTTATAAATTCATGAGTTAATTATTTCACTATAGAGTATATTCATCATGGGGTCTATAAATCGTATTGATATATTGTGGTAGCTTGTGCACAAAGATATTATGATTTGAAAATTGATCTGGGTTCCAAAATATCTCTTCTCATCCTTCATTGTATATGAGATGCTATAACATCATGATTTGAGTAATTATCCCACTCAAACACATGATGATTCTTATCTATACTGTGTGTACCAATGAATATGGGATGAATATGTTTCCCTCTTTGTTTATATTTATAAAACTCAACAAAAAAAGTTGAAAATTATAACGGGGTTCTTTAGTGCAAGGTATTCACATTTATAGTATTAATAATTTTTTTACATATGTTTAAATATTATTTCATAGAATATCCATAGATAAATTTTTTTATAGTTTATTCTTGTTCTTGGATTCATGTTAAAATCTTACAAAAACCTTCATTGGTATTAGTGGGAATTCATACATTCTTTTTATCAAATTTTTTTGTATGAAATGTAGAAACTAAATAAAAAATTATTATATGTGGGTTCTAAAAAATTATAGTCAACATGAATACCCGTATATATAATTTTTTTTCATAATAATCATCTTAAACAAAACATATATAGGAAGTTCTATATAAGGGTAATTGGAACATTCAAATATATATTGGATATCAGGAGGTTTACCTCCATTTTCCATTATGTGATGATTTCATGTAATTGTAGTCTGGTTCATACATTTCTATAAATTGTTCATGTAATGGTATTTCTATATTTACAATCCTCACATAAAAGTTAATATCAATAAATTTTTACATAGATTTCTCTATGTAAATGTCATATTTGATTGACCTTACACAGATGGGAGTACATAATGATAATCTATGTGTACCTTAATGCATCTAGGTGTACCTAAAGATAATAATTGAATTACTTTTAAATATTATAAGAAATTTTGTATGTTACCCATACATATAATAGTTATATGTAACTATCACATGTTATATACATATTTTGGGCTCTAAAATTTTATTACACACACACAGAGTGTCTGCGTAAGGTTAGAAGGATGTTTCCTTTTTGAAGAATATTTATTCTTCATAACGGTCAAAATAAAAAATGTTAAATACGTTTTGTAATATATAAATTGGGTTTAATGGTTTATAAAATCATTATAAATCTATAAAAATTTTACTTTTGGAATATTTTAACTTATAAATGGTTTCTAATATAATAATTTAAAAATTTATTATAATTAATTACATTTTTATGAAACATTTGATTCTAAATATAAAATGTTAATATTTTGAATAACTTTTAACAAATTATATTAAAAAAATATAATATCTACATAATGATAATGTAAAAATTATTAAATTTTTTAGAGTTTCCTTTTATTTATTATTTTTTATAAAGAGATTATATATTATTATTCTATTTAAATTTATTATTTATTTAAAGGTAATTCCCTGCCACATTAATATTTATTAAATTAATTTTTAGATAATAGTATTGTTTAAATATTAGTTTATAATTTTAAAAGACATCTAGGATAGGACATTGACTTCTATTATGTAAAATTATCAATAATGAATAATGTTTTACACATTACTTGTCCGTTGTTTTTAATTAATGTTATGAACATGAATTTGGATGTTTAATAATGTTTCTGTATATTTGGTTTTAGAATTATGATGAATTTTATTCTCACAAAATTATTTTATCCCCATGTAAAGGTATTTGGGGTTTGACTACCTACTTTCTCGGGATGTGTATGCCATATCTAGGATGGTGAATGGGGACATTTATATGTACCTAAGGGATTACTCATTTGGATAACAATATAACATTACATGAATTGTTCTTCTGTATTGTTCATATGACACATCTAGATATGTATGAATATGTTTTAATTCTATTCTCAAATAACTAAAACAATGATCATGGTTGTTTAATGAGTAACATAGAAAAATGGTATGAGCATATTGTTTAGATAGAGGTAATATGATTCCAAAATAATGACATATGAGAAAAGAATACATAAAGCCAATAGTAAGAGATAAGATGGTGATATTAAAACCACCTTCAAATACTATGTGTGATATTTCATCGAAGTTGAATATTTTGAATACCTCAATATTCCAATTGTGTAGTTTCATTCCATAGCGAGGTGCCCACAGAATATAATCTGTCACCAAATAATGTTATGAGTGGAATAGGATTACATGATGGGTACTTTCACCGCATAATTGGGTTCTCATAGATTGTCCTCTAATTACAGCATTTTTCATATTTTCATTGGATTACACTAGCTGGGATATCACATGGATTAAGATTCCATAAGAATATAGTTTGGATTATCCATGTCACGAATTAGAAAAAGGGATTTCTACTAATATATCAATGTTTCATGTATGATCTAATTGGATGATTCCCAACCAAAATAACTAAATAGTGAGATTCATTCGATAAAATTTTAATTTTGATAGTGAAATTTGGATCTCAACCCACTGATGGATATGATTATTTGGAAATTGGGTTATCATTTTATAGGCATCCAATTAAATAAAATTCGTGATTATATTTTTAATAGTAAATGATAATTAGATGTTATTTGATTCTGATATTTATAATTTCATCATCATTATCATCATTAAGATACAAATTGTAATATATTATTAGAAAGGGGAATTATAATTTATCTAGATCATATGATGGTTTACATAATTAATGTTCTCAAGGAATATAGGTTATCCAAGAATTTTTCTTAATGAAAATAATTTCATGTAATATAACATTTCCTTCAACAATAACCGACTATTTATGTTGTTAAAAATTGAATATTTATTCTTATGGAACCATATGGTTATTAATTTTTGTTTTTAATGGAATTAGAGAAATAATTACCAAATTAATCCTAGACTCAAATCTTGTATAAAATATTAATGTTTACGTTGATTTTTGTTCTAGATGATTAATATGGTTGGGTGCATCAAATTATATTATATAATATTTAATGAGTTATATAACCTATTTAGGATAAATTTTATCATATGTAATTATTTTTGTGGAAATAAAATTTAATATTATGACAGATATATGATATAAACTATCTATTTTACAAAGTGATGAAAATATAAAATTCCATAATATAAAAAGAATTTAATTTTATTATTCTATTTCTTGTAAAGGAAACAAGTGTAGATTTATTGATAACATGGATACTTTAAATTGTGTAAAAATATTATAATATGTTTATTCGATATCATTTAGTTGTTGAAGGGATATTAATAACTATATTTGTTTAACCAAAATTAGAGAATTTTTTTTATCCATTCATGATAGGTTTAATTCCATAACTTAATTTATATATAGATTAAAATATTATTCTAATGGTTGCGTAATTTGTAATACAATCATTTATGGATTTTTTTTGGGGAATTGAATAAATTAAATATATATTTTTATGATATTCTCATAGTATTGAAAATATTTTAACTATGTATATGATTATTAGAATTTGGGATTCCATGGATAGTACATGTGGGTAAAAGTTAAAATCTAATGAACGTAACCTAGATTAATTTTATAAAATATGTTTTTAAGATTCCAATTAATGTCATGAAGTCAATGATTTTTCAGTAAGGAGTTTTAATAATTATATATAATGTGATTATACAAAATATATTAACGTGTTTTTAAATGTTCGTGGATTTTCATTAGTAGGAATAATTCTTATAGAAATTGGTTCCTTTTTTATAATGGTTCAGTGATACATAATATATATTTTATAAAGAGTAGGTAATATATAAAAGTTAAAATTTAATGGAAAAATATTTTGATAATATAGTTTTCATTTTTTAAACAACGAGTTTATAGGTATAAAAATAAAAGATATTGTCAAATTATAGGAATATATGCAATAGATGTGTCTCTTAATATCATATATCTTTTAAGTTTTTAGGAAATTTTTTATAAAATAGTTTGTTATGAAGAAAAATAGATGATTACTTATACAGACAAGTTTTGTGGAAAATCTATTACTATAGAATTTGTATGGAATTGGATTTTGATAAAAGTGCTTATCTAGGATTATATGATTATCCATTTGTTTATAAAAAATTAATGGGAATGTGTTCCTTCCAATCCATAGTGGTTATTTTTTAAAGTATATTATTACAATAAAACATTCTAAATACAATGATTACTATAAGTGATATATAAAAAATATTTTACTTCTTAAATATTCATACTCAATGAAAATAATTATTATTTCCTAATAGAAAAGGTTTTTTGTTTCCTTGAAATATATTTTGAAAACAATATAGTGTATATGTTTCAATTGAGGAGTACTTGTGGACATTGATAACTCAAAAATAAACAATAAGGGATATAACATAGCATATGTTAATTTGTTTTTCACATAATATCCAAAACTGTTTAGGATATGTGATAGAGAATAAAAATGAAACGTTTTACTTTTATTATCATTTATAAAGTGTATATAACTATTATATATGTTTATGATAAAAAAATTCTCAATATTCTAAATGTGTTTAAGATATGTAATGATAATTTAAAATTTATAGAGTTAAATTTAGTTATCTTGAATATGAAATAAATTATTAGTTAAATGATTGAACTAGTAAAAATAAAAATGATTTTATACATCATATCCTATAATAATTTAGGGTAATGAGTTAATGAGAATTGTAAAAACATACATTACTAATTGAAACACTCTATTATCAATTTCTACTAAGGAGTTTAAAATCTAGTTTTAATGTAAAATGTAAGAGTAACCTTGATGTTCTTTTTTTATTCGGCAGTCACCATATCCTAAAATAGATTTGTAGGACTATTTAATACTAATATAAGTAGTTATTTTATTTCAAGGAAAATTTGTGTTGTTATATGTTCCAATCATGATGATGATGATGAAAATAGAGGTATTACTAAGTAGACAATTGATGTTAGCATTGTAACATTTTCTATTAAGAGGTTACGATGTCTTAATAGGTTTCTGATGTTGAATAGTTTTGAATATAATTTTTATGTTTTCGCATTATTCAAGCTAGATTGTTTCAAAGATGATTCTGAGTAAAGAGATTACTGGGGAATTTTAAATTATGATATTTGTATTGATATTTGACATGAATTATGTTTGATGTAAAGAGTCGACAATACAATGAATTTATTTCCTTCATAATGCTAATTTGGAAGATTATTATACCTGAAATTTAAAAAGTCATATTGGGTTTTCTAAATATTAGGAATGAGTTTAAGAATATTATAATAAATCCTATTATGTAGCAAAAAATAATATAGTATTATTTCATATTGTCCATATAAATGTTTATATAGATACACATTTCGTGAAGTAAAAAATAAAAATAATCTTAAACATTTAAAATTGTGTTTAACGGTATAAACTAATCATCACGAGGTATTATAGGCTATGATGAATTGTTAAGGTTAGTATAAATATTTTTATTATATAAATATATATTATAAGCACAAATGTTAAATGATTTTGAATAAGAATATTTCGGTGAACTAGATAACCTATTATTTATAACACATGGAATTTTTGGTATATGACTTTAGTATAGTAGAAAAGCATAGATGATATTTTAGTACCCACAATCTATGTCAAGGTTGAAAGTTATCATGGTATCCTTCAAAACTTAATATCTTTCTATCACAATTTTACATATTGACTCTCCTAATATGGGGAAAAATGGGTAGTTTACTAAATATATTGTTAGTTGGATATTAACCATGATATGATTTAATCTCTCACATGAGCAGTATGACATCAAGGAAAACGATTAAGTCACCGTATGGTAGTTTTCATCTTGAACAAGATATTTCATATCAATCCAGATTAGGGGATTCTAATGTGCTTATACAAAATGATGAAAAATATGTGGTGTATTCAAAGATCTTTCAATTATACACACATGAAATGTAAAGACCCGGAAATTCCATGGAAATTTTTTTCATTAATATATGTGAATTTTAAGAGTCCTTGAAAATTGACACGCCATGATTTTGAGGCCAGGTGTGCCCGGAATCATTTACTAATGTTTTTTTGGGCACATTTTGTAAACGTATGAGTTGGTTTTTATAAATTTTGAACTGGTGATCAAAATTGAAATTCCAGGGCACCGTTGAACTCGCAACACTGGTATTCTCTTATGGAGACTTTCACATCGACGACAGTGAGTTGTGATGATGTGTTAGTTTTTGGGTTATTGTGGAGGATAATAAAATAAAGTTAGCTTCACTTTATTTTTATTCGATCCTCCATGTGGTTGCGTGGAGGTGGGTCCTACTATATCTATAACCTCATTTAGGAGGTTGGATATTGGATGTGGCACAACCAAACCGTAACCTCACATGAGAGGTTACAGTGGTGGGGCCCACCTGAACCTAACCTCCTATGAGATGTTAGGACGTGGGGACCACACGGGACTAAACACTCCTATTAATGGCAGGAGAGGAAAACCTCTCAACACCCCACATTAATGAGGGAGAGTATCTCCATAGTCACCCTATTTTATTGGTCCCTACTCCCCTAATTAAATTGGGAAAATCCTCCTCATTAAAATAATTTGTGCAAACACACATGAATTGATTAATGGGGGAGCCAAGTTAATTAATTCTTCATTTTGAATTTTGTGCCAAAAAAATAATAGATAACTCCATATTTAATTATTATGGGTGGTATTTCTCATTTGGTGTAATATTTGGGAGAGGAGAGCTTGGGATGAATATACTTCTCCAATGAAGAACACCATCTCCAAACCAAGAATGAAGAACAAAAAATGAAGAACGTATTCTTCCAACAAAGAACTACTGCCACGATCCTCTTCGAACTACATCCCTGGACTCCTACTGATGTGGAGCGTCTTCCACAGCCAACGAAACTTGGGATTGGATGTGCACGGCAGAAGCGATGAACAACATAATTCTTTGTCTACTTTCCACAACATCATCGTCAAACAACGATCAAGGGAAGGGGTTTTATTACATGTTGATGTTTTCCTTGAATATTATTCTTTGGTTGGAAAGGAATTTTTTTGGGTGAGTTGTTGTTCATCTTACCTCTATCTTGATGAACCGATTGTGACTACCCTAAACATAGATAGTGCAGGCCAAAATAACATGCCTCGACCCCTCCGCCATTCTTTTCTGTGATAATCTTAGGCATGGTGATGAGGCGACGGAACGACGATGTCGGCAATGGAAAACGTCGCGCTAATGGCGGCCTCCACACACCGTGCCAAACCCACAGTGATCCAGATATTCGGGCCGATCCACAGCCCGCCGGTCAAGGCACGCTATCCATCGACCAAGCCACCCCGGCCGCCTCGCCCCCGGCCTACACCCCCGGCTCTCGGCTGCCTCCGGACTCCCGGGCCCCCACGACCGAACCCCGTTGGCCCGTGCCAGACCGAGCCATGCCCCTTCGTCCTGCCCGACTGCCTCGCGGCCTCACTGTGCCCTGCCCGGCCGCATGCCGGCCTGGCCGCGCCCTACCTGACCACCTGCCCGGCTACCTCTCGGCCTCCAGTTGGCCGCCATACCAGTTGCTCGACCACCTCTTGGCTCTAGGACACCCGAGCCGCAACCTGACCGAACCAGTGCCCTGGACGCACCGACCTCCCGATATGGCCCACCACCCTCTCACAGTGCCCTGGCCGAAATGGCCCAGTCGTTTCCTCCAGGCCGAGCCTTGATGGGCCGCACCCTCGGGTGCACTAGGCTGAATCGGCCCTGATCCTGTGCCGAACCTCCCACATGGCCTGATGGGCTGGGACTAGTAGGATTGGTTGCACCTAAAAGGTTGGCGAACCCAATGGGACTGGCGAGACCCAACTAGTTTGACTGGGTCATCCCAGACCGGGTCGGTCCAACCTGGTCGGACAAGACCTGGGCCCACTACCGAACCTTTATATTCTTTTCCTATATCATTGGCACTAGACGGACATTTGATTAACCATCAACAGATCTAGTAATCATGAAAAGAGACGGTTCCTTTTAGTATACCCCACTGGAGTTCTAAGTATTGTTGAGATACGGTCAGGTTGGAGTGTACACGAATCCAACTGGGCTTTTGGGACTAAAATGCTAACAACTCACAGAACGGGTGTCCGATTGACGCGTCATCTATTGTGTTGAGACCTGTATGACATGGAAGACCTTTAAGATACTTCTTCTCGGTACATCGTGAATGTTGTAGTATCGACCAGTATCTCATGGAGCGGATCCACCTAGAGAAGAGCATGCGTAGTGCAGAGACCTAGTAGCTAGCTGAGACCTGACAACTATTGACCGTTTTGACTCGGAGTGACTCTACTAGCCCAGCGGGGAGTGCCATGGTGTCGTTGAAGACCCTCAGTGGGGAGATCCTTAGAGTCACGATAGATCTACAGTACTCGATAAGAGATGTACCTCAGTAGGATACGAGGGGGCGCGCCTTGGTGATGTGAAAGATCCATGGTGGGGAGCGCCTTGGTGAACCAACAGACCCATGTTACTCAATAGGAGGAGTACCTCATCACTCCAGGGTTAGTGGGAAGAACCTTGGTGATGCGGCGGACACACTATACTCGATAGAGGAGGAATTCTCCTGTAGATGAGTTTTTGATATTGTGACTAGGGATGTAACATGATACTACCCCTAGAATAAAATCCTTGTGTAAATTGAATCTGTATCTTTTGTGTTCACCCCATGATTGATATGGATTACATGATAACATAGGTATATGTATGGGCATATACCTAAGTGGGGTTATCTGTTGAACTCATACTTTGTGATTTATCCTTGTTGGATTTTGTGATACCTAGAGGGTCTCATGGTCCTTACTGGGTATCATTTACTCACCCTTGCACGGGATATGCCCGCACCTCATTGTGTTGGATGCAGAATATGGACAATGTTGACCGAGGCTAGGTGAATCAGGACTCTATGGTACCCGGAGGTGGATCACACATCGTGATGGTACATGGAGGAGATGGATGGACGTGGAGTTCTTGTGGAGTCTATCTGTATCTACCCATCAGGTAGGATTTCCCAGTGTACGACCATTCAGCTATTTTCTGTTTTTCTGGTACATTGACTTTACAGTTGGTCTTGTATTTCCTGCCCCTTTTACTATTCAGTAATCTTTTGTATATAGTTTTACTTAGTGATTTGATTCCAACTTCTACTCGGTTCGATGTGTTTTTAAGATATAAAGGAAATGCCTTCCCTGATTAGGGATTTATTCCTTTCGTGCTAGTCACCAGCCCTAGCCTATGGAAGGCGGGCTTGGGGTAGTCACCACACGAGCCCAGGGGATGGGTCATGAGGAATTGGTATTAGAGGAGTTGGTTCTACTTCATAACATATGACTCTATTCTTTTCTGTGAAGAAATTGTGTTATGGGTATGGAGTGAGGTATTCAGTTCAGGGAGTCTAGTGTTGGTGTGGCAGCTGACGTGTACATACACCAGCACCCTGACTACTTATTTTTGACATGGTGCACAAAAACAATGAGAGTGTGTGTGTTTTAAAATGTTTTATTTATGTCGGCTCAACCAGGTCAGCTTACCAAGTATAATCTTTTGACTATGTCTCATATGTTTCTTTCAAGATGCCTCCCCGAGGACGACCATCGAGATTCCAGAGTGTAGTATGCATAGATAACCCACCGAGCGATGAGGCCTTAGTGCATGGACCATTTCCAACAGTGGAACCAGTGGTAATACATCCCATTGAGTCACTGATGCCACCAGCCCCAGAAGTAGACGATGCACGTTACTAGAGTACATTAAACGAGTTCCAGTGCCAGAGGCCACCCAGGTTCATGGGAGAGATGGACCCGCATGCAGTTGAGGATTGGCTATAAGCTATGGTGAGATTCTTTAGAATGGTACAAACATCTCCAGACTTCAGGGTGATTCTGGATGCCATCCTTCTACAGGATGCAACAGGCATTTGGTGGATACTGGAGCTCCAGGTGAACGACGAGACAGTGCTGCTCTGGGAAAACCTCGAGATCCTGTTTCTGACAGAGTTTGTCCAACCCACCCTATGTGCAGTATGAATACAAGAGCTAATTCGCCTTTATCAGGGTAGCATGATGGTGGCACAATACTTAGTGAGGTTCACCGACCTCTCACGCTACTCCACAAATATGGTGCGAGAACCATTCATCAGGGCCTGGATCTTCCAGCAGGTGCTCAAGAGAGATATTGGGGCATCGATTATGTCCTTCAGAATCCCGACGCAAGAAGAGGTGTTGGAGCGAGCCCTCTTAGTGGAGAGATTCCTTGCGGAGCGGACTCCAGCAGCGAGACCCACCACTCGCAGACATGCAGTGGAGTCTTATGCAGCTTGAAGTCGACAAGTGTTGTAGAGGTCCATGAGGACAGACCTATAGGTCGACGATCACATGACTCGAGATCGGTTGTGAGGGGCACTCAGAGAAGAGAAATACGTGCAAGGATCGGACAATGTTTCTCATGTAGTTGGAAGGGTCACATGGCTTGTGATTGTCCGACCTGCCATTCAGATGATCAGCTGACAGTCGAAAGAAAACCCATGAAAAGACATAGATTCGATCAAGGTGGTACGCAAGGTGTAGGTGGACATGGCAGAGGAGCTGGTCGTGCAGCTGGTGGGGGATGACGTTATAAGGTGTTACCACCACCACCACCACCTGGAGGTCCACCCCGACCACATGGAGTAGGTGGACAGGCAAGAACACAACTCTAGGCAGCTGAGGCTTATGATCATGGAGCACCTGATATGATTCGAGGTATGATATGTGTCATATCCACCTTAAGTGTAGTACTTATAGACACCAGTTCTAGTCACTCTTTCATTTCCACTGCCATTGTTCAGAGAATGAAGATTACGGCAGAGCCGTTAGATCGATCTTTATGGCTAGAGAATCTTATGAGGGCAGACTTGATGATTACGCATTGTTTTCTGTAGTGTGATCATATTATAGGAGGCTAGTTCTTTGGATGGGATCTCCTAGTGGTCCTGTCGAGGCCTTACAACATCATAGTGTGTATGGACTGGTTATCTACAATCAATGCTTATTTTGACAGTATTAGGCGCAAATTGCAATGTTTCTGCATGGATGGGACTAGGTTTACCATCTTCGGTGAGAAGGGAGCCTTTGTAGCACAAGAAGAACATACTCAGAGGAGGGTGCAGACGATCACTCATCAGTTAGCTAGCCTTACCCTCAGAGCGGTTGAAGTGGTGAGTTCGATATATCATGTAGTGGTGGACCAGTATACAGATTTCTTCACTTATGATGTCATAGGTCTACCTCCTCACCAAAAGGTGGACTTCTACATTGACATGTACCTCGGGACGACACAAATATCTACTCCAGCATATCATAAGGCTCACATTGAGCAACTTGAACTGCAGGTAGAACTAGAGTATTGGAAGGTGAAGGGATTTATCTAGCCCAGTGTTACTCCTTGGACAGCCCTGATTCTGTTCTCTAAGAAGGCAGATGGAATCTTGAGACATTGTGTCGACTACCGTCGCCTAATCCAGGTCCCCGTGAAGAACAAGTACCCACTCCCGAGGATTGGCGACCTCTTTGATCAGAGGAAGGGACCATTGTAGTTCTCAAAGATAGACCTCAGATCAGTCTATCACCAGCTCATATTTCGAGATGACCACTCTGAGTTCTTGTTTATGCCTTTCGCCTTAACCAACGCTCCAGTAGTGTTCATGGGACTCATGAACAGGATTTTCCATCCATACCTCGATCACATTGTTGTATTCTTCATCGATGACATACTGATATACTTGACTACTGAGGAGGAACATTCCTACCATTTGCAGGTAGTAATGGACAAACTCCAAGAGCACCAGCTTTTTGTTAATCTCCTGAAGTGCCTGTTTTGGATGTGAGAGGTTCACTTCTTGGGACATGTCATCTTGGAAGCTGGAGTTGCAGCCGATCCAGTGAAGATTGAGGCGGTATTTTCATGGGATACACCTATTAGTGTGGCAGAGGTATGTTGCTTCCCGTGTTTGGCTGGTTACTACCTAAAGATTGTTCCAGACTTCTTGAGAGTTTAAACACCACTATAATCCTTGAAGAAGAAGGGGAAACCATTCATGTGGTCAGAGATATGCAAGTGGTGTTTTTTGGAGCTAAGGAAGAGGCTGACTAGTGCCCCCATATTGTGGCTTCCAGAGGAAGAGGTAGGGTACATTATCTACTTCGACACATCAGGAACCGGACTCGGGTGTATCATGATGCAGTAGCGAGAAGTGATCGCATATGGTTCTCAGTAGCTCAGAAAACACGAGAAGAACTATGGTATACATTACCTGGAGTTATCAGTAGTGGTATTTGCCTTGAATATGTGGAGATACTATTTGATGGGAGAGCGTTTTACTGTGTACTCCGATCACAAGTATCTCTAGTATATCTTCTCTCAGAAGGGACAGAACCTGAGACTATGGTGATAGCTTGAGTTCCTCCAGGACAATAACTTAGAGATAGTCTATACACCTGGAAAGAGGAATGTTGTTGCAGATGCACTAAGTAGGAGATCAAGTATAAAACTATTAGGTGAAGCGACATAGCAGCTAGCCACCTTGAAGATATCTTTTGTGGATAGAGGTGGAGTAGTCTTCCTTCAGTCTCTTACAATCACTTCTACACTTCTTCATCAGTTCAAGGAGGCAAAGTGTGGAGACACTGACTGTGAGACACAATGTGATCAGATATCCATAGGGTAGGATCCTGATGGATTTTTTGATGGCGGGGAGCACGTCATCTTCTTCAGTGAATGTACCATTGTACCAGTGTCACTTCTAGAGGAATTTTTGAGGGATTTTCACAAATCCCTTCAAGCGGTACATCTAGGAGTGGAAAAGATGTATCGGGACATTCAACGAAAGCACTGGTGGACAAGTATGAAGAAGATAGTAGCACATTTTGTCACTTGATGCCTCAGTTGTCAGCAGGTGAAGGTGTAGAGCTAGGTACCAGTAGGCATGGTTCAACCATTATAGGTCCCATAATGGAAGTGGGATTGGAAATTCATGGACTTCGTGACATGACATCCATGTACATCCAGGGGTCATGACTCGATTTGGGTGATCATTGACCGACTCACCAAGTCGGCCCACTTATTACCGATCAGAGAGTAGGGCACAGTAGAGAGCATGGGACACCTTTATGTGGAGGATATTGTGTGGCTTAATGGAGTAACTTCATCTATTTTCTCTGATCGTGACACATGGTTTAAATCCCGGCTATGGAAGGGGTTGCAGGAGGCTTCCGGGACGCAACTTCATCTGAGCACTACCTTCCATCCCCAGATGGATGGCCAGACTGAGAGGACAATTCAGACCCTCAAGGACATGTTATGTTCTTATGTCCTCAAATTTGGTTGCATTTGGGAGAACAACATTCCTTTGGTTGAGTTTTCATACATCTACATCTATCACACTAACATAGGGGTGGCACATTCTGAGTCGTTATACATGCGACCTTGCAGATCAACTTTGTGCTGCACTGAACCTGGGGAGTCATCAATAGTGGGACCAGAGATGGTACGAGCTACCATGGAGAAGGTGTAGATCATCCTAGAGTGGACGAAGACTGTATAGAGCAGGAAAAAGTCTTATGCTGACAGGTGATATAGATAACTAGAGTTCGAGGATGGTAACCACATCTTACTACGGGTCTCACCTCGACGAGGTTTATGAAGATTTAGATGAGGCATCAAGTTATCTCCGAGATTTATTGGACCATTATAGGTCCTCAGTAGCATTGGAGAGGTGGCATACAACTTATCTCTTCCACCTCAGTTGCACCGGGTGCATGAAATCTTCCATGTATCCCAGCTGAGGAGATACGTGCACGTCCCTTCTCACATATTCGACCATTAAGAGATGGATATCGATGATGGGGAGACATTTATGGAGGTTCCAGTGGAGATTGAGGATCGACAAAAGCAGCTCCTATGTGGAAGGTTGATACCTCTAGCGTGTGTTCGCTGGCAGCACGGAAGCCTCCAAGAGAGAACATGGGATAGAGAAGCTCAGATGTGTGCTCAGTACCCCCACTTGTTCCCTTTGTTCGAGTTTTTTCTTATGGGGACGTATACCCCTATGGTGGGGAGAATTTAAAGACCCCAAAATTCCATAGAAATTTTTTTCTTAAATACATGGGAATTTTATGAGTCCATGAAAATTAACAGAGCATGATTCAGAGGCCTGGTGTGCCCATAATAATTTTCTGATGTTTTTTTCGGGTACGCTCATTAAACGTACAAGCAGTTTTTTATAACTTTTGAACCGGTGTATGGAATTTAAATCCGAGGGAACCATTTAACTCGCAGGGCCGATATTCTCTTAAGGATACTTTCACTTTGACGATAGTGAGTCAGGATGATAAGTTAGTTTTTGGGTTTTTGTGGAGAATAATAAAATAAGGTGAGCTTCAGTTTATTTTCATTTTAGCCGCCATGTGTGTGTTTAGAGGTGTGTACCACTAGATCTATAACCTCTTTGTGGTGGTTAGAAGTTGGAAGTGGGACCACCACACCATAACCTACCATTAGAGATTATGGTGGTGTGGACCACCCGAACCCAACTTCCCATGAGTGGTAGTGACGTGGGGACCACAAGGGAATAAAATCCCCTATTAATGGCTAGAGTGGAAAACCACTCAACTCCCCTCATTAAAGAGGGAGACTCCCTCCACACTCACCCTCCTTTATAGGTTCCAACTCCCCAAATTAAATCATCCCAATTATCTTCATTAAATTAATTTGTGCCAACACTCATGAATTAATTAAGGGGGTGCCAAGATAATTAATAAACCATTTATAATTCTATGCCTACGAAATAATAGATAACACAATCTATAATTATTTTGGGTGGTATTGCTAATTTTTTGTAATATTAGGGATATGAGAGCTTATGAGGATTAGAATTCTCCAACGAAGAACCCCATCTCTGAATGAAGAACGTAGAAAGAAGAACGATGAACGTGTTCTTCCAATGACAAACACTGGCAATGATCCTCTTCGAACTTCTTCCACAGACACCTATCGATGTGGAGTGTATTCCACCCCTGACGAAAATTTGGATTGGAAGTGTGTGGTGGACGCGATGAAAGACGATCTTCTTCGTCTACTTTCTGCAACATCATCGTCAATCAATGATCAATGGTATGGGTTTTATTACATGTTTATGCTTTCCATGAATCTTCTTCTTCGGTTGGAAAGGAATTGTTGCATGTGAGTTTTGGTTCATTGTACTTCTATCTTGATAAACTGATTGTTACTACCCGAAACACGGAGGGTGCAGGCCAATCCAACATGGCCCGACCCCTCCACGATTCTTGTTTCTGATAATCCATGGCATGGAGATAAGGCGACGGAACGACGAAGGAGGCGATGAGAAAGACTGTGCTACTCGTGGCCTCCGCAACCCCCCCCCCCATGGCTCTCTAATGCTTCGGGCCGAACCGCGGCCCTCCGGCCGAGCCTACATGGCCACACAATCCACCGGCCGAACCGGTTAAGCCCCTCAGCCACACCACCACTGGCCCACACCAACTAGATCTTGACCTCCATCAGCCTCCTGTGCACCCAGCCGAACCCCACTGGCCTGCACTGGCCAGGACCGCACCCCGCCGGCCTTCCTGGCTACCTCTCGGCCACCCACCGGCCAGCCCATCCAGCAGCCTACCTGGTCGCGCCCTACCGGGCCACCCACTAGACCGCCTACCGGCTTACCTGGCTGCCTCCCAGCCACCCGCTGGCCTGCCTTCCCGCCATCTTGGTCGGCTCTCGGATCCCGGCTACCCAACGACTCGAGCCGCAAACTGACCGAAATGGTTCCCTGGTGGCACCAACCTCTCGAATCATCCCGCATCTCCCCTTGCGGTGTCCTTCCAAACAGGCCCGGCTGCACCCAGTGGTCCGAGCCGCATCGGGCCGCTCCCTCAGGATGCTCTTGGCCGAACCAACCCTGAGCCCGTGCCAAACTGCCAATGCAACCTACTAGGATGGTCCCAGGGGACCGGGCCGAACCTAACAGGCTAGCTTGCCCAATGGGCCTGTCCAGACCCAACCGGTTTGACCAGGGTGACCCCAACCGGGTTAGCCCAGACCCGGTATGACCGGGGCGACCAAAACTGGGTTGGCCCAGACTGGTTCTGACCTGACCCAGGCCCACTACCGACCCTTTACATTCATTGTCTATTTCATTGGCACTGGATGACCGTATGAAAAACTGTCAGTTGCGTTGGTAATATTGATGAGAGAAATTCCCTTTGAGTACACCCCACTGGAGTTTAGTGAATATTTGAAATATGGTCAGGTTGGATCATTCATGAATCCAACCAGGCCCCCAGGACTAAAAATCCAATAATTCACTGACCGAACATCCAATTGATGTGCCGTTTATTGTGTTGAGACCTCTATGACATGGTAGACCTTTTAAATAATTCTTCATTGTACTTCGTGATAGTTAGAGTATCGTATATTAGCTCTTGGAGAAGATCCACCCAGAGACGAGGATGTGTAGTGTGAAGACCTAATAGCTAGCTGAGACCTGACCACTGCTGACGGTTGTGACTCGGAGTGACTCTACTAGCCCAGTGGGGAGCGCCATGGTGTCGCGGAAGACCCGCAGTGGGGAGGGCCTTGGTGTATTGAAAAACCCATGATACTCGACAGGAGGAGTACCTCACCCGGATATTAGGGGGATCACCTTGGTGACGTGTTATACCCATGGTGGGAAGCGCCTTGGTGACACAGCAGACCCACGATACTTGACAGGAGGAGTACCTCAACAGTCCGTGGTTAGTGGGAAGAACCTTGGTGATGTGGCAGACCCACTGTACTCGATAGAGGTGGAATTATTGTGCAGTCGTGATTTCGACAGTGTGACTGGGGACGTTACTTGATACTACCCATAGAATAAAATCTTGGTTTTAGTGGTGTCAGTATCTTTTGTGTTTACCTCATGATTGAGATGGATTACATGATAAATTATGTATATGTATGTTCATATACCAATGTGGTGTTATCTGTTGAATTCATAATTTTTGGTTTATCCTTGGAGGATTTTTTGAGACCTAGAGGGTCTTGGGGTGCACACTATGTATCATTATACTCACCCCTACATGGGATATGCCCGCAACGTCTTGTGTTGGTTGTAGATGATAGACATCGTTGACCGAGGCTGAGAGCATCAGGACTGGACAGTGCCCGGAGGTGGACCACAAGGTGTGATGGTACATCGAATAGATAGATAGATGTGGTGTGAGGTGGAGGCTATGTGTATCTAATATTCTGATAGTATTTCCTGGTTGACGATCCAGGAGCGGTTTTCCCTTTTTCCTGTACTTGTACATTACAGTTGGGCTTGTGTTTCTGACCCCCTTTACTTTTTAGTACTCTTTTGTATACAATTTTAATTAGTTATTTGCATCCATCTTGTACTCAGTTGTGTGCATTTTCAGTATATAAAGGCAATGCCTCCCCAGTTTATGGATTTATGCCTTTGGTTCTTATCACCAGCCCATGGCCTATGGATGGCAGGCTTGGGGTAGTTACAGCACAAGCCCTGGGGGACGGGTCATGACATGAAAATCAAGAGAATATAAGATTGACACATGCTATTGACATGATTTTATATGTACCATGGTCACCCATTGTATTTTATGATGAATGAAAATTAGAATGTATGTTTTCATATGATTTTTTCTTAAAGACATAAGTACATATAAACATGTGTTTGATAGGGATCATACTAGATCCCATTTTTTATTGTTTATAATAGATGTGTTTCTAGTGGAGAAAACTTAATTCCATGCATGGATCATATTATTAGTAAATTTTTCAATGATATAACGTCCCATGGGGTCACGCAATGAGATTTAACAAAAGAGTATTGGTTTTGAATCATAGATCTACACTAAATGTTTTTAATAATTAATCCAAAATAGTTTTGAATGGGTGCTCATAAGGTGTTACATATGATGTTATATATGGTGAATTTGATGATAGGGTTTGAAAAGTTTTTTGTAGGATATAAAAAATATGTTTTGGATATGGATTCACAATATATTTTATGTGATATAATATATCATGAATTATGATAAAAGTCTATTTTTATTTTATCAAGATAGAGATTGAACGAGATATTACATAAAAACTTCTATATATAAATGATATATGTATATATATTTTATGAATATTACGATTTTCATGCTTGATATATCATCCCATGAATCATAAATGATATATTGTTATCATTTATTGATCTACCATAATAGTTATCCCAAAGTATTTATTTATATACTATAAAATTTATGGGAGTTGAAATATTAAAATGATTAATTTATAAAAGATAAATCTATATGTCAAATGTTTTAATGGCATGGGATGATGGTTTCTCACACAATGAGTGTCCTTGAGTCTATTATAAAAAATACTATTATATAATAGTAAATTATTGATTTGATATTATGATTTAAAGAACAACCCATTAATAGATGTTTTCATTTTTTCCTTCATTACAAATGAGATTCTAACAGATAAATAATTGAAAGATTATCCCACTCAAACATTGAATGATTTTTGTGAAGCTTGTGGATACGTTTTGTTGTGGGATGATTTTGTTAGTCTCTTTAGTGATATTTTTTGAATCTAATTAAATAGTGATACCATGGATATTGTGGTTCTTTATTATAAGGTACCCTAATTTAAAATATTTTTTAATTATGTTATTTGGAGGATTCATTTATCGTAGATGTATGATTCCCATATGAAGGATTATATTAGTTTTTGATTGATTTACTAATAGATTATATATTATAAAAAATCCCTTGGTATAGATGTAGGTATTTTTTATTGGTGGGGTACTATATCACCCACAATTTTATTTTATTTTTATTTTGAATACCATGAGAAATATAAACATGGGTGAAATTACATTTTCTATCAGTGTGTCTGTGTGTGAGTAGTGAATTTAAATGTCATTGGTGTATTTAGTTACTCATGAAGGTGCTGCTACCCATTTATTATATTTTATTATGTGTTATTTTTTTCTAGGTTTAAATAGAATGTCTCATTTTCATTAAATATTCATATGATTGTGTTCCATGGATCATATTTATTATCTCTTTCATTTTCACTCATTTCAAATTATACATGTTTATTCATTAGGGATTCTATTTCCTTAAATCAATCATCATGATATTCTCTTATTATTCTATGTTTTATTAATTATATTTTTTCCAAATATAATGACTACTCATATTCCTATTATATAACCCTTTATGACATGATCATTTATTTTCACATCCCATGAATATCATCTCATACCATACTGTGTTTCAATCCTTGAGTGTATGAGTAAGATTATGCCTTATGAAAAATCTTGAATTGTTTCTTATGTTTAATAATTATGTTTAAATTATATAATTATTTGTAAAATATGTTGTTTATATAACTTGTTAAAATGAAACACATCCTTCAATTCATAGAATTTCAGGATTAAACTGTATATTTAATGTTTAACATAAGTAAATTAAATAAAATAACGATATTTTCAGAATCATTCAACTCACATGGTAAAAACCCATTGGTTTAACATATGTCACTTAAATACTGGGTATGGGATAGAGAGTTCATTGTATATGTATTGGTATCATATAAGGGTGTTGTTTAATTATAATTAGTTTCGTTATTTTTGAATTAGAATTTATAGGCATTGGTAAATACCATATATAAAATTCATTGAATAAGATAACATCATGAAATTTTTTGAATGGCGATATTGATGGGTTTCCATAGAAATTACATCTTTTTCATGACACTACAAGCAGATGTGTGTGTTGAAATAAATTTACCAAGGATTAGTAAACATGAAATGGATATATGTGGTGTTAACTCAATTGGAACACAACGAATTTAAATGAATCCTAGAAGAACACTATGTTTGAAAATCTAGAGTGATATTATTTTGTTAATTAATTTATCTTTATAAACTATTAGGAATTATTTGAGAAACATTATATTGGATGGTTAACAAAAATATTTTGAAATAAACAACGAATAACCAATATTGTGTGCTAAAAAGTAATAATTTATGGTACAAAAGTGATTTTTAATTATTAATTTTTATGAAAATGTTTTCCTTTTAATATCAAATATCACAGACCTTACGTAATAGTTTTTAATTAAATGTATATATAAAGGAGAAACTAAGTACACATTTGGTATTATTGGAAATGAAATGATTATTCGAATGAGAAACCAAAAAGGATTTGAGTATGATTATAAAATGTTGTGGTCATTTTCACCCAACTCTCCCAAGCTATGTATAAGAACATAAAAAATATAGAAATCCCAAAAAAACAAAATAATGAGAAAAAAATCATTTCTATGATTTAAAATTTTCTAACCTCTTATAGTGGTTCATGAAATAAAATTATTGCTGAGAAATGGTTCAATGTGATTGAAGAGATATTTTATATTCACTAATACACGTAACATGATAATGGGTTTTGTCACATTTATTATTTGTATGGTGAGGAAAAAAGATGAAAAAAATCAATTATTCTATATTGAAAAATGATGTTGGAAATCTATCAAATGTGAGGGGATCAAAAATGTATTTTGACCCAGTTATATTCCTAAAACATTTCATAGAATGATAGATATTTAATTAATATAGTTTTGAAAAGAATAATGAATTTATTTGATGTTATGTAGAAAACACTATGAGGCACACATGGTATGCCTCTACTTTTATCTATAACTTTTATAGTAATATATATATAATATTATTAGTCGATTAATTTAATGTTTTCAAAAATAATTATCCATTATATATTTTGAAGCTATAATTTCATTGTTTATTGTGATCTATAATTAGATATGGAAACTTGAAACACTCATTACTGTAGGGAGATAAAACAAAATGTATATTTTGATGGAATCTATGTTGATAAGTAATTTGAGGAGAAGAATTTAAAACTATCAACATGGAAAATATATGGGAGGAAGAAATATGGTATTCAGTTCAGGGATCAGGGATATGTTTTTTCTATAGTAAAGTAATTCACATAGATCACCACTACAAATGTAATTTTAAGAGGTTGATTAACAAAAAAGTGGTGGATATGTCAATTAATAATGAACCACATATAATATAATGATTCAAATGAATGAATTTTGTTCATTTCTCATATTAATTACAAAATTCCAATGAAAATGAAAAAAATATACCCCACATACATCATAAATATATTAGATTAGAAGGTTTTATGTTATCAATATTTCTATGGTGTATAATGATAATGAAGTGACACATGCCACATTCATTCATCACACAAGATCTATGAATTATTTAATTGATTTTGGTTAATATAATTCATTTATATCACAAAATATTTCTTTTAATATTGATTCACTATCATAAGAATCTGATTGGAAACACTATTTAAAAATACTAGGTGGAACAATAATCCATAAAATGTCCTATAAATCATTTATTCTATTAAAATGTTCCACAATACGTCATGAAAATATAATTCATCTCAAAATTTTCAAATATGAAATAATATTTGGTATTGGGTGACAATCCATGTATGTAATGCTCATAAAGTTTTATTTTCTGTAAATATAATTTCATGTCCCAAATGATCCTATTTTCATATTACAATTCATGGATGATCCTGAAATCGTTGTAGAAGAAAATTAATATTTATGGGAATCAAGGGACTAAATGATCAATTTATCAAGGAGGAAGTCAAAATTGGTGACATGACTATTTTATGGGTATATATTAATTTATTTCCAAATGATCCTCCTAGACTCCCCTCAGATCATGCGGTCATGTTTTTCCTAGAATAAAGTCACTTATCGATTATTATGTCAATTAACCCATATAAAACTAAACTCATGGATTTAAAATTTTATAAAATTGGATAAATGGGAGTTTTATGACTCAAACAATCCATAGTGATATTCCGTACTATGACACCAACCCATTTGATAAATATAAAGTTGTATCAATGCTTATTTCGTAAATTATCATTATATTAATAAAACTATAATTTGGAACATATATTATATACCCAATATTGATGCTCAAATTTATCCCCATTGGGGATCTAGATGGTCGTAATGATTGAACTATAATATGGATATCAAAAATTAATTGTCAAAGGGTTGATATTTTCATGACATATATTTGAATGAGGTATGAATACTATAAATTTATAATGATTCTATTTGGGATTATAAATTCACTATCTAAATTCATGGAACTTATTAATAGAATATTTAGAATATCATTGATTAATTTTTTGATGTCTTCAAAGAAAATGTTATCATATATTCCAAAATTGAGGAAGTGCATTTAAAGGATCTACAGATGGTGTTGATGAAATTTGGAAATGATAAGTTGTATCCACATACAACATGTATGATTTCTATTAATATGACGCATAATTCTTGGGTTATATATTAATATGTGAGTGAATATATGTTTATCCTTAAAAGATGGAAGTTTTTTTATATTGGATCGGACCAAACCAAATAACATCGAATCATAGTTTTTTGGGGTTAGTTTGATACTATTGTTGTGTTTGGAGAAATTTATCATGGTTATCAAATAAAATAACTCAGTAGACATGGAATAGAGTCAATTTTAATTAGATAAATGTAAGTAAAGATTAATGGAACTACTAATTATGTTGGTGTGAATAACTCTACATATATTTCCATAAAGAGGGAACTAATTGGGATATGAATTAATTATTCATCAAAGGTCACATGATTTGACCTCATATATAATAATAAGGTAACAACATAAGTGTATGGTTAAATAAAAACTCATAAGAAAAATTCCCAATGAATGATTTTCAATTTCATATTGTGATCCATATAATAATGATTTTTTCAAAATTATATATATAGTATAAAGTGTAATATATATAGTGAAGAAAAGATAATGAACTATATATTTGTAACGCCCCGACCCCAGTTACCCAGAGTCGGTGCATTATTGCGTAACATTGGCATGATCACAAATGGTCAAGTATCAAAAGGCCGATTAGTTTAGTAGCCTTGGAAACACTAGATACATTGATAAATGTTACATTACATCATAAAGTGAAAAATCAAAATAACATAGTCTTCATAGTCCACACCTCTCTCCCATTTAGACTATCCCTTTAGGTCAGTCATAAAATATTTCATCACATACTGGGAATAATAAAACATTGAAAGGGGTGAGCTCAGATGCTCAGTACGGATAACAATATAGCAGAAGCTTTCATAAGTAAACATAAACATTTAAGGCAATGTATAACGAAAACAAAAGCCTTTTAAACTTGAACTTCAACATAATATGGAAAAATTAAATTAATATAATGTCATTTACTTATTCACATGGATATTCTACTGGTCGAATAATCACATGAAATATCAATAACCACTTTCATAATGATGGAATGCATAATGCCAGACTATCATAACCACGTAGCCAAGGCCTCGTTCCAAAAATACAAATAATATTTTTTGTCAAGGCCTCATTTCAAGACACTAGTTTGTCTCATGATACCTACTGTTACATCGCGGAGCTATAGCGGGCTTCACCCATCACTTATTAAGTCCAATGCATTCCTCATATGAACAGGTTTAGACATATCATAAACCATAACATGATCGTATCTAATAAAACCTGCATAAATGAAACGTAACATTTTTACATTTCAATCACAAGATATCAATACAACACATTGATATAATAAAAAAATTATCAATACCATTTTCAATTCCAAAATAAAAGAAAATCAAAACATGGTATTTATTTTTCAATTAAAAAAAGTAATGGCTTGTAGAGGAAGCCGAAACTCAAATAATGGTCACGGCGGTGGAGAAGTCGTAGTCGCCGCATACGTACGACAAGAAAATCATTCCTTTTTTTCGTTTAGTAAAAAACATAGTATAAAAATATTCCTTTTGAATAAACGTAAAAGTCAAAAGGGTTGATACACCGTATAAAATAAGGTTGTGTATAAAACAAAATATGCCTCAATGAAAGGAGATTGAGATGAAGTCCTTTACAAAGATCATTTTTTTAAATAAAATATATCTATTATTTGTATTAACTATATGTACACATAAAGAAATTATAAATACAAGATAGAATATAATAATATCATGACATAATTTGATAGTAGGAGATTTACCCAAAGAACGAAAAATGGGTTAAGAAGTTCCCTTACCTCGTGTCCGACTTGACTCGATCGTTCTTTAATCCCATGAATAATAAACTAGAGTTAATTTATATTTTAATAAGAACCTTTTTCATGTTAATTATTCCTTTTATATCACTTATTACCATGTTATGAACATTATGTAATTATTTAAGTTAATAACGGTCATTTTGTCAATCTTTGGTACATGAGTCAAAAATAAACTTCTTATAATTACAAGTTGTTCATGTGGTAAAATATCCGTTATATCCAGAATTATATTCATGATTTAGATATCATATATGTCATATATATCCTGTATATACATGCATTTGTAATATTACATAACATTTAGAGGTAAGAAATGAAATGCACCATTCATGGAGACGGTAAGTCGTACGTACACATGAACACTACTTTCATGTCAATTTCGTATTTAATGGAATTAAATTATAATTATATAAAGGTATAATATATATCCAGTATAATATAATGTATAATACCACTTACTCCATCCTTTATACATCTAACATAAGGAATTAACGATTCAAATCACTTTGAGGGGGAAGTAGTTCGCACTTCCTAAAATGAAATTATCGTGTTTACCCATAATGGAAATCATAACGGTATGCCATAAATAAAAAATAAATAGTAATAATGAAAACAAAAATATAATATATATAATATATAAAAATAGTGTCATCATAATGGCCACCATGAGAGGTGTTAAAAGAATATTGAACAATCATCGTTTCGTGAGGCACTAAGTCGCCACCCAAGAAAACAATATGTTCTTTAACCATTAGTCAAAGGTGTGTGTAAGATTAAATAAAATAATTCTAATAAAAACATCCAAGTATATTGAGGATATTGGTGTTGTTACAAAATAAATTAATAAAAATATTTTAGGGGGTAGGAGAAGGAAAATAAAACAAAAGAACACAAGAGAAGACATTACCTTAAAATCGTGTAACTCTTTTTCATTTGAGCCAAAGGATTCCTTGGGAAGACTTATGTCCAAATTAAGGCTTATAGGAGTAATATATTGATGTTGGGAGAGTATTTTGGCAGAGTTTGGATGAGCCAAAAGGCTTTGATGTTGTGAATAATGTGGTAGATGTGGGGGCCTTTTATAAGAGGACAGGAGGGGCACTCTTGGAAGGTCATGAAATGTTACATTATTATGAAGTGATTTTCGGATTTCAAAGGTCCCACAATGATATATTTAGAGTATAAGGTAATAAAGGTTATAAATATACCCATAAAATAGGTTTTAGACAAGTGTATGTCTTATATTTTACATTATCTTTTCATTTTATTAAAATCGTTAATTAAAGAGGTAATCGATGTATCATCATGATGTCATAAAAAAATTAATTTAATTTATGTCTAAAAATTAAAAAATATCACCATGATGTAGGAAATCCTTGTATAGTTCCAATTAATATTTATAGTCAAAATTTTAACTTATATAACACCATGTAATAATTGTTTTAGTAAAACAACACATGTTTGTGACAATTTTATTTTTACTTTAAATAAAAAGTTATTAATGTCATTTTCTTACCCAGGTGGCTCCATGGGGTCCCCAAGTTGACCCATGGATTTTCGTGGTCAGCCATGACTCATCCAATAATTTTAGGACAAGTGTAAAGGTATTTTTCATATTTTTATAATATCATTTTTACCTTAAATTTCACTAATTACCTTTAATCGCAATTAATAAAAATTAAAAGTTACAATTCACCAAAAAATAATTGTAATCCCATTTAACCACATTTTACATCCAAATTACATCCATTTATGTTGGATTTTTTAAATTCAATTCATATAAGCGGTAAAGTATCATTTAAATGAAGAATCAGTTTTTTAACTACCACTTAGTGGTTTCCGTATTCATAAAAAATTGATGTTTTTCAAAACAATGCCAAAATTTCAACCTATGATATAATTGATATTCCAAATTCAAAAATGATGAATATTTTACAAAATTACAAAAATATAAGTTGAATTAATTAATTTTATAATTAATTCCCGCTGTCACACAAATAGCGTGTTTTTAAGAAACAATATATATCAAAAGATTGACAATTGTTTATGTCCAATTTCAAAGTGAAATTAATTCTAATGACCAAAATTGGATATAATGCTAAAAATATATTCTAATTATACATTAAAACCACTCAATAGTATACTTTATCACTATGAATTATTTTGATTAAAAAAATTTGTTTTTATGTATTTTTCACTATTCATAAAAAATTTGAAGTTCTCAGAAAATTACAAAAAATTCAACTTAGGATAATTTCGATATTCCGAATACAAAAATGAAGTCCATTTTGAAATATAAAATTTATATAATTTCAAAAAGTGTGTATTACTATTCATAACGGCTACTTTGATTGGTCGCAGTGTGTTAGAACTCGAGGTTGCGTACAACACACTCTGCACTATTATTCAAAGAGAAGCGTACCTTGGAAGCATGTGGTGTTACATTCTACTCTCCTTCAATAAATTACATCCTCACAATTGGAAATTTTTCTTTAAATATAAAAAGTTGAAAATATAAAATACCTTTGTGGAAAACCCACATCGGAAATAAGGTTAATAAAAATATAACTTTAAAAGAATGAAAGATAAGTACAGTGGTCACCCGAGATAGCCAATATTAGGATTCTATGAAAACATGGATATGGAGGAAAAACAAACCATCATGGTCTTATGTAGAGTTGTATAAAACAAGATTATGAGAATGTTTAACTACAAGAAAATCACAAACTTGTTATTGGTTAAACGATCATTGATTCCCCCGTAGGAAAAGTTAACCGACAACATTTTTGTTTTAAGTTACCTTATATAAAATTGAGGAATTTATTTAAAATATTTACTAAGAAAGTAAGGGAAATATACATACTTGTCATGTAGACATTCATTCTTTAATAAATTTTCAACACAAACCCATCTTTCACTCAAAAAGATAGTAGAACTCAAAAATATTATATTTATCCTAATCTTATAAGGTTCCAAATATTAACACATACCATTTAGATTAGGAATACTATTTTGTAATAACCAGGGACATCCTTTAGGCTAGTGGTAGGTAAAAAAGGCATGTCGCACTATTGTTGTGGGTTCGATTCCTATAGCTTTGTCCGACAGGATAGGATATCCCCCGACCTTCAGGTTGTCCTTTTCCTAAAACTATAGTATTATAATATTCAAAAAATAATCTTCATAAATGTTTAAACCTTAAAAAATACTACCCAAAGTTCAAATTAATACATTCCAACCTCAATAGTTATCCAAAATACCTCTTTCTAGACATTTTATAAAAGGTCTCTAAATTCCAAAATCAATTGTATCATCAGATTTCTCAAACAAAGTACAGTTTCTCTTATTTTCACATGAAAAAATATGATTACCTTCATCATATTAAAACCTTAATGAAAACAACAAGTACTGCATTATAATCCTTATATATATCACATTAATCTTATAACCAAAATATAATCCTTGAGTCCAAAAGCCCCAATACATAAATTATTCCACTTCAACTGTCGTAACAACATATGATTGTCCTTGATCCCTTGGCCTTTTCTGAGGTATATTTCCATGACGCTTATGACATTCTTTTTCATAATGCCCCATTTCCCTACAATTGTAGAATTAAACATTGATAGACACTTTCTTCCCCATGAAATCACGAGCCTGGTGACCTTTTTCTCCACATTTATAACAAACTCCAATTCCTTTTAGGAAAGTACCTGGTTTATTCTTCCCAAAATTATCACATAATAGAAAATCCTTCTTTACCTTTTTCCCTTTATCTATCTCTTGTTCCACCGTTCTCTTCTTTTATTGCTTTACATTATTGTCACAAGATATAGAGAATTCATTTTCTGTCTTGATAGCACAGGAGACAATATCTTCGTATGATGAGAAGGTTTGTGAGACTAATTCTCGAGAGAGAAATGGTTTTAACCCATCAATAAAATGATCAATCTTACTTATTGGGTTATGTATATAATTGTAAGTGTTGGTGTCCTCAGATCCATCTATTTTGTACTTTGATTACATAAATGTTCACTTTTTATATATTGTTCATTTTTCTGCATGAATATAATATAATAATGTCTTGGAATATTCTTTGCATTAATATGGTCATAGAATATCCCCACTATGATGAGAACCTTAAAATTCTATAACAATATTCTTAAATAATGTTTTGTGGTTTGATGACATACTATGATATGACACATAGTATATAGACCGTCATGTGCGAGTACTTGTAAGAAGACGAGACTCTCTCTCATGGAGTTCACACTTGGTAATCTCCAAGATGGTAGATTATGAGAACAAACCTGCCATCTGTAATTCTTCATGTCTTGGTGTCATTGGATATTGCTATATGCGAGCGTGTGTAATGGTCCTTAGACTGGAAGATTATCAGTAAGTCATGTCATGACTCACGCACTTAGATTTACTGACGAAAACCATCACGCAGGCAGATGGAGGGAAGTAGGGTACGTTGGGTGTGTCACGAGTGACATGTTGTTAATGGATAATTCGAGGAAGGATTTGTCCCTTCCATTTATGGAAGTTGATATCTTGGCCCTTTGATTGAAATAGAACTGTCACATTAAATTCCATGGCCATGGTATAAACAACGAGTTTATTTCAGGTAGTCAAAGAATGACATATCATGCATATAGGTTTATGACACTACCATGAAAACTTCTTGATGAGATATCGAGACAAAGGGATTAAATTACACAGAAAGAGTTCGTAATAGGTGATACGTCAATGTGGTGTCAACTTCTTTCTATTGGGTGCCTTAACCTGTTTCTAGACATTAATCTTGGACTTTAGGCAGGCCTGCCTAATGCCAACGAGAATGAGGCCAAGAGGGTCACACACTAAGTGTATCCAAATATCTCAAGTTGAATAAAGATTATTCCCGTATGTGGTTTAATAATTATTAAAGGAAGCCTATGTTGTTTTAAATGATGGAGGAAAAATAAAATAAAACAAGTACATGCCGTGTATTATTAAATGTACAGGCCGTGTAGTATTATTATGAAAAAGGAAATGAATAAATTAAAACAAGATATACATGCCGTGTACATTAAATGTACACGACGTGTTGTTTTCAATGAAAAATAAATACACGCCATTTATTTATTATTACACGTCATGTAGTTTTTCTAGTCGGGATTTTGAGGATATAATATCATTTCATTAAATGATATTTATTATAATCAGCATGAGCGCATGTCAAGGAATAAATTATTCGACATGGGGGTTTTCAATAAGATTTAATGAAATAAATGAAACGTGTAATGAGGTAATTTATTGTAATAACTTTACAACCTCAAACTCAATTATAAATATCCTCACAACCCCAACTCTTTTCCTATACAAGAGAATCGTTGTGCACAACATCTCTGGAGAATTCTTTCAAGGTTGAAAGAACCTCTTCCTCCAAGAATGCTCTCAAGACCAAGATAGATCCTCTTCCATCAGATCAAGATGATCTAAGGTGGAAAACACAAGGAAAGGCTTCTCCACACTAGCACCTGAATAATCCTTTGGCGACGTCTAGAGATACAAGGTACACATGTTGATCACCGCTAGAGGGAGTCTACACTTGGCTTCTACGACGCAACGACGGATCACATGGACAATGTGATCGATAAAATCAACGAAGAAAGAACACCCAAAAGGTATTTCTTTATAATTAACTAAATTAATTATAATCAACCTGTAAGGATCTTTGTTTGTGGTTCCGGGACAAACCATTGTCTTTGTCTTTTTCTGTCATTCGATCCGTGGAGACTGGCGTTTATCGTCGTATTGATCCCGGATTGATCATTGCTAATGACAAAAGGCCAAGTGGTCACATCCACCCACATGCTTCCACTATGCCTCGAACCATAAAATAGCATCATAGGGAGGTTACAATGTTGATTATAGTTATTTAATTTTTTTTTATAATTTACACATTCATATTTGATTCAATTCGAAATAAACCGTTCTATAAATCAGAATTAACGAGATCTATTCTTCCTCCTTCGTTTCTCGATTCATATCACAGAAACAACCTTTTAAATTTAATTTTTGATTAAAATTAAAATGAGGAAATCATCTAGAGGAGCCTCTCTTTTTGTCTGTACAACACGGGATCACACGACGTGTAATTAAAACTACACGCCGTGTACGTAGGTTCAACGAACCGGAACAGGTCCACCAAACCACGCCGTGTGAAATAATAATGCCTAAGTTTTAATCATGCCATGTTGACCATAATTGAACGGCGCGTGGAAACTGGAATACACGGCGTGTATGTTGGAGCAACATACCGTGTAGTCCGTTCCGACCCATGTGAAACCGTGTACAAAGATAAGCCGCGTACCGCGTACACGGTATCGCCAGGACGGTTACTGCATAACAAGGACGTAAAAGTTGTGTATGATTCATCTACATGTCGTGTACTCTAAAATTTCCAATGTACAGAAAACACGCCAAAGCCCCGGCGTGTACTATGTATAAAGGGTGAAAAGAAAAATACATGTCGTTTAATTATAAACTATACATCGTGTACTTTCCAGAAATGGAATTTCACCAGGTTTCCTCCAATGTACAAAGAGTCGTACAAAGAATATGGATGAGAAGAATCTCAAGAAAATTTAGAACAGAATTTAAGATAAAGAATTGATTAATTATAAGATCATAATTAATTGAACTCGAGCACGTCTTATCTTAAATAAAATAACGATTAAAAGAAATTGAATTCTAAATATGGGTAAATGTCGTTGCATACTATGTATGATCATGAGCTAGACCAATGACCCTTTGTATGTGTATGGTTTCATTTAATTTTTTTAAATTTAAATTTGTTTTCCTGCGAGCCTTCTTCCAATAAAATGTAGGGCCTGCGTACCCATGGTTTCTTTAATATAAACCCATGTAATGGAGGATCTTCCAGGCAAGAGTAGATGGTTCAAATCCCAAAGATGAGGCGAAACCGATGAAAGAAGATACAAAGGTGGGCAAGTGGGAGCTGCAAAACATGAACAATCTGGTTCAAGGTGTTCTCCCTAGGTCAGGGTTAGCTTATCAAAACCGCTACATAAGCTACCCAAATAGAAGCTCATGATCATGCCATCTTATTTTATTTCTTTCTAATTGCATGGTTTTTTTATTATATATGTGTTGTCGCGATCACATAATTAATAAAATGAAAAATCATGCAAAGATGGAATAAAATAAAAACCGGATTGTGCGTAAACATTATCGGAACATGGTTAATCACTTAAGCAAGCATCAATTATATTAACAAGCATGTGATAATACAAAAATACGCATAAAGAATAAAATCCCTCCAATACCATATTAAGTCAGACCAAGCCTTCTGTTACATGATTAATGGAAAGAATCAAAAAAACTATGTGTTTAACAAACCCTTGTTGGGACAATTACTTTTATAAACGAAGCCCTTATGAAAGGTTTCAGGTTGACTTAACCATACTACATCAAGAGAAGTATCCCTTTCTAGACTTGATGTAATATTGGAGGCAAGAGTTGAGGAAATCCAAGTCAGGATTTCAGGATTGGGGAGTCCACTCAACAGATCAAGGAACTGTAAGCTCACAGTTGTCAATGACCTGCGTACCTAAATACCTTCAAATTGCTTGACCAACCCTTGTTGGGGTTATGCAAAGGGAAATATGGATCCTTTCCACTAGAATGTCAAATCAACTGAACATTCCGAGTTCAATGGTGAGGGCCATTGAGACTTGATAAAATAGAGAGAGACTTAATTAATTTATTATTTCTCATAAAAAAGTAATCATGAAAGATATAATAAATCTGCTCTTTTAAATTGTAGAATCAAGGTGAAAAACTCATCAATCACTTTTTCTCTGCGATCAATTCTGGATAAAGACAACATCCTTACCGGCAGTAACTTTCAGGAATGGTTTAGGTGCCTTCGGGTTATCCTATGCCATGAACGAATGTTTTACGTGCTGGAGTCCTCACTTCCTGATTCCCCTGCCCCAGGGGCGAGTGATGAAGATTTCCTAGTCTATGATCAACATTTGAATGATGCACTAGACGTTCAATGTTTGATGCTATCATCAATGTCACGTGAGCTCATGAAGTCTCATGAAGACATGGATGCCTATAGCATGCTCGATCATCTCCGTGGTCTATACCAGGAGAGAGCAAGATAGGAAAGGTTAGAGATCTCCAAGGCTCTATTTCATAGCAGGCTTGGAGAGGGTGCCCCATCCGGGCCTCATGTAGTCAAGCTCATTGGCTACATTGAGCGCTTGTAGGTTCTAGGGTTTAAACTCCTCGAAGAAATAGGTACCGATCTCATTCTTGCATCACTCCCCCATAGCATCTAAAACTTTGTTGTGAGCTTCAATATGAACAACATTGAGAAGTCTTTGTCTGATCTTCTCATACTCATTCACCAAGTGGACACTGACATGAAGCGTGAAAAGCCTCCCATCCTCATGGTGAATAAAAGGAAAGGGAATGCAAAGAGCTTTAAGTCCAAAGCTTCTTCAAGGCCATCCAGGAAAAGGAAGATCAAAGGGGAGGCAAAGGAACAGGATGCTGTATGTTTTACATGTGGCAAGAAGGGCCACTGGAAGAAAGACTGTACCCAGCCAAGGAAGCAAGGGGAAGCTTCACGTGCGTTTGTTATCGAATGAAATCTATCTGTTTCTACTAATTAGGTCTTAGATACTTCTTGTAGTGCTCACATCTGTATCCAAATACAGGAACCAAGTAGATTCAAGAAGATTGATCGAGGGGAGGTAAATCTACGAGTAGGCAACAGAGTCAGACTTGCTGTTGTAGATATAGGGGACTACCACCTCACATTGCCTACGGGGATGGAATTGGTTTTGAAAGGATGTTATTATGTACCCTTAGTAACCAAAAACATTATTTATGTATCCATATTAGATACGGATGGATTCATCTTCATGTTTGGAAAAGGATGTTTTTATTTTTATAAATATAGCATTTGTTTTGGTAGTGCAAATTTATATAACGACCTTTATGTGTTAGACTACACAAACCAAGTAATGGAAATCGATAACAAAATTAATTCACGTGACTCATACCACTCCCAACTTTGTCATCACCAGCTAGGTCATGTCAATGAGAAACGTTTCACAAAATTACATCAAGATGGGTATTTAGATTCTTTAGAACTAAAACCACTTGGTGTATGGCATGCATGTCTACAAGGAAAAATGGACAAAGCCCCATTTAGTTGGAAAGGTGAAAGAGCAAAAGAGCTTCTAGAATTAGTTCACACAGATGTGTGTGGACCATTTCCAGTTGAAGCAAGTGGTGGGTTCTCGTACTTCATAACTTTTACTGATGATTTTAGTAGAAAGGGATATATCTATTTAATGAGGTATAAGTCAGATTCTTTTGAACGGTTCAAAGAATACAATAATGATGTTGAGAACCAGCTTGGTAAGAAGATTAAGAAACTCTGCTCAGACAGAGGAGGAGAATATCTTAATCAGGACTTCATTGATTTTTTACGGGAGTTTGGGATTCTATCTCAACTCACTCCTCCTTAAAAACCGTAGTGGAATGGTGTAAGTGAAAGGAGGAACTACAACCTGTTGGACATGGTGAGATCAACGATGAGTCATGCGAGTCTTCTATTATCCTTTTGGGGATATTCATTACAAACAGTAGTGCACATACTAAACCAAGTACCAACTAAATCGATAAATGGTATTCCATACGAGTTATTGAGTGGATGCAAAACCATGTTATCGAATTTACATGTGTGGGGTAGTGAAAAATTTTTAAGGCCTATTCAGTTAACAAACTCGCGCCCCGAGGCAGAAAGTGTATCTTTATAGGATATCCCAAGGAAACAAGGGGATATTACCTATACAACCCCTCAGGAAAAAAATTTACTATGAAAAGACACGCCATATTCCTTGAGAGTGAGAACATATCCAAAATAGATAGTGGGAGCGATATAGACTTTGATGAAGTCGAGGCTCAAGATACACATGAGTTGGTATAAGAATAGATTCCACAAAGCCCCATGGAAGAACAATCTGTTCCAAAGACACTAAAATCGCGTAGGAGCACGAGAGAGGTGAGATAACTAGAATGATATGGTTTTCTTGTCACCGAGGATGGTGACTCATTATTGGTTGAAAATAATGATCCTCTTACATACAAGGAAGTAGTTGAAGGCACAGACGTTGCCATGTGTAATGAAGCCATGAATTCTGAAATGGATTCCATGTACCAAAACCAAGTCTGGATTTTGGTAGATTCTACAGTTAATGTAAAGCCTATTGGTAATAAATGTGTATTCAAGAAGAAACTGGACATGGAGGGGAAAGTCAGCACCTATGAGGCACGAATGGTTGCAAAAGGATTTAGACAACATCAAGGAATTGACTGTGAGGAAACCTTTTCACCGGTTGCGATGCTGAAATCCATCAAGATCCTATTGTCCATTGCAGCTTACAATGACTATGAAATTTGGAAAATGGATTTTAAAACAGCTTTCCATAATGGGAACCACTAGGAAGATGTCTACATGACACAACCTGATGGGTTTGTGACTCCAAAAGAAGCCAACAAGGTATGCGAGTTGCAGAAATCCATTTATGGATTAAATCAAGCTTCAAGGTCATGGAACATTGGTTTTGATGAAGCTGTTATATAATTTGGCTTAGTTAAGAATGAATGTGAGCCTTGTGTCTACAAAAGGTTTAGTGGACGTGCAATCGTTTTCCTAATAGTATATGTTGATGACATATTGCTAATTGGAAACGAAGTACCTGTCATACAGTCAGTTAAGGCGTGGTTGCATAAATTCATCTCCATGAATGACTTGGGTGAGGTGGCATATATTTTTGGGATCAAGATCCATCATAATAGATCCAAGAGAATGCTGGGCCTGAGTCAAAGTACATACATTGACAATATACTGAAGAGATTCAGTATGGAACGGTCCAAGAGGGGATTGTTTCCAGTGTCATATGGCATTCATATTTCCAAGAAAATGTGTCCTCAGACACATGAGGAAAGCAAGGGGATGACAATGATCCCTTATGCGTCCGTGATTGGTTCAGTCATGTATGATATGCTATGTACAAGGCTAGATGTTGCTTACGCATTAAGTGTGGTAGGCAGATATCAAGCTGATCCAGGAGACCAACATTGGATGGCAGTCAAGACTATCCTTAAGTATCTGATGTGTACTAAGGATATGTTCCTGGTTTATGGAGGAGATGAGGAACTAGTCATCAGAGGACATGTAGATGCTAGTTTCCAGACAGATTAAGATGACATGAAGTCACATACTGAATACATCTTCAGTTTTAATGGAGGTGAAGTGAGTTGGAAGAGCTCAAAACAAAGTGTGGTGGCAGATTCTACATCAGAGTCCGAGTATATCGCAACTTCTAAGGCAGCTAAAGAGACAGTATGGATGCAATGATTCATCCAAGAGCTGGATGTTGTACTGAGCAGTAATGATCCTATCACTCTCTATTGTGATAATACTGTAGCGGAGGCACTTGAAAAACAACCAAGGCCACATCAGCAGACAAAGAACATACTTCAGAATTATCATTTCTTGAGGGATTTTTCTCAGAGTGGTGAAGTTGCAGTGATCATTATTTCCACAGAAGATAACATGGCAGACCCATTGACTAAAGCCTTGACTCAGCAGAAACATTATCATCATGTGAGTTCTATCGGACTAAAAGTCGTAGGCAGTTGGCTCTAGTCCAAGTCGGATTTTGTAAGGGTCGGTGTCCTCAGAAACAACTGTTTTGTACATTGATTACATGAATGTTCACCTATTATATATTGTTCATTGTTCTGCATGACTATAATATAATAATGTCCTGGAATATTTGTTGCATTAATAAGGTCATAGTAGATCCCTGCTATGATGAGAACCTTGAAATGCTATAAAAATATTCTTAAATAACGTTCCGTGGTTGGATGACATACTATGATAGGACACATAGTATACAGACCGTCATGTGCGAGTACTCGTAAGAAGAAGAGACTCTCTCTCATGGAGTTTGCACTTGGTAATCTCCAAGATGGAAGATTATGATAACAGACCCGCCAGTAGTAATTCCGCATGTCTTGGTGTCATCAGATATATCAATATGCGAGCATGTGTAATGGTCCTTAGACTGGTAGATTATCATTAACTCATGTCATGACTTGTGCACTTAGATTTATTGACAAAAACCGTCATGAAGACAGTTGGCAGGAAGTAGGGTACGTTGGGTGCGTCATGAGTGACATGTTGTTAATGGATAAGTCGAGGATGGATTTGTCCCTTCCATTTATGGAAGTTGATATCTCGGACCTTTGATTGAAATAGATCTATCACATTAAATTCCATGGCCATGGTGTAAACGACGAGTTTATTTTAGGTAGTCTAAGAATGACAGATCGAGCATATAGGTTTATGAAACTGCCATGAAACCTTCTTGATGAGATATCAAGACAAAGGGATTAAATTACACAGTAAGCGCTCGTATGAGGTGATACGTCAATGCGGCGTCAACTTCTTTCTCTTGGGTGCCTTGACCCATTGATAGACAGTAATCTTGGACTTTAGGCAAGCCTGCCTAATTCCAATGAGAAAGAGGCCTAGAGGGTCACACAATAAGTGTATCCAAGTATCTCAAGTTGAATAAAGATTATTCCCATACATGGTTTAATAATTATTCAAGGAAGCCTAAGTTGTTTTAAATGATGGAGGAAAAATAAAATAAAACAAGTACATGCCATGTATTATTAAATGTACACGCCATGTAGTTTTATTTTGGAAAGGAAATGAATAAATGAAAATAGGATATACATGCTGTGTACATTTAATGTACACGCCATGTAGTTTTCAATAAAAAAAAGTGCATGCTGTGCATTTATTATTACACGCCATGTAGTTTTTCCACTCGGGATTTTGAGGATATAATATCATTTTATTAAATGATATTTATTATAATCAGCATGAAAGAATTTCAAGGAATTAATTATTCGACATGGAGGTTTTCAATAAGAGTTAATGAAATAAATGAAACGCGTAACACATTTATTTATTGTCATAACTCTACAACCTCAAAGTCGATTATAAATATCCTCACAACCCCAATTCTTTTCCTACAAAACAGAATCGTTGTGCACAACATCTCTGGAGAATTGTTTCAAGGTTGAAAGTACCTATTCCTCCAAGAATGCTCTCAGGACCAAGAGAGATCCTCTTCCATTGGATCAAGATGATCTATGGCAGACAATGCAAGGAAAGGCTTCTCCACGCTAGCACCGAGAGAATACTTTGGCGACGTCCAGAGATACATGGTACACGTGTGGATCACCACTAGAGGGAGTCAACACTTGGCTTCTGCGATGCAACGACGGATCACATTGACAACATGATCAATAACATCAACGAAGAAAGAACACCCAAAAGGTATTTCTTTAAATTTAATAAAATTAATTATAATCAACTTGTAACGATCCTTGTTTGTGGTTCCGGGACCAACCATTTTCTTTGTCTTTTTCTGTGATTCGATCCGTGGAGACTAGTGTATATTGTCGTATTGATTCCAGATTGATCATTGTTAATTACAAAAAGCCAAGTGGGCACATCCGCCAACGTGCTTCTTCTACGCTCGGAACCTTCAATAATCTGCTGCATGCCTTGCTAACCTTGTAAAGTTAGCCTCATAAATTTCCACATTCTCATCCTCCTTTTGTCTCAGACTCAGAAATTGCCTTTCCATATCTGCTTGATGATTGGGAGGGAAGTATTTTTCTAAGAAAATCACATTGAACTCCCTCCATTCTATTCTTGATACTTCTTCATCTTCCTTTGTGTTTTGAATCAACGACGACCATTGATCTGCATATCCAGCGAGGAGGTAAACTGCCATGACAACCTTCTCTCTTTCTCTACTCCCCAAGGCATGGAATATTTTCTCTAAGGAGTTTATACATTTCTCAGATACTAATGGATTTGTACCCCCAATCAATTTTGGTGGTTATTTCCTCATGAAGCGGTCTAACATTGATCCTCCACGTTGCGGATTAGGGTGCTCCATACGAGTAAGGTTATAATTCATATACTAAGTGAGTTTCCCCAATATGGTGATAAGCTGATCATCACCAGTTGTATCACCAACTCCATTATAATTATCTTGAGAAGGGGGGAAATCCCTAAATGGAGTGTGTACATTAATAAAGTTTCCATTCCTCCCACTAGGCCCCATTTCTAAACAATGGAATAAACTAGATTAGTTTATGAATCAAAATACATAATTCCATACTTGTAAAACACTTAACATAAATTGAACAATTTATGGATATAATACATAATCATAAAAAAAATTCTTTGAGGAAGTATATACTCATAAACCCTTCATAATGGTTTGTAAAGAAAATAATAATTATCCTAAGCATATCCCCTGGGAGTGTCGTAACCAAGAGTGCAGCAAGGCCCGTTGTTGTGCACCAGTTCCCGTTCGAGTCTACCTCAAAGCAGTGTTTTTGGGTTTTACCCCTAGGTACATCTCTTCCAGAGCTGCCACTACATGCTCGTATCTAGACAGGGATGTATTTCTCAGAAAACTCACAAAATCTCTACAACAACAAAATTCTAGGAAGTTCTTCTATACTAATCATCAATGTCTATCTTATTGCTATGTTCTATAATCAGAGTTTTTCTAAATCTAGCTTCCATGTTTAGTACTAATCTGCCTCTGATACCAACTATAACACCCCAACCCTAGTTACTAAGAGTCGGTGCATTATTGCGTAACATTGGCATGATCACAAAAGATCAAGTCTCGAAATACTGATTAGTTTAGTATCCTTGGAAACACTAGATACATTCGTAAATGTTACATTACATCATAAAGTTAAAAATCACAATAATATAGTCTCCATAGTCCACACTTCTATCCCCATCAGACTATCCCTGTATGTCAGACATAAAATATTTCTTCACATCTTGGGAAAATTAAAACATTGAAAGGGGTGAGCTCAGATGCTCAGTAAGGATAACAATATAGTGGAAGCTTTCAAAAGTAAACATAAACATTTAAGGCAATGTATAACTAAAACAAAAACCTTTTAAACATGATCTTATACATAATATGGAAAAAGTAAAATGAGATAATTCCATTTACGTATTCACATGAATATTCTACTAGTCGAATAATCACATTCAATATCAATAACCACTTTCATAATGATGGAATGCATAATTCAAGACTATCATAAACACGTAGCCAAGGACTGGTGCCAAAACTACAAATAAGATTTTGTCAAGGCCTCGTTCAAGACACTAGTTTGTCTCATGAGACCTACTGATGCATCGAGGAGCTATAGAGGTCTCCACCCATAACTAATTAAGTCCAATTCATTCTTCATATGAACAGTTTTAAACATATCATAAACCATAACCTGATCGTATCACATAAAACATGCATAAAGGAAACATAACATTTACACATTTCAATCACAGGATATCAATACAACACATTGATATAATAAAATCATTTTCAAAATCATTTTCAATTCCAAAATAAATGAAAAGTAAAACTTCGTATTTATTTTTCATTTAAAAAAGGTTTTGGCTTGTAGAGGAAGCCAAAACGAAAATAATGGTCACAGCGGTGGAGAAGTCGTTGTCGCCACATACGTACGACAATAATAACATTTATTTTTGTCATTTAGTAAAACTCTTCATAAAAAAATATTCTTTTTTAATAAATTTTAAAGTCATAGGGGTTGATACGTCGTATAAATGAAAGTTCAGTATAATACAAAATATGCCTCAATTAAAGGAGATTGAGACGAAGTCCCTTACAAAGATCAATTTTTTAAATAAAACATACTATTATGTGTATTAACTATATTTACACATAAATAATTTATAAATACAAGATAATACAAAATAATATCAGGACATAATTTGAAATTAGGAGATTAACCCAAAGAACGAAAATTGGGTTAAGAAGTTCCCTTACCTCGTGTCCGACTTAACTCGATCATTCTTTAATCTCATGAATAATAAACTAGTGTAAATTTATATTTCCTAAAAAACATTTTTCATGTCTATTATTCCGTTTATATAACTTATTACCATTTTATGAACATTATGTAATTATTTAAGTTAATAACGGTCATTTTGTCGATCTTTGGTACTTGAGTCAAAAATAAATTTCTTATAATTACAAGTTGTTCATGTGGTAAAATATCCATTATATATATAATTATATTCATGATTTAGATATCATATATATCATATATATCCATTATATACATGAATTTATAATATTACATAACATTTAGAGGTAATAAATGAAATGCACCGTTCATGGAGATGGTAATCCGTACGTACGCAAGAACGCTACTTTCATTTCTATTTCGTATTTAATGGAATGAAATTATAATTATATAAAGTAATAAAATCATTCGAATATAATTTAATGTATAATACCATTTAATCCATCCTTTATACATCCCACATATGGCATTAACGATTCAAATCACTTTGAGGGGGCGGTAGTCCTCGCTTCCTAAAATGAAATTCTCGCGTTTACCCATAATGGATATCATAAAGGTATAAAATAGATGAAAAATACAGAATCATAAGGAAAACAAAAAAATAATATATATCATATATAAAAATATTGTCATCATAATGGACACCATGAGAGGTGTTAAAAGAATATTGAACAATCATCGTTTCATGAGGCAGCAATTCGCCACCCACAGAAACAGTATGTTCTTTAACCATTAGACGAAGGTGTGTGTAAGTGTAAATAAACTAATTCCCATAAAAACATCCAAGTATATTTAGGATACTGGTTTTGTTACAAAATAAAGTAATAAAAAGATTTTAGGGGGTTGGAGAAGAAAAATAAAACAAAAGAACACAAGAGAAGACAATACCTTAAAATCGGGTAACTCTTTCTGATTTGAGCCAACGGCTTCCTTGGTAAGCCTTCTGCCCAATTTCAGGATTATATTATTATGATAGGTAAGTTGGGAGAGTATTTGGGAAGATTTTAGATGAGCCAAAAGTCTTTGAGGGTGTGAATAAGGTGGTAGAGGTGGGGGCCTTTTATAGGAGGAGAGGTGGGGCACTCTTGGAAGGTCATGAAATGTTAAATTATTATGAAGTGATTTTGGAATTTAAAAGGTACCACAATGATATATTTAGAGGATAAGTTGATAAGGGTTCGAAATATACCCATCCAACAGGTTTTAGACAAGTGTATGTCTTAGATTGTACATTATCTTTTCATTCTATTTAAATCGTTTTTTAATGAGGTAATCGCTGCATCATCATGGTGTCATAAAAAATTTAATTTATTTTATGTCTAATAATTATAAAAAAATTACCAGGATGTAATAAATCTTATTATCTTTCCAATTTATATTTATAGCCAAAATGTTATCTTATATAACCACATGTAATAATTGTTTTAGTATAACAACACATGTTTGTGACAATATTATTTTTACATTAAATAAAAAGTTATTAATGTCATTTTCTTAACCAAGTAGCTCCATGGTGTCCCCAAGTTGACCCATGGATTATTCTGGTCGACCATCACTCATCCAATAAGGGTAGGACACGTTTAAAGGTATTTTATCATTTTTATAATATCATTTTTACCATAAATTTCACTAATTACCATTAATCGCGATTACTAAATCATAAAAGTTACTAATCACCAAAAAATCATTTTAATCCCATTGAACCAAATTTTACATCCTAATAACAACCATGTATGTCAGATTTTTGAAATTCAATTCATAAAAGTGGTAAATATTCATTTAAACGAAAAATCGGTTTTTTAACTACCACTTAGTGGTTTCACTATTCATAAAAATTGAAGTTTTTTAGAACAATGCCAAAATTTCACCCTAAGATATAATTGATACTCCGAATTCAAAAATGATGACTATTTTAAAAAATTCCAAACATTTATGTTTCATTAATTAATTTTATAATTAATTCCCACTGTCACAACAAATAGCGTTTTTTATGAAACAATATATATCAAAAGATTGACAATTGATTATGTCCAATTTCAAAGTGAAATTAATTCTAATGACCACCATTGGATAAAATGGTAAAACTATATTCTAGTTATACTTTAAAACCACTCAATAGTATAATTTATCACTATAAATTATTTTTATTAAAAAATTTGTTTTTAAGTATTTTTTACTATTCATAAAAAATTGGATGTTCTTAAAAAATTACAAAAAATTCAACTTAGGATAATTACGATATTCCGAATACAAAAATAAAGTCCATTTTGAAATATAAAATTTAAATAATTTCAAAAAGTGGGTATTACTATTCATAATGTCTACTTTGATTGGTAGCGGTGTGTTAGAACTCGAGTTTGCATACAACACACACTACTCAATTATTCAAAGAGAAGTGTACCATGGAAGCTTGGGGTGTTACAATATTCACCGAATAAGAGTAAATATTTCTGAAATTTATATAGTTTTTAACATATCAATGAATATCAATAATTAATAATTTACATACCAGTGAAGGAAAATAAGTTTTTCCACTCAATGAAAATGAAATATTAGGTTACCATATCCATGAAAAGTGGATGAAAAGACCAAATTCACTACGAATTTCAGATAATGAATGAGGAAGACATAATAGAATATGAAAATCAAATATTTTTAAAATTACTACTCAATAATTTTTCAAGGTTAATATTGAAAATTCTTTTAAAGATTATGTGGAGATGTAGAAAATAGTTATAAATATTCTATATTTAAACATTACTAGTGATGGAATTATATGGTTTGGAACCATGATATGTGTCTTAAAGAAACGATAAATGAATGGGGAACTTTTGGATAAAACAGATAACTTATCATTTTCATTTATTATAAGAAGGAAAAAGGTGTATAGAAATCTGAATTAAATTATCTGGTGTAATAATATGGAGAGGAAGATTGTAAAATTCATGTTAAACCTAGATATTTTATTTTATATATATCAATCATTAAATTATAAGTCTTTGATAACATGTATGACATAAAACAGCAAGTATACAGAAAAATACAATATATTAAAACATAGTTATTATATTAGTGGTATAATTATGAATAAACACATTATAATATATTTATATTATATAATGTAAATGAATTGATTTATGGATAATAAATTACTACTAAACTATAAATAAATACATTTCTCCTACAAAAATATGGTTTATTCAAATGTACATTTCAATGTATTTAATGGATTGAAATTATAATTTTTTTATATGAATTTTTTATATTTATTAATATAAATAGATATCTATTTTGATATTAGTATTTAAATATTATCATAACATGATTATTTTTGGATTTATCAAAAAGTAGTTTTTTATGTGTATTGTGTAGAATACATATTTTTGTATCAATTCCAATTTATTTAATTAAATAATATTATTTAAAAGTAAAATTTTTTTAGGCGTTTATAATCATCTATAATAGGAATTAATATAAAAAATTATATAGGAAAAATCATTTTTATGGATTTTGGTATAAAACATTTTATACATAAAAACACATTACTCTAAAAACAATTTTTTATTTCATTTTTTGAATTTATATTAAGGGTTACTATTTCGAATTATAGAAAATGAAAATTAAAAAAGAAATCAATATTATGAATTCAGGGTTTCATGTTTGGAAATTATGGCCCATTTAGTTTTAGTAATGTTGAAAAACTATTACGATAAATACTTTTCCACTCTATATGGGTAAAACTAGTAAAACATTGTCAAAATCAGGATAGGAGACCTAAAAATACCACTAACAGTTCTCAATATCCTATTGTATGAGTGTTTTTCTTCAAAATCCGTCTTAAATAAAAATTTATGATACATCTAAAAAATTACTTTTTTCATATAATTTATATTATGTAATGGATAGAATGCATAGAAAATGTGACTTTGTTGATTTTTATATATCTTATATGATTCCATATGGGAAAAAATTTATTAAAATTTATTAAATTTATTTTGATCATAAATATTATAATTCGTTTATATTAATTTGTTTTTAATTTTCCCAGATGGTATATTTCTCATAAATTCATATGTAAAGTTGATATATTTCATGTGAAAGTAGAATAATATTCATAGTAAATGATCTCAAAATTAATATAATTTAAATTCATGGATGATTTATTGAATTCCATGATATAAATATGACATTATAATTTATAAATGATGGTAAATGGACTTATATATAAAGATGATATTTTATGATAAATAATATTTTATTTAATGATTTCAAAAATATTTTATCCTTTAGAATAGCACAATATTCTCATCCTATGTTCATTAAAATTAATTTTATGTATTAGAAAAATTTCAAAGACATTGGTAATTAAAACGATCTTGAAAATGTTTTTAAATAAAATTTACCATTTTTTCCTCTTTGTTTTATGATCTTTTTCTTCAGTGTCAATTCTCTTAGGAATAATTTTATTGATGTTTATACATGTACATGAAATATTTTAAAAATACATTTTCATTTATATTTACTATATTTATAATGATTTAAATATTATATTTTTAAAGAAAAATCTTCTATAAATTTTTGTTTGTAATCATACAAAATTGTAAAATGATTGTTCACTTATAATATATATAGTATTAAAATATTTTTCTAGGATTATTAACACTTTTTTATTTGAAGAATCCTTTATATCATTTAATGATTAGTTTCAATAAAAATAATTAATCTAATATAATTGTATGCTTTAGTAAAAGTATTCTTAAAATGAATGGAAATTTTTTCTCATTTTTTCCAATAATGGTTTAAATGTTAACTTAATGGGTGTTTTCATCTATGTTAATATACATTAAGGATTTTTACGATTCACTGTAGATATGATCATATGATTTCATTATCATTATTGACTGGATGATGATGATGGTGATATTATAATGGTCACATGAAACCATTTAATTCTCATTTCTCAAGTAATATTTAAAGTAATATTTTTGAATCAAATTCATTTCCCTTGGTTGTGTAATAATGAAATAGTGAAAATATTAAAATAATGATTTTTATTCCATGAGTCATGATATAATTAATTAATGAATGTTTTATGATCTTATTGAAAAAATATTTAAGTTTTTTATTTTTTGATGGATTGGAGTAGAATTATGATACCCCAAATAAATTAGATAATGAAAGATATCTCAAGACATAATAAGGGATCGAATTTGGAGAAAAATTTGTTAGATAACGTAATACATCCACTATGATAGTTATCAGAGTCAACCATTAATAATGAAATTATTTAATGTGGAATGAAACATGTTGACTATGATTGAATTTCATGTTAGAATGGAATAATGAAATGATTTTATATGCTTGTGTGTGTGATAAAAAAATATATCTCATGTCTATGATACACTCTCTTTTCAAATGAAAGAATATTTATAATTATATAATCTTTGGTATTTTATATGTTTTTAAAAAACATATTACATGATTCAAGAGTAAATATCATTGAATGATAGGGTGTGATAATATTAATTTGTAATCATTTTCTCTTCGCCTAATTATTATGATTACTTATGATCATGGATTGATGTCACACCAATTAACCCTTACTCGGAATATGATATCACCCTTTCTTATGTTTAATTTCCCAGGTATATAATGAATGGGTTTCTAATTGGTATGTATATGAAGTGTATAATTTTAGAGGAACATTCTTCGAGATTTTGAATATCTTTCATGAAATAAGGTTATTGTAAATCAAGTCTCTAAATATACTATACCTTTACGATTCTAAGGAATTATTGATTTTTCAATGTAAGGACTACTATTATAAATTGATGAAATATTTATGTTTGAAATAATCGTGATTTATTAGTTAGTAAGAGAGAATGGTTTAATTTTCTTGATGATTAGGATTTGATAACATTGAGGATAACTTTTGGATATTTATTGTATAATATGACATCATGATGTTTTGGTAATTTAGTTATTATATTATTTCCTAATAATATAATAATAGTCTAGATAATGGAATGTGGATATCGCTATATCATAAATCCATGTAGGATTACTAACACTAAAAGGGGAAGAATTTCTACTAACTCAATCGTCCCTATTGAATGTTGAGTGGCCCTTAGACATCACAACTAGATAGAAACTCTATGAGGATGAACTTTAATTTATTCTCTATATATTTATGAATAATAATGAATTATTTTAATAGATATTAACTATGAATGTACTGTGTTAAAATAAAGGTTTCATATATTGAAAATATGTTATAATAATTTTACATGAGATAAATGATTTTTGATGATTCTTTGATTTCTCAATAGGATTATTGCTTCCCAAACTATCATTTTTTCTAAACTGAATGAACCCAAATGAGACTTATTAATAATGAATGTGATGATTGATTCATTATTTTTCCGTGTCATAAACCAAATGAAATGTAAAATTGAATGTGAAAAAATTTAATTAGGATTTAGTAGTTATCTTTATTTTTAAGGAATAACATGTTTTTTGGTGAGGATCCTGACATAACTAACGAGATAAAAATATAGTTTTCTGAGATATAATGTGATAAATAACATAGTGGAGATAATATTAAATTACATAATGTCTAAAATTTTTATTAATCCATCAATAGAATGTCTCAATGGAATATCATAATCTTTTTTATATTTTAAATAAGAAAATTAAGGGTTGGATGGATGATGAGAAATGAATTTTATTACTTCATTTATGTGAGTATTTTTTCATATTAAATGAGTTACTATTGAATGATATAAATTTTGTAAGTGTAAAAATTGAAAAAGTCAATCTCCTGGAGTGATATATTAGAAATAATACCAATAAAGTTATTAGTGTAATGTTTTTACTCTTTATTATTATGGGACTATTAATTATAAAGGAAATAAATGATGTATAACGTAATAATATGAAATTATCTTGTAAATTATTTAGTAAAAACTATCATAACAGATGTCATTATCTATTATGATTTAATAGTTATGTGTATAAGTTATTTATAGATGATATTTTAGTTTTCTGAATCATGAAATATATAGGGATTATTCAGTCAATTTTTTAGCCATGGACTTTCAAACGTATTTTGAATGAAATTGTTAACCTGAAAATGTGATTTTGTGGAAAGTTGACAGTTTTGTAAAACACTTGATTGACAGATTAATTACCACTTATATGTTTACAAAATTTATATAATAGTATTTACTTGAGATAACAAGTTGAATGATATTGATAAAATAAATATATTAACATAATGGAAAATAAAATTGATAAGTGATTGGATGAAAAGTTGATTTACGACAGAGTTTATTTCTTTTTATAAAATCATTTAAAATGCAAGATTGTTTGTACATGGTAAATTTTTGGAAGAATTTGTGGTATTTTTATTTATTAATGGATATTAAACATATTTTTTGAAATGATTTTCATATTTTGGGGAGTGTAGAAATAGGTTAAATATATTTAATTTATATTAACTTATTATATATTCTTATTTTTTATATAATTGTTATGTTGATCATGGATAAATATGTTGTCAATTCATTCAAAAAAATGGTTTTAATATTAGTATGCAATATCATGACATGTTTTAAGGTATTATATTTGGGAAACTATTTGTATTGAAAATAATGTGTTATTATGGATATTTTTTATATTTTTCTAGGGAAATTTATTCATATTGATAAAATTTTCAAACCATTTTTGTTTAGGTAAATATTGAGTTATGGGATGAATAACATTTCATTTGTTGGATTATGGATCATTTAATGTTAATATTTTCAATGTATTTATTATACAATCCAACAAGGTTCTTTATGATATGGAATATGATAATAATTAGGCATAAGAAACTATTGGAGGCATAATCAATTGATTAAATTTTTCTTATAGTTGGGAAATATATTACAAAAGTGTGTTATTTATTTTTATCTAATGTGATGTCAAAGGATTTACTCAACTCTTTTAAGGGTAAGAGAAATGTATAGCTTATTAGTTGTAAAGTATCATTCTTCTATAAATGTATAATTTTCTAATATCATGAGTCATATAATGATCCATTATTTATCATTTAATTGCATATTTAAATAATGTTATGCTCCCTATTAGCGACATTGAAAATTAGTTTTCATGATAATATCTACTTTTTATTTAATTGGTATATTATTATAAACTAACTATAGTATTTTTTAATTTATAATGTGTGGGGATTAATTTAATTGATGTTTAAAAATTTTCAGCTTTAGTTTTTCTAATTTATTTCACCTTAAATAAATTATAAATGTTTGATACCAATCTGGTCACATAAAATCTAACATAAAATGATCCATTGTATTTTTCAATTGAGATATTAAATTGTCAGTATGAATAGGAATAACCACACAATAAAATATATATATCTATATTTTATATTTCAAATTAATTTATTATTTTAAAAAATTAAACACACAATTTTCAAAAAATGAAATTCATGGATTAGAAATGAGTTTTTTTTAAAAACGTTTGTTTTTTATTGTATTATGAGAAGAAATTATAATTAATTTATTACATATATTAAAAAATTAATCTTATTAAATGAATATTTTTATTAAATATACATGGTAGTATTAACTTAGAGTAAATTTTTGGAGACATTCTAAAAAGATATATTTTTATGTAAATTTGGAAAAAATTGATTTTTATAATAATCTAATTTATTTTCCTTAAATAGGTTATTTAAATTAACTATTATATATTTAAGTTGACTATAAGGTATCATAATTAGTAATATAATTTATTATAACTTAATGAATACTATATTTTAATTAGTATAATTTTATTTTTACGCATAAAAACATGTTTCATTCATAACTGTTTTCATTGGGATTTACGTATTTATTGTGAAATTATTTTTTACCATGCATAAAAATTTATTTATTAACTTTTTTCCATATTTTATTTTAATTGGATACATTTTTTTATAATTAATGCCTTTTATTTTTGTTCCTTATAAATATTTACCAGGGTAAATATTATTCAACAATGTAAGGAAAAAATGGTAAAATATGGTTAAAACCATGAGATAAAGACTAAAAATCTACAAATAACATTAATTTATCCTATTATATAAGTTACGATTATACCAATGAATAATTTATATGAATATAAGTCATTTTTCTACACTTTAATTTTATTAAAACATTTATATATTATTATATAAAGGGTAAACTCAAAATGTTAGTTTCTTGATATGAAGTTCTCTTATAAGATGATATAGGATTAAAAAGAAGTAATCAAATAATATGAAATGTTATTTTTGACATACTATATTTATTATTTTGATATTATTTTAATTTTTAAAAGTATTGATGACATAATGACCATAAATTCATACATACCACTAATATAGTGCTTGGGAATGTAATAGGGAAATCATGGTAAAGGATTCTATAAATAATTAAATAATAAAATTTTGGTTAAATTGATGAATTAAAATATTTTATAGTTAATTTTAAATTAAAAATGATATTTAATGAGTCTATATTTCAATTACATTATTTTATTTTCATCTTTGAAGTCTACATAAATGAAGATTCCAAAAAAATTAATTATATTTGGTGATAACAAATATTCATTAAATTATTTAAAAATTAAAAATATTGAAATAAAATAATTTTAATGGTAAATATATTGTTATTCAATAAATATAATAGTTTTTACACATTTCATTCAATAACTAAATTAATGACATTTACTATTTAAAAATTGTGTGACCATAGTTAAGGTTAAAAATTGTTATTGAGGGGGTTAAACCAATATATAAATTTGAAAATTCATTTTAAGAATAAATATATTTTAGTGGTTAATGTTATTTAGACATTATAATGATATAACATATTAATTGTGACTATATAGTGATAGGTTACATGATAATGATATATATTTTCTTTAAATCATTTAAATAATTCACACTGTGTCATCTCCCTCAATTATAAAAGTGAACCACCAATTATAAATTATAAAAAAAATTATAACGCTCTATATTGGCCATTAACATCATTATTGATCTTCTGATATTAACCTGAGACCATCCAAAGAAGGCTAACAGAGTAATCGAAATGTAATTTATGAAAAAATATTTAATAATCGTACCTGACTCTGTTAATGTTTATTTATTCTATTGCATAATATAACTCTACTATATTAATAATAAAAATTTGAATATAGTTGAATAAATAGACTTATTATTTATTATTAATATGTTTAAACCATTCGGTACCTCAATTTAATTCAATGGGATGTGAAAATACTGCTCATGAAAATGTTTGGACTACCGTCTCTATATAGTGATATGATTATGTTTCCACTACAATCAGCCACAGATGAATTTTATAATGGATATAATATTTATATATGACTTTTTTACAATATTATGTGTTTTAATTATATTATCTTATCTACCTTTATACCTAATATTTTGTTCCAAAACAACAACATTACTCATGTGTACCTGTAGACTACCACCTATATAAATCGGTGTGATATGTTTTTATTTATTTTTTAAAAGGATATTTATAAAGATATATTTTATTAATATATAGTTTATTTATTTAATGATAGTTATTTTTAATGGTTATATATTAATTTCCTATTTTGTAATATAAATACAAAATTTAAAGAATCAAACTATAGTAAGTTTGAATTTACATCCCCATGAAGTGATGTAATTCATTTTTTATCAAAATATTATAATAATTTTTGAAAATTACTATATAATGATTTAATATTATAATAACTAAATTAAAAATATTGGTATGATTATTTATCCCTTTTCAATAAACAATGAAAAAAACATCCAAACTGAAATATTAATGAATAAATGAAAAAAATTTCATTGGAATATTGATTTTAAAATTATATTGTTAACAAACATGATATATGTCATTATAATAAATTCATATATTTTATGATATCAGTGAATAACTATCTATAATAAATTTATAATAATTCCCAATTTCTTATATAGGAGTATAGAGTACATATTATGTATGAAATGTCTTAAGAAAAATTTTTACTGTATCAAATTACCTACTATGTGAAATATGATTTGTTATGAACCAATATTCCATTATGAAGTGTATATATATCTCTATAAAATATTAAATCACCAATAACTCTTTATTATTATTATGTAATGATTAAATTTATTTTATTTAATGAAAGTGGATTATATACAAAAGTTTACAAAAAGGAAACATATTTATGTTACAATCACATTTCTTTTTGAGATTTTATATGCTAAATTTTAGGTCATAGAAATTATATTGAACTTATCCATTAAATAAAAACGAATATATTTTTCTTTTTTCTTTCTAGTTTCATTTATGTATCAGTATAATTATATTCTCTTTGAATCATAATATGATCGATATAATTTTTATTGAATAATCCCTTTCATTATTTATTATTTGGTTTGCGATTATTTTCTTCGATGTCCAAGAATGTAAAAACTATTTTATAAATGATTTTTTATAAATAAAATTTATTTAAAATTAACTTTATGTAAATTTTACTTTTTTAAAATTTTATTAAAAATAATCATTTTTATTATATATATTCCAACCAAGTCAATTTTGATTTTTTCTCAAATGTTTAAAAATAATGTTCTATTTTACCATATATAGAAAGAACATATTTTCCCTTAATCATGACCATTATTTTCAGTGAATATCACATGAAAATTTTCAATGAAAATTTTTATTGAAATCAAATTTTCAATGATTCAATGAATTTTAGTAAAATTGTTATCAAAAGAAATATATATATATATATATATATTTGTTTTTAAAGAACTTCTCAAATGTTATTTTAAATAATATTTTCATCTCTATCAACATGTAAAGGGATTATTATGTTTAATTATGTATATTATATTAAGATTATATACACATTAATTGAAGACTTATGATGATGTGGACCCTATTTTGATTACATGAAGCCCATTTTTTCACATGGGTTAATTAAGTTATTATGACATCATTATGAAACCATTTTTTTCAAATATTATATATTAAAAATGTAACACCCCAAGCTTCCATGGTACACTTCTCTTTGAATAATATAGTAGTGTGTGTTGTATGCAACATCCAGATTCTAACACACCGTGACCAATCAGAGTGGCCATTATTAATAGTAATACACACTTCTTGAAATTTTATAAGTATTATCTTTTAAAATGGACTTCATTTTTGGTTTCGGAATATCTAAATTATCCTAGGATAAAATTTTGGTACTTTTCGGATAACTTTTATATTTTGATGAATAGTGAAAATTTCTAAATTTTTATTAAAAACAAGTTATTTAATCGATATAATTAATAGTGATAAATTTTGAATTTGAGTGGTTTTAATGTATATTTATAATATATTTTTACCATTTAATATGATTTTGGTCATGGGACATAATTTCACAATTAAACTGGACATTAACAAGCGGCAATCTTTTAATAGTTATTATCTCTAAAAAACATGCTTTTTGTTTTAACGATGGAAAATAATTTTAAATTAATTTCTGCCACTTCTAGGTTTTGAATTTGGAAAATTTTAATCTATATTTGGAATCAAGATGTCCAAATTTTGTAAATAGGTAACTTTCATTTTTAGACATTTTGAATAATTACTTCGGTAAATATTTTATTTACCATGGTTAAAGGGTATATCTGGAAAATAAACGTAAAAAATAATATTATAATAATAATAAATTACCGTAAAACGTGTCCTAAACTTTTTGGTTGATACATGCCTGACCATGGTCATCATTGAGTCGATTTTGGTACCCCATGGAGCAACTTGTTGGTGGTAAGGACACATTATATTTATTAAGTTAAAATAAATATAAAAACACAAAAGCATGTATCATTTAGAAAAACAATTTTTAAATAAGGTTATATATGATAAAATTTCGACTATAAATATTCATTAGAAATATAAAACGATTTCCTACATAATGGAATTTTACTTATAATTTTTAGAAATTAAATAATTTAATTTATTTATGACATAATGATGATGCAGTAATTACCGTATTAATGAAAGATTAAGATAATTGATATTATAAATAACCAAATAAATGTAACTTGAGAGTTTTTATAAATTCCAATAATTTTCTAGGTTAATATGACATATTATAATTATTTATATAAAACAAATTTTAACTAACAATGGTGTTATGAATTTATCAAAAACAAAATACCCAATAGTGTCAAAAATGACATAAAAGAGTTTTTAAAACAAATTTTATATTATTAATTGATATTCAATTTCTAAAAATCTAAGGATCATCCAAGAGACTTATATCATGATAGGTGTATCATTAATGGACAACTTGGGGGTCTCTTGATGGTATATAGTATGTTTATAAACTATATAATATAAAAATACAAAGTGACATGGTAAGTGTCAAACTAATTAACTAAAAGTCAAAACTAAAAGATAAGGTTAATATAATGACCCAAACCTGTATAAATTCTATTGGTTGAGTTGTTTTTAACCTATACCCACTTTAAACTTTAAATAATCTACTTTGGATCCATTAGAAACCGAATATGAATTAATTATAAAATAATATTTCTATATTTTCCTAAGGTGCCCCTCCTCCCCCTTATAAAAGGACATCACTTCTAACCAATTCTCCACACCATCAAGGCCTTTTGGTTCGGCCAAACCCTTCCCAAATACTCTTTAAACATTCCTTAAGTCAACATAGAGTCCATACTATAGCGAACCGACCTTTTCTTTCATTACTATTACATCATTTCAAAGATAAATAACATAATAGTATTACACATAGAGGATCCAAAGGTTTAGTGTCTTGGGAAAACTAGGACCACACATAACAAATACAACATCAACAATAAACATTTATTTAATTTCTTCTTCACTAGCGTCTTAGTGGAACATTTCCTCTCCTTAGTACATGTATCCAACTGAGGATATACATCAAAACTGGTGAGCTAGAAGCCCAGTAAGAGGATAGATAAGAACAATATATAATGGGATGAGCATAATCATGACATAGGCAAAAGATCTTGAACATGAGAGGATAAAAAATAATAGACTTGAAATGTGGCAATGCATAAAAATGAAACATCATGTCTTAGTGGATAACTACCGCACATACATGTGAACCAAGATAGAATCTTTTTCAAACATCATTTCACATTTTCTAATGAGATTCATCACTTACCCAATGCATTGGAGCACTGTATAATTCCGGGCGCACCCGTCCAATTTAAACATTCATATTGCGCTATATAATTCCGGGCGCACCCGTCACATTATAACATTATCATTTATCATGCTTGCCACAATTAACTTATAACATAAATTAACATAATGAACCCATGAAATGGAATGGGTTTAATCTCATAATAACATATTCATATGCTTTGGGTTCCCAAAAGAAAGAGGGTATAACATACATGTTATAAGAACCGTTCACTTTGAGTGAAAAGTAAAAAGGGTGTTCTTAAAGGAAGATTTCTTTTGGAAAACATTTTGATGAAAATAAAAACCAGTTATAGACATGTATATCCCAGAAAAGTAAACAAATGATTACCAAATGATCTTTGAGGAGTAACCATTTCAAAAATGGAGTGAAAGAGGGAGAACCCAAAGGAAGAAAATTGGGTTCGAGATTTCCCATTAACTTGTACTCGAATGCCTCCTTCTCTTTAATGTCCTTTATAATGACATTATATTAATTAATTAGAAATTATAGAACCTTTTATACATTAATAGGGTTCATTCTGGTTTCATATTTTCATATTATGTTCCTTTGGATGACTTATAGAGTTTAAAAACATTGATCGGGGATGCTCGTTTTCATGGTTTTCTTGAGCGGTCCACTTGTATTCTTAAATTGATGTTTGGGTAGATCATGGGTAAACATACAAAACTGATATTACATTTTATTAATGATATTACATAATCTTGAATTTTTTTATAATGAGTTATATTATATCCATGTGGACGAATCATTAGATAATATTTTAATGATGTTTATTTGGGTAAATTTTGGCGGTTCTTGGATCACAATGAACTCATTTTAATTTTTCACTTTGTAATATGGCCATAGGTTATTTAAAGAACCTAAAAAAGAACATAATACATATAAAATATTCTGGTTCAACCATAAAAATGGTTTCATGACCATATTTGAAGGTAGAAATGGAAGAAGAGAACATGTCGTTTTTGAAGGAGATAAATTTAACACCTCATGAACAACGTTCTCTTTAGTAAAATAAAAGGAAGAGGGAAAGGGTGTGGGGTGGTATAATATAACATTAGAATCATAATATTACAGTATATGTATAATACTGGAGTTACAAAACAAATTGGATGAAGATAGGTGGGGAGTGATAAAGAAAGGAACTTGAACTTGAAAGGAAATTAAAGGAGAAGAGGGAGGGAAATTATCTCTTGAATCCTTCACTTGAGAACCTCCTTAAGGGCCTATGAATGGTCTTTTGATGATACCAAGAGCTCTTGGACGTGGGTAAGGGGATCGGGGAGATGATTGGGCAGAGATTAGACAATGCTTGAAGCTTGAGATGTGTTCTTTGGCAAGAGGAGGGGGAGAGCTTATTTATACATGTGGAGGGAGGTGTTTTTGGCATAAAATATTAAATAAAATAATATGTCATTAGTTAGACTTGTAATAGTAGTATTTTGAAATCCTAAATCATATATCAATATAATATAATTCTTTTTAGGCTTTGACTCTTCTTTATAATTCGAATTCATTATTTTATTAAAAGGAAAGTGAAAGAAAGAGAAAAAGACACTATAAGAAATCACCTTTTGACTTTAGGCTTTGGAAAGTACTTTTTAGGTTTGAGAATTGGATTTAATGTATTTCAAGGAATAATTTATGAAATTTAATATGTTTTGGCCGAAACTAAAGTTCTTGAATATTTATGTCATCATTACATCATTAATGATGTAATTTAGTGTACACCGATTATGCGAAAAACTGTAATTTTTACTATTCATCCGAAAATTGATGTCTTTCAGAATAAACCCAAAAATTTACCCCTACCATTTATCGACGTGTAGAATCCAAAAATGATGTCTATTTTTCAAAAATAATTTTATAAATATTATTAATTTAATGTTTAATTAAAATCATAATTTACCTAAAAACAGTTTTTTAAAATTAAAACTGCTTTTTTAGTTCTTTCAAAAATTACCTAGGGTCTTATAAAATTATCTAAAAACTATTAGACATTGATTCAATACTTTATGAATAAATTTCAGGCAAATAAATTTTCTTTTAATTTAATTAATTAATTATAAATAATTATTTTGACTTATAAAATACCAAAAACGTTTACTAAGGTCATATTATCACTTTCTATAATGTCTAAATTTTATTTTATTATTCATAGGTAATGTTATTCTTATTTAATATTCATAATGGTCATATTACTATTCATAATGGTAGGATAATATTCATAAGGCTAGGTTATTATTCACCAAAAATTATTTTTGTTTCATTTGACTCTAAAAACTATCTTGAACACAACTGTGTATGTCAGATTTTTAAAATTCCAACCATAGGGGTGAAAAAATTATGTTTAAAGGTCACCTATCACTTAGTAGTTGATTTTTTTTTTGTTTTTATGACATAAATATAAGAAGGGAATTTTCCATTGAAATACTTTGGGTTGTTACATTCTTCCCCCCTTAAGAAATTTCACCCCCGAAATTTCACTTCACACAAACAGGTGAGGGTACTTCTCCTTTATTTCCTCTTCTGGTTCCCAAGTTTCTTCCTCAAACTTATGAATCCTCCACAACACATTGACAAGGCGGGTTGTCTTGTTGCGTAGAACCTTATAACTTCAGTCCAAAATTTTTACCGGATGCTCCTCATAGGAGAGATTATCTTCCAGCTGTACCACCTCTGAGTTTAGTACATGTGAGGGGTCTGGTATGTACTTCCCCAGTAGTGTTACATGAAACACATCATGAACATGAGCCATATTCGGTGGATGTTCTAGACGATAGGCCACATCTCTTATACGGTCAAGGATATCAAAGGGGCTAATGTACCTTGGGCTTAACTTCCCTTTCTTCCCAAATCTCATGAATCTATTCCATGGAGATATTCGAAGGAAGACTTTATATCCAACGTCAAACTCCAAGTCCCTTCGACGGTTGTCAGCATAGCTCTTTTGCCGACTTTGAGCAGCATTGATGTGTTTCTAGATGACTTGAACCTTCTCTGTCATCTCTTGAACACAATCGGGACCAAGAAGCTTTCTTTCTCCATCTTCATCCCAAGAGCTTGTAGTTCTACATCACTTCCCATAAAGTTCTTCATACAGAGCCATCTGAATACTCGAGTGGAAGCTATTGTTGTATGAGAACTCAACCAATGGGAGATGCTGATACCAACCACCTTTGAATTCAAGAGAGCAGGATCTTAGCATATTTTCAAGCGTCTGAATAGTCCTTTCAGACTGGATATCAGTTTGGGGTTGATAGGTCGTGCTGAATTTTAATTCAGTACTCAAAGCATGTTGAAGGCTCCTCCAGAACTTAGATGTGAACCATGGATCACAGTCAGAGACAATCGAGAGTGGAACACTGTGCAATCTCACTTCATCCTTCACATATATCCTTGCATGTTGTTCAAGTGAGAGGTCTTCCCAAATAGAGTTAAAATGGGCAGTCTTGGTGAGTCGATCAACTACAACCCATATCTCATTATTCCCCTTTGAATTCTTCAGGAGACCCGTGAAAAGGTCCATAGTAAAATTTTCCCATTTCCACATGGGTATAGGCAATTGTTGCATCATAACATTGGACTTTTGTCTCTCGGATTTAACTTGATGACATACCGAGCACCTTGATATATATTACACAATCTCCTTCTTCATGTTATCCCACCAGAAGTGCTCTTGGATATCACGATACATCTTGGTACTTCCAGGATGGATAGAGAATGTTGAGCTATGTGCATTATCCAATAGCTCCTTCTTTATCCTGGGCGATGAAGGCACATAAAGCCGCATTCCAAACCGAATCACACCATAATTGTCGATATGGAACTGTTGCAGCTTCCCTTCCTTTACTACATTCACCCTCTTTTGTATCTCTACATCATCCCTTTGTGCTTCCTTAATCTTCTCTTGCATGGATGGTTGCACAATCATTTGGGAATGGTAGTATATATCCCCTACCCTTATGATTTCCAAATCCATTCTTTGCATATCCAAGAATATAGGGTCTTTCTCAATCCTCAACATGGATAGAGTAGCAGGTTCTTTTCTAATTAGAGCATCAGATATCTTGTTCGCCTTCCCAGGATGATAGTGAATAGAGCAATCGTAATCCTTGATTAGCTCTAACCATCTCCTTTGACGCATGTTGATCTCCTTTTGTGTGAATATATAATTTTAGATCTTGTGGTCGGTGTATATGTCACACTTATCGCAATAAAGGTAGTGCCGAAAGATTTTCAAGGCAAAAATCACAGCTGCCAGCTCTATATCATGTGTCGGGTAGATCTACTCATGGATCATCAACTTTCGTGAGGCATAGGCTATCACATTATCATTTTCCATGAGTACACAACCCAATCCTTTCGTTGACGAATCACTGTATATCACAAAAATTTCTCCACTTTTCGTTAGTGTGAGTACAGGTGAAGTGATCAGCATTCTCTTTAGCTCCTTGAAGCTTCCCTCACATTCTTCTGTCCATACATACTTTACCTCTTTTCTTGTTATCTTAGTTAGAGGGCTTGACAATCGTGAGAAGTTTCTCACAAAACGTCTGTAGTACCCAGCTAATCCATGAAAACTACGAATTTATGTGACACTAGAGGGCTAGGGCCATTCCTCAATCGCCTTTGACTTTGAAGGGTCCACAGAAATTCCCTCACTTGTGATCACATGTCCCAATAACGTGACTTGATTCATCCAAAAGTCACACATGCTAAACTTGTTGTACAACTTCCCTTTTCTCAATGTCACCAACACAAGTCTTAGATGTGCTTCATGTTCCTCCATGCTCTCGGAGTAGATGATAATATCATCGATAAACACTACCAAAAATTTGTCGAGGTAATGTCTAAAGACTCTATTCATCAAATCCATGAAGATTGCAGGGGAATTAGTATGTCCGAAGGGAATCAAAAAAAACATATAGTTCCCATACCTTGTACGGAAGGCAGTCTTCTGAATTTCTTCCTTTTCACCTCTACTTAATGATATACAGAACTAAGATCCACCTTTGAGAAGTATTGAGCTCCATTAAAGTGGTCGAACAAGTCATCAATCCTTGGGAAAGTATACTTGTTCTTTATGGTGATCTGGTTGAGTTTCTGATAATCTATACACAGTCGCATGGTTCCATCCTTCTTCTTTACAAAGAGCACTAGTGCACCCCAAGGTGATGCACTAGGGCGTATGAACCCTTTGTCCAAATGCACTTGAAGCTGCTTCTTTAACTCCTCTAGTTCGATAGGAGCCATCCTATAGGGGCACTTTGAGATAGGAGTATCTCCAGGTATGAGTTCAATTGAGAACTCTGCCTCACAATCCGAGGGAATTCCGGGTAACTCTTCGGGAAATACATCGTTGAATTCCCTCATGATGGGCATTTCCTCAAGGTTGGCACTTTCCTTCGACTCAACCATTTGGGCGAGGTATGCTTCTTCATAGGGAATCAACACCCACACCATTGAAGGATTTTTTCAAAGGATATTCATGATCTTCCTTGAATTTGTAGAGGAGAATGGGATGGTTTGGAATATGAAAATATATTTCCTTTTCCCGACAGTTGATATGTGATCTATATAACGAGAGCTAATCTATTCCCATTATAGCGTCAAATTCCACTAAGGGAAGTATTATGAGATCTTCCGGAAGAATCTTCCCACATAAGTAAACATGAGAAGGGTAAAACACATGGGTTGCAATGATTGCACCACTTGGTGTTTTTACAGATATCTATACTTCTTGGTTTCAGGGCTTCGATTCTATAGTTCAAGCAAAGTTTCAATATATAAAGGAATTCGTAGAACCAGAATCAAATAAGACTTTTTCCATTCTTAAGTGAATTGGTAGTGTACCTTTTACGACTTCATTATCATGTTCCACCTATGCAGTAGTGATGGCATAAGCCTCCCCTTTTTTCAATTGGCTTTGGTGGTTGTTGGCGCAGATTACCCTCGAGAGCTCAAGGTTTAGTGCACTGGTTTAAACAGTGCCCTATCTCCCTACAGTTGTAGCATTGAACCACGAGTGGTTCTCTCCTTTAATTGGATACATTATCCTTCCTTTTCATGTCTTTTTGACACTTTTGATCTTGGTTTCCTTCTTTTCCACACTTAATGCATTTCCTCGTAACATTGAGGAAGTTCCCATGGTGCAAATTCCAACATTTTTGGCATTTGGGTCATTGATTTTTCTTCCCTCCTTTGTCACTGGATCCACCAGCTTGAAACTCCATCTTTCTTTTCTTATCACCATAGCCATGGGACCATTCTCCAAACTCCATATCCACTTTGAGATCACACCGAACAACTTCTTCATAACTCCCAAAGTCTCGAATTGCAAGAGCCTTTTGAAGATGTGGTTTTTATCCACCATAGAATCTATCAATTTTGCTATCATTGTTGATAACAAAACTCGAAGCATACCTTGCAAGCCTTGTGAAATTTTCTTCATAGGTTGTGACAGATTCTCCTTATTTTTTCTTTAGCTCTATTAATTCATTCTCCATCTTTGTGTGAAGAGTTCGTGGGAAGTACTTATTAAGAAAATTTATATTAAAGTCTTCACATTCCATCTCTTCAATTTCCTCCCTTGGATTGATGTTCTTAATCAAATCCCACCATTGATCATCTTCCCCATCTAGAAGATAAACGGCTAGAGTCTCCTTCTCCATCTCGGAATAGTAACGAACAAAAACGATCTTCTCCATGGAGTTGACCCATTGTTCCACAACTAGTGGATCAGAAGATCCACAAAACGTCGGTGGTCGTTGCCGCATAAAACATTAGATAGCGAGTTTATCCCTCTTTGGTGAAGGAGGACATTCACCATTATTAATGTTATTATTCATAACCCGAGATAATTGGGTAAGAATCTACATGATGTTTTGAACTCGACATCCAAAATCATTGGGGATGTCGTTCGGGCAATCGTTGCATTGGCCCTCGCAAGAGATGTTGGCCTGATTTCTCTTGGTTCCCACCATTTTCTAAAATAGAAAAGGATAGAACAAAACATAAGTAAAAAAGTCATGAATAACTTATTAATTTAAACAATTCTACCAAAAACATAACATATGGGATCCCTAGGTAAATATTCTTGTCTACATATTTTTACTTATTCCCATGCTAGAGGTTTTCTTGAGGGTTTACTAATCCTAATTCCCAAATTAACTAAACCTTTCCTCTGATACCAACTAGAACGACCCGGCCTTTTTTTCATTAATATTATATCATTTAAAAGATAAACAACATAATCGTATTACACATAGATGATCCAAATGTTTAGTGTCTTGGGCAAACTAGGACCACACATAACAAATACAACATCAACCATAAACATTTATTTATTTTCTTCTTCATTAGCTTTTTAGTGGAACTTGTCCTCTCCTTAGTACATGTAGCCACCTGAGGATATACATCAAAATGGGTGATCTAGAAGCCCAGTAAGAGGATAGATAACAGCAATATATCATGGGGTGACCATAATCATGACATAGGAAAAATATCATGAACATGAGAGGAGCATAAATAATAGACTTGAAATATAGAAATGGATAAAAATGAAACATCATGTCTTATTGGTTAACTACCACACAAAATTGTGAACATAGCTAGCATCTTTTTCACACATCATTTCACATTTACTCGTGATATTCATCAATTTACCCAATACATTGGAGCATTGTATAATTTCGGGCGCACCCGTCACATTTAAACATTCATATTGCGCTATATAATTCCGGGCGCACCCGTCAAATCATAACATTATCATTTATCATACTTGACACAATGAACATATAACATAAATTCACATAATGAACCCATGAAAAGGAATGGTTTTCATCTCATAATAACATATTCATATGATTTGGGTTCCCAAAAGAATGAGGGAATAACATACATGTTATAAGAACCGTTCACTTTGAGTGAGAAGTAAAAAGGGTGTTCTTAAAGGAATAGTTCTTTTGGAAAACATTTTGATGAACATAAAAACTAGTGACACACATTTATATCCCAGAAATGTAAAGTAAATTATGAACAAATGATATTTAAGGAGTAACCATATCAAAAAAGGAGTGAAAGAGTGAGAACCCAAAGGAAGAAAATTGGGTTCGAGATTTCCCCTTACCTTGTACTTGAATGCCTCCTTCTCTTTAATGTCCTGTATAATGACATTATATTAATTAATTATAAATTACATAACCTTTTATAAATTAATAGGGTTCATTATGGTTTCATTATTTCATATTATTTTCCTTTGGATGACTTATAGATTTTAAAAACATGGATCGGGGATGCTCGTCTTCATGGTTTTCTTGAGAGGTCCACTTGTATTCTTAAATTGATGTTTGGGTATATCAAGGGTAAACATCCAGAACTGATATTACATGTTATTAATGATATTACAGAATATTTATTGATTTTATAAAGATTTATATGAGATCCATGTGGATGAATCATTAGATATTATTTTAATGACGGTTATTTCGGTAAATTTGGGCGGTTCTTGGATCACAATGAACCCATTTTAACTTTTCACTTAGTAATATGTCCATAGGTTATTTACCGAACATAAAATAAAACATAATACATTTAAAATATTCTGGTTCAACCATAAAAATGGTTTCATGACCAGATTTGAAGGTAGAAATGGAAGAAGAGAACATGTCGTTTTTGAAGTTGATAAATTTAACACCTCATGAACAACGTTCTCTTTAATAATATAAAATGAAGAGCGAAAGGGTGTGGGGTGATATAATATACCATTAGAATAATAATATTACAGTATATGTATAATACTGGAGTTAAAAAACAATTTTTATGAAGATAGGTGGGGAGAGATCAAGAATGAAACTTGAACTTGAAAGGAAATTAAAGGAGAAGAGGGAGGGAAATTATCTCTTGAATCCTTCACTTGTGAACCTCCTTAAGGGCCTATGCTTGGTATTTTGATGATACAAGAATCTCTTGGACGTGGGGAAGGGGCTAGGGTAGATGATTGGGCAGAGCTTAGACAATGATTGAAGCTTCATAGGTGTGGTTTGGCAAGAGGAGGGGAAGGCTAATTTATACATGATGAGGGAGGTGTTTTTGGCATAAAATATTAAATAAAATAATATATCAAGAGTTAGACCTTTAATAGTAGTTTGTTGAAATCCTAAATCATATATCAATATAATATAATTCTTTTTAGGATTTAACTCTTCTTTATAATTCTAATTCATTAATTTATTAAAAGGAAAGTGAAAGAAAGAGAAAAAGACACTTTAAAAAATCACCTTTTGACTTTAGGCTTTGGAAAGTTCTTTTTAGATTTGAGAATTGGATTTATTGTATTTCAAGGAAAAAGTTATGAAATTTAATACGTTTTTGCCTAAAATAAAGTTCTATAATGTTTATGTCATCATTACATCATTAATGATGCATTTAGTGTACACCGATTATGCGAAAAACTGTATTTTTTACTATTCACCCGAAAATTGAAGTATTTCAGAATAAACCCAAAAATTTACCTCTACCATTTTTGGACATGTAGAATCAAAAAATGATGTCCATTTTTCCAAAATAATTTTCAAACTATTATTAATTTAATTTTTAATTAAAATCATAATTTACTTAAAACAGTTTTTTAAAATTAAAACTGATTTTGTAGTTCTTTCAAAAATTACGTTGGGTCTTATAAAATTATCTAAAAACAATTAGACATTGATTAAATAATTTATGAAAACATTTCAGGGAAATAAATATTCTTTTAAATTAATTAATTAATTATAATTAATTATTTTGACTTATAAAATACCAAAAACTTTTACTAAGGTCAAATTATCACTTTCTATGATGTCTAAATTTTATTTTATTATTCATAGGTAATGTAACTCTTATTTACTATTCATAAGGTTCATATTACTATTCATAAGGGTAGGTTACTATTCATAAGGGTAGGATACTAATCACCAAATATTATTTTTGTTTCATTAGACTCCAAAAACTATCTTGAACACAACCGTGTATGTCGGATTTTCAAATTTCCAAACATAGGGGCGACAAAATTATGATTAAAGGTAACTTATCACTTAGTAGTTCATTATTTTGTGTTTTTATGACATAAATATAAGAGGGGAATTTTCCATTGAAATACTTTGGTTTGTTACACATTGTTTGATCATAAAGCCAACCTTAGGAGCCCTTTTGATTAAATCAAATGGAAGAACCCGAAGAAGAGGTAATGTTTTCACCACCCTTTTTGATGTTCATATCTTCTTCAACTTCTTCTTTATTTGTTATTTGAATTCTAAAAATATAACTCCAGTATTTCTAAACACTAATATATTATTATAAATATGGTACAACCATATTCAGTATTCTATCCATCCTATGAATGACATGTCACCATACGTGCATACGTACAACTTACCATCTCCACGTCGTGGTGTAATTGTTTTTCAAAACATTATTTTTTGGATGGGTATAATAAATATGTTTAATTCATGTAAATAATAAATATAACATGATAATGATTCTGTATATATTATATACCATCCAATCATATATTATTTTAAAATCAAAAGAATGATATTGTCGCTCGTGCGTACGTACGGACTACCGTCTCCACGAATGTGATGAGATTCATTCCCAATCGTATCCATTAAAGTATGATTCATATTTTCTGATTAAAAATAATGTTTAAGTACTTGATATAATTCTGGATATGAATAAGATACAACCTATCCATAACAAACACAGCTTATGTTACAAAACATGTAAAAGACAATGAGTATGTTAACACCCGAAACGACGATAATACTAAAATATTATTAACAAAGCAATGTTAAAAGATCATATATGATATCATATTAATGTATATGATTCTTGTAAAATTTAATAACAATTATTTCACCATTATACAGGAGGTTAACCTACCATCAACCAAGGAAAAGTACAAGGTAAGGGTTATTTCACAATCTCTTCATTATTTGAAGTTGTTTATACGTAAATATCCACTGGGACCTCTTTATCATCCACATCCATGTTTCTTAAAAATGAATTTCAAAACATTCTAAATATTTTAGATAATATGTGTTAAATTCATTTATAGCCTTATTTGACTTTTATAAGATTTTTATAAAGGAATATTTCCGTCGTTTTCCAAACAAGGTCTTTTTTATCCTTTTCGACAAAATTAAGGTAAGAATGTTTTTTTAACATATATGTCGGGTGCGGTTATTTTCCGCCGTTATAAGATCGTCAATGCTTCCCTTAAAAGTTTATAGGAATATTTTCAATGTAAATATTTTCTTTATGTGACTCTTAAATGATTTCAAAATATAAAGAGATATGTCTCTCTAAACAAAAGGTTTTGATTTCATATATGTCAATATCCTTCGATGGATTTTTTGTTTATTTGAAGTTGATTTATTATGATACAAAACATCCATATTGTATTGAAGATTTTGTGATATTTTTTACTGTGGATGTGATATTTTTATACCAATCATTTCTTATGGTTAATGTATAGACATTTCTTATACTAGTCTTAATACGAATGTTTATGATATGTTTAAACCTTTTCATATGAGGAATGTAATGGACTTAGTAAGTGAAAGGTGGAGCACACTATAGCTCCTCGATGCATCGGTAGGTCTCATGAGACAACTAGACGTGGAATTGGCTGAGGCCCTTTCCCAATTTGATTTGTGGTTTTGGCCGAGGCCTTAATCATTTTAGACGTCTCGGTTGAGGCCTTGAAAAAATGTTTCAGAATGTCTGGCATTATAAATTCCCTCATTATGGGAATAATATTAATGGTTTATGTGGTCATTCGACTAGTAAAATAACCATGATTATTTTTTATTATGGAATTATTTATTAATCTCATGTTCTTTCCATAAAAGTATTCATGTATATTATTGTTAAGGGCTTGTGGTTTAAATTATTTACCTTGCTTAATATTTATGTCAATTTTTGCTGTATTACTTAACCTTACTGAGTGTTTGAGAGAACCCCTTTCAATGTTTTATTTTTTTCCCAGGATATGAAGAAGTTAGTTATGATTGACCAGAATGCATAATCTAGGAGGCTTGGATGCTTCTAATGAAATATATTTTGTTGTATTTCTCTTCAAACTGTAAAGATGAACATATGTATGAATATTGTTTCCAATAATACTAAAATGACCGGTCATTCGATACATGATCTCCTTGTGATCAAGCCAATGTTATGTAATAATGCACCAACACTGGGTAACTAGGGTTGAGGAATTAATGTTTGTATCAGAGAAAGTTTAGTATAAACCATGGAAACGAGATTTAGATAAATTCTGAATAGAGAACATAGCCCTAAAATAGACATTGAGGATTAGAATAGAATAACTTCCTATAATTTTGGTATTTTAGAGATGTTGTGAGTTTTCCGAGCAATACATCCCTGTCTAGATACGAGCAGGTATAGGCAGCTCTGACATAGATGTACCTAGGGGTAAAACCCGAAAACACTACTTTGAGCTAGACTCGAATGGGAACTGGTGCACGACAATGGGCCTTGCTGAACTCTTGGTTATGACACTCCTGATGGATATGCTTAGGATAATTCTAATTTTCATTACAAATCATTATGAAGGGTTATGAGTATACACATCCTCAAAGAAAACTTTTTTTTTATTATCGATTATATCCATAAACTGTTGAATTTTTGTTAGTGTTTTACAAGTATGGAATTGTGTATTTTGATTCATAAACTAATCTAGTTTATTCCATTGTTTAGAAATGGAGCCTAATGGAAGGAATGGAAACAGTATCAATGCACACACTCCATTTAATGATTTCCCTCATGCTCAAGATAACTATAGTGGAGCTAGTGACGCAACTGGTGCTGAATAGCTAATCACCATACTGGGACAACTCACTCAGGTTATGAATAATAACCTTACCCGTATGGAGCACCTAGATCCACAACGTGGAGGATCAATGTTAGATCTCTTCATGAGGCAACAAACACCGACATTAAATTGGAGTAAAAATCTCATAGAAGCTGAGCAATGGATAAATTCCGTAGTGAAAATATTCCATGCCTTGGGGAGTAGTGAAAGGGAAAATATTGTCATGTCAGTTTATCGCCTCACTAGAGATTCTGACCAATGGTGGTCATTGATAAAAAACACGAAGGAAGATGATGAAGTATCAGATATGGAATGGAGGGATTTCAAAGAGATATTCTTAGAAAAAAATTTCTTCGAGACTATCGAGCAGATATGGAAAGGAAATTTATGAGTCTGAGGCAGAAACAGGATGAGAATTTCGCAATGTATGTGGCTAACTTTACAAGGTTAGCGAGGCATGCTGCTGATTATATATGTAACCCAAGGAGTAAGATTGATCGTTTCTTTGATGGGTTAAAACCATTTCTCCGTCGATCATTAGTCTCGCAAGCCATCTCATCATACGAAGATATTGTCTCATGTGCAATCAATATAGAAAAGGAATTACCTAAGTCTTATGACTTTAAATCAAAGCAAGAGAAGAAGAGACCTACTGAAAACTTTGGGAAAGGAAATCAGGAAACATGGAAGAAGGGTAGAATTGAATTTCCACCCTGTGATAATGGTGGAATGAAGCCCCCTGGCGCCTGTCTAAAAGGAAAAGGAGTATGCTAAAAATGTGGACAGAAAGGCCATCTTGCTGTTGATTGTAATGGAAAGAAAGACGTTGTCGATGTTCAATGCTATAATTGTAGGGAGATGGGACATTATTAAAATGAATTTCCTAAGCATCCAAGATTCTTACCTCATAAAAGGCCAAGGGATCAAGACCATGATTATGCAATCAGTACTGCTGAGGTTGAAGCCCTGAAAGACGTGGTAGAAGGTAATTTAATGGTTTACTCTAGTTTAGTAAATGCATTATTTGATTCTGGATCATCACATTATTTCATATCTTCCCAGTTTTCTAAGAAAATTAGATATTTTCAATTTTATTTAACAAGGGATTAGTTAGTTAAAACTTCTAAGGTAAGTATCATTGCATCGATGTTTTGTGAATCAGTCCCCATTAGAGCACATAAATGGTCCTTATCCGCTGATCTCATCATCATACCTATGATTGAATTTGATATAATACTCAATATGGATTGGCTTTCAGACCAAGATGCGAAGATTTATTGTAAGAATAATGGGGTTATGATTCTTGATGATGGTGATATGGAACACCTTATCTTTAGAGCTGAATTGTCACCACCTAATTCTTATCAAGATCCACCCCCAGTACCTCAACTAAATTCAATAATTGGGAAAGAAGAGAATGAAATGACTATGGTTGAGGAAACTAATGTTCAAATAGAGGATGTTCCTATTGTGAAAGAATATGTAGATGTGTTTCCAGAAGATTTACCTAGAAATCATCCAGAATGATAAGTTGAGTTTTCCATTGATTTAATTACTAGATCAAGGCCTATATCAAAGACCCTTAATAGAATGGACACTATATAATTAGTTGAACTAAGGAAATAACTAGAGGAATTGAGTAATAAGGGATTTATTCGGCCTAGTGTTTCTCCATGGGGAGCCCCTTTCCTTTTTGTTAAGAAGAAATATGGATCTATGAGGTTGTTCATTGACTACAGAAGATAAATCCCATAACAATAAAGAAAAAGTATCCCCTACCTCGCATTGATGATTTATTTGACCAACCGCATGGTGCTCACTACTTTTCAAAGATTGACCTTTGATCTGGATACCATCAGTTGTGTGTGATGAAGGAAGACATTCCGAAGACAGCATTTCGAACCTGGTACGGGCATTATGAGTTTACAGTAATGCCTTTTGGATTGACTAATGAACCCTCTATATTCATGAATCTAATAAATAGAGTTTTCAAGGAATATCTCGATGATTTTGTGGTGGTATTTATTGATGATATCTTGGTATACTCCAAATTCTATGAAGATCATGAAAATCACTTGTGAATTATCCTGAAGACTCCTAGAAGACATGAATTATATGGGAAGTTTAGAAAGTGTGAATTATGGCTTTAGGAGATTTCATTTCCTGGCCATATTGTCTCTATGGATGGAATATCTTATGATCCTTCTAAGACCAAGGAAATAAAATAATGGCCAACACCGACGAGTATAACTGAGGTATGCAGTTTTATTGGTTTGGCAGGTTATTATCAACGTTTCGCCCATAATTTTAACCGATTAGCTAACCCATTAACGAAGCTCATGCGTAAAGGGGTTAAATTTGTCTGGACAAAAGAGTGTGAATAATGTTTTGAACAACTGAATAGAATATTAGTCAATGCTCCTATATTGACTCTACCATCGGGGAATGATGGGTTCGTTATTTATAGTGATGCATTGAAGAAAGGGCTTGGTTTTTTACCTTATGCAGAATGATAGGGTTATTGCCTATGCGTCACGACAGTTGAAAATTAATGAGCAAAAATATCCTACTCATGATCTTGAGTTAGCCGCTATAATATTTGATCTGAATATTTGGATACACTATCTCTACGATGAAAAATGTGAGATTTATACTGATCATAAGAGTTTGTAGTATTTTTTATCACAAAAAGAACTCAAAATGTGAAAAAGGATATGGCTTCAACTACTCAAGGATTATGATTGTACGATACACTACCACCCGGGGAAGGCAATTAAGGTGGAAGATTCGTTGAGAAGAATGGATCATGGAGTTTTGAACAATATGAGAATTAAAAAGGATCCTATATACATGGATCTAGTAAAGATGGATATGGGAATAACCATGGAAGGTGAAACATCGACACTTTTTCAAATGGTTTCCAAACCATCATTACTAGAAAGGATAATGATTTTTCAAGCCGATTATGAAGCATTTAAAAAGACTATTAAAGCTTTGAATGATGGGAGATTGAATGACATTGTTTATGAAGATGGAATTATGTAATTTTGTAGGAGAGTTTGTGTTCCTGATATACCTGATTTAAAAAGGGAATTGTTTGAAGATGCTCATAGTTCCAATTTCTCTATACACCCTGGGAGCACTAATATATATATAGATTTTAAGGAACATTTTTTGTGGGAAAACAAGAAGTGGGAGATTGCAGATTTTGTGTCAAGATATATAGTTTTTCAACAAGTGAAAGTCGGGAGGCAACAGCCTGGAAGAGTCATGCAACCTCTTCCCATACCTGAGTGGAAAAGGGATAATATCACGATGGACTTTTTCATGGGACTAACAAAGACTCCTAGAAGGAACAACGCAATATGGGTCATTGTTGATCGTATTACCATGTCAGCACATTTACTTGCTTTAAGGGAGGATTTACCACTTGAACATCTAGCAAGAATATATATTAATGATGTTGTGAGACATCATGGAATACCCATATCGATTGTCTCAGATCGTGATCCTCATTTTACATCAAGATTCTGGAATAGTCATCAAAAGGCCTTGGGTACTGAAATTTGTTTGAGCACTTCTTTCCACCCTCTAAAATATGGACAATCAGAATAGTCTATTCATACCATAGAAGACATGTTGAGATCATGCTCACATGACTTTCAGGGTATGTGGGATCAATATTTTCCTCTGGTGGATTTTTCCTATAACAATATCTTCCATTCAAGTATTCAGATGGCATATGAAGCATTGTATGGAAAGAGATGTTGCACACCAAACCCTTGAGATGATGTTAGTGAAAGAAAACTAGTTGGCCCAGAACTAGTTGAGAAAACGATGTAAAAGGTAAAGGTAATCCAAAACCACATCAAAGCATCTCAAAGTAGGTAGAAGAGTTATGTCGATAATTGAAAGAAGGATTTGGAATTTCATGTAAGAGATAATGTTTTATTGAAGGTATCTCTTTGGAATTGAGTCATACGTTTCGGTAAGAAATGTAAATTGAGTCATAGGTACATCGGACCTTTCAAAAATCTAGAACAAATTGGTGATGTAGCTTACCATTTGGCAATGCCACCAAATCTCTCCAAAGGTCACGATGTGTTACACGTATCACTGTTGAGAAAATACATGCTTGACCAAACATATGTACTCACATATGAGGAATTAGAACTGGAACCCTATCTCTCTTATTACGAAGATCCTGTCAGGATTCTTGATATGAGAGAACAAGTTCTTAGAAACCGGATGACTCATCTGGAAAAATTTCTATGGAGAAACCATAAAATGGGAGAGGCAACGTGGGAACCCGAGGAACATATGAAAAAGAACCAACATACTCTTTTTATATAGTAATATTCTAGAAATTTTGAGGATGAAATTATTTGAAATAGGGGAGAATGTAACACTTAAAGCTTCCACGGTACGCTTCTCTTTGAATAATATAGTATCGTGTGTTGTATGCAACTTCAAGATTCTAACACGTCGCGACCAATCAAAGTAGCCATTATGAATAGTAATACCCACTTTTTGAAATTTTATACATTTTATCTTTCAAAATAGACTTCATTTTTGGATACTTAATATCGAAATTATCCTAGGATGAAATGTTGGTACTTTTCAGATAAATTGTATATTTTGATGAATAGTGAAAGTTACTACATTTTAATTAAAAACAACTTTTTAAATCGAAATAATTAGTAGTGATAAATTATGAATTTGAGTGGTTTTAATTTATATTTAGAATATATTTTTACCATTTAATAAGATGTTGTTCATGGGACATAATTTTACAATTAAATCGGACATAAACAAGCATCTATCTTTTGATAGTTATTATCTTTTAAAAACAAGCTTTTTGTTTTAACGACGAGAATTAATTTTAAATTAATTTCTGTCACTTCTATATTTTGAATTTAGAAAAATGGATTCTAAATTTGGAATCAGGATGTCCAAATTTTGTAAATATGTATCTTTTATTTTGAGAGATTTTGATTAATTATTTCGGTCAATATTTTATTTACCATTGTTAAAGGTTAAATCCAGTAAATAAGGGTAAAAAAATAATATTATAATAATAATAAATTGCCCTAAAACATGTCCTAACATTATTGGTTGATACATTTCCGACTATAGGCATATTTGGGTTGATTTTGGAACCCCATGGAGCCACTTGTTGGTGATAAGGACACTTTATATTAATTAAGTTAAAATAAATACAAAAAAGAAAAAAGCATATATATTTTTGGAAAACATTCATTACATAGAGTTATATTTTTTGAAATTTCGACTATAAATATTTATTAGAAATATAAAAAGACTTCATACATAATAGTATTTTCTTTATAATTTTTAGACATTATGTAATTTAATTTATTTATGACACAATGATTATGCATTAATTTCCGTATTAATGAACGATTAAGATAATTGATATTATAAATAAACAAATAAATTTAATTTGAGAATTATTATAAATTACAAAAAATTTATAGGATAATATGACATATTCGGATTATTTATATAAATTTTTTTCGATGTAATAATGCTGTTATGAATTTATCAAAAACAAAATACCCAATAGTGTCAAAATTGACATAAAAGAGTTTTTAAAACAAATATTATATTATCAATTGATATTTAATTTCTAAAAATCTAAGGATCGGCCAAGAGACTTATATAATGATAGTTGTATCATTAATGGACCACTTTGGGGTCACTTGGAGGTATATAGTATGTTTATTAACTATATAATATAAAAATACAAAGTGACATGGTAAGTGTCAAACTAATTAACTAAGAGTCAAAACTAAAGGATAAGGTTAATATAATGACCCAAACCTCTCTAAATTCTATTTTTTTGAGTGGTTTTACGACCCATAACCACCTTAACTTTTAAATAATCCATATTGGATCCATTTTAAACTGAATATGAATTTATTATAAAATAATATTTCTAGATATTGCTAGGGTGCCCATCCTCCCCCTTATAAAAGGACACGACTTATAACCAATTCTCCACACCATCAAGGACTTATGGTTCGGCCAAACCCTACCCAAATAAACTATAAACATCCCTAACTTCAACATAATGGAAATAGTTTGATAATAAATCCATCCTTGGGATCCCTTTTGATCAAATCAAAAAGAAGAACCCGAAGAAGAGGTAATGATTTCACCACCCCTTTTCAAGTTCATTTCTTCTTCAACTTCTTCATTCATTGTTATTCCCATTCTAAAATAATAACTCTAGTATCTTCAATATACTGATATGTTATTATAAATATGGTACAACCATATTCAGTATTATATCCATCCTATGAATGACATGTCACCATACGTGCGTAGATACGGCTTACCGTCTCCACGTCGTGGTGTAATTGTTATTCAAAACATTATTATTTGGATCGGTATAATAATGATTTTTAATTCATGTAAATAATAAATATAACATGATTATTGTTATGTATATATGATATAAAATCCAATCATATATTATTTTAATATCAAAAGAATGATATTGTCGCTCGTGCATACGTACGAACTACCGTCTCCACGAACGCGATTAGATTCATTCCCAATCGTATCCATTCAAGTATAATTATCATTTGATGATTAAAAATAATTTGTAAGGACTTGATATAATTTTTTATATGAATAAGATACAACATTTCCATAAAAAACATTCCTTATGTAACAAAACATGTAAAATAAAATGAGTAAGTTAACACCCGAAATGACCATAATACTAAGATATTATTAACAACGCAATGTTAAAAGATCATATATGATATCATATTAATGTATTTGATTATTGTATAATTTAATAACAATTATTTCACCATTATACAGGAGTTTACCCAACCATAAACCAAGAAAAATTAAAAGGTAAGGGTTATTTCACAATCTCTTCATTATTCGAGTATGTTTATATGTAAATATCCACTAGGACCTCTTTATCATCCACATCAATGTTTCTAAAAAATGAATTTCAAAACATTCTTACTATGTTATAGAATACAAGTTAAAGTCATTTATACCCTATTTTCACTTTTATAAGAGGTTTATAAAGGAATTTTTCCGTCATTTTCCAAACAAGGTCATTTTTAACCTTTTCGAAAAAATTAAGGTAAGAATTTTTTTTACTTATACAACGGGTGCGGCTATTTTCCACCGTTATAGAATCATCAAAGATTCCCTTACAAGATTATAGAAATATTTTCAAAATTAATATTTTCTTTATTTGGATCTTAAATGATTTCAAAATATAATGAGATATGGCTCTATAAAAAAGGTTTTAATTTCATATATGTCAACATCCTTTGACGGATTTTTAGTTTATTTGAAGTTGATTTATTATGATACAAATCTTTCATATTATATTGATGTATTTGTGATATGTTTGACTATGGATGTACTATTTTTATAACATTCATTGATTATGGTTAAAGTATTGACATTTCGTATGGTAGTTTTAATATGAATTTTTATGATATGTTTAAACCTTTTCATATGAGTAATGTAATGGACATTGTAAGTGACTGGTGGATCCCGTTGTAGCTCCAAAATGCATCGGTCGGTCTCATTAGAAAACTAGATGTGGAATTGTCTGAGGAACTTTCCCAATTTGATTTATGGTTTTGGCTGAGGCCTTAATCATTTTAGATGTCTTGGCCTAGGCCTTGACAAAATGCTTCAGAATGTCCGGCATTATACATTCCCTCATTATAGAAATAATATTTATGGTTCATGTGGTCATTCAACTAGTATAATACCCATGATTATGTTTTATTATGGAATTATTTACTCATCTAATGTTATTTCCATAAAAGTATTCATGTATATTATTGGTAAGGCCATGTGGTTTCAATTATTTACCCTGCTTAATATTTATTTCACTTTCCGATGTATGACTTACCCTTACTGAGCGTTTGATCTCACCCCTTTCAGTGTTTTATTTGTTTCCCAGGATATAAAGAAGTTAGTTATGTGTGACCTGTAGGCATAATCTTGGAGGCTTGGATTCTTCTAATGAAATATATTTTGTTCTATTTCTCTTCAAGCTGTAAAGTTGAACATATTTATGAATCTTGTTTCCAATAATACTAAACTGATCTGTCTTTCGAAACATGATCCCATTGTGATCATGCCAATGTTATGTAATAATGCACCAACTCTGGGTAACTAGGGTCGGGGCATTACAAAAAAATGGAAGGAATGTTTATTAAACTCATTTCCATCCCATTTGTATTATATAATTAAATAAATGATATTTTATTATCTTATGACAGAAATACGTATGATTTTCCTTATGTGACGGTTAGGCTGAAAATTATATATCTATATAATGTGTTTGGTAAATAATTATATATCATGAGATAATAAATATTTGAATGGGGGAGTGAACTAAAATTAGTAAATTAATCTATCCACTAGGATAGTCTTGGGAGTTAATGATTAAAGATGAAATGAGAAATGGGAGTGAACATAGTAGACTCTAGATGCCATTATAGTGATCCTTGACTAAGTAAATGATTTTCATTGTTTATGTTATTTACAAAAACTGATGTCTTATTATTTAAATATGTTTTTGTTACACACGATTGATTATTTATTATTCTATATTCATATTTTATTTTTATATTTTATGAAAAAACCTAACTCCATGATTTATTATTAATATTCATTGACTAATTGGGTTTGAATTTATTATGTTATGATCATTTTATTTTAACATTATGCTTTTTATCAGTTATTATGATTGATTTATATCTCCCATGTGTATCCTTAATGATAATTTGATCTCATCCCTCTATATGTTTTCTCTCTATAGGTTTTATGGTAATGCTTTATGTAAGGTATTAATAAGAAGTGTGATAGGAGAGAATGTTTTTTAACTTATATTATTGATAATTCATGAAAAAAGATAATTATATACCTAGTATATAAATTATATAATACTTTTTTATATAGTGTACATATGGATTTAAATCGATTAAATATTAATATGAAATAATAAAATATTTAGGTTTGAGAAACGAGGATCACATTAATACATATATTGATTTATAGAATGTCATGAATGTAAAAGATGAACTACTGGTCTCTAAGGGGATGATTCCACCATTATCGATACTAGTATGGAAATCAGAAAATATATCCATTTATTTTTTCATAGGAATCACAAAGACAACTAAATTATATAAATCTATTTAATTAATATTCTATCCCCAAAAAACATCATCAAATTTTTTATATCAATAATTATTGTTCACTCGACCAAGTCGACAATATATACATAATAGAGGTGATAAGGATGTATAGAGTGCCCATTTCGATTTAATATATTCATGATTTGATGTTTACCTGAATTTTATTGAAAACTATTCAGTGTTATTTTTTTATACAACCTAACATTGACCCTCATTATCACCCTCATATAGATGGTATATTAGAGAGAACAATTAAAAAAATTAAAAAAAATTGATTATATGTTTAAATATTCTTCAATGGATTTCAATGTATGTTAGGATCAACAAATTCCACTTGAATATTTCTCATAAACATAGTTTCAATTATAGCATTTAGGTTGAACCACATACAGATTTATACATGAAAAGATGAAAAAATCCATCATACTGAGATGATGATGGATATAGGGACTTTGTTGGTCCAGACCATGTACAAGAAATAATAAATGAGGTTCAAAACATTATGAAACTTGTGAAACAAGTTCAAATTAAATTGATGTGTTATATCAATAATAATTTAATAGATATAGAGTTGTTGTTTATGAAATGATGATCCAAAGGATAAAGCCCTGAAAGTCAGTTATGGGATTAGAAAAGGGATGCTAAGCCATTACAGTATCTGTCCCTTTTAGATTCATGGCTATGTAATACATATAACATATTTTTTATAACTCCCTATATACCATTAACAACTACATGATATGTGTCATGTATCAATATTGGGGAAGTAAATACTATACACTTCACAATTACTAATCATATAAGATGTTCTACTACAACAAGATATCTGTTAAGAGGAGTAAAAAATAGATATTTTGGATTTAAGTAATAATGTGTTGTGGAAAAATATTTCTCACAATGTAATAATTGTGTGGCATAATCATAATGTTTAGGAAGATATTTGTGAACCTGGGGATGTGATGAGAAACAATACCTTCACATTATCCATCATTAACATATACAATTTTAGGGTTGATATTTTATTTTATAGGTTTTAGAATGTGACACACTAAAATATTAAAATTAATTTATGAATTAAAATAGTCATTCTATAAAACATTTTTATTCACATGGAACCCAAAAACAAAAGGACCACAATTTATTTTATTAATAAAATCACAATTATTGTGATTTTTTAATTTATTTGGTTGGAATACATATAGGTGTCCACATATTAAAAAAGTATTTAAATATAAGAAGTTGTAAATTTTGAAAATCATTTAGTAATTAGTAATATTAATTTTTTAATTTATATAATTAAATTTATGGACCTTTTTTTATTTTAAGAAGCTACGTATATTATAGAATAATATTGATTTGGTATAATAAATAGTTGATGTAAAATAATGATATGAATAGTAAATATTCAAAAACCAAATATCATATTAAAAACAGATGTCCATTATTGTTTTTCTATTTCCATTTAAAAGTTAAATAAGTAAATTATAGTATATAATTTTGAAAAAAAAGAATCTAATTCATTGAATTAGGATTCATTATTTTATTTTTTGATTAATATTTCAAATGTTTCAAAAAACTATTTGTCTTTATGTGAGTAGTAAAAAAATATTATTTTTATTAATACTATATATTTTGTCATTGTAACATAAAATAAGGAGAACATAAAGACATGTGAAAATATTTCATGATAAAAAATGTATAATTAGAAATAAAAAATAATTCACATAAATAAAATTTTGAATTGCGGAGCCATTTTTAAAAATTTTCAAACTAAATCAATAGTTAAATTAATAAATGAAACATTTTCAATATTTTTTTTAATAATTTTTTCAAAAAATTGAAATTTAGTTTTATCATGATTTTATATCCATTGAATTCGTATTTGTTTAAAAATAAGCCAATTAATGTCAAAAAAATATACACCATTATGTGTTTTATCATTTGCATTTTTTATGTATAAACATTTATTTTTTAAAATATATTTTTATGTTTAATATTCCCTAGTAATAAAAACAATAATTATCATAGTAATAATTTCATTTGAAAATATAGAATTTATATTGGGACACATTATGTCTATATTATTTTATAATTCCAATTTTAGTTTTATACTTGAAAATAAAAATCCAAAAAGAAAAAAGTAGTAACAATTGTAAATATAAGAAAAGGTAAAACAGAAAAATGTAAGATTAGAAGGAATAATAAAATGTAAATAAATATTTACATATTTATTTATTTTTTTGGATTTTATATATTACTCCTTAATCTCATTGTTTTATTTTTTATTATTGGATACACTCAACCATTGAATGGGGACTTCAATATTTACATTATTATAAAAATGTCACTACTCTACGTTATAAAAGGGTCCATCACCACATGACTTTTCATTATAATGGATGAATTTACTGTTTAGCCAAAAAATAATAAAATAATTCCACGACACTATAAGACAATTCATAGTGGTTATGGATTTTTTAGAAGACCAACAATCAAATATAAATCCAATTTTCAAAGGATCACTTCCATTATGTAAGGTAAATTTCTCAATTACACCTTTACCATTTCTTTTCCATATTCTATGTTATATATATTTTTTATCTAATATATATATGTCAAACTAATAAAATTTATATAATAGCGATACTGAAATAGTTATTTTTGTGGAATAAAAATTCTCTAATCTCCTTCTATCTACATGGAAAATGAAAATGGTGATTGTGTTATGTGTGGACTATAACTCCCACAAGAGACATGATCTATTTTTAAAAACTACATTTACTGAATAATTTTAATGGGATATTTAATGAAAAAAAACATATGTAAAAATTCATTATTATTATGATGATATAATATAATTACTTATATCATTTTCTTCTATGAACAATGAGAATGACACACATGTGTATGTGCGGTCTTTCACATAAATTATTTTTCATATTTCCATTTCTATATAGAATTTTCCTCTTCTAAAAATAAATTGAAGTATGGTTAAATAAATTAAAAAAAATCAAATAATATCATATGGTTCTGTATTGATGATATTATTAACAAATAATCACTTTCCTAACCATACTCCACCATTCAATTTAACATGTTCTTATTCAGAATGATGAAATTGGTATCAATGAACTGGTTTCAAAATCGATACACCAAGGATTTATAAAAAAACAAAATCCTCCTTATCACATAATGAATAAAATTACTATATATTAAAACAATATTAATAATAAATGATTAAAATTAATGATTATAGGTATTAATAGATACAAATAAGGTTCTGAAATAGGTAATTATTTAATTTTATAAATGTGATTAATGTGATTTTGTGGAATGTATGAAAAAATATATGGAATTTTCAAAACACATCCTATAAATTAAATTTTTTTTACCTATAAGAATGATCACGTAATGGGTAAAGTGAGGTACCTCAATAGATTTTCATTACATGCCACCATTCAACACAAAATCAAAAAATAGAGTAATAAGGCAAAAAATATACAATAAAACTGCAGAACTAGAATATGAACCCTCAAAAAAGAAATTAAAATTAAAATATCGAAATTTATGTCTATGCCTCACAAGATTAATGTAGTTTGATAAAAAAACCATGATTACCTTAATTGTATCCACTAATGAGGTGAGTAATCTACCATCACCATCAGTGGTGAGCCACCATAAAAAACCAAATGATGTAGACTAAAACCCATCAATGATACTGAATCATAAAAAAACATGATCTACAAAAGATCAACATCTAATACCAAACCTCCTATATCAGACTAGTGAACACATAAACAACACCACTGGAAACAATGACAACACCAACACTATAATAAGTAACACAACCTATAATCATGACCACATTATTGTATCAAACCACTAACACTGGAGCCTTGTGACATCAACTTCCAAAAACAACATCAATAAAACACTAGTATTAACTCCCATAAACATTGTCCTTATATCCCATGAAACTCAATCTGAACACCAGATACACCAGAAACCAAAAATAGTGTAGGGAGCCCATACAAGGCACAACACATATAAGGCCTAGGTCACACAACTATCATCAATGAAGATGATGAAGTGTGAGACATTTTCAAATATTTCCATAGGGACCCACCAAATTCATACCCTGGTCATTCCATCAATCATCAAAAAATATCATCTATATCCATTTACTAACTCCTAGTGTTGTTGCCTATGTCCATACTACACTTATTCAGTTGTCTCGTGCCTGATGTTATTACAACATACAGATGAATTATGTGTTCTAATTACTGATACATTTCAAATCACCATCTACCATCTACATCTCGATATTAAACCCATAAATCACATACTTGTATTATCTATAATACCTCATATTGAAGAAACCAATTATGACATGGTCACCATCATGTGGTAGTGAAATTATCCTCCACCATCATACCGTTATCATTCTTTAATCTCTCATGATATGGAGGGAGATCATTGTATACGATAATATGATGATGTTTCTAGTGTCTCCTTTATGTCTATTTTTCCATCATACCACATGACGCCACCATTACCTAGTCATCTCCCTACTTGATTCAACGACTTTTTCATGCTAATGTCCATACCCTATCCACCACCCAAGAACTTAAAATTGTTTCCACCACAATGGGTACACACTAAAGAAAAATATAAAAGGGTAGATGAGAATGTAATGGTGGATTTATGGCCACTTACAAACATTAAGCCCACCCATCCAATCCATCTCACTGGCATAGACCGTGAATGAGAGAAGCAGAAGGGAGAAGCCTTAACACAAAATCCACTCATTGAGATATAGCAAATCAAATTTTATAGAATTATTAAACATTGGTTAAATAATATCCTATTATTTTATTATGATTTATTCTCTCTTTTATCCAAGGTTATTTACATTTCAATTTTATGAAATACATTTAAATTGATTCTTAATTTAAAATTTTTATTTTTATTGGGTTTTTATGACTCAGCATAAATTCATGAGTCTTGTTTATTTTTTTCTGACTGTGGTTTCTAATGTATGGTATTTTTATATATAATGATAATATTAAATTTATTTTCTTAAATCTTTTATATATTGTACATTTTATGTACTTCATTCACGAAATATGTTTATGATGTTAATAATAATTCCAATTCTTTCAAATTGTGATTTTTTATCCATATCAATAATCAATAAATATGCTAGGGTTCTCTATTGTTGTTTTGAAATCCAAATATATTTAATTTCACGTTATTTTTAAATTAATATTTAAATATTTTCAAATGAAATAAGCATCTCTATCATTATGATGTCTGTATGAAATTTTTTTATATATTATTAATAAAATATTTCCCTTTCAATAATTGATTTTTCTGTTCTACTATAATTTTCATATGGGAAAATATTATGAAATTTTATAGGATCTATTTTTTAGATTTATTTCAATGTGTAATTTTAAATAACATTATTTGTTTATTTCTTTTATATTTTTCTAATAGGATCGAAAAATTCTTTTTTAATGGAAATGGTATGATATGTAATCTAAAATCACTATTTTCATGGTTTAACTTCCATTTTTCACTTTAAATTATATTAGTCCTTTAGAGGTATTATTAATGATTCAAACAAATAATTCCTATATAGAATAATCTTCTACGATGATTTATTGTTGGTATTAATCAATGGAACCATTGAACATAGTTTATATGATACCATTTTTAAATGTTATGAAACCAATTTTCCCTATATGGTTAATTTATAAAATGATGAAATGTTTTTTTCAGGTGGAAGAGATATGTATATTTTATTGATGTGTGTCATATAATATCTCCAACTAATGAATTGATTATATATATAAATCATAGGAGACATGAATAACAAGGTGATATTAATTTTCTTACCCATGTGCGTTTGCGAGTAGTGACTTATGATGGAATGGGTGTGAGTATTTACTCATGAAGGTGATGATAAGACGTGATTATATTTATGACATAGTAATTTTTTATTTTATGTTTCATTTTAATAATACATTGTTATTCCATATTTCTATAATTATTTTTGATGGACCATGTAAATTATCTTGTGATTCTATACTGTTTTTCCATATCATATACATGTTCATTGGAGATTAAATTCCCTTATATATAGACATATGGAAACCATGTATTGTTCCATAATGTTACTAAAAAATTTTTATCCCATAATTAGGTTCAATCATGTATTAATGATGTGACTGTTGAAGAAATGTTTATATATTTCCAAATATTCATTGTTAGATCTCAGAAGTATCCATGTTTCTATTTGAAGAGAATCAATTTCAATATTACTTTGAAGAATTTAATATAAGAATGTAGCATTAACTGTAGCAGGAACTATGCATTATTGTAGCTAGTACTGTAGCAGATACTGTTTGGCACTGCAGCTGCTGGGAATACGCCCCCATTTGGGCCTTTGGGCCACAAATTGTGTCCCTGAGTCCTTTAAGGCCTTCAGGACACCCCGGCCATCAGGTCAGTATGGCCTTCGGGCCACCTCATGGACTTCAGACAACATTAAGTGCAAATGAAAAGCAGACAACCTATGAGGAACAAGCTCTACAAGAAGGATGAGCTATGAGCTTTCATCATAGCAGAAGCTAAACAGATTTCAAGAATTAGAGGGTATGGAAGAAACCATCAGGACTAGACTGTGCATTCACAGGAATGCCTAGCCAAATAGCCATTCGAATGTGGAGAGCTGATTTCATGATGAAGATGCAGGGGAGGAGAAGTTCCAAGTAGTTGGTCTTGCTTTTCTCTAATGTTTAAAGCCCACAGGAAAATGGATTCCTCTAAGGCATACAGGCCATGAAATACATAAGCCTACGGGACTTGTAAGGGGTCCACCTCACCCCTTGAAAGATGGATTATCAAAATAAATAAAAAATGAAGGCCTTCAGGCTATTGGAGGTTATTGAAGTAAACCAATAGTTCATGGGATTTTGTGTTTATTTTTCAGATATTCTGTGTCTGTTTTGAAAATGTTGTAAAAAAATAATATGATTTCCATAATAATATCAGTCATTATTAAATAATATAATTATACTATATGATTTTTCTATGCTTCTGGAATTTTGGGTTTTTTGTTCCTTATTATAAATCATTTATAAAATGTGAAATATAATGATATAAAATTTCACATATCTGTTTTTTAGGTTGGTTGGTCTCATCCAGTAACTAGGTGGACATGACATAAAAATAGAATAAAAAATCTCTAAAAATCATCCACAACCATTAATGTAGTCAATCAAATCGGCATCTAATATATCAAGTCCACATATAACATTTAATGAATACACTATCTTACCACTCCCCTTCTAAAATCCAGAATTTGGTTGGAGGATTTGTAATGGGAGTCATTTATTTTTACAAATTTATGAAAGATGATATGAAATAAATATAATCGATGTTTATATTACTTACACCACTCACATCCCCTAACCACACCTTCTCTGTTATATGAGGAACAAATGGGATCTCTTTAACTTTATCCATTGAATATTGAAATAAGGATTTTAACCATAGGTTAACTCATGTTAATTTTTCTCACCATAACTAGGTAAATGAATCTATACAAGGTCCAAAAAGTGTTAAAAACCATGAAATGAATTATAATAATTTTTAATAGAATTTAATGTAGTGTAAATTATATATAAAGAATATTCTACAACAAAATTGATGAAAAAATTCTAATAAGGGCATAGTTATACTCTAATATTCATTTTCATAAATACCATATATCATCCAAAAATGATTCATTTTTATCCTCTAAATGAAGATGATGAATATGAATAACTACTTGGGCGTTACCTATTAAAGATAGGAAAATATGAATAAAATTTATGGCTAGAGGAGGTATATATGAAATCCATGTTTCTTAGGTTGATATCCCATTTATAGTAACATTTTGATGTGTTTGTGACTTATAATAATGATCATATATTCAGGAAATTTTTTGGATGATATTGGATGTAATAATTTTGAGGGTACTCAAGGTTGACATGAATATGGTTGTCCTATTATCTTATTAAAAGAAGTTTTTTGAATGAATATAGGTATTAAGTTATTGTATTTGCATTTAATTGACTTACTATATGATGTTTCTAACAAAGATTAAGGGAATAATACATGAATGGATGTAGAAATTATGAATAGATTGAGTAAGAACAAATGATGTTTTATAGACCAATTCTATCAAATGATTTTTATCATCCAAATAATCATCAAACTTATATTTTGATGAAAAATATCTATATAGATGATATTCCCATCATAGAAGTTCATAATCATCATCAGTGATAAATCACTCATGTTTATTGAATATTCTTAAAGGAGGATAAATTCATTTCTATATAAAGGCGGAAAAAATTGTTTTTAAAAATAATATTTATTCATCGAATATCATTTAAGAGGTCTACTAGATGATGTCTTATAAAAAGTATAAATTTTATAAATATTAAACAGATAGAGGTATCAATAAGACATTTTTAAAATCTATCAATATTATTAGTGTTTATTAAAATGTAATAGTATGAATATAATGAATATCAATATACCAATTCCATAAAATGATCGTTGGAAATGGTATTATTCAAAGTCCATCTAATGGACCACTTTGGATAATGATAGAAGGAAGAATGATTTCATATATATTAAATAAATTATAGTTTCTATTAAATTTTTCTAAATATAGTATGTATCTTAATGGAAATTTTAGCAATGTAAGGGCATAATAATTTAGACTATGGTTCATCAGGAAAAAGAGATTCTATATAGTCATATCAAATCTGATTAAGGGATATTTCTTCAATCTGTATGAATATATACTGTAAAAATCATTTTTTATGATTTATTAGAATAAAGGTTATTATGAAGGTGTTATAGAGATATAAAATGACATTATATTGATTTGGTCATTTATTATTCATAATATCACAAAATAATTTATGATACTCAACTATTTTTATTAATGTTTAAAGAAATTTAATAATGCTAAATTTAGGGAGGATAAAGATTTTCAAATTTTATGTTACTAAAAAATTAAGATTGTTTTTGTGGAATTGCACATGTTATCCATCATGAGTGACTATATAATATTTTTTTCTTACAACTCAAACAAAATAAGAACTAGTCACACATGAAAAATTGAGCAAAGTCACTTTTGAATTAGAAATTTGATTTGATAGAATATTATGAATATACATGAGAAAAATTTTAGCATTAAGAATTCTTATTAGTTGGTATTATTTAGATTATATGTATTAATTATAATAAATTTATTTTTTATAGGTACCAGTAGAACAATTGAAATTTACGCCATTCATCTACAGGATAAAAATTTTATATCAAATAGAATCAGATAGATTATATATAGAGGTGATTGAACTTATAGAGGAACAATTCATTCTTTACTTTACATTGAATAACTAGATAGATCCTACTAGATATAAATTGTGGAAGAATATTTTGGATGATATTTCCATATTATCATTCTAAATGAACATTCAAGTTGAATTTTTCTGATAGGTATTCAACTATTCTAATGATGTTCATACATGTTACATAGTTAGAAATTGAATAAGAAATTCCTCAATGAAGATAATGTCATAATAATGGTTCATGAAATAAAAAATAATAATTCTATTTCCCATTAGATAATGTTTCCAAGAGTTCTAAAAAAAATCATTGTTATATCATTATCATTATAGAGATCACATACAAAATTTTCTAATTATAATGAAATAAAAGTGTAGGGATATTTCCTACATAGTGTATCCCCATACCTAAGATTTAGTTCTTGTTGGTTTTGTTTTATTTGGTTATTTTTAAAATATTAACTATACAATCTACCATTGTTGAGTAGGGTCCTTTTTTTTACTTTTTTCCTTGTGGGTATTATTGAGTGCATGTTTTAATACTTTGAATATTGTAGGTTTATTGAAAAGATCTTCAAAAATTTTCTTGATAGGTTTTATTCCAATGTATCAATTTTGGAAGATGGATATATTTAAATTATATTAATGGATCATATTAATATAGTTATCATGATGTATGAAAAATTCATAATTTTATGAAGATTAATGAAATGACTAATCAATAAATTTATTTTATTGTTTCAATGAATGAAAAATTTTAAAATGTTTTCAATGAATAATCTAGTGAATATATCATGAAAGACATTTTTAGTAACAATTTTTATGAATTTATTTTCTTGTTTTTTAATATGTGGAGAGAGACATATAAAATTAAACTGAAAAATGAACCCTAAAATGTTTTTTTGTGTAGTTATATGGATTTTTTCTTCATATTTTCCTTAGAGAATGGAAGATGTGGAAATTGATGAAGATGATATACATTCAATAATATCTATTAAGAATATGGAAGATAAATTTGAATCCTATTCCAAGGGAATGTAAAAGTTGTTCTCAATATCAAAAGTAGATCCCTATCACTTAGCTATGTGGAATATTATAATAGTAATGATGAAGATGACAAATTTAATTATAATACTCGTAATAAAATTATTGTTGAAAAAGTAAATGATAAAATTTTCACCAATGATGAAATAATTATCTATAATTTATGGGGAAGTAAGAGTTGAAATAATGTATATCAATGATTCTAAGGCTACAAAGGGAGAATTAATTGTTAAAAAATATAATTTTAGATAAAATAATATAAATTTTATTGTTTAATAATAAAACATGTTTATGAAATATATTAATGATCATGAAATGTTTCTTGACTTATATAAGATCCTCGATGTTATTCTTAATGATTTTTCAAATGTGAAAGGGAATGATTTAGAGATTATTCAACTATAAATTGATAAAGATAAACAAGGAATTAGAATTTTCAAAATCTCTACTAATGATTTTATTGATTGTTCAATAATGTATCATAAATAAAATTATTAGATCATTTTTTACTCAAATGTTGTCAACATACATGAATATATTACGAATAAAAATAATGTTTTGAAAACAATATTTGTTTTTAAAGTAGATACACCATAAAACATGATAATTACAAAAATATAAATGATGGAGAAAAAAGAATCCACTAATGGTGACCATATTGTGGTTGATAAGAAGACTGGTCTGATGATGGAATAAGTAATAGGTAACAAAAATTTTGGGGTGTAACAATTTTTAAATGTGGAAGGTATGGACATTGATGAAAATCTGATACAAAAATCTAGAAATGATACAATTTATTTGTAAAAACATCTGTTATATGGATACTACTAGTATTTTGGGGGTTTTCTACAAAATAAAAGTTATTTATGGTTCAATCATTAATGTTTTAGTGACTCAAGAAGAAACTAGGGGTGGATTTTTATTGTGTAGTCAACCTACTCATAGAAGGCATCATACAAAAGTTGGTTTGATGATTGAAAATAGAAACCAATAGTTAGAAACTAGTTTTGAAACATGATAAAAACATAAAGATCATATAAAATTTTTTCTTTTGATTTATCACATATAAAATCATTTTTATGAAAAATATTACAATCTATATATGAACATAGGAAAAGGAATGATAAAATAATTAGTTGTGACACTTTCTCAATGATACAAAAAACAATGAACCTAGATTTTGGATAGTAGATATTATTCTAAAATGATAGAGAATTTGAAGCTATTGATCAATATAAATGATTTTATATATGGAAGAGTGTCCTCTGGTAATGATATCTCACTTACAGTAAATGGGTTTAGAGATACTATTATTGGATAAATACAATTGAAATTTTAATGTGCCCTAATTTTTGATATGATGCACTACAATTTATTATGTGGTCAAAAAATTATTAATGATGGTAGAAATATTTTATTTTATTAAGAAGATTATTTTAAAGAGAATATAATATGGGATTTTTTTATTATAGCCCAAACAATCAAGTTAAAAAATTTCATGTTTGTTATATACAGTTTTCAAGATATATGAACATGATATGGAAAATAATCTTTCGAATAAAAGGATAGGACATATGTTTCAGAGCAATATGATATATTTTAAAAAAACAGATTGTATTCTCAATAATCTACACATGATATAAAGAGGAAATCAATGGCTTTCCATTTTATAGAAATGGATGATTGAAGTTCTAATGATCATAATACTATTATACATTCAACTCATCCATTAGAAATGAATAATTCTTATTTTTTTAGATGATGACTAATCAATCAAAACCTAGATATATGTACTTTAATTCATTTCTTGAATAATTAAATAACATTATATCCACAATTCTTTTGAAATATAAATTGATGTATATGAAAATGATTAAAGGTTTTTAGGAGGAGTATAGAAGTGGAATATAGATTTTTTATATATAAGATTCATACTAATAATAGTAGTGAATATAAAAATTATGAATTTAGATATTGTCTTGAAAATCATGTAATTGTTCATTTTTTTCACCATTCACACTATAACAATTTGGTGTTTGTAGAAATAATTAATAGGAGTTTTGTTGTGATATAATGAACTATTTTGACTAAACATTAAACATATCGATGTTTTTAGAGGTATTGTTTTGGGGCAACAGTCCTTCATTAGAATCAATGTTAATATAGGATAAAAATTGATATCGATCTGTAGAAAATGTAATAGAGTAAAACAACTGGTGTGAAACATCATTAGATTTTCTAGAGTCCTTGTTTTATAAAATTCAGTAGATGAAATCCTGGCATGATTGACCAGTGTGGTTTTGAAGGAAAATATATTCACCACCATCTTAATGGTAGAGGGTAAACAGTAATAATTTATAAATGGGTATTTTTATTTATTCTAATTATGTTAATGTACTTGAAAAATTTTATAATATCATTTGACATACAAATACATACATGGGTTAAATGTAAGATGAGAAAATTCCAATTAAGAAATGTGAAAAACTACATAATGAATACAATAATGTTATATTTTTTGCGTTGAATATTTAGACTTGGTTATCTAAAGTGATGAGTAACATGATTTTATGTCTCATGTAAGGATTATGAATTATGTTAATGTTCAAAACCACATTTCTGATCACTGGAATCATGTTCAAACTGGATGATCATCATTATTAGTTTCACACAATTCATTATATACAATATATAACACCAAAGATTATAATGAATCTATTTTGAGTCAAGTGTGTGATTATTTTCAGAATAAATAATATTAATAGATTAAGAATAATATTACACGATATCATTTGTCTAATCCAAACAATGATACAATTATTGGTAAAAAGTGGGAAACAAGTTTTAGGATAGTCATGAAGTAATAAAAAAAAATAATGACTGGTATGTATTGGTCTCTCATAAAATTGATGGTATTTATTATGATGAAATTATATCACTAAATGAACAATTATAAATTTTCCAACTAATTGTTCAATCACTGAAAAATATTAATAAAGGATTCTCTATATGATGAAATATCTTCTTTATTAATAGAGATCTATATGAAGAAGTTTTTTTAGAAACCTATTGATTCATTCTTTTGAAAAAAATAAATTAATGTAAGTAAATTGAAGATGTATTCGTATTGGATGAATTATGAATAAATATATTCATACTCAAAATTCTATAATTTTATATATAACATGAAAATTAATAAATCTTTTTTGGTTTCCCTTATTGTTATTATTTACATTGATGATATTTTATTTCACAAGTGTGATGACGTAACATGTGAGATATTTGATGAGGCGAAAATGAATTTATTTGAAATGACATGTTAGAGAGATATTAAATAATATATTGTCTTACAAATATTGCAATAGTAGTAAATATTTCATCATCTCCAGAGATGCATGAAAATGAAATTATATGTATGTTTGAAATTTAATATTCCACACCATTTTCAAAATTTAATTCAATGGAAACCATGTTATCAAAATATAGAGATGTAAAGGAGGAGTCTCCTAAAGAATTTAGGTAATTATTTCCCTGTTTTTTGAATCTTATTGAATAAAGTCCAGATATGTTGTATGATGCTACCTCATATTATGTGAATCAATGTTTTTGAAAATATTCTCAACTCATGGATTTGAAAAAAAATTGACATAAGAAAGGCAGAATATATTATTGTTAAAAATATGACTCATTATCAATGATTTCCAAGGTTTTTTATATATATGTTAGAATTTCTGGAATTTTTTATGATAGTAGATCAAAATATTGTATATTTTTATGGGATGAATGTAGTGTTAATGCAAAAAAGTTTTCCATGACACAAAATTTATTATTTACAACGCTACACTGGTATAACTAATATGGGTCAAAACCATGTGTAGACGAAAAAGTTGTTTGAGTGATAATGATTTAAAAAAACAACCCACAATTGAAAATAGTGTGTAAAGAATAATTTAATTTATTTTCTTTTTAAATAAAAAAAAGGTTTATAAAGTGATTTTTAAAAAAAGAAACTAACTGATTAAGGATAAAATATTAAGAACAATGAAAATAATATCAATAATAATGCTCAATAATATTAAAAATATTATATTAACAATAAAATATTATTCACAAAATTCAAAATTTATTAGAAACCAAGATTAAATATAGAGCCACTCTCTATCACGGGGAGTATAGTCAAATAGAAAAATTAATCATGGTGTTTTGGACTCCCGGAAACATCTGAGTAAGTTTGATATTAATTGTAAAATAATCTATAATAATTCCATACAATTTTTTTTGATGTTTTTGAAAATAATATTTAATAATTTTATAAATAATCATTCTCGCCCAATGATAATGGGGTTATGAAATAGCATTGAAGGGGTGAAAATTATATTTATGTATTATGAAATAAAATTTACTTTACCATTTGATTATATATATTGGACAAATTAATTTACAAAAGAAGAATAAAAATTCCCAACATAAATTAAATTCCTTGGAGAATGGTGATCACAACTAGGACTGCCACATTTCTCTCTATGGTGTCTCTTCTCGTGCTGCTTCAGCTCTACCAGTGTCTATAAAATTCTAGGAATGTATATGATAAAAATCATCATATTGTATTTCATTAGTGAGTGGGATAATTACTTCTTCTAAATGACAATGAATATTTAAAATCCCTAGTTATACTCTATTTTCTCCCCCAATTCCTCTAACTTAGCTTTAGTTTGTTTAAAATCACTAAACAGATTTTATTGTAACCTCTAATCTTTTACACATGAGAATTCCCTTCTTATTTATATACAGACTGTTTTAGAAAACCTAGACTCATTATTGAGATTTTTTCATAATCTTTATTCTTGTCCATGCATAGGGGATGGGTATTTGGGTTCTTCATCCATAAAACAAAACATACTCCACTCAGATCATACTCCAATTATGGTGGTGGATTATTTTTCTTTGACCACATATTATTCTTTTTCCTCCATGGATCATTGGTCCATATAAGTCATGATTTTCTTCACGAATATTTGAGTCTGGAGTCTCGTAATGGCTGTAGCGAATTATTTTCTTCTACGGGGGAAGAAACCTTCATCAGATATGTAGAGGTTGGTTTGTGGGTGTATCCTTCTTCAAAAGAATGAAAATGAAACATTGAGGGTGCCTTGAATTACAAATTTGAGTTTGAAACGTATTTCATTCTTGATTCTAGTCTATGCATAAATGATTAGTGTAGGTATCTGGAAATTATTCCACTAGAAGGATGGATTTGAAGGTGTGGTGGTGTTTCATTTGAGGAACCTGGATTGTGAGGGGATTGTGTGATGTCAATGAATAGTTGAGACACCATTCTAGTTGGCTATGTCTCGTGATGTTTGAAGATCATGAGGATACTTAAAGTGTGATGTTTTCTTATGCTCCATTGATGGTTCTCATGGGTGACAATGACTCATAAGGGAGGAAGAATGAAAATGTGTCATGGTATTTTGTGGTGGTATATTCTCCTGGTGTTTCCCAATTTACATGAGTCTGACTGTATGATGTTTAGGAAATACTAGTGGTGACTTCACTATGATCGTAGTGTGTGAAAAAGGAACTGCCATGATATAAGTGGTTTTAAGAACAAATAAGGCGAGTGGTGTCGGGAGTAACTATGTGGTAGTGTTAAACAGTATTGTTAGTGGCGTCTTATAAGATACCATTAGATTTTAGAAAAAATTATATAATAAAAAATTATTTAGGACTTTTGAGAATAAATAAATTAAAATAAATTCAGTTCAATAAAATTAAAGTCATGGAATTAAATAAATGAAAAAAATTAACAACTAAATGACAATAAAAAGTAGGGAAATGATATACATCGATTTTATATTTATTAATTGAGTTAAAAAATAAAATACCAAGGAAGCAACGTAATAAATAAAAAAATTAAATTCATAAATTGATAAATAATATAAATCTATATTAACAAAAAAAAATATAAAAAATAAAATAAAATTTATTTTTTTAGTGGAAATAATTTGAATAAAATTATTAAATAATTAAATGAAACAACATAGAAAATAAAATAAGACAAGTGTGACAACTTTAATGGAAAAAATACAGAAATAATTTTTATAAAATGGATAAATAATGTATCAAACTATGAAATTAGTAATGTGTAATTATCTAAAAAAACCACAAATAATTTGATAAATATCTATAATATAAAATTAATTATGTTGAAAATAATGTAATTTTAAGGCCACATAAAGTCCCTAAACATTTAGTCATTGATTGTAAATAAAAAATACAACTCATATTATCATTTTTAAAAACATTGATTTATTTTTCATTCATCCCATAAATAAGAAAGAAATAATATTAAAATTCGAGAAACACAAACATTGATTTAGTATTTTCAAATGAACTAATCATATTTAGTCCCTCCTCATTTCAAATACCTAATAGATGATAAGAAAAATGAAGCAATAATCATTCACTTCTGATGATTTCATGCCTCATATATGAAGGTACATAAATAATTAATTCATCTAGAAATGATGTTCAATATCTATGTGTTATATCAGGTTAAATATATATGGAATGGAGAACAAAGAAAATTACAAATACATTGACTTTCTCCTCGGAATTAGTAGTGAAAAATTAATTTATTTGTTTATATAACATTATTGTAATAGTTTAAATTATATTAATATAAATAAATTGTCCCATTCATTATCTAGTGTTCAAAATCCCCCTAAAATTTATGAAATCATTTTTGACAACTATGATCTATATTTATTTTGCTTTTCAACATTAACCATCATGAATCTGGGGTTAAGAACTGTACATATGAAGTTATTTTTATTTTACAATTGTCTTACCGTCAATCTCTATTATTATTGTCTTGGAAATTCACATTGTGTTCTCAAATAACCATTCTACTTTTTTTAAAATATTAATGTGAATTCCATTTACATTGGATCAGTAAGCTGATTAATATTCAAAATTAATTTTATACCTCAGATAAATATTCAGACATTATGTTTCCTAAGGTTATATTCATAAATCCAGAAGAACGTATCCTAGGTCACTCTCAAACAATGTTTTAAATAGAAAATTCATAAAATCAATAATAAAATTCACTCAACAATCATTCATCCTAAAAAAATATATTTAAAGAAACTCTTATGAACCATTAATTACATTTCCATATGAAATACTAATATTAAATACAAAAATCATCACAATATAATCTCAAATTAAAAAATAATCTCTAAATCATATGACCATTATTTTATAGGGAAATTTTTTAATGGGTGATAAATGTTATGGTATTACATTATGTATTAAATTGTCTCAATATAAATTTACCCCACACCATAATCAAAACCTAATTTCATCCTGAATGTTGAATTAATAGTTTTATAAGAAAAAAATTTCTATTAAATATCAAAACGGATATGAAATTATTCATTGTCATGGCCTGTTTAAAGGTCACACTATAGTCCAAAAAATATTTTGTTTACCACAAAAACATTTTTAGCATATTCACATTAATTTTAAATAAAGATAATGATTGGAATTTTCCAATTATGTTCAGAAAATAGTATGTGAATCAAGGATATATAATGAATATTGTTTATGTAATTTCATAAATTAGAATCAAAGAAATTTTCAACAGCATATTGAAAATTATGGAAAACACCATACAAATTCAGGAAAATCCATTAAAAGGGGAATAATAAGGGGTATTAAGCCCCCACAAATGAATTAAAAAAATGATAATATTTACAATAAGTGATGAAATATTTTAGTTGTAAAGCTCATGTACCATGGTTTTAAACCTTCTAAAAGAAAAAAAACAGTAATAACAATGTAGAAAAATGATGATTTTAAAATATGTTAAATTCCTATGTAACTATAATGTTGTGAGACTCTGCCATGATGCTACCTAGGATATGAAAAAATAGAATTATAATCCTCTATTGGAACTAACAATGAAAACCCTCTCTAAATATATATATAAGTAAGACTCATTACTCATATCCAGGTGAATATGAATAATAGAAAGAGTAAAATACTTTTTAATTAAAAAAACTATGTAAAAACTATGAAATACTATGGATTCAAATCCATGATGTGATGAGTTTTATGTATTCATTTTGAAATTATTCAAAGCATAATGTTTTCTTTATTGAAAGAAATTTAATACATGGTTTCATCCCATGTAGTAATAGTTTTAATGTCCCCACAAGTAATCCCCTTGAAACAATCCAAATTAAAGAAATGGGTTTGGTTTTCCATTTTTGTACAACCACATATGCTTTTCCTAGTTTTTCATAACAAAATAAGGAAATTTGTGGCACGTAAACAAGTATGGAAGAACTTGACACGATTTCTAACTAAAAAGATCTATAAGAACCACTATTTAAATTTAATTTACAACACGAAGGAGTTTCCTATTTGAGCATTAAATAGTCACTAAAAATCAATGTTTTACTTCTTTCAAGACATTTAAATTCTAGTGCTAAAGAATGATCTTCCTCATGCTCTTCCAAGAAACTATTATGCTCTGGAATAGAATATGAATGACATGAAAAAATGTGATTAGGGGTTCTTTCCACTTATATAATATAATCCAATGTACGAATATTAAATATTTGTTGAAGGTAAAACTCTCAACTAGGTGTATCTAGTGTATTGAAATTGATAAAAATAATTCATCCAAAATAATCTCATTCATAGAAATATCAAGTATAGGGTTGTTATGGGATGAGTTGTTTATAATAGGTTCATGAAGAGGGTTTTCAAGAGAAATCGTTGTAGATTTCAATTTAATAATAAAAAGTGTTCTTCATCCGATAGACTCAATTCTCCAAAGAATGTTTAAGTACCCCACTCAATTGAGGAAGACATAGAAAATTTAGGAAGAGATAATTTTTGATCCTGTAAAATCATATTTTTCACCATGTCATAAATCTAATCCAAAAATTTCTCATCATAAATAAAAAGATGACAACTACTTCTTCTGAAAAAGAAATACTACATAAATCATTAGGTCTGTTTTCAACCCCAACATGATTTTCTCTGTCAAAAAGTTCATTATCACAATCAATATTTATTTAGTCTTGATGAAGATTCAGATAATGGGTAGAAATGTTTATATTAGATTCAATATATACAGATTCTCTAATATTTAAATTTAAGAAATTTTCCCAGGGTTGGATAGAACTATATAATTTTTCATTAAGAAGATATTGAGAATGGAAATTGATATGAGAATAGGGAAACAAAATATCATGAGTTAGAAATTTTTGAAATAATATTCCCCCATCCTCACCACCCAATGTCATATTATAGATTTATGGGATTAATGTTACAAAATAAAAAAGAGTGGTTTTAAGTTCAGGTTCTTGAATTTCCAATTCAATGGTTCGAAGTATATTGTTTTCTTCCACAATATTTTCAATATCATGTTTAGGTTAATTTTTCATTATTTTAGGAATGTTCTTTGATGAATATTTAATATTGAGAAACTCATGATATAGAATCTCCTCAACACGGGTAATAAAATTATCAATGTTCTTAAAATAGTGAACTAATTCCAAGTTAGGAAGTATATATAGTACACTACTGTATTATTCAATCACATTTAGTTATCACATAAAATTTTCAAATATAACTACCTTTATGTTATTCACAATTTCAACACAATTGTTTTCTTTGTCATTTTTTTATTTCAACACTTTTTAATACTTCATATTTAACTTCTTCAAAAGGAAAACATTATATTTTTTGTTTTGATCTACAATCTGATTCACGATTTCATTATCAAATCTTACATAATCACATTAGGCTTCAATTAATTGTTGTATTATTCATTTTAAATATTTTCTTTTGAATTCCATATTTCATTTTGTAAATTTTTCATGCAATCATTGCGAGCTTCATCAAATTCATCAAATTTTTCTAATATTTTTTATATCATTTGATGTAATTTGGAATAATCGTTGGGTTTAGGTTCATTATATTCTTTTTCATATTGATAAGGTTGTTTTGGAAAATTATAGAGACACTACAATTATTTTTCTCATAGTATCCAAAACAAAAACCAAAAATATTATTATTTTAATTCAATTCCACTAGATATTACATTTTTTATGATTTTAGAAACAAAAACAATACAATTTGGATTAAAACCAGAAAACATATTAAGAATATTTTCACTAAAATATAAAAGTAGATTGTATGAACAAAACTATAAAAAAATTTAATTGAATCACATCAACATAAAAATTCAATAAAAAAAATATGAATATCAACTCATGTTGTAGGTTCAATGAAATTTTATCTTTATTTTTGATTTTTTTACGAATATTGTTAAATGTTTTGAAAAATATTAGTTTCTCAAAGACTTAATATGATACAAAACATATTGTTTTTAAGTTCATATTTCATTATTACCCTAAAAATATTATTTATAAACATACATAAGTATAGTATTGAAGGGTTGAACACAAGGGAAATAAAAAAATTGTTTTTTATTTACCTTGTTTTCCAAAATCAACTGAATGTTATAAATATTTTGTAATTTAAAATTTTTTTCATTTTTATTTTAAATGATAAAAAATTTGTGATGGTTAATTTTTTAAACAATTTTTCACATGTGAAATGTTAAAATGAAAAAGAAAAGTAATTCAAGAAAATTGCTCAGAGAAATTAACACTACTACCTTAAAAATGAAATCATATGCAAAAAATTATAATTCATTTAGATTAATTGAATCAATATTGGATCACTCTCCCTATATATGAGAGTAATAATGTGGAAAAAATTACTCGTGGAGTTTTCCAGTACATGAAAAATAATAACATAGTTAACATTTTGATTGAAATGAAACTAGAAGGAACCACAATAATTATTTCCATTGATTTTTAAAATAATATTCCAGGAATTTCAACAATAATCGATCTCATCAAAATATCATGGGAGTATTGAAAATTTGTGAAAGATGTTAAAAACAATTATGTATCAAGAAACATAAAAAATTTATATAATCAATTCTGATTCATTGATTAATGAATTCAGAGAAAATGATATAAAAAATAACCATAAAAAATTAAATTCCCTGAAATAAATAAATTTATCCAAGAATAATTGAAAAATAAATATTTATAAAATTCTATTACATAATAAAGAAAAAATTATATATAAATAAACAATATCTCTCATTAATGGTGGTATCCATTGTGAATGTTGTATTTCTCCACTTGATGTCTTTACTCTTATGGTTCCAGCTCTCACTATCTATTCAGATGTCTAAATATTTACATAATAAATTTGATCAAAATGTATTTCATTAAAGAGATAGACAATCCCTTCAGTTTTATGCCATTTAATATTTAAATTCCTTAGTTGTACTCTATTTTTAACAACATTGTCCACTGAGTTGTATTGGTGAGATAAAAATTAATAAATGCAATTTTATATTATCTCCAATATTTATCCCTTGAGAATATACCTTCTAAAATATTGTAAAAAAACCTTTTTGTGAACCTGGAATGACCTTTAGGATTGGTTCAAGAAAGTTTTTCTCATCTGTGCAAAGTTGATGGGGCTTGGGTTTCTTCTTCCACTAGTGGGTTTATCACCTCTCCAATCCTACATCAATTAATATGGTGTCTTCATCAGTAAAGAAGATGATGAATGTGAAATCATCTTCCTCCACCGAAATTACTCCATGATCCCCCATGACTCATAACTCTAGGCTACCAGTGAGTGGCGTATTAGCTCATTAAGATCATAGGCTCGATACAGAAGCTAGGAATTCTCCACATCTATTGGGTAAGATGTCTTCATCACATCTACGATGATATGGTTGTTGGAGGATCCTTCTTCAGAGGCTCACAGCTGGAATTTTTATGGTGCCTTGGATTTCAGATCAATGATGGATACTATTTTTCTCCTTGATTCATGTATGTAAAAATTTTATTGGTGAAGGTGGTGTGATATTTTTTTCCCGGAGGATGGATTTTCAGATTTGGCAGTGTGTCAATTAGGGAATAATGGAAGTGTGTGGATTTTTTGATAGTGATGTTGAGTCAAGACAACAATGTAGTTGGTGGTGTCTTGTGATGGTAGAAGGTCATGAGGATTCTACAAGATGAATGTTTGGCTGACAATGGATCGATGGTTCTTTTTGGAGATGTTGATTTTCAAGGGATGAAGGATGATAATGTTTTATGGTATGTCGTGATGGAATATACTCATGGGAGTTCCCGGTTTTCATGTAGAAGGCAATATGATGTTAATGGGATACTATTGGTGTCTTCACAAATCTAGAACCTAGTGTTAAATTCACCACAATTTTGTTTGTGATATTAGGAAAATGGGAGGTCAGTAGTGTTAGGGATCACTGTGTGGTGATGTCAAAATTTATATTAGGTGGTATCTTTGGAGATATTTTTGTTCTAAAAAAATTAATAATAATTAATTTAGAACTTTTATAATTTAAAAATAATTAAAATAAATATAAATGAAAATAAATTAATTAAATACAATATAATTAAATTAAAAAATGAAATAATAACAATTAAAATAATTAGCTAAATAATCATTTCAACAATAGAAAACTAAAATTTAAAATCCATACATAAAATAAAAACTTAATGATAATAAAAACATTGGAAATTAAATATTTCAATTTCATATATAAAAATTGAATTAAAACACTAAATACTAAGGATATAAATTATTAAATGAAATGAATTAATTACATAATATATTCATTAGTGTTAAATTAAATTACAAAAATAAAATAAAATATTAAAAATTAATTAAAATTTTATATTTACTAATAAAAAATAATATAACTGAAATTATTTAATAATAATAAAACAACATATAAAATTTTGTATGAAATGTTTGAAAAAATTAATAACTAAAAATATAGAATAAATTATAACAAAATTATTTACATATCATATAAACTATGAAATTACTAATGTGTAATTATAAAAAAATTACATAAATAATTAATTAAATTATTTACAATATAAATATTATGTGGAAAACACGTGATTTAACTTCGAAATAATTGTGTATATTGGATTTTAATAAAGTCAAATAATATAGTACATTTCATGACTGATGATGATTTTGTGGCTACCACTCATGATGCAATACAACATATGTGGATGAAAACCTTATTGGAATAATTTGTGTTAAATATGAAAATACGACTACTCTTAGGTTTTTATATTCAAAGTCATATAAATATATCTCAAAATATAGTACAAAAATCACATTTAAATTCATTTTTATATAAAATATAACTTTTTCATAGTTCATGTGCAGAAAAATAAAATAAATTTTTAATTTCATCTTATGATGATGCCAGATGTTGATATAATATCTAATCCCCTTCTAATATAATTATTTTATATGTTGAGGGAGAATAAGGGGTGTACAACCTCCAACTCATCAATGAGAATGTATGTAAATCCATCCAATATCTCATCTTGTATCTGGATAGTATTATTAATTTGGAAAAATGTTTTAACATAAATATATCTGATGTTATTTTCTTAGCCATTTGTGGAAATAATATATTTATGATGTGTTTCTAATGTGTGGTCCATAATTTAAATATTTGTGAACATCATTAATAATATATTAATGATGATATAGATTTTTTCCATTCATTAATTACTATTTTTTTGATAAGTCCTCTTTGGGTAATGAAAATGTTCCTCAATAGATTTAAGAGGATTTGTTTATTATGAATCTGTATATTGACAACATGGTATTGTTTTTGAATGATTCAATTTTCCTACAATGAGTTCTTATATTCAATATTTGAATTAAAGAATAAGTAATCCATTAATATGTAACAATGTATCAATGATTAATGATTTTTGGTTGAAAAAAAAAGAAAATGGGAGATAATTTTGGGACCAAGTTGGCTGAAGGTGTTTTGGTGGTTCTTAAAGCTCTATTGAAGATATTTAGTAGATTTGATTGTTTTAAAAAATATATTCTTTGGAATCAATGATGATTTTATTTTTTTCGGTTATATAAAATCACAATAGATTATAATGTTTTTTAATAATGGTAAAGAAACATGATATGATATAATAGAGAATATGATCACATATTGAAGAAGACACAGTGTTTTTTGAACCAACTCCTTCAAAATATTTCTACCAAAGCAATATTCCACAAATAGAGTTTATATTTTATAAAATTCTAATAATACTTTTCTCGCAATGAAACATATTAATATCCATGAGTAATTAAAAAAAAATTTCCATATATAACTGAATGAAGTAGAGCTTCAATATAGTATAAATGACAAGATAAGTGTTTTTAAATTGAATTATTATTCTAGAAAGATCAATTATTGTGATTCTTGAATGATTTAATTTGGATAGAGGAATAGTTATGAAGGTTAATTGTAGAGATTTATTTGATAGAAATGAGTAAATTTGGTTGATAAGATGAAATATCATCGAAATTCAAAAAGATATTGTGGTAGAATATCACATGTCAAATATTATCTGAGGATATTTTTAAGTGGTGTCTATTGTAGTCCACCAGACAGACTATTTATGATGTTTTCCAAATAAATAATATTTTAATATTAACATCATCAGATAGAGTATCTATAAAATTTCATCATATAGATGATATATATTATATTAAATTGAAGATATTTTTTGAATAAAGTCATAAGATTAAGGTGCATCATATGGGTGGCATTCATTGATGTTCTATTGTGAAAATATGTGGTATAAGGTTTTATGTGGTATGACGATTTATAGGATATTTTATTATTTATAATTGATCATATTTTAGTAAACATATTATTTATTTATGAAGAAATAAATTTATATTTAGTTATCTTGGAATTAATTATTAATAAAATCATATAGAAAATTAATGACACAGATTTGTATAGATTTTTGATGAAATTTGTTCATGATAAATTTTAGTCCGAGAAAATATTTTGAATTGAATGTTTTCATAAAGTGGGAATATTATATTGGATTCCATCCTATTCTCCATCAACAATTCCAATATAAAGAGTTTTTCATATAACTATAACCAGTGAGTCTATTTTTACCAGTGGGGAAGTGATTTGAAGCCCTTCATAATTGTAATGTTAATAAGAAATAATTTTTCAAGATACATCATACATGGGATTACTGGATGATGATTTTTGATTGGTTAGTTTAAATAGTTTATGTGTATAAATTTTTGGAATAATATTTTTTATAAGTGGTAGTTTTATATTTGAATTTTTCATGAACCAAAAACTACATAGAGTTTTTATATTAGGTATAACGAGATAGACTATATGCATAGGTTGTCAAAGGGATGGATGAATAGTTTATAGTATTATGATACAAAGGGGATTAAAATGGAGTTTACAAGATTCACAATCTAGAAGAACATTTCATATTAACTTTTCATATGAGTATTTCATATGGAAATCCAATTATACTGAATATGTTCTTACCAAAATCTAGTAAAGAAAGTTTAGAGGTAGTTGTTTTATGAATTTCATCTATGATGAAGGATTCAAAAATCAAAATATTATATTCTAATTAAAGATGGTGAAAATTTCTAATTATTGGTAAAAAATATTTATTATATTTTTATTTTTGTCAAGAGAACATGAACTGTTGTTTGATTGGTGTGTAATGTAAGTGTTAGGATATTCACAAATTGATTCGTAGACATATAATTGAATGGTTTATAGATGATTTTTTTGGAGTCATATTATTTTTAAAAAATGTTAAGGACTATCAAATGTTTTTGAGTTGTGTCCCAATTAAAATTTTTTCTAATTGTTGTTCTTTTGTTATTGTTTTCAATATAATTACAACACATGAAGATGTGGTTATGGCTATTTTATAAGAAATTAAGCCACACAAAAATAGAGATAAGTAATTCAAAATTCCTCCTACCAATGATTACCCTATTTCAAATTGGTCTATTTATAAACAAGGGTATCATATTTGTTATTTAATATATATTATAATTTAATTAAACAAGAAGTTATTTTTTTATTTTCCAATATTTTTATATGATTTTTCTTTTTGATATTCCATTAATAATGATATCCTCTGGTTTTCAGCTATAATATACTTATTTTTTTAATTACGGATTATGGATTAAATTTTATATTATTGATAAAGTATCATAATCAACTTAATGTGTGGGTTTTTAGTGTTGATGCAAAAATAGCATTTTTTGATAATTCAATTACCTACATGTATAGTGTTAATCAATATAACTAAAAAATAACCTTTATTGGGTCATTATATAAATATATCATATGGTTTGATGGTATTGAATCATCAATCATTGTTACATTATAGAATATTATAAATAAACCCCTAGTTTATTTAATATTATTATGACTGACAATATCAAAAAACCAAGGGTGATTTATGTGTTGTAGTCAATGGCTTCATAAAAAATGAGTCAATGTTATTAATGCCTCATTCAACCTTTATTTTTTACTACATATTATTTATACTTTATTATATATTATGGTGGTACAACAAATGACTTTCCCTCATCATTTGATAGGAAATTCACATTTCATTGATAGATATTATGATGAAAAATAATTATAAAAAAGGATTTGACCATATATTACATATTCATAAAAAATGAAATTGATTAAATGTTGATGTTATCCAATAAAGTTAAAAAACCATAAAATAACCAAATAAAATATTTTTTTACTAATATTGAAATTGCTACAAAAAAATTATATCACTTAAAAAATCTAATATATTTTCCATGAAAAAGAAAAATAAAAAGTGTTTATTTTAATTTTAAAATATTATGAATTAATTTGTTCATTTTTATCATTATCAATACCTCTATAGTTACACTATCGATCACCTTATAAATTCATAATAATGGGATGTAAATTATATACTAATTAAAAATTTTAATTCTAATTGAAATAAATAAGTATTTTTTAAACTCATTTTAACCTCAAATTCATAATGATTCCAAAATAATTTAAAATTATATGATGATAATTCATTACCATTAGTTATAAATTCAACCTTTAATTTTTATAGGTTTATACAAACACAAACCGTCATTGAAAATTTTCCCCCATCACTAGTTCTTTTATATAGTAATCTAGCAATAAATATTAACATGATTTTTAATCACCATAACCCTATGGATTTCATGATTATCTAAAAATGAGTCAATACACAAATTAAATTTTAATAATTTGGTAGGGACATTGTATGGGTTATGTTTGGTTGCGTAATAATGATTAATATTTCACATTAAGTGTTTTCGAACATTAAAAGTACAATACATGATTTTCAAGTGACTCACTCAATGAAAATACACAACCCATTCAAATACATATTATTCTTCCTTACCTACAGTTATTATTTATCTTATGGATCTCATTTACATTTCAATTGTTATTATTACAACCCCTTTTCTCTATTTTATTTTTTCATTTAATTTATTGTATATTCTTATCTAATATATATATATTGTTGAATTTCCCAAAATTATAGATATAATGAATTTTTTTTAACTCCCTTTTCTAAAAAATAATGGAACATTCAACCATATTTCTACGAACTCAACCATCCCCATTTAGATCATATAAAATATATGTTCCACAATTATTTTTTAATGAAAAAAATGAAATATAATGAACATTAGATTATATTTGGATATATTGATTTAAATTTGGATACATGTTATGATTTTATGGCTTCATAGTAGATTAAATAAATTTTGAATAATATATTATTATCTAAACAAGTTTAATTTATAATGGGATAGTGAAATATTACACGTATAAATTACTATAGATCCTGAATTTTATAAAAAATATATTATATAAAAAATCATAAGTTATATTTTGATTGAAAAGGATTAAATTTCTATCATGTAATACAATAATTTAATAATATAATGAATTTTTTAGTAATATATATTTGAAATATGATTATACATTGATTTATTCCCATGATAATGATTTTATTTATAGTTTAATTACATTTTTGTTGAATGAATTATATTACAGAATGATAATATTATGAGAAATATATATAGACTTAGATATCGTTATCATGTTAATATATCATATTTCAATATAGAAAACAAGATAATATGATCTATATTATAATATCAATTTCTATTGAAATATGTCATATTTTATAAAACACAGAATACTCAAGACTAAAAATTCGATTCAAAAAAATAAGATGATACACATAGTCTATATTTATCTATTATTATCTCTCATTTATGTTTAATATGTGTGTATACAGAATGTGAATGACTATAAATTAATAAAAATGATTGATACAGCCTAGTTAATCTCAAATTAGAAACATATGAATTTTTTATTCATTTATTCTTCACCATATCAAATTGAAATAAAATAAAATATAAATTTTATAATAAAAAGGAAAAAATAATGAAAATAGAAAAACATGGGTTTACTCTTGGTAAAAAACAATGATATACTACATATATCATTGATGGACCAATGTTTTATGTTGGAACCAATGATTTTCATTGATTCTGATGTAGGGACCACCACAAGTTAATCCTTCAAATATCTATAAGTGGAATATAAAAACTGTTTAGAATAATAGAAAAGGAAAAAATGACCCTTGATTCAATAATCAAATAATATAATCATAACTAGAGTAATAAAAAAGGGACACCCATAAAAAATTTACATATCCCTATATATGATCTTTAAGTAATTAGTAATGATGTATTTTATTTATGTGAGGATCCTCAGGTTGATAATATTAAATCATAATTTAAAACATGACTGTTTATTAAACATCAGGATTAATAATTATCTTCATGGACTTATTATATGATAAATTTACATGATAATTATGATGGTATTGAATAGTATTTTTATGAAGTATAAGTCTTATTGATATGAATCATATTTTATAATCCCTTTTTATCTTCAACGTTGGGAACCACAACAACTTGAATGCCCACAGGGACAATGTTTAATTTTTTAATGAGATGTTTTGTATATAATATATATATTCCTGTTTACATATTTCATTTTTTGGGAATTAAATTGTATGTAGTTAGTCCTTTTATTATTACTATCTTACATTCTCAATGAAATCATTGAGGGTGGCGATCATGATTTATATATGTTCTCAATACACATATATTTTATTTTGGTTGTTATTGAACTTGGCTATAAGTAGTGCTTTAGTAGTACAATTCTATCTCCCATGATACAAATGGGGATGGTGATTTAAAGACGACCTTGTTCATATTTATAGTAGAATCATACTATAAATCCATTATTATACACTATATGTTTTTATTAATGATTCAACCAAATATTTTTTTACTCAAAATACATTTTTACTAAAGTAATTTTCATTTTTTCTTATTTTGGATTGATCCGTGACTTTTACTATAGTGGAAATTACATAATTTCAAAAAAAATCCATGAATATTGATGTCCTAGAATGAAATGGACCACCCTAAAAACTTTTTTAGTTGGAAATAAATTTAATAATATTTTGAATTTAAAAACAAACAACACAGTGAAAGTATTAACTTGATGATATCAAGTTCATGAACTGAGATATATATCAACGAGAATTTAAAAAACGATAGTGGTTTATGAGATATGTAACTTATTACCATTTGTTTGATATTTTATTATTAGAGACATATAAAAAATTAATTGCTTTTGAAAGAAAACGAAATAAAATAAAACAAAATTTACAAAATTTTAGTTGTAATAATGTTGACTGGAAATAGTGGTTTCTCAATCAATTTAATATATCATTTTTATATTAAGTTTTTTCATCCCACACATACCCAATTTCAGGAGTAAATACCATTCACCCTAAAAATAATTTTTTGTATGGTTTGATTGTTTAAAAAAAATATTAACTAGGTTAATAACTATAAGGAACTGACCATAAACATTACATAATATTAAAATATATAAATAATTCACATTGTGGAACTTTTCAGGTTTAGAGTTTCAGAGAATTAGGATATAACTATTACATCTCTAAAGATTACACTGTATACACTTATAAGCAGCTTCCATTTTTTTCATAAAATAGAAACTCTGGAAAAAATGTTTCATGTCTCGTTCCATGTTTTAGACAGCATGACTTTTCTTTAATCGCATCCATTTCCCTATTCATCATTAATTCCTTTGAAAACATTTCAAATCATGGGATGAGCATAAAAAGCTCAGTAAGGGTTATAAAATAATGAATGAAACATTTGTTCATAAATACATACTAAACAAGAACTATTTTACTTACCTCATGAAATCATAAGATTTTATGAATAACACATATAAATAATAAATCATAAAGGTAACTTCGGGTATCCATAACATACTTTCATCGTAACTATCACAACTACATAGGGAGTTACATTGGATTTCCCATCACTATATATTACCTAAATCACATAGGAGAAACATTAACATTTACCTCCACCGTGTTACCCAATTAATTCGAGAGCTATATCAAGCTAACCCTCCCAAAGTTTATCATGATACCACCCGTATACATAAACAAATCCCAAGAACCATAACAAAATCATAACACATAATATAAGCATATAGGATAGATAAAATCCCCACATTGCAATAAAAATATATCATTTAAATATATTGACATAAAAATCCATTATCAAAACCATTTTCAATAACAAAATACATAAAATGATTATATGTTAATTATTTTGATTTTTAAAAACATTACCTCTTGTTAAGGAAACCAAAAATTCAAATAATTCTCACGGTGGCGGAAAGGTCATTTTCACAACGTCCGCTAAAAAGAAACATTTTTTTTTCATTTAGTAATACGCTTCATAGATAAAATATTCCATTTTTATAAAATTAAATTTCAAAGGTGTTTATACAACATAAAAAATAAAATTATTTTCTACAACAATATATGCCTCAATGAAAGGAGAATGATACGAAGTCCCTTACCTCTTGTCCGACATGTCTCGATCGTTCTTCAATCTCTTGAATAATAAACTAAATTAAATTTTTACATTCTTAAGAATCTTTTTCAAGTCTATTATTCCATTTATATAACTTATTAACATGTTACAAACATTATGTAACACTTTAAGTTAATAACATTCAGTTTGTCGAAATTTGATACTTAGGTCAAAAATGAACACCATATATTTACAAGTTGTCCATGTGGTCAATAGTAAATTATATCCATAATGAAATACATTTTTTAGATATCATATATATCATATATATACATTATATATATATATATATTAGTACATATCATTTGGAGGTATGAAATGAAATGCACTGTTCATTGAGACAGTAAGTCGTACGTACGCATGAACGGAACTTTAATTTATATTTCTTATTTTAACGTATTTAAAATAGGATGATAAATAGGTATATTATTATTCCAGTATATTATCATATATAATATCATTAACTCTATCCTTTATACGTCCCACATATGGAATTAATGAGTCATATCACTTTGAGGGGGCCGGAAGTCCACACTTCCTCAAATGAAATTATCTCATTTACCCATAATGGAAACCATAATGGTATGATATAAATGGAAATTACATAAGAATAAATAAAACATAAACATAATATATAGAATATATAAATACAGTGCCATCATAATGGCCACCATGAGAGGCAGTAGGATGTAATTGAACAATCATCGTTTCGTGAGGCGTTAATTTTCCATCTAGACAAACATTATGTTCTTCATCAATTAGATGGAGGTCTATGTAAGTTTAGTTCAAATCCTTCTCATAAAAACATCATAGTATATTTTTGATACTGGTGTGGTTGTAAAATAAATGAATAAAAAGAGTTTAGGGGTTGGAGAAGTAAAATAAATGAAACGATGTTAAGATAAATTGTTACCTTTAATTTGGTTATCTTTCTTTCGTTTGAACCAAAAGGACGTCTTGAAGTGCCTTCTGCATAAGGTAAGGATTCTATGTGGAAGAGAGAGATGTATAAAGAATTATTAAGAAGAGTTTGGATGATCCAAAATTCATGAGAGGTGTGAGGAATTTGTTATAATTGGTCTCTTTTAGTAACGGGGAGGAGGGGCTCTTTAAAAAAGTGTGAAAATATTATTATATAATATAATTATATTCGGTTTCAAAAAGTCCAAAAATCATTAGAGTCGAAGATAAGATAACTCATGGTAGAAATTAAATCATCCAATTAAAATTGGAAATGTTTTAGATATTTTTTTAATATTTAATATTAGTTTTATTTAAAGCTTTTATTTATTAGGTAAATACTGCATCATTAATGTGTCATAAATAATTTGAGTTATTTGATGTTTAAAAATTATAAAACAAATAACATGATGTAGATAAATCTTTTAATATTTCCAAATAATATTTATAGTCCAAATTATAATTTATATAACCCGTGGTAATAATTAATTTACTAAAATATTTTTGTTTATGTCAGTTTTTTCATTACATTATATTAATTAATCTTAAATGTCATTATATTTCACAAGTGGATTAATGGGGTCCCAAAATAAACCCAATGGTCCCCATGGTCGTAAATGACTCAACCAATAAGTTTTGGACAAGTATTAAGGAAATTTTGAATTTTTATAATATTATTTTTACCTTGAATTACCACATTTACCTTTAACCGCGGTAAATAAAAAGTCAAAAGATATTATTCACCAAAAATTATTTTAATCTTTTTGAACCACATTTTAGTTACTAATAACAACCATGTATGTCAGATTTTCAAAATTCAATTCACAGAAGTGGTAAAATTTCATTTAAATGAAAAGGTCAGTTTTTTAAAGTGGTTTCACTATTGATCAAACATTTAATTTTTTCAGAAATCTATCAAAACTTTTGCCTAAGATATATTTGATATTCCGAATTCAAAAATTATTTCTATTTTTCTAAATTAAAAACATATAATTGGCTTTAATTAATATAAAATTAATTCCCGTTGTTAAAACAGATAGTGTGTTTTTAAGAAACAATAACTATCAAAAGATTGACACCTTTTTATGTCAAACTTTAATCTGAAATTAATTCCAATGACAAAATTTGGATTAAATGGTAGAAATATATTCTATTAAAACATTACAAATAATTAAAAGGGGAAATATCCATATAAATTGACTAGATTAAAAGGCTGTTTTGAATTAAAATACAATATTTTACAAAATTTATTAAAAATGAACTTTATCAGAAAAATTCAAAAATTTACACAAAATAAATTTTCATGTCCCCATTATAAATTAGGATTGTATTTTTTCATATATAATTTATTAAAGCGACCAAAACTATATTTAAAGAGGGTTGACATTTAATAGGTGGTAAATCGTCCTTTTAATGTAAATTATGCTTAAAATTAGATTCATTCACAATTTAAGCCTCTAACTTTTAATGGATTTATGTAAATACATTTCACAAACATGTATAATCATATTGTAGTTTGTGTTGTTCATTTACTCTAATATAATGGCTAGGAGTTAACTTCTATTTAGACTAATAATATTACATTTTTAGTGTGCAACATATGATTTCAAAGAAACCTGTTTCTGCGTATCGGGTATGCTATCGAACATTGAAACCCCTTTAAAGTAAAATTTATAATTAAATCACAAATATTAATAAATATAAAATTTAACTTATTGTTTATTTACCTGGGATATTACATCATTCCCCCCTTTAAGAAATTTCGTCCTCACAATTTTACTTATCAAAATTATTGGGGGTATTTATCCCTGATATCTTTTTCAGTTTCCCATGTTGTCTCTTCTACCATAGGATTTTTCCATAAAACCTTTACCCGGTGAATTAATTTATTCTGAAACACTTTCCCTCTTTGGTCAAGATTATGGACCGGTTGTTTCTTATAAATGATATTCTCTTCCAACTGATCTTCCTCTGGGCTCAAAACATGAGATGGTTCTGGAATACACTTTCTCAAAATCAAAACATTAAAAACATTGTCTACCTATGATAAACTTGGAGGTAAGGCCACTCTGTACGCAACTGGTACAACATTCTCCAGGATTTCATATGGTCCAATGAAACTCATACTCAAATTTCCCTTCTTACCAAAACACATCACACTTTTCTATAAAGGAACATTGAGAATGACACGATCACCTACCTCAAAAGAAAGTTCCTTCCTCCAGTTATCTGCATAACTTTTCTGTCTACTCTGAGTTGTTCACATGTTCTTCTGAATCAATTGAACATTCTCTGTCATCTCTTCTACCAATTCTTGTCCATTCATCTTCCTTTCACCTACTTCATCACAAAATTTTGGTGTTTGAAAACGCATTCCATATAATGCCTCAAATGGATCCATATATATATTGCAAAGAAAAATGTTATTATTAGAAAATTCAACCAAAAAAATATGTTGGTACCAACTTCCCTGATAATCCATGAAGCAAGCACATAACATATTGTCCAATGTCTCAGTTGTTTGTTATGATTTCCCATATGATTGAGGATGAAAAGCTGTACTAAAATTTAAGTCAGTACCCAATGACTTATAAAGGCCTTTCCAAAAAATTGAAATAAACCTGGAATCACGATTAGATACAATTGAGAGGGGAACTCCATGCAACCTGAATATATCATTAATATATAATCGGTAATGTTGATCTAGAGAGAATGTATATAGAATAGGAAGGAAATGAGTAGATTAATCAATAGATCAATAATAACCCAGATTTCATTATTACCTCGAGATGTCTTCGTTAATCCCTCAAAGAAGTCAATATATATATATATTAATTTCTACTATAGAACCGGAAAAGACCAAATAATCCATTCCAGTAACTGCCGCTCTACATTAACCTACTGACAAGTCAACCACTCCACAATAAAATCATCAACATCAATTTTCATTCAATCCCACCAGTAATACTCCTGAAGATCTATGTACGTCTTAGTACTACCAGGATGAAGTGAAAACATGGAACTATGAGCTTCAGATAACAACTCATTCTTCAATTGTGAGTCACAAGGCACACAATATCTCTTTCCAATACATAAAACACAACCATTATCAATGATAAATTCAAGAAACATACCCTTATGAACCAACACCACCTTTTTCTGTAACTTACTTTCTTCTTTATGTTTTTTCTTAATTCTATCTGATAGAGATGATCTTACTGACACCTGATACAAAACAGAAGAATTTTCCGCACCAACAACTTCGATGCCAATGTTTTCCAATCAGAAACCAAAGGATCATTATCCAAATGTAACATGGTAACTAAGACATTAATTTTTTGACTCAAAGCATCAGCCACTTTATTTTCTTTTCCCGGATGGTAATGGATCATTCAATCATCATTCATGATTAATTCCAATCATCTCCTCTGCCTTATGTTCAATTATTTTTGATTGAATATATACTTTAAACTTTTGTGGTCAGTATATATTTCACATTTTACTCCATTCAAATGATGCCTCAAAATTTTTAGAGAATAAACAACAATAACTAATTCCTTATCACGTGTAGGGTAATTTAACTCATGTGGTTTCAACTGACGTGAAGCATATGCAATTACCTAATCATTCTTTATTAGGAAGAAAACCATGTCCTTTCAGAGAAGCATCATTGTATATAAAAAAATCACCATTTCTGGATGGCAGTGCAAAAACTAGAGCATTCACCAATCTTTTTTTCAATTACTGAAAACAATCATCACATTCTTTTGTCCAAATGAACTTAACCCCTTTTCGAGTTAACTTAGTCATTGGACTATATAAACATGCAAAATGTTCAACAAACCTCCTGTAATAACATAACAAACCAAGAAAACTATGAATCTTGTTTATATTTATGGGTATTGGCCATTCATAAACAACTTCTGTTTTAGCAGGATAAACCGTTATAGAATTTTTAAAACAGCGTGTCAAAGGAAAGAAATTTTTTGCAACCAAAACTCACACATGCTGAATTTCCCCAACAGTTTTCTTAAGGTTTTCAAGAAAACACTTAATTGAATTTCATGTTATTATTTTGATTTGAAATAAAGCAAAATATCATCAATTAACACAACCAAAAACTTATCCAAGAACTCACGAAAAATTCTATTCATAAGATCAATGAATTTAGGACGTGCATTGGTTAAACCAAAAGCCATAACTACAAATTCATAATGACCATATCTAGTATGAAATGTCATCTTCAGAATGTCTGATTCCAATAATTTCAACTGATGTTACCCCGATATCAAGTCAATCATTGAAAAATACTAAGCTACCTAGATCTAATTAAACAAATCATCGATATGAGGCAAATGATACATGTTCGTAACATTAATGATATTCCATGCTCTATAATAAGTGCAAAGTCTCATTGAACCACTACTCTTTTAAATAAAAAAGAGAGGAGCACCCCATGGTGATGTACTAGGTCAAATGAAACCTTTATCTAATAACTCTTGTAGTTTCTTCTTTAACTCCAAAAGTTCATTTTGAGCCATTCAATAAGGTGGTTTTGAAATTGGATTAGAATTAGGAACTAAGTCAATAATAAAATCAACTTAGAAATCATGTATAATACTAGGAAACTTGTCAGGAAAAACATTAAAGTACACATTTACCAATGCTACATCATTAATCTATACAATTCCATTTCTTTTCAATAATATGTGCAAGGTAAATTTCATTTCCATTTTTTACTAGTTTCTCAGCTTTCTGATATATTATCAAAACCTATGGTTCATTTTTTTATTCAAACAGAAAATCATTTTGAAAAGAAACCTCTTTAGCTCTGCAGTCAATCTTAGCATGATTAATAGAAATCCAATATATACCCAAAATAACATGAAACTCTACTAGAGGCAAAACAAGAAATTTTTTAGGTAGATTCATTTCATACACAAGGACAAGAATGTTCTTATGATTTATTTTTGTCTCAAAATTTCCTCCAGGTGTTTTTACATTAAGTTCTGTATTCATATCTTGAGATGGAATTCCCAATTTACAAGAAAACTTCTCAAAAATTAACGATTGTGTAGACCCTGAATCAAACAATACATTGGCATAGTCGGAACAAACAAATATTATACATGATACTAAATCATTCGATGGCCCAACATCAACTGAAGTAGTTTCAAAGGATTTAACCACCCCATTATTCTTGTAGTCTAGATTATTTTTCTTATTTGAGTTCATTGTTGGAAACTAATTTTCAGAATTACCCATTTCATTGCACTTAAAACATTTTTTTAACTGTAAATCAGATTTTTTCTTACCATTACCCTGATCTTATTCAATGCAATTATGAGCCTTATGTACCATTTTACCACATCGGTAGAACTTACCATAATTCAAAATACATTACCCAGCATGCTTTTAACTACAATTTTCACAAACTGTAAACTTAAGATTCTTACCATCATAATTTTTTTAAGAGGTCATCCCTTTCGCTTGCCACCTTGAACTCTTATTGTATTGTTTTTCATAGAAAACATGATCATTAAAAAACTTCATTTCCACCTTCTCCGCACAATGATGAAGTTTTTCATAAATTTTGAACTCATGAGAAGATAACGAACTTTGATACTTGTTCATTAATATTGAGTAAAAACGGTTGATTTTAATATCATGATCTCATATGAAAATTGGAGCATACCTTGCTAGTCAAGTGAAATTTGCTTCATAAGCAGCCACTGAGTCATCCTCCTGCCTCAATTCCAGTAATTGTTTTTCTATTCTATGATGAACCACCTTAGGAAAATATTTCTCAATAATCATACCATTGAATTCATCATAATCGAGAGAATCAATCTCCTCACTATCCCTGCTTTTTTCACCATAGACCACCACTGATCGCCTTCACCTTCAAAACAGTAAATAACGAGATGATACATTTGATGCTCTGAACAACCCATTAAATTGAAAATCTATCGCATTTCTTTAATCCACCGTTCTACTGGCACCGGGTTAGATGATACTATTAATGATGGGGGATGTTTCCTCATTTAATGATCCACTACTAACATGTTTTTCTGTGGTTGATCTGGCTGATCTTGTACATGGATACCACTCCCATTTATAGCCTGAGTCAACTATTCCGTCACTGCAACAAACTATTCAGTTATGATTCTGAATATCTCAGGTTGCTTATTTGGAAGGTTTTCTTCCTCTTGATGTCATCCCAACATAGTTTCCATGTTTCCTCTGTGGAAATCCATTCTTAACATAGAAATATCTTAGGTTAAGAAACATTGTAATCTATAAATGTTATATTATTTCAATATTAACATAAATTACTTTATGGATATTAATTGAAGAATAACCTAACTTCTAAAGTTATCTAAATAGACCTCTGATACTAACTATAAGATCATGGACTTAAGCATTGTATAATATTGAATTAAATGAATAATTCACATCGATGATCTTTTCAGGATTAGAGTTTTAGAGAATTAGGACATAACTATTACATCTCGAAAGATTACGAAGTAGACACTTCGACACAGATTCCATTTTCTTCCTAAAAAAACTCTTGAGAAAAAGATTCATGTCTACTCCCATGTTTTAGACAGCATGAGTTTTCCTTGATCCCATCCTTGACCATATTCATCTTTAAGTCCTGTGAAAACATTTCAAAACTTAGGGTGAGCTTAAAAAGCTCAATGAGGGTTATAAAACAAAGAAAGAAACATTTGTTCATAAATACATAAAAACATGAACTATTTTACATACCTCATGAAATCATAAGATTTTATGAATAACACATTGAAATCATAAATCATAAAGGTAACTTGTGACATCCATAACGTACATACATTGTAGCTATCATAGCTACATAGAGAGTTACATTGGAATACACATTAGAATATCTTCCCTAAATCTCTTAGGAGAAATATTCACGTTTAACTCTGTCATGTTACCCAATGCATTGGATAAATATCTCAGGTCACCCGCCCTAGGTTTATCACAGAACCAGCCATATACATAAACAAATCCCATGAACAAAAACATTATCATAACACATAACATAAGCATAAAGGAAAGATATAATTCCCACATTACAATAACAATATATCATTTAAATATATTGACATATAAAATCCATTATCAAAACCATTTTCAATAACAAAATGCGTAAAAGTATTATATGGAATTTATTTTCCATTTTAAAATCAATACGACTTGTTATGTAAGACAAAAGATCAAATAATACCCGCAGCAACGCGAAAAGTCGTTGTCACCACGTATGCTAAAAGGACACATTTTTCTTTGTCGTTTAGTAAAACACTATATTGAGAAAAGATTTTATTTCAATAAAAGTTAAAGTCAAAGGTTTTTATACATCATATTAAATAAAATCATGTTTTAAAACAAAATATGAATCAATGAAATGAGATTGATAAGAGGTCCCTTACATCGTGTCCGACTTGAGTCGATCATTCTTTAATCTAGTGAATAATAAACTAAAGATAATTTTTACTTTCTTAAGAACCATTTTGAAGTTTATTATTCCTTTTATATCACATATTACCATGTTATAAGAATTATTTATTAATTTATGTTAATAACATCCGTTTTGTCGATATTTGATACTTGAGTTAAAAATGAACCCCATATATTTACAAGATGCCAATGTGGTCAATAATTTATAATATCCAGAATGAAATTCATTTTTTAGATTCTAAATATATCATATATATATATCATATATATATATATATATATTTATCATAGTACATATCATTTATGGGTAAGAAATGAAATGCACCATACATTGAGACGGTAAGCCGTACGTACACATAAACACTACTTTCATTTATATTTATTATTTTAATGTAATTGAATCAGAATAATACTCAGGTATATTATAATTCCAGTATAATATCATATATAATATCATTAACTCCATCCATTATATGTCTCACATGTGGCATTACCGAGTCATATCACTTTGAGGGGGCGGTGGCCCTCACTTCCTCAAATGAAATTATCGTGTTTACACATAATGGAAACAATAAAGGTATGGTATAAGTGGAAAATAAATAATCATAAAGAAAATATAAACATAATATTTATCATATATAAATACAGTTCCATCATAATGGAACCCATGGGATGCGGTATGAGGTAATTGAACAATCATCGTTTCGTGAGGCATTAGTCTTCCATCCCAAGAAACATTATGTTCATCAACCATTAAATGCAGGTGTGTGTAAGTGTAGTTAGAATAATTCTAATAAAAAAATCCTAGTATATTGAGGATACTGGTGTTGTTATGAAATAAAATAATAAAATGAGATTAGGGGTTGGAGAAGTAAAATAAAAAAAAGATGTTAAGAAAAATTGTTACCTATAATTTGGGTAAATTCCTTTGGATTGAACCAAAAAGTCTTATTGAAGTGCCTTATACCTAAGGTAAGGATTTTAGGGTGAAGATAAGGATGTAGGGATATTAATTGGGTAGAGTTTGGATGAGCCAAAAGTATTGAGAGATGTGTGGAATTGGATAGAAGTGGTCTCCTTTTATAAGGGGGGCAAGGGCTCTTTAAGAAAGTGTGAAAATATTATTTTATTATATTATGATATTCAGATTCTAAAGGTCCAAAAATAATTAAAGTCAAATATAAGATGAATCATGGTCGAAATAAAATCATCCAACTTGAATTAGACAGTTTATGGATATTGTTTTAATATTTAATATCTTATTTATTTAATACTTTTATTAAGAGGTAAATACTACATCATTATTGTTTCATAAATAATTTTATTTATATGATGTCTAAAAATTATTAAAAAAAATACCTTGATGTATGAAGTATTTTTTAAATTAATATTTATAGTCGAAATGATAATTAATATTACACCATGTAAAAATTAATTTACTAAAATATTTTTGTTTATGTCAATTTTGTCATTACATTAAATTAATTAATATAAAATGTAATTATCATTCATAAGTGGATCCATGGGGTCCCAGAATCGACCCAAATATTACCATGGTCTTAATTGACTAATCCAATATGGTTTGGACAAGTGTTAATGAAATTTTTAATAATTATAATATTCTTTTTACCTTTAATTACCCCATTTACCTTTAACCACGGTAAATATAAGTGAAAAGTTAATATTCAAAAAAATTATTTTAATCTTATTGAACCTAATTTTACATACTAATAACTACAATATATTTAGGATTTTTGATATTCAATTCACAGAAGTGGTAAAATATTATTTAAATGAAAAAGATAGTTTTTTAACTACTACTATGCGGTTTCATTATTCATCAAAAATTGATGTTTTTTAAAAAAATTCCAAAAATTTAGCATTAGATATATTTGATATTTAAATTTAAAAAATTATGTATTTTTTTTAAAATTATAAACATATAATTGGAATTAATTAATTTAAAATTAATTTTTGTTGTTAAAACAAATAGCGTGTTATTATGAAATAATAGCTATCAAAAGACTGACAATTGTTTATATCCAAATTCAAAGTGAAATTAATTTCAATGACCATCATTGGATTAAATTGAAAAAAATATTTTAGTAAAACATTAAAACCAATTAAATAGATAATCTAACCATATAAATAAATTAGATTGAAACATAGTTTTGTATTATAATACAATATATTCACTATTCATTAAAAAATGAACTTTATCAGAAAAATTCCAAAAAATTACACAAAGTAAATTTTGATGTCCCCATTCTAAAGAAGAATTGTATTTGGTCAAATATTATTTATTACAGTGAAAAAAACTATATTTAATTATGGTTCTCCATTAATAGGTGGTAAATCGACCTTTTGATTTAAATTATGCTTAAAAATATATTCATTCACAATTTAAGCCTCTAAATTTTATTGGATAAAGGTAAATAAATTTAACAATCATTTAAAATAATATTGTTGCTATTTTTGTTCTTTACTTCCAATAAAATGTCAAGTAGTTATCTACTATTTAAAATAATGATATTCTATTATTAGTGTGAAACATAAGATTTCAATGAAACCCATTGTTGTGTATCAGGTACAATATTGAACATAGCAACCCATTTAAAGTTAAATTAGTACATAATTAATAAAACTTAATAAATATGAAATATGTCTTATTCTTTATTTACCAGGGATGTTACAATACCAATATCCACCTATCTATTTTGTGTCTTGGATAGACTCATCCCATGGAAACATCATTTTCCATTAAACATATCAAATCTCAATCATAAAAAGAATACCATGAACCCAAATATGATCTAAAAAATGTAGTGATAACATTTCCAACCAATACATAATAGTTAAGTTTTACACAATGTGAACACTTCTCCACACAACACCTTCATATATGGGGTAGATTTAATATTGGAGGAATCTAATTTTAGAAAAGGAAAGAATATTATAAATAGGGAGTTTTGCGGGATAAATTCACTTAGTTATAGTAATTCCCATAATCATACCATATTGGATGAGTAACGAGATCAAATAAGAAATCTATAAGTATATAAACTTAATAGAGAAACAATGGTTCTCCCTCTATGGTATATCCAATCAGTTTTATCCCTCAACTACCATTAACATGATATTGAAAATTCTAAAAAATAAAAATAATGATCAAAAAACTAATGATAAAATATAGTTTTAAGAAATGTATTCTAGATCCCTTCCATGTAATATGTATACTACCACCAATATTTAGAATACCATATATTAGTGACCTAGATCAATATGGTTTCAATATCAAATAGAATCTCTCATGTGATGATCACACATGTTTATATTCTTAGTCCTTCTCATATATACAATATTTTACTTCTTGATCATTAAATCACCTCATCATCAATGTTTTTTATTTTTATATTTAGGATAGGCACAAGGATGAATTCCTCGAGAAATAAGTAATATATTTTAGAGGATTTATAATAAACAAATTAATTTTTGTGTGTGGATATATTCATTAAATAAATATTTATACAAGTCACAACCCCCAAAATATATTTTTTATGATATTTTGAGTTTTTTTAGATATATAATATTAACTAAATTTGTGTTCCATATTGAGAAAAAAAATTTATCTAGAATAATCCATTCAACAAACTTATATGATATTATTGTTTTTGAGATAAATGGTTCATGAGATTGATGGAACACTACACCCAATATTTAATTATTAATTGTAATAAATGTTACCTCTCTAATTAATTCATTACTGTGGTTGTAGTATCATATTCTTTTTAGACATGATTAACTAGTGTCAAACCTATTTCTATTGATTGATGTGGATGATATGGTTGTATAAAAATATACAGTATTTTGTAAATTATTTATAAAAACCCATGAAATAGAGAACCATATCAATATCATGATATTTTTATATCAAAGGGTTTGAAGGGATCATACACAATGACATAGAAAATTAATTGAATATAACAAACATTTTTGTTGTTCTTTTCCTTAGAGTACATATTCTAATCTTCATAAATCCTAATTAGTTATATGTGCATTATCAGTCTATGTATTTATTATATTTTCATTTATTTTATTAATAATAATGGAATGTAATTATCACTTCCAATTATTTGTTTGTTTTTTTAGATATTTGGTTGTTTTAACAAGATAAATAAACATGTTAGTAGATACAATATTGATATGTATTTGAATGATACATTAGTTCCTTAAAATTATAAGGCATCGTTTTTCCTCACATCACATTATTTTTCATAATTACACTGAATCAATGTTTTTGATATGATGTTAGTAAAATAAATATATCAAAATAATATTTTAGATGATTTTTGACTTTTATCCAAGAATGCATATTTTTATAAAATCTCAATTCTGTCCAAAAAAGAAAATAACAAGTGGGTTAATTTATATGGAAGGAATGTTAAAAATGTGTTCAATTTTATCCCAATATATTATATTTAGAAGACATAATATAGGTGAAATTATAAATATTTTGATTTTAAAAATAATAATTCTAAGTTCATGAATGAACTGCTATTATTTAAGAAAATGTAAAATGCTAAATTGAACAAAATATAAGAGAAATTCACTATGGAAAACAAAGAAGAAATAATATTTTATTCCAATACAAAAAATGGGAAAACAATAATAAATGGTTTAATTATTAATATATTATATGAATAAACTAAATATAAGTTATCAATGTGCATGATTTAATTACAGAGGTTCATTTATATGTGATTATCAATTCTTCTTATGTAATAGGTGAATATCAAATAATGATTGAGGTTATAATTTTTATGTAATTAACAAATAATTTTATAATGGTGTGAAATTTATTTTTTTATACAATATTATATATGCTTCATGATTAATTTTCTTATATCGTGGAACTTTTAAATACTTTTTCTATAATGATTTTTATGGTTATTTCCATTATAAAATTTTAGTTTTTAAATAGAAGGTTATTATTTCACATTTTTTTTCATTCCTAAGTAATAATTGCTGGTCATGGATTATAATGAATATTGCCTTTGTTTTTTGTATTAGGGATAATGGAGTAGAAACTAACAGTTATTTATTGGACTACCAATTTATTTCCCATTGAATATAAATATGAAACAAAAGATATTGAAATTGTTGATATGGTATCATCCATGAATATTTTGGGACACCATATAATTAAGTTATTGTTATTTTTCTATTAATAAATTACTATAATATAATGTATATTTTTCCTCTAATTTATAGAAATATTAATCTCCAATGATTGATAAGGATCATATTGGTATATGAATTCAAAATATTTCTGAATTTTAGAATTTTTTTGGTGGTTGACATGATGAGATGGTTTATAAATTGTATACCTTCTCTTATAGTTTGAGATACATAGAGGATAATTGAGGTACTTATGTCATTATTTAAAAATGTTGTAGAGTTATATGGTAGAATTTATTTGTACTAGTTGATAGTGAACTATCCTTTTGTTCACCAGGTATGAAATTTTGTGTAGATGGATCTTAAAGAAGAGGTTTCGAGATATCATATCATTTTTATTGATTTTAAAAATAGTTAGATAAATGATTAGCAGAACCATGTATTATTTGCAGTGAAGCTATTTTTTATATTGGTGATGTGATAGATAGTTATATAGGGGTCTAATGAATTAGATATGGTGGTACATTAGATTATTAAAACGTAGATCATTGCAGAAATATATATATTTTTTGGATATATATGAAGAGGTCTATGGTGAATATCAACTCTCCTTGGATTTTTATTATTAGGACAAATATCAAAAATATTTTCAGACTGGATTGTGTCAGACATTAAGGGTCTATAAATGATATTCGAAATATATATATATATATATAGATTGTTTAAAACCATATTTGTTTGAATGGGATGCTATGATTTGTGATATCCAAGATCACATAAAAATGATAGATGTGTTTATTTATACTAGGTAGTCAAGAGTTTTAGATATTATTGTGAGTCTCTATATGAAGAAAGATGAAAATATTTAAAATTTTCTTTAGGGTGATAATATTTGATTGAAAGTATGAATTTATTTAGTGATTATGTAATGTTTTTTAATGTACCTATGGTTCTCATTTATTACTTTAAATTTGTTTTCATCTATATATAGATGTATTAATAGATAGGATAATATAGATATTAATGGATATTAATTTTTAATGTTTTCACAATTATGGAGTTTTTTTTGAAATGAATTGACAATGGTTGATTTTTATAATCACAATAGGTTTCATACATTAATTGAAATGGATATGTATAATGTTTTGTATTATTGAAAAAATTCATTAAGATTATATTAGACCTAGTTTATAGATTGATGAACATAGGAATATAATTTTAGTAGGTTAACAAAGAAAATGTTAATATGATTTGAGATTATAAGAGGGGTTATCAATACCCTCATAATTCCAATATATATCAGGGGATGATATATTTGATGTTTTTTATTAAGGTTTTTACAATAAAATTTGTTTATTCCTATCATAGAAAGTATTAAATAAAAAAATTATATATACTTTCTCTTCATATTTTCAGAAATCTAGAGATTGTGTATTTACATGGTATCTAAACATCTAGTAGTTTTGTTACACTCATTATAGATCAATCCTTTGAAATTATTTATGTGTCACATCATTGTAAATATCATCATAATTACACACATGGAATTTATTTTGGACAGATTGATTTTATGGATGATAGATCATTCAGGGAAGGCATATAATTATTTTTTTATTGTTAATATAATATTTTTCATGGTATTCTCAAAACATTGGGGCATTTCATGTACATGAATGATTGTTTGAAAGAATATATATTTTTATATGAGTCAAAGATATTGGTTTTGTATTAGGAGATTTTATTCTAACAATATTTTATAGTAATTTCATTATTTGTGGATAAGTTAAAGTGGAGTATAATTTTCTCTAGTATATATATTTTATATGACTTGTAAGATGGAATGATTCATATTTGAGATAACCCATGTGAATTTTCATTCAAGAATATTTGTTTCCCAATGGTTATTTTTATTCTCAAATGTGATAGTTATTTGATAGTTATCTATTATTGTGCTTTAGATTTTATATCTACTAAATATTTTGTTTTTTTGGTTTTTTATATGGTGAAAGGGATTCCATTGGAGAATTATGATAATTAATTTGAGATTATTCATTTTGGAATAAAACTATTTATAATATAGATCCAACAATATCATCGATTTATGGATTCTTCATTGTTAAAATTATCGGCATGGGTATAAGTTAATATTTTTAAGGTGAATTTGTGGGGTTGATGTGAGGATTTCTTAGTATGTAATTAGTACTATTTTTGTCACCTAAAACATCTTTACAGTCATTTTAACTATTTTATGTTCATTTGGATGATGTTTTTAAAGTAGAATATCGATCCAATGTTGAATGTTCTGAAATTATAGTAAAAAATCATGGTTTAAATTATCACGTTTTAGGGATAAATTCAACAATATTATATAGAGGACTGAATGGGGAGTTTGGGATAATTGGTTATGGGTTTTTTAGTGGAATATATTGAAATGAGTTTTATATAATCCTACTTTTTATTCTATCATTGATACAGATAATAAATGATGTTGTTTATGTACACCAACATACATGTTGGCCACTCAAATTCATATAAAAATTATAATTTCCATTACTCTCTCAGTAGAATATCTTATTCTACATATGACTATGGTATTAACAACCCACATTTTTTGTATTTGGAGGGCCCTTATTGAATGTAGTTTTTTTCTGTTTTCTTATAATTCAATCGATTAAACCAATGGTATAGTTATTCATCCATCCTTTCCTTTCCTATCATCAACCTATCATCGGAAACAGGTGATCAAACATCATTTTTTATAATATATTGTTTTTGATCTATTGATATAATCATTGATGTCCTCGAATCCTGATGAGATTTTGGATTTTTAAACTAAAAAATACTTTTCATTGTAGTACCATGATTATTAATGATTTAATAGTGGCAGGTTATCTTGAATATTCTCCTAATATTGTTATTATATTCTTATAGAATTGATATGATATAGTTTATTTTGTACATAGTTTTAGGACTCAATGATAATGTAATAATTATAATGAGGATAGTGGGTTGACATTTTAAAATAATGTCAAAGAATTATCATTGTTAATTTCATTTTTAATTTAACAACAAAAATATATGAAAAATAATGATTTTTAAAGGAGTTCGATTCAAAATTTTCCAACTCATACTCTTCACTCAACTTTAAGAACAATTCAAAATGAAGATACTTACAATGGAACAGATAATTATGGATATTGATACATTATATTTATATGTATATTTTTATCCCCCAATATCACAACCAAAGAAAGTGTTTTTCTCACAAATATTGAAAAAACATAATATTTAGTTTTTGAGGAGGTGAAGGAAACCACACAACCATTATTTTAGAATATGGATAAATAAAATCCCACAACCCATTAAATTAATGGAAAAACCCACACATATTATTCATTGGGGTGGTATGACCAAAAAAATAATACCTTTTATAGTCAATATTTCACAGATTATTATAACATGTATGAAGAAATAGAAATAATTAAGTAATATTGAACTAGTTGGAACAATTAGAGTTGGTGGGTCAATATTTAGACATCTTGTCAATGAATAAATCGAGAAAAGGGATATCATACATCTAAAATATTTTGAATTTAAAAATACTATCACATAGTTCAAATATAAAACATCGAAAGACTTTATCAATTTTAACAAGATTTATTGACCACATTAAATTGAGTTCATTATTCAATGAGAATTCAAAAAAAATATGAATGTAATTAGATTTATTATTTTATAAACTATAACAGTCATGTGATATCACTGAATTACATCCATTTTCATTAGTTTATCATTATTATAAAATCATTTTATGATATCATCATTAAATAAACATGAAAAATATATTCTGATTGTTAATCTATGAACATAAACATGATTAAAAAACCATGAAATAATATTTAATACATCCCTAAATATCATCATTAATGACATATAGAATAATAATTCAAAAATACAATGTAGACTTTTTGAATTTAATATATTTTTAGTTTTTGAAATGTGACATTATAAGAATGTTGTTTGAGTTTTCAACTCACATTATGTTCATTTAAACATAGAAGAAAAACAACCAAATTAATTTCATTGAGATTAATATAATAATAATGTCATAAATATAAAATTAAATAAATTAATTTAGTTATAAATAACTTAATATAATTCAAAATAAATATTTCATTTTAAAAAGTAACTATGAATAATGTGCGGTGATTTTCATAGATATGATGGATTTGTTGTAGAATGAAATCATTTATATCGCGTTAAATCTTGTGGAAAGTTAATTTATGTGTTAGTTTCTTACATTAATTTTATGGTTGGTTTTTTTTACCACAAGTTCAATATAATATTATGTTGAAATTTTAGCCTTGGTTGATTGACTAGAATTGTAATTTGAAACACTTTGTATAGTTAATTCAACATGTTATATATATATATATATATATATTTGTATGGTCGCTTTTTTGAAAAGGTTGGTTAAAACTAAATGTGTGGTCAATTAAACACATTTGAAATTGTCGATTTCTAAAGGCATTTGATAGATTTATGGTTAATCCACAATTCATATAGTCAAATTAAAAAAAAGATTTTGTCTATTTTTTCATGTGGTTGATTAAAAAATTTACATCAAATTCGATGTGATATGGAAAATTATTTATAATAAATTTTTATTTATAAGGGTTATGAAAAATGATTTAATTTAAATGAAATAATTTAATTTTTTTCAATTCCCATAGATTTCTTTTTATAATAATAATATTTAATGAAATTAATTTTTTTAAATGTGTATTACTAAATTTTAATAGAGTTCTCATACTAACGTTAACATGGTGTGAATATTTATAAATGAAAAGTAGATTAAATATTCATTTTTTTAAATTGATTGTTTAGATAATTAAGTGTTTGATAAGCGTCTTTGTTTATTTGGTGAGATGATAGGAATATATAAGTTATATAGGGGTTCCTACCATAGAGTAATGTTTATGATATAGAATATTATTTCATTTATTTTGGTGTGATGGGAAATATTTCTTCTATGTTGTGTTGTTATACATAATTTTTTAAATTTTTTATGTCTTTGTTTTCACTAAATATAGTTTGGAAATATCACAAATTAATTAGCATATGAATTAAAATAAGATTAGTAATAGGTTTATCCTAATAATGTTATGATTATTTTACATATTTAATTAATTTAATAATATGTTGATTTTTTAAATTTTTGTAAATGAATTTGTTGAGGATAAATTAAAAAACATTTTTATAATGTATGAAATAGGTACTAATTTATGAAATTTATATAAAAAGGGAACCAATTATAAAGAGACAATATAGTTTGGATGATATTATATTAAATGATTTTATAAGATGTGTGGATAATAATTTAATATGGAAGTGAATTTTATTGAAATTATTCATTTATATTTATGGAATGAAATTTTACAATAGTGTTATATAAATAATGTGTTTGATGAATGTTGTTATTTATTTTAAGGAGTTAATAGATGTACATCAAATTTATTAACAAGGTTAATTGGACGGATATTAGGATAGAATACTAGAATTTTCAAATGTGGATACTCTTGTTTGTTAATATATATTATTTTATATGTTGTATTCTTTTAAAACATCATATAATTATAGGGACCCCATTGATTGCCAGATAAGCATTTCGGTTAGGGTTACACCCCAAAAAACCAATATTTTGATGATATGGACTATTTAATACTACCACATTCATACACTCCCATACAATTATTTTGGTCTAATATTATTGTGGTAGAGTGTTTTGTTTACGATAGACTTTTTAGTGGAATTTAACTATGATAAGATGTTGTAATATGTATATGTGGTTGTAAATATATCTCTTTTTAGGTATGTGGAAGGGTTTTGGAAATAGGATGTGGTGTGACTATTAAGACCTTTTACATTTCATCATTAGGTAAACTGGATCAATATGAATGTGGGTGTGGGATAATATCTTCTTATTTTCTCATTATCTAAAATAATATTACATTTTATAATTTTTTGAGAGAAAGATTATGGTGATATGGTAATTTAGTTTACCCAGACTAGGACATGAAACAGTTCTATTATTTTTTATATTAGTTTTGGATTGATATTTCCAATTAACAATAATAACTTGGCAGGGGTTTGAATCTACTATGTATACCTGTATTTTTAGTCATTATACTATTCTAAAAAATATAAGTCATGGGGTCTGGGATAAAAATGGACCTTAATAGCTCATAACATTATGATTTTCTGTTCATAGTGGTTTCATTGTATCTTTTGAGTTTCTATTAATCATGTAATTGATAATTGAGATATTATATTAATTGATCATAAGAAATTATATTAATAAAAGCATTACTATTTTGTTTTTTGGTCTATTACATGGCCATTATTGATTATTATTGGCGAAATTTTTCTTATTTTTTTGACGAATAATTAAAATAACACCTCATATAGTGTTCTAATTCTACCAACTATACTTGTGTCCAATGATAAGTCCTATTGGAAAGATTTTTTTTGTTTGGAGTGACACATGGACTGATTTGTAACACATGAGAGGTTTTTTGGGTCATATTAGGTAATTTATTGCACACTAAATCTCTATAAATTTTATTTAACTAAATTGGTTCATTGTGTTCCATAAAATAAGCACCATAAATCTATGGGTCTTGTTTATTTTATAGATTATAAATATAACAAAATTAAATAATCCAAAGTGAAACAATCTTTATTCTAATATCCATTATATTCTCGTAAATCCCACTAAATTACATTTACTACATAGTATATCCTTGGAAATACCTAAATAAAGGGGGTCATATATACATCCAAGTAAGGAATAGAACATGATAAAAATATATAACCTTAGAGACATGGGGAATAACATGAAATAATAAATATAAGGATCATATATACTAAAATGAAAACATCATATAAAAATAATTATATCATAACATCATGGAATCATTAAATTCTGGATGATGGAAATAACATGATATTATGAGCATATTTCAACGCTCGGATCTATGATAACATAACATATTGTACTTAGAAAACTATCGGTACAGAATTAATGTTATCTTATGTGATAAAAACACTACCCAAATCATTGGGTGGATATATAATTTTCCACCCTGGTAACACAATATGTCCAAGAATATTTGTTCTATAAATTGAAATCATATAGAATTAATAGTCTTCATAAATACCAATGAGAAAGAAATTGGATACACATTCTTTTTCAAATACTTAATCAAAGTTTATTTCATAAATAATCCAATGAAAATTATTAAATAAATCTTATGGATGATTATATCTAAAATAAAAATAGATTTCTTAAATATGAAATATTGAGGGAGATAAATTTATATGAAATACATGAGATGGTTTTTTTATTAATGGTCTTCTAAATAAATGGTTTATGAAATGGGAAATTCAAATAAATAATGAAAAAACATGGTGTCATAGAAAAACCTAAAGTAAAGTATAATAGGTTTTAATAAACAGTTATAATTTTACGTAATTTGGGATTTATTCAACTATAAATCATTGTCAACTATAATGGAATATTAGATGATGTTTTGTTCAATTTATTAGATTTTTTTCTAGGAAATGATTGTATACAGAACTAAAAAATTTATAAACAACCCAAATAATGGGAGAAAAACATAGTTGAATATATAAGAGAAAAATATATAGAATATAAGTAGTCTTATTTTAATAATTAAGAGATAACGAGAAATATGTAGGGAAATCCTAACCTAAAGAAAATATGGTCATGTAGAGAGTTCCCTTACCTTCAGTCATAATTCACTAAGCATGTTCACCTAACAACCATAATAAAAGAATTATTTTTATTAAATAATTTATATATAATAATATTCATGTATATTTTATTTATTAATATTTGTTTCTACTAGTTTATAATTTTTTAATTCAGATATCATTTCTTTATCCACTCTCAAGAGATAGATGGGGTCATGGTTCCACAGTCAAATGAATTTTTTGATAATTAGGGATTTTCATATGATGTGGTTGTATAAAATTATAATTGTGATTAAATTATATTGATGTAATTAAAAGAGTTTTAATTGTTCTAATTATGATTAATTTCTCCATTTGAGTTATAGTTTACCAAATGAAAATGTTATTATTTAATTGTCAGTAAATTTTGGTTGTTCATTTCTATCTATGGTGGAGTTATATGATTTCATTTCTTCCAAAAGATTTTTAACACATTAAATATTATTAAGTTGAATGAGATATAATTATTATTATCATATTAACCATTAAATTTATATTATATCAATCCATTATGGTTATGTTTAAAAATAACATATCTTTTTAATGAAGGAGGTGAACGATCCATAATATGAAAACACAATTTAATAATTAAATGATAGGATCATATATAATGGATATTAAATTCAAATAATAATATTTAATTTTATTAATAATACTTATTTCTTCCTATAAAAAATTATATAAAACTCGTGGTGTAGGTTGAAGAAAAAAATATTACAGGTGTTTGGTAAGGAAAATAATAATCTTCATTATATTCCATTTTTTAGAATATTTCAAAATGATCATTAGAATGGTGTTTTTGTATGATTATAACATAAATGATGTGTGAAATATGGATGGTTTAATATCATGGTATTGATGGGGAACGGTAATTTTTTTAATTTCCATTGAAATGGGTAGAGTAGGCTGATATTTTGAAGGGAAGGAATGGGGTGTTACTAAATAAAAAATCACCTAGATTATAGTTTCTTTTCAATACATCCAAATGTGATGACATGTGTGGACATAAAAAAATTATAGTTCATGAGATAATTAAATAAAGGATTCATATAACTTCCAATATAAAAAACATGAATTTAAAATATAATGTAAAATATAATATTTTATCATTATTTACATTTCAGTAAAAATAATTCCCATCAGACAGATACAAGTAATATAAGCCCATGATAAATTTCATGGGTTGATTACAATAATAACATATTTTATTAAAAAATATTTATATATATTATTAATATGATTTTTATGTTAATATCTTTTTTTATTGGAAAAAGGATAAATTTTTTACGCAACAAACTTTAATAACCCATTAATATTTATATAATAATTTCATAAATTTATTTTATAATTTCTGTTAAAATATATAGTATTTAATTATTAAATTATACGAAAAGATATTTCAAATCAATATTTTTAATATATCATTAGTATATATTTTTTTTAAAAATTACATATATATTTCAAAAAAATGATATTTAATATTTACAAATTTACAAAAAAAAATTATCTAATTTATTCATTTTATTTAACTATCCTATCATAAATTTATCATAGATGTTTGTTATAAGATACTCAAATTTAATTTTACTACCAAATTTACCATATCAGTATTCCAAAATACTAGATTGTACTTCTTAATGGTAATAACACTATAAAATTGAAAATATTGGTTTTCTATATCTAAGAAATATATATAATATAAATAATTCATGATTCAATTAATAACTTATATATATCTATGTTTTGTATTTTTGAAAACATCAACTGGATTTCTATTGTTTTAATTTTTTACAAAGTTTTTTTGAAAGCATGATTATTGTTAGAGATGGTGATTATAAAAATTTCGATATTCAAGTTATTTTTATTTTGTTCTTGATTTCCTATTATAATTCTATTCATTTTTCAGCTATATATATTATCTATATGTAATGTTTCAATTTATTTAATATTTTTTTCAATATTTATTTAGTCATGCATTTATTTTATGTCATACTACATTACCCAAACATGACACACATGTCTATTTTAGGGGAAAAAGATTATTCATAAAATCCTAGGTCTTTACATTCTCTCCTTTATAAATTTCCCATTCCAAATTTTCTTATATATAAATGGAAGAACGATAAATGTTTCTTTGATTCGTGTATATCTTGGGATCATTGGTTTCTTCATTATGATTATATTTTCAACCAATAAGATTAACGAGGTGAGTTATCATAAATCAAGGAACATTCTCTTTTCAGTTTGATATCCTCACTGTCTTCTCTTCAAAATAAATATTATGATCTAGATACACCGTCTCGAGATTTAGTACATTTGTGAAATTTGAAATGCACTTACTGAAGATGGATTTGAGGATCATATTGAGAACTTGAGAAAGGTTTGGTGAGATTTATTGTTAATTGGGAACACATATTATATAATCAAGAATATCAAAAGGATATTGTATCTGGGGATTATTTTTCCCTTAATTATGAACATCATCATATTCTTCCATGGAGATATATGATAAAAAAATTATCTATATATTCAAAATCTATATATACAGGACAATTCTTTATGGATATCCTTTATTGAATCATTTCTACTCTAATGTGTTTTTGAATTGTATTAACTATTTATGTAATTTCATCAAGTAGTTTATGTCCTAAAATATTTCATTCTCCCACTTTCTCACATCCCATTGGAGTTCTACACCTCTTCATATATATGGTTTCATACAAAGACATCTGAGTGGAATATATTTTTTATGAGAACATGATTATAGGAAATATACAATACAAAACTACATAGATGTCCTTACATGAGCTTCTCTACATATCCAATGGTGTATATATAGTTATTTCAGGCAGATAATAAATTTTAGGGTGACTTGAAAAAGTAATGATTAAATATTTGTTAAAGGATTATTTATTAGTTTTCTAGAACATGGATTTGAACTTGGTATTTTTATTAGATACAATCATTAGTGCTTTTATATACAGCCTCAACATGTCTGTGAAGTATATCTGTGTATGATTATTGAATTAGATGTTCCCTCAAATAATTATAATGTATGAAAACATTATAATATCATCAAATACGATACATTTAGAATTATGACCCTAAGATATATTTATAAGAAATGTGATAAAATTCATTTTGATGATACTTTATTTCCTTGAAGTTATGGGTAATAGTTTCATCATCCTCTTATTCTTGTTCCTTTTTTCCTGACTTGTTGATATACCATAAACATAGATATATATTAAATATTATTCATTTTATTATTTTATCCGAAATTGATCTCTCAAATATCTTATATATTTTTATGCTCCGTGGATCTATAGAGTACATCCAAATATGTACAGCATAAAATATCTCCAACTTTATCTCATGCATTAATGGTATACTGTTTCATGGAAAAAATCCCAGAAATACTTCATAAAGGAAAAAATGTGATGATTTCCCATTATCATGAAATCTACATTTCTTCATATCTTCAAATCATCTATTTCATATTCTTTAATCAATTCTGAATGGACATTGGAGAAAAAAATGCATAATTATAATATGTGGATACATTCGTTATGATTCTGATGAATAACATTTGTATGTCAAGGAAAACTGGATCCTTCTCAATCCTCATATTTGTTAAGGTTTCTTGATCTTTTCTAAATAGTCAATCTCTTTGTTTTTCCCACTCCCATGAGATGGATTAAGTAGTTATATTCCTTTATCACCTATTAATATATTTATTCATTAATGTTGAGGAACAAATATGTGTATATATAAATGAGGATATTATGATATATACTAATTTTAATCGTTTCTCATTATATATTATTTCTCATAATCGTCAATGTGATGATTACTGCATTCAAATCCATATAATTGGGTAGAAATTTTTTGTATGGGATACAATATTAAAAATATAGAGGGTATCAAAATTTCATTTTTTTGATTTTAACACTGTATCACATGATTAAATTATCAAAATTGATCACATATATGAATCATTTTAATGGGATCATGGGTATTGGTGAAGTGAGAATACTTATAACCAACTCCATGAATATTTCGACACCCTGATTAACATTGATAAATATTAATAAATTCTATGTTTTCATTGATATCGAGATCAAAAATATTATTTTTTCCCCAGTAATCATAAATTCTAGAAAGATAATTTAGGGAAACTATGGATCTTTGTTGTACATTTTTTTCTAGGTGATTCATCAATATTTTTTTCTTCAATGAATAATTAAATATATACTTTTGATAACATGTCATAGGAATGTTAAATTATAAAAAATACTTCAAATTTATTATCCTTCACATATATTTTATATATCTCAATTTCATTAGAACAACAATTAAATCCTCCTAATGTTACTAATTTTAGTTATGATACCTGAGAATATATTTTATAATCAATACCAAAAAACATTATAGGAAATAAATGATGAATTTTTTAACCTTGTTAAGGAAAATATTTATAGATTTGTAGATTATTAATATAATTAAAATGAAATTATCATTTTTGAAAAATTTATGAAATGTAATATCTGAAATGCCCTACTACATCACATTCGATTTATTATTCCATGAATGGTGATCTATGATAGAGATGTACAATGCCCACACATAGTTAATAAAAGATTTATCAATACACTACAAGGGATAGTTTTCATTTATTATGATTTTTGACTTAATGATATTCAATTTAGTGGGTTATTGAATCATCCTTATTCTGGAAAAACAAGTTTACCACTGCCACCATAGAGAAGCACTTGGTATTATAAGGAACTTGTTAACATTTTGTATAAATTATTCTTTATTTATTCCCATTTAGTATGGCTCATTCTATAGGGACTTATAGATATGGGGAGATTCCATAGTATATGATCAATGGATTAATCAAACTATTGGTTAAGAGGAAGACTACCAAACTCTTTGGGAAATAGAACAATACATTTTTTAATATTGGGAATGTCTACAAGGGTGATCCACTCCTGTTCTAAAATAAAATATGACTGTTATGTTTTCTCATAATTAAATAATATCTATTCTTTTATGAAGTCTCTAATGGAGATAAAAATTAATAGAAAAATGGGATTATTTAGAACATAGAAAGTGATTTCCTTCTTTGGAATGCATATGTTTGATCTATATAAAGAAACCCAATCAATTCACAATATAAAATATAATTAACTTAATTGGTGTATAGAATGGTTTTTAATGGATTGAAAACAAAAACATTGATAGTAAATCACTTATATAATTGGGACCTTATGATTTCCCCATTGACTGTTTTTAGTGATGATTCAACAACCATGACAAAGATGGTTTTCGAATAGTTTAAATAAACATTCACGAAATAAAATAATGCATATATAAATGATAAAATAATATATATTTCATGACTAAATTAATAATAAGAGTATATATCCCCACTTCATTTTCAATATACATATCAATAATATAAATAACATAAGATCATTATCTCTTGTCTTCATAGGTTACTTGCATATGTTTTATTAAATTAACATTGGAGTAGAGAACTATCATACAAAGTATATGTGTCCCTAATTGTTGAAAAATTATATCATAGATTGATAATTGATCAAACACTTCCTTAATCTATCATATTAATTAGATTATATATCTCCCATAAATAAACATTATCTTGATTCCTCCCTTTTAAGAAATTAAACAACTCCTTATTCCCTTGAGGAAATTTTCTTGGTACTTCTTCCAACATATATAACAATTTATTAATTAGGGTTTCTTCCCATGGTGTAACTTATATATTGTTCCAATATAATAAATACCAATTTAAAAATTATTATTCTAATTCCTTCAAGAAAATTTAGAATCATTAGTCACTATATAAACATTAAGGGAATATTTTTCAATTCCATTATTTCCAAAAATGTCTACAATTTCTATATATTTTTAAATTTTTATACTTTTTCCAAAAATGAATCCTTCTACAATTCAATTATAATATATGAGAAATGATGATTCATATCAAATATAAATTTTGAATTTTTCATCACATGATGTAATTAATTGTTCCAAATTTTTCATAAGTCTATGAAACTGTTGGCCATTTTTTATATAATGATTTAAAAGAAAATATTTATTGAATAAAAATTCCGAAATCGTTTAACCATTATAAATTCAATATTTCCATTGGATATGTATTACTGATCAATTTCCTCCATTAATTGTCTTTTAGATCTATGTTATTGATGATTATTATGAATTTATCTTTTAAAAAGAATTTCAAGACATAGAAAATTATTCCAAAATTATTAATCCATTTTTACATGATAAGGGGATCGTAATATACAAAAATAATTATAGTCTTTAAATTTTTAAATAAATTGAACATAATTTTCTATTTCTATAGAAATGGTGGCCAATATAGATTATTTAGTTTAATATTCAGAACTATAATCAGTTGAACATGAATATAAATAACTTTATAAACTCCTAGTCACATCATATTATTTATTTCATTATGTTGGTAGTAATATTTTTAAATAAACCAGTTGTTGGAGTTATTCTATCTATGTCATGGTATCATATAAAATAATGAAAACCAATTGATAAGAAAACTAGGATTATTAATAATTTAAATGGGAAATTATAAGCATATAATGAGTAACTCAAAATTGACCTTACACTCTATATTATGAATTGTTGTGTTTAAATCAAGGATACAAATTATAATTTTTTATTTACGTTCAATAACATGAACATTTACATATAGATCCACTAAATTATATATAATATATATAAATATATATTAAAATCATTCATAATGATTTATAAAGACACAATGAATCTCATAAAGAATATCACATATTGATGTAAAATTAGATGTGTAGTTTGGTTCACATGTTATGAACAGAGTGGATATTCAGATGACTATAAGAAAACATTTTTTAAGATATTACCCTTAGGTGAATCATCTTTATGGACCATATTCATTATCTTTTATCTAGATTAGTATGTCAGCACTAGGAAACAACACATGTATACATTAACAAAAATATTGGATGTTTCCAATATACATATCACTTGGAATTCATATAAATAGTTCATATAATAATATTAAAAAATAATTGGACTAAACTTGTATATGGAAAATATAAACCCATGTTTATTACAAAATGTATTTCCTTATTTTTTACATATAGTTTCATAAAATTTCACCTTGAAATCTTTTTTATCTAGTTACAGTAGAATATTAGAACCATAATATTTATAATTAAATATAACCTGTATTATCATTTTTTTTATAATCAGAATGTTCAATTAAATACAATTAAACCTCTTTAGTGAAATGTGGAATATGATGGAATCTATAATTTATTTGTTTAGCTATAAATTATATAAATCCTATAAAAGGAAAAAATATTATAACAAAACATTACTGATGAGTATGTGGGCAGAAAATTATATCATAAAGGGAATGGTTACATATACTACAAAAGAATCATTTAATAAGGATAATGATATCATAACATAATAAAATCATAAAATAAATAAATAAACAAAAAAATAACATCATAAGAGTATATTCAAGATCACTACCAAGACATCAAAACGTAGTGTGTTAGGATTATCATAGGCGAAATATTCATTTTATCTAATGGGAAAAAAATTCGTAATTATTTGTGTGGTTGTATAATTAAAATCCATCATATCAGAACAAAACATGCCAATTCATATATATTCCATGTAAAAAAATACACAAAGTTCATAATAATAAGATAACATTATAAGAATGAGATAGGTTATATATTAATTCTCGATGGAATGTACAATTTATATTTAATAAATACCCCATAGATAATAATGAATTAATCATTTTTGAAAATTGAATTTGAAACAAAAATAATAGGTCCATGATTTTTGTCTTTAGGTGGATAAATAATAATAAATAATATAAATATGTTAGTATAGAAATGAACCTTTTAAAAATTATTTATGAAAAATGTGATGTTCCTTTTAAAAAGGAGGTTACATGGTGTTTTTTATTAAAATAAGGTTCTAAAATTGAAATTATTTACATTAAATAGATCAAATTTTAAGAATTTATTTAAAGTAAAAAACATTGAATGTTTATCCCTTGAAATAGAATAATTAAGTAGAATCATCTCATTAATCGTGTTTTCATTATATAGATGACTGGAATGGAATAACAAAAAGATATACAACCACATTATCTAAAGGTAAAAACATGTAGGTATATTTATATGGATAATACATATAGAAAATAGAAAAATAAATTAAATAATTAATGAGATAAATTGAATTATAATGATAAATCAAAACCCATAAAAATGTGTGTGGGATTAAAAAATACATTAACATATGTCTGGATTCACTCAGTACGTTGATAAAATTATTTAATAAGAAAATTAAAATTATCAAATACATTCTTTAGACCATTTTGATTTATACATGTTATATTTTTATTATTATTTATTTATTTTATATCTATTTTATTGATATATAGAGTAAATATTCACTATCCTAAGGTCTTTCTTTTCATGGTTCGAAGGTCATATCAAATTGTGTATAATTATGTATATTCTTAAAAAATGGTTCCAGAACTATAAAATTTTGAACAATTATTTTCATATCATAACTCAAATTTAATTGGATTCATATATCAATAATTTCTTTATTTTAGTTACAGTTCATTGAGTTTAATTTTATTATTTAATGGTTAGTTGGGTTAGTTAGTTTTTTAACCACGTAAATCATATTTAATTACATCTATTCTACATGTTAATTTAACCTTTCTGAAATATGAAAAATAATAATAAATATAATTTATTTTCACATATTTCTCCGTTTAATTTTGATAATTTCTATCCATTTATTTTTTGATGAATAACATTTTCATCCCAAAAGATGTGGTGAATAAGAAAATTATGAATGAGTTTTTCTATTTAGAATAAAATTATATGTGGTTAGATAATGGATATTTTGTTTAAATAAAAACATTTATAGATATAAATATATACTATATTTTTTCTATTATGTACTGATGTTTGGAACATTATTGGAAAATTTTGACAAAGAAAAATATTAAAAGATATCATTTAATAACAATACCGCCTTATTTTTTATGATAATTATTTGACTACCCATTAAGGATCATTATAATGGTGTTTTTTTAATAAGAAAACACATTGGATGTGGTAAATGGGGTTATGAAGATATTATTAATGATATTGGGAAAAGAAATGACCTTTGAATGTGAAACGAAATGTTTAGAGGATGGTGGTATTTATAAGGGGATGAGAGTTTTTATCAATATAATATTCATTAGTTTCTTATTTATTATCAAAACTACTAATAGTTATAAATCATGTAGATATATATTGTAATTTATGAAAGTGTTTATGGGATGATGTTTCCTACATAACACATATATAATTATTCACTCATTTTTCTTATAATGAAAAATTATATATTCACATATTCAAAAAAAATTATACATTATCAGAAAAATACCAAACAGAACCATAGGAAAATTTCAACATAGTTTTTCCAAAACATGATCCCATTTTATCAAAATAATTCTATACAAATAAGAAATTTAATTTTAAAATTAAAATATATTTTTTAAAAAAATTCCATGTATAATGGCACAACCAAACATATGACCCAAATAAAAACGCCATCGATTTCATAAATTTTTGTTATAATTTATTTTCAAATATATCTTGTATTGTTAAGAATAAATATGGAAATAAAATTCGTTTAAAAAATTATATTTATTATAAAATTATACTTTTTAAAAAAAATAATTATATAATTTTACTATAATTTAAAATTTTCTTGATTTTTTGTCAAAAATTTATTTCATAATATTTAATAGTTTTATTTAAATCTATAATGATATATTTTTCTTATATATTTTTATTTGACTATATACATAAATAAAATTTTACAATTCCCGTGGTTAAGTTATTATTCTAATAGCCAGGTTGCAATTCATCATTGTCAATTACTAATCCTAATAGCTAGATCATTATTCTAATGATAGTGTGGATTTTACACATCATATAGACAACTAATATTTTCATCCTTCATCATTCAATTAAATATCTCCTGAAGTTTTTATTTATTTTTAAAAAAATATACACATTAGTAATGTTGTGTATATTTTTAAAAGTGTTGTTCATGAATGTTATTATTATATGAAATAAATATAATCTAACTTTTTTATACTTTTTATTTTATTTTTACACATGTATTTTCCCATAATGAAAAATTCAGTTTATATGGATATATTTATTATGTATAACTATATATTAAATTAATATTTTTAAGAGTGATCTATTTTTTATCCTATGAATTTTGGGAATATTATATTAAATTACCTAATAGTTAGACACATATTTATTTAAAAGTAAAACACAATTCATGAAATTATAGGTCATTATATCAAATCATTTTACAAGATAAGAATATCAAATATCTGTGTTCTTAGTCTTTACCCTTTTTCAACATAATAAAACACACTCCTGTAAAGAATTTATTTTTTAGAAAAATTTTGAATCCACTTTCTAGATGTAAATATAGATGGATTATTTTCAATATTATTTTATCATATTAATTTTTTTTTCAATTTCCACAATTCCCCCTTGAGTTGTTTTAATTATTTTTATTTATATATATTTGAACCATTATATTCGTTAATATAATATGTATTATAAAAACATTCACTTTTCTTCATAGGATGAATCTAGATAGGTTATTCATATTTTTCATCTATATCGGGATATATTTTCGTAGAAGAAAGTTGATGTCTATCCTCATACACCACTATAAAATTAATTCACATTCTATGTTGAATTTATTCTATAAAAAATGCTTTTTAGTTTTTTTGTAATTTATTTTAATTAAATAATATATTAATGACTTTATTTTCAAAAAAAAATATTTTATAATAGTAAAATTTCTTCCATTTATACCCAGTGTTGTTTCTCCTTATTAATATCATTTCATATTTTCTTAAAACTAACTATCTATTATGAATTACTTGTAAGGAAATTGTTTTATCAATTGATTTTTTAGTATGTAATTTTTATTTCTTTATATTTGAAAATTAGAAAAAAAATCAATATATCCCATATTTTTTTCCTATATAATCTGGTTCCATAAATTGAGAGACAAATCACATTAACCAGTGGTGACACCATTCATGTCAATAAATTTAGATATTCTAAATTTTGGCTTTCTATCATCTCTATAGTCTTTGTTGAACATTTTCATTATTCTATTACAGTCAATATACCAAGATTAAAACTATTAATTCATATTAGTATTAAAAACAATTTATTCTTATTATATTATTTTTCTCTTTAAAAACATCTATGCACTTCAAAAAAAGAAGTCTAAAAAATATAAAAAAATTTGTTGAGATTTCAGATTCATTATTTTCATATTTTAAAATATCAATTTTATGTTCATCAATATGAAAAATTTATATTCCAACATTTATAAACACACATTCATGGTATTTTATTCATAATATTTATTAAAAAACGATTCAATTTGTAGATGTATCCAATTAAAGTCGGATTAATTATTTCATTTATATAATTATTCAATTTCAAAATAAGTCAACAATGGAGTGTCCCTTTCATTTTATTCTTCAGAAAGATTGATGATGTCCATGTTATTATTTTTTAATTTTTTTGAAAAAAAAACTCTTTCATTTTGGGATTTGTATATTTATTTTATTTCCTACTCCAATGGTCAAGTGCATGAAGTTCGTAGATATTAGGATCAATAACAATCATACATGGATAGTATTTTTTTTGAAAATTTTCATATGACTCGATATTTATATAATTTAAGTGGAATAATTTGCGGTAATAGAAATTTGTGGCCCAAAATCATAAATTTAATCCATTTATTATAAATTAGTTGAACCATTTACTGGTTTCTTATAAAGTTATATTCATCAATGATTTTAATGAAATCACTTTCTCTCATATTTTTCACCTTCATTACAACAATAGTACTTAATTAATTTAGGCTTATGATTATGTGATAATTATTTATATAAAAAATAAATAAATATTTCTATATGGTCGAAACTAATTATATAATATATCAAAAATACACTATTCAGTGCTTCTTGAAACACTCAAATATACATGTTTTTCACCACACCCTCGTGGAAAAATTCATTTTTTATTGAACACAATTAATCAATATATTTTTCATTGGATGTCATTTAATATTAAAATTTGTTTTTTTTACCTAATATTTGTAAGATGAACTCAATATAATATATATATATAAGTTAATATTTTATAGGAATATTTTTTACACATCATTATAAAACACCTTCTAGAAACTATATGTTTAGTGTCATTGGATAAAATAATGATAAAAATTATTTTATAAATGTTCTTAAACATGCCCCTCATATATTATTTATCCATGATACCATTATAAAAATATTATATATAATAATATTATTTATAACCTATGGAATGGAAATTTAAGAAGGGTAATATCAAATGCTATGTATATATTTATGTAGGAGAAATGAATAGAAGATCATTGGAGGGAGTATGGTGATAACATTCATATGAGAACATAGAAAAGGTTAATTTATATAAGAAATATAATAATTCCCAACAATTAAAATAAATTTTTCCATGAGTTAAAATATAATACTTTTTCCATTAAAAAAGTAATAAATCATGGGATTAGGAAACCATGGGTCAATAATAATGATCCATTAAAAAATTCCATTGGTGTAAAAATTTATAATGATAAAAAGCATATAAAATAATTAATTATATCTATTATCACATACCATATAGTCATCGTATAGTGGGAATAGGGTCATGGTGATTTGAGTTCTCTCAGCATTCCAATAAATGTTGTGTACAGAGTCCCACTATAGATAAATTTCCCTCCCAATTCCAATTAACAGAGTGGGAGTTGTCCTAGATTCAATTGTGCTCACTCACTAGTCCCATATATGTCATATCATGTGATAGAAATTTTTAATGGGGGTAATGGATTTATATATAATTCACATCTAATTATTTACATAATTAATACAATACGTATATGAGTCATATGAACAAAAAAATATTCGTAATTACATCATAGCTCAATTAACCCATGATAATGAATAGGGTTTCTAGAAGACCTCTAAATTAAAAGACTGTATGTTTTACATAATGTAATAATATAGATCAGATCAATAGAATATATCATTATTATATTATAAAACACATAAATGGAGTTCACATTGGTGAAAGTAATTTTATAAGATCATTAAAAAATTTATTTTGAAAAATATCTAATATGTCTTCTTTTGAAAACTTTTATTTTAAAAAAACATTTTATAAAACTATTGGAATAAAACGGGTTTCAATACCCTTAAAACAATGAAGATAATTAATTTAAAATTAATTTTAATAACGTATTCTTATTAATAGTTCATGTAAAAATTCATAAAAAGATAATTTTTTCACACTTTTGTGAAGAGAGTCGATGTAAATAGATTATTACCTGGGTGAAAGGGAATTAAAAGTATTATTATAAAAAAAATTTAAATAAATTCGAAGATAGTTAAAATTGACCTTTATAAAACAATTTATTATATATATTTCCATTAAAATAAAAATATAATGTATATGAAAATTGAATATGATGATTCTTGACTAATAATAATAGAAAAAGTTGGATCAATTTACAAGATTCCATTCAATTTATTTGTTAATAAAAAGGAAGTGAAATTTATTAATACATTTAATATTTGTATAATAAAAAATGAATAATAAAATAGTTGAGACACCATTCTAGTTGGATATGTCTCGTGATGCTTGAAGATCATGAGGATACTTAAAGTGTGATGTTTTCTTATGCTCCATTGACGGTTCTCGTGGATGACAGTGACTCATAAGGGAGGAAGAATGAAAATGTGTCATGGTGTTTTGTGGGGCTATATTATCCTGGTGTTTCAAAATTTACATGAGTGTGACTGTATGATGTTTAGGAAATACTAGTGGTGACTTCACTATGTTCGTAGTGTGTGAAAAAGGCATTTCAATGTTACAAGTGATTTTAAGAACAAATAAGGTGAGTGGTGTCGAGATTAACTATGTGGTAGTGTTAAACATTATTGTTAGTGGCGTCTTATAAGATACCATTGGATTTTAGATAAAATTATATAATAATAATTAATTTAGGAAATTTATGAATAAATAAATTAAAATAAATTCAATTAAATAAAATTATATTCATGGAATTAAATAAATGAAAAAAAATTAGCAACTGAATGAAAATAAAAAGTAGTGAAATGAAATACATCGATTTTATATTTATTAATTGAGTTAAAAAATTAAATACCAAGGAAGGAACGTAATAAATAAAAAAAATTAAATTCATAAATTGATAAATAATATAAAGCTATATTAATAAAACAAATTACAATATAAAATATAAATTAAAATTTATGTTTTTTTAATGAAAATAATTTGAATAAAATTATTAATTAATTAAATGAAACAACATAGAAAACAAAATAAGACAAGCGTGACAACTTTAATGGAAAAAAATACAGAAATATTTTTTACAAAATGGCTAAATAATGTATTAAACTTTGAAATTAATAATGTGTAATTATTTCAAAAACCACAATTTATTAGTAAAATATCTATAATATAAAATAAATTGTGTTGAAAATCAAGTAATTATAAGGCCACATAAAATCTCTACACATTTAGCCATTGATTGTACATAATAAATACAACCCATATTATCATTTTTAAAAACATTGATATATTTTTCATTCATCTCATAAATAAGAAAGAAATAGTATTAAAATTTGGAAAACACAAACATTGATTTATTATTTTCTAATGAACTAATCATATTTAGTCCCTCTTCATTTCAAATACCTAATAGATGATAAAAAAATGAAGCAATAATCATTCACTTCTAATGATGTAATGCCTCATATATGAATGTACATTAATAATTAATTCATCTAAAAATGATGTTCAATATCTCTGTGTTATAACAGGTTAAATACAATTAGAATGGATAACTAAGAAAATTACAAATACATTGACTTTCTCCTAGGAATTAGTCGTGAAAAATTAATTTATTTTTTTATATAACATTATTGAAACAGTTTAAAATATATTAATATAAATAAATTGTCCCATTCATTATCTAGTGTTCAAAATCCCCCTAAAATTTATGAAATCATTTTTGACAACTGTGATCTATATTATTTTTCCTTTTCAATTTTACCCATCATGAATTTTGGGTTAAGAACGATACATATGAAGTTATTTTTATTTTATAGTTATTTTACCGTCAATCTCTGTTATTATTGTTTTGGAAATTCACATTGAGTTCTTAAATAACCATTCTATGGTTTTTTTAAAATATTAATGTTAATACCATTTACTTTCGATCAGTAAGCTGATTAATATTCAAAATTAATTTTATACCCTAGATAAATATTCAGACATTATGTTTCCTAAGGTTATATTCATAAATCCAAAAGAATATATCCTAGGTCACTCTCAAACAATGTTTTAAATAGAAAATTCATAAAATCATTAATAAAATTCACTCAACAATCATTCATCCTAAAAAAATTTAGATTTAAAGAAACTCTTATAAACCAGTAATTACATTTCCATATGAAATACTAATATTAAATACAAAATCATCACAATATAATCTCAAATTTAAAAATAATATTAAATAATATGACCATTATTTTACAAGAGAATTTTTTAATGGGTGATAAATCTTATGGTATTACATAAAGTCATAAATTTTCTCAACATAAATTTACCCCACCCCACAATCAAAACCCAATTTCATCCTGAATATTGAATTCATAGTTTTATAAGAAAAAAGATACTATTAAATATCAATATAGATATGAAATTATTCATTATCATGGCCCGTTTAATGGTCACACCATAGTCCAAAAAATATTCGGTTTACCAAGAAATCCTTTTTAGCACATTCACATTAATTTTAAATAAAGATAATTATAGGAATTTTCCATTTATGTTCAAACAATATCATGTAAAGCAAGGATATATAATGAATATTGTTTATGTAATTTCATAAATTAGATTCAAAGAAATTTTTAACATCATATTGAAAAGTATGGTAAACACCATACAAATTCATGAATATCCATTAAAAGGGGAATAATAGGGGGTATTAAACCCCCACATATGAATTCAAAAAATTAAAATTTTACAAGAAGTGAAGAAATATTTTAGTTGTAAAGCTCATGTACCATGGTTTTAAACCTTATAAAAGAAAAAAAATAGTAATAACAATATAGAAAAATGATGATATTAAAATATGTTACTTTCCCAGGTAACTATAATGTAGTGAGGATCTACCATGATGCTCCATAGTATATAAAAAAATTGAATTATAATCCTCTATTGGAAATAAAAACGAAAACCTTCCTCAAATATATAGATAAAAAAGACTCATAACTCATATCCTGGTTAATATGAATATTAGAAAGAGTAAAAAACATTTTAATTAAAAAACTAAGTACAAAACTATGAAATACTATGGATTCAAATCCACGATGTGATGAGTTTTATGTTTTCATTTTAAATTATTGAAAGCATAATGTTTTCTTTATTGAAAGAAATGTAATATATGGTTTCATCCCATGCAGTAATAGTTTTAATGTCCCCACCAGGAATCCCCAAGAAACCATCCAAATTAAATAAATGGGTGTGGTTTTCCATTTTTGAACAGCCACATATGCTTTTCCTAGTTTTTCAGAACAAAATAGGGAAATTTGTTCCACATAAACAAGTATGGTAAAACATGACTTGATTTTCAACTAAAAAGATCCATAAGAACCACTATTTAAATTTAAGTGACAACGCGAAGGAGTTTCCTATTTGAGAATTAAATAGTCACTAAAATTCAATATTTTACTAATTTCAAGACATTTAAACTGTAGTGATAAAGAATGATCTTCCTCATGCTCTTCCAAGAAACTATTATGCTCTGTAATATAATATGAATGACAAGAAAAACTGTGATTAGTTGTTCTTTCCACTTCAATAATATAATCCAATGTGAGAATATTAAATATTTCTTGAAGGTAAAACTCTAAACTTGGTGTATCTAATGTATTGAAATTGATAAAAAATATCCAAAATATTCTCATTCATAAAAATATCACGAATAGGGTTGTTATGGGATGAGTTGTTTATAATAGGTTCAAGAAGAGGGTTTTCAAGAGAAATTGTTGTAGATTTCAATATAACAATAAAATGTTTTCTTCATCCAATTAACTCAATGCTCCAAAAAATGTTTCAGTAACCCACTCAATTGAGGAACACATAGAAAATTTAGGAAGAGATCATTTTTTATGATGTAAAATCATATTTTTCACCGTGTCATAAACCTAATCCAAAAATTTCTCATCATTAAAGAAAACTGACATCTTCTTCTTTTGAAAAGAAACACTACATAAATTATTTGGTCTTTTTTCAACATCAATATGATTTTCTCTGTCAAAAAGTTCATTATCACAAACAATATTTATTAAGTCTTGATGAAAATTCAGATAATGGGAGAAATGTTTATATTAGATTCAATATATACAAGTTCTATAATTTTTAAATTTAAGCAATTCTTCCAAAGTTTGTTAGAACTATATAATTTTTCATTAATAAGATATTGAGAAAGGAAATTGATATGAGAATAGGGAAACGAAATATCATCCGTTAGAAATTCATTAAATAAAATTCCCCCATCCCCACCATCCAACGTCATATTATACATTGATGGGATTAAGGTTACAAAATAAAAAAGAGGGGTTTTAAATTCAGGTTCTTGAATTTCTTATTCAATGGTTCCAAGCCTATTGTCTTCTTCCAAAATATTCCCAATATCATGTTTAGGTTAATTTTTTTATTATTTTAGGAAAGTTATTTGATGAATATTTAACATTGAGAAACTCATGATATGGGATATCCTCAACACGGATAATAAAATTATCAATGTTCTTAAAATAGTGAACCAATTCAATGTTAGGAAGTATATATAGTACACTACTGTATTATTCAATCACATTTAGTTCTCACATGAAATTTTCAAATATAACTACCTTTATGTTCTTCACAATTTCAACACAATTGTTTTCTTCGTCATTTGATTTTGTTTATTTCAACACTTTTTAATACTTCAGATTTGACTTCTTCAAAAGGAAAACATTATTTATTTGATCTACAATCTGATTCACGATTTCATTATAAAATCTTACATAATCACATTAGTCTTCAATTAATTGTTTTATTTTTCATTTTAAATATTTTCTTATGAATTCCATATTTCATTTTTATATTTTTCATGCAATCATTGCAAGATTCATCAAATTCACCAAATTTTTCTAATATTTTCGATATCATTTGATCTAGTTTAGAATAATCATTGGGTTTAAGTTCATGATATTCTTTTTAATACTGATAATGTTGTTTTGGAAAATTATAGAAACACTACAATGATTTTTCTCATAGTATCCCCAAAAAAACAATAAATAATACTATTTTGATTCCATTCCCCTAGATATTAAATTTTTTTAAGATTTTAGAAACAAAAACAATACAATTTGGATTAAAACCACAAAAATATTAAGAATATTTTCACTAAAATATAAATGTAGAGTGTATGAACAAAACTAAAAAAATTAATTGAATCTCATCAACATAAAAATTTAATAAAAAAAAGATAAATATGAATATCAACTCATGTTGTAGGTTCAATGATATTTTATCTTTATTTTTGATTTTTTTAAGAAAATTGTTCAATGTTTTGAAAAAAAAATTTCTCAAAGCCTTCATATGATACAAAACATATTGTTTTTAAGTTCATATTTCATTATTAACCTAAAAATATTATTTATAAACATACATAAGTATAGTATTGAAGGGTTGAACACAAGATAAAGAAATAAAATTTATTATTTACCTTGTTTTCCAAAATCAACCGAATGTTATAAATAGTGTGTAATTTAAAAAAAATTCAATTTTATTTAAAATGATAAAAAAAAATTTGATGGTTAATTTTTTGAACAATTTTTCACATGTGAAATGTTAAAATGAAAAGGAAAAGTAATTCAAGAAAATTTCTCAGAGAAATTAACACTACTACCTTAAAAATTAATTCATATTCAAAAAATTATAATTCAATTAGATTAATTGAATCAATATTGGATCACTCTCCCTATATATGAGAGTAATAATGTGGAAAAAATTACTCGTGGAGTTTTTTGTTACATGAATACTAATACTATGGTAAAAATATTGATTGAAATGAAACTACAAGAAACCACACTAATATTTCCATTTTTTTTAAAATAATATTCCAATAATTTCAACTATAATCAATCTCATCGAAATATCATAGGATTATTGAAAATTTGTGCAAGATGTTAAAAAAAATTTATGTATTAAGAAAAATAAACAAATTCTATAATCAATTCTGATTCATTGATTAATGAATTCTGAGAATATGATAAAGAAAATAACCATAAAAAATTAAATTCCCTAAAATAAATAAATATATCCAAGAATAATTGAAAAAAAATATTTATAAAATTATATTACATAATGAAGACAAAAATATATATAAATAAAAAATATCTCTCATTAATGGTGGTATCCATTGTGAATGTTTTATTTCTCCACTTGATGTCTTTACTCTTATGGTTTCAGCTCTCACTATCTATTCATATGTCTAAATATTTCCATAAGAAATTTTATCCGAATTTATTTCATTAAAGAGATAGACGATTCCCTCAGTTTTATGCCATTTAATTTTTAAATTCCTAAATTTACTCTATTTTTAACAACATTGTCCACCGAGTTGTATTGGTGAGATAAAAATTACTAAATGAAATTTTATATTATCTCCAATATTTATCCCTTGAGCATATACCTTCTAAATTCTTGAGAAAAAACTTTTTTGAACCTGGAATGACCATTAAGATTGGTTTAGAAAGCGTTTTCTCATCTGTGCATAGTTGACGGGGCTTGGGTTTCTTCTTCCACCAGTGGGTTTATCTCCTCTCCAATCATCCTTCAATTACTATGGTGTCTTCATCAGTAAGGAAGACGATGAATGTGCAATCTTCTTCCTCCACCAAAATTACTCCATGATCCCCCATGACTCATAACACCAGGCTACCAGTGAGTGGCGTATTGGATCCTTAAGATCATAGGCTCGATACAGCTACTAGGAATTCTCCATATCCATTGGGTAAGACGACTTCATCACATCTACAATGATATGGTTGTTGGAGGATCCTTATTCAAAGGCTCAGAGCTGGAAGTTTTTAGGTGCCTTGGATTTTAGATCAATTATGGATACTATTTTTCCCCTTGATTCATGTATGTAAAAATTTGATTGGTGAAGGTAGTGTGATATATTTTTTCCAAGAGGTTGGATTTTCAGATTTGGCGATGTGTCAATTGAGGAATAATGGAAGTGTATGGATTTTTTGATAGTGATGTTTAGTCAAGACAACAATGTAGTTGATGGTGTCTTGTGATGGTATAAGGCCATGAGGATGCCACAAGATGAAAGATTGGCTCGCAATAGATGAATGGTTCTGTTTGGAGATGTTGATTTACAAGGGATAAAGGATGATGGTGTTTTATGGTATGTCGTGATGGAATATACTCAAGGGAGTACCAGGATTTCGTGGAAAAGGCAGTATGATGTTAATGGTATACTATTGGTGTCTTCAAAAAGCTAGAACCGAGTGTTAAATTCACCACAATTTTGTTTTTGATAATAAAAAATTGGGAGGATAGTAGTTTTACGGATCATTGTGTAGTGATTTCAAAATTTATATTAGGTGGTATCTTTGGAGATATTTTTGTTCTAAAAAAATTAATAATAATGAACTTAGAACATTGATAATTTAAAAATAATAAAAATAAAAATAATTGATAATAAGTTAATTAAATACAATATAATTAAATTAAAAAATGAAATAATAAAAATTTAAATAATTAGCTAAATAATCATTTCAACAACAGAAAACTAAAATTTAAAAACCATACATAAAATTAAAACATAATGATAATAAAAACATTGGAAATTAAATATTTCAATTTTAGATATATAAATTGATGTAAAACCTTAAATATTAAGGATATAAATTATGCAATGAAATAAATTAATTATATAAAATTTTAATTAGATTTTAATTAAATTAAGAAAATAAAATAAAATATTAAAAAATTAATACAATTTTATATTTATTAATAAAAATAATATTATTGAAATTATTTAATAAAAAAACAACACGTAAAATTATGTAAGATATTTTTGAAAAAATTAATAACTAAAAATATTGAATAAATTATTAGAAAATTATTTACATATCATATAAACTATGAAATTACTAATGTGTAATTATTAAAAAATTTCACAAATAATTAATTAAATTATTTAAAATATAAATATTATATGGAAAAAAACATGATTTCACTTCGACATCATTGTGTATATTGGTTTTTATTGAAGTGAAATCATGTAATTATATATTTATGATGTGTTTTTAATGTGTGGTCGATTATTTTAATATTTTTAAACATTATTAACAATATATTTTTGATGATATATATTTTTTTCCCTTCAGGAATTACTTTTTTTTAATAATCCTCTTTGGGTAATGAAAATGTTCCTCAATAAATGTAAGAGGATTTGATTATTATGAAACTGTATATTGACAACATGGTATTGTTGTTGAATGATTCATTTTTCCTACAATGAGTTCTTACATTCATGATTTTAATTAAAGGATAAGTAATCCATTAATATGTAACAATGTATCAATGATTAATGATTTTTGGTTGACAAAAAAAACGAAAATGGGAGATAATTTTGGGACCATGTTGGCTGAAGGTGTTTTGGTGGTTCTTAAAGCTCTATTGAAGATATTTAGTTGATTTTATTGTTTTAAAAAATATATTCTTCAGAATCAATGATGATTCTATTTTGTTCGGTTATATAAAATGAAAATATATTATAATATTTTTTAATAAAATTAAAGAAACAAGATATGATATAATTGAGAAGATGATCACGTATTGAAGAACACATGATGTTTTTTGAACCAACTCCTTCAAAATATGTCTACCAAAGAAATATTCCCCAAATAGAGTTTATATTTAAAAAAATTCTAATGATACTTTTCTCTCAATGAAACATATTAATATCCATGAGTAATTAATATTTTTTTTTCATATTTATTTGAATGAAGTAGAACTTCAATATAGTACAAATGACAAGAGAAATGTTTTTAAATGGAATTCTTATTCTATAAAGATCAATTATTGTGATTCTTGAATGATTTAATTTGTATAGAGGAATAGTTATGAAGGTTAATTAAACTGATTTATTTGATAGAAATGAGTAAATTTGGTTGATAAGATGAAATATAATAAAAATTAAAAAAGAAATTATGGTAGAATATCACATGTCAAATAATATCTGAGGATATTTTTAAGTGGTGTCTATTGTAGTCCACCAAACAGACTATTTAATATGTTTTCAAAATAAATAATTTTTCCATATGAACATAATATGATAGAGTATCTATAAAATTTCATCATATAGATGATATATATTAAATTAAATTGAAGACATTTATTGAATAAAGTCATAATATTGAGGTGTATCAGATTGGTGGTATTCTTTGATGTTCTATCGTGAAAATATGTGGTATAAGGTTTTATGTGGTATGACGATTTATAGGATATTTTATTATTTATAATTGGTCCTATTTTAGTAAAAATATTATTTATTTATGAAGAAATAAATTTATATTTAGTTATCTTGGAATTAATTATTACTAAAATCATATAGAAAATTAATGACACATATTTGTATAGATTTTTGATGAAATTTCTTCATGATAAATTTTAGTCCGAGAAAATATTTTGAATTGAAAGTTTTCATAAAGTGAGAATATTACATTGGATTCCCTCACGTTCTCCATCAATAATTCCAATATAAAGAGTTTTTTATATAACTATAACCAGTGAGTCTATTTTTACCAGTGGGGAAGTGATTTGAAGCCCTTCATAATTGTAATGTTAATAAGACATAATTTGTCAAGATACATCATAAATGGGATTACAGGATGATGATTTTTTATTGGTTTGTTTAAATAGTTGATGTGTATGAATTTTTGGAATAATATTTTTATAAGTGGTAGTTATATATTTGAATATTTTATGAACCAAAAACTACATAGAGTGTTTATATTAGGAATAATGAGATAGACTATATGCATAGGTTGTTAAAGGGATGGACGAAGAGTTTATAGTATTATGATACAAAGGGGAATAAAATGGAGTTTACTAGATACACAATCTAGAAGAACATTTTATATTAACTTCTCATATGAGTATTTTAGATGGAAATCCAATTATAATAAATATGTTCTTACCAAAAGCTAGTTAAGAAAGTTTAGATGTAGTTGTTTTATGAATTTCATCTGTGATGAAGGATTCAAAAATCAAAATAATTATATTCTAATTATAGATGGTGAAAATTTATAATTGTTGGTAAAACATATTTATTATATTTCTATTTTTGTTGAGATAACATGAACTGTTGTCTGATTGGTGTGTAATGTAAGTGTTTGGATATTCACAAATTGATTCAAAGACATATAATTGAATGGTTTATAGAGTATTTTTAGGATTCATATTATTTTTAAAAAATGTTAAGGACTATCATATGTTTTTGAGTTGTGACCCGTGTAAATTGTTTTTCTTATTATTGTTCTTTTGTGATTTTTTTCAATATAATTACAACACATGAAGATGTGGTTATGGCTATTTCATAAGAAATTAAGAAACACAAAAATAGATATAATTAATTCAAACTTCCTCCTACCAATTATTACCCTATTTCAAATTGGTCTATTTATAAAAAAGGGTATCATATTTGTTATTTAATTTTTTTATAATTTAATTAAACAAGTCGTTTTTTTATTATTTCCCAATATTTTTATATGATTTTTCTTTTTGATATACCATTAATAATGATATCCTCTTGTTTTCGGCTATAATATACTAATTTATTTAAATATTGATTATTGATTAAATTTTATATTATTGATAAAGTATCATAATCAACTTAATGTGTGGGTTTTTAGTGTTGATGCAAAAATGGCATTTTTTTGATAATTCAATTACCTACATGTATAGTGTTAATCAATATAAATAAAAAATAACATTTATTGGGTCATTATATAAATATATCATATGGTTTGATGGTATTGAATGATCAATCATGGGGACATTATAGAATATTATAAATAAACCCCTAGTTTATTTAATATTATTATGACTGATTATATCAGAAAACCAAGGGTGATTTTTGTGTTGTAGTTAATGGCTTCATAACAAATGAGTCTATGTTATTAATGTCGCATTCAACCATGATTTTTTACTACATATTATTTATATTTTATTATATATTATGGTGGTAAAACCAATGATTTTCTCACATCATTTGATATGAAATTTACATTTCATTGATAGATATTATGATTAAAAAGATTTATAAAAAATGATTCGACCATATATTACATATTCATAAAAAATAAAATTGATTAAATGTTGATACTATCCAATAAATTTAAAAAACAATTAAATAACCAAATAAAATATGTTTTACTAATATTGAAATTGTTTCAAAAAATTATATCATTTAAATAATCTAATATATTTTCCATGAAAAAAAAAACAAAAATGTGTTTATTGTAATTTTAAATTATTATGAATAAATTTGTTCTTTTTCATTATGATCAATACCTCTATATTTACACTATCGAACACCTTAAAAAATCATAATAATGACATGTAAATTATATACTTATTGAAAATTTTAATTCTAATTGAATTAAATTAGTATTTTTTAAACTCATTTTAACCTCAGATCCATAATGATTCCATACTAATTTAAAATTATATGGTGATAATTCATTACCATTAGTTATAAATTCAACCTTTAATTTTCTATATGTTTATACGAACACAGCATGTCATTGAATAGTTTTCCCCATCACTAGTTATTTTATATAGTAATCTTACGATAAATATTAACATGATTTTTTAATCACCATAACCCTATGGTTTTCTTGATTATCTAAAAATGAGTCAATACACAAATTAAATTTTAATAATTTGGTAGGGACATTATATGGGTTATGTTTGGTTGCTTAATAATGATAAATATTGCACATTAAGTGTTTTTGAACATTAAAAGTATAATACATGAATTTTAAATGACTCACTCTATAAAAAGACACAACCCATTCAAATACATATTATTTTTCCTCACCTACAGTTATTATTTATCTTATGGATCACATTTACATTTAAACTATTATTATTACAACACGTTTTCTCTATTTTATTATTTCATTTAATTTATTTTATATTCTTTTCTTATATATATATATTGTTGAATTTCCCAAAATTAGAGATATAATGAATTTTTTTAACTCCCTCGTCTAAAAAATAATAGAACATCCAACCATATTTCTATTAATTCAACCATCCTCATTTATATCATATAAAATATATGTTCCAAAATTCTATTTTAATGAAAAAAATGAAATATAATAAACATTAGATTATATTAGGATATATTGATTTAAATTTGGATACATGTTATAATTTTATGGCTTCATAGTAGATTAAATAAATTTTAAATAATATAGTACAATCAAAACATGTTTAATTCATAATATGGATAGTGAAATATTACACGTATAAATTACAAAAGATCCTGAATTTTATAAAAAATATATTATATAAAAAATCATAAGTTATATTTTGATTGAAAAGGATTAATTTCTGTCATATAATACAATAATTGAAGAATATAATGAATTTTTTAAGCAAGATACAAGGGAAATATGATTATACATTGCTTTATTCCCATGATGATGATTTTATTTATAGTTTAATTACATTTTTGTTGAATATATACTATTACAAAATAATAACATTATGAGAAATATATAGAGACATAGATATCGTTATCATGTTAATATATCATATTTCAATATAGAAAACAAGAAAATATGATCTATATTATAATCTCAATTTCTATTGAAATATGTCATATTTTATAAAACACAGAAAACTCTAGACTAAAAATTCATTTCAAAAAAATAAGATGATATACAGAGTCTATAATTATCTATTATTATCTCTCATTTATGTTTAATATGTGTTTATATAGAATGTGAATGACAATAAATTAATAAAAATGATTGATATAACCTAGTTAATCTCAAATTAGAAGCACATAAATTTTTTATTCATTTATTCATCATCATACCTAATTAAAATAAAATAAAATATAAATTTTATAATAAAAATGAAAATTTAATGAAAATAAAAAAACATGGGTTTACTTTTGGCAAAAAACAATGATATAGATCATATATCATTGATGTACCAATGTTTTATGTTGGACCCAATGATTTTCATTAATTCTGATGCAGGGACCACCACAATTTAATCCTTTAAATATCTATAAGTGGAATATAAAAATAGTTTAGAATAATAGAAAAGGAAAACAAATTACCCTTGATTCAATAATCAAATAATATAATCATAACTAGAGTAATACAAAAGGGACACCCATAAAAAAATTACATCTCCCTCTATATGATCTTTAAGTATTTATTAATGATGTATTTTCTTTATGTGCGGATCCTCAGGTTCAAAAAATTTAATCATAATTTCAAATATGATAGTTTATTAAATATCAGCATAATTAATTATCTTCATGGACTTATTAGATAATAAATTTACAAGATAATTATTATGGTATTGAATAGTATTTTTATGAATTATATGTCTTATTGATATGAATCATATTTTTAACCCCTTTTTCTCTTCAACATTGGGAACCACAACAACTGGAATGCCCATGGAGACAATGTTTAATTTTTGAAGGAGTTGCTTTGTACATAATATATATATTCCTCTATACATATTTCATTTTTTGGGAATTAAATTGTATGTAGTTAGTCCTTTAATTATTACTATCTTGTATTCTCAATGAAATCAATGAGGGTGGCAATCATGATTTATATATGTTCTCAAAACACAACTATTTTATTTTGGATGTTATTGAACATGGCTATAAGTAGAGCTTTAGTAGAACAATTCTATCTCCCATGATACAAATGGGGAAGGTGATTTAAAGATGACCTTTTCCATATTTATAGTAGAATCATACTAGACATCCATTATTATACTCTATATGTTTCTATTAATGATTCAACCAAATATATTGTTACTCAAAATACATTTGTACTAATGTAATATTCATTTTTTCTTATTTTGGATTGATCTGTGACTTTTTCTATCGTTGAAATTACATAATTTTTTAAAAACATTCCATGGATATTGATGTCCTAGAATGAAATGGACCACCCCCAAATCTTTTTCAGTTGGAATTAAATTTAATAATATTTTAATATAAAAACAAACAATACAATGAAAGTATTAACTCGCCATTATCAAGTTCATGAGCTGAGATATATATCAACGAGAATATAAAAAATGATAGTGGTTTATAAGATAAGTCACTTATTACCATTTTTTTGATATTTTATTATTAGGGACATATAAAAATTTAATTGTTTTTGAAAGAAAACAAAATAAAATAAAACACAATTATAAAAATTTTAGTTGTAATAATGATGACTGGAAATAGTGGTTTCTTAACCAATTTAATATATCATTTGTATATTATGTTTTTCTATCCCACGCATACCCAATTTCAGGAGTAAATACCATTCACCCTAAGAATCATTTTTTGTATGGTTTTATGGATTTAAACAAAATATTAACTTGGTTGATACCTATAAGGAACCAACCATAAACCTTACATAATATTAAAATAAATAAATAATTCACTTTGAGGATCTTTTCTGGTTTAGTGTTTCATAGAATTAGGATATAACTATTAAATCTATAAATATTACACTGTAGACACTTATACGCAGTTTCCATTTTTTTCATAAAATAGAAACTCTGGAAAAAAAAGTTTCATGGCTGGTTCCATGTTTTAGACATCTTGACTCTTCCTTGATCCCATCCATTACCCTATTCGTCTTTAATTCATTTGAAAACATTTCAAAACATGGGATGAGCATAAAAAGCTCAGTAAGGGTTATAAAAAAATGAATGAAACATTTGTTCATAAATACATACTAAACAAGAACTCTTTTACTTACCTCGTGAAATCATAAGATTTTATGAATAACACATAGAAATAATAAATCATAAAGGAAACATGTGGTATCCATCACATACTTACATTGTAACTATCATAGCTACATAGAGATTTACATTGGAAAACCCCCCACAGTATATTCCTTAAATCTCTTAAGAGAAACATTAACATTTACCTCTGCCACGTTACCCATTGAATTGGAGAGCTATATCAAGCTAACCCTCCCTAGGTTTATCGTGAAACCACCCTTATACGTAAACAAAGCCCAAGAACCATGACAAAAGCGTAACACATAATATAAGCATCTAGGATAGATAAAATTACCACATTGCAATAAAAATATATCATTTAAATATATTGACATAAAAAATCCATTATCAAAACCATTTTCGAAAACAAAATACGTAAATTTATTATATGGTAATTATTTTTATTTTTAAAAACATTACCTCTTGTTAAGGAAGTCAAAAGATCAAATAAGTCTAGCGGTGGCGGAAAGTTCATTGTCACCATGTACGCTAAAAAGAAACCTTATTTTTTTCATTTAGTAAAACGTTTCATAGAGAAAATATTCCATTTGAATAAAATTAAATTTCAAAGGTGTTTATACAATGTAAAAAATAAAATTCTGTTCTAAAACAAAATATGCATCAATGAAAGGAGAATGAGACGAAGTCCCTTACCTCGTGTATGACATGTCTTGATCATTCATTAATCTAATGAATAATAAACTAAATTTAATTTTTACTTTCTTAATAACCTTATTTGAGTTTATTATTCCATTTATATAACTTATTACCATGATACAAACATTATGTAACATTTTAAGTTAATAATATTCAGTTTGTCGATATTTGATACTTAGGTCAAAAATGAACACCATATATTTAAAGTTGCCCATGTGGTCAATAGTACATTATATCCCTAATGAAATTCATTATTTAGTTATCATATATATAATATATATCCATTATATATATATATATATATTTTTAATAGTACATATCATTTGGAGGTATGAAATGAAATGCACCGTTCATGGAGATAGTAAGACGTACGTACGCATGAACGCAACTTTCATTTCTATTTCTTATTTTAATGTATTTGAAAAATAATGATAAATAGGTAAATTATTATTCCAGTATAATATAATATATAATATCATTAACTCGATCCTTTATACGTCACACATATGGAATTAACGAGTCATATCACTTTGAGGGGGTCGGAAGTCCGCACTTCCTCGAATAAAATTATCTCATTTACCCATAATGGAAACCATAAAAGTATGATATAAATGGGAATTACATAATAATAAAGAAAACATAAACATAATATATATCATATATAAATAGAGTTCCATCATAATGGACACCATGAGAGGCGGTAGGAGGTAATTGAACAATCATCGTTTTGTAAGGCGTTAATTTTCCATCTAGAGAAACATTATGTTCTTCGTAAATTAGATGGAAGTGTGTGTAAGTGTATTTCGAATCCTTATCATAAAATAATCATAGTATGTTTTAGATACTAGTGTAGTTATAAAATAAATGAATAAAAAGAGCTTAGGGGTTAGAGAAGTAAAATAAATGAAATGAAGTTAAGAGAAATCGTTACCTTTAATTTGGGTAACTTTATTTCGTTTGAACCAAAAAGACTTATTGAAGTACCTTCTTCATAAGGTAAGGATTATATGTGGAAGAGAGTGATGTATGGAGCATAATTAAGAAGAGGTTGGATGATCCAAAATTCTTGAGAGGTGTGAGGAATTTGTTATAAGTGGTCTTTTTTAATAAGGGGAAGAGGGGCTCCTTAAGAACGTGTAAAACTATTTTTATATAATATAATTATATTCGGTTTCTAAAAGACCAAAAATCATTAGAGTCAAAGATAATATGACTAATGGTAGAAATTAAATCATCAAATTATAATTGGACAGGTTTTAGATATTATTATAATATTTAATATTAATTTTATTTAAAGATTTTATTTATTAGGTAAATACTGCATCAATATTGTGTCATAAATAATTTGTTTTATTTGGTGTTTAAAAATTAAAAAACAGATACCATGATGTAGAAAAGTCTTTTTATCTTTCCAATGAATATTTATAGTTGAAATGATAATTTATATAACCTGTTGTAATAATTATTTTACTAAAATATTTTTCTTTATGTCATTTTTGTCATTACTATAAATTAATTAATCAAAAATGTCATTATATATCATAAGTGGATTAATGGGGTTTCAAAATAGAACAAAAGGTGCCCATGGTCATAAATGACTCAACAAAAAAGGTTTGAACGCGTCTTAAGGAAATTTTGAATTGTTATAATATTCTTTTTACCTTGAATTACCTCATTTACCTTTAACTGCGGTAAATAAAAGTCAAAAGATACTATTCACCAAAAAATATTTGTCTTATTGAACCACATTTTAATTACTAATAACAACAATGTATGTCTGATTTTCAAAATAAAATTCACATAAGAGGTAAATTATCATTTAAATGAAAAAGACATTTTTTAACTACTACTAAGTTGTTTAACTATTGATCAAAGATTGAAGTTTTTCAAAAATCTATCAAAAATTTATCCTAAGATATATTTGATATTATGAATTCAAAAATGATTTTTATTTTTCCAAATTAAAAACATAGAGTCGGCTTTAATTAATATAAAATTAATTCCCATTGTTAAAACAGATATTTTGTTTTTAAGAAACAATAACTATCAAAAGATTGACACTTGTTTGAGTCAAAATTCAATGTGAAATTAATTCCAATGACAAAATTTGGATTAAATGGTAGAAATATATTCTAGTAAAACATAAAAATTTATTAAAAAGGGAAAATATCCAAATAAATTGACTAGATTAAAAGGCAGTTTTGAATTAAAATACAATATTTTTTCACGATTTATTAAAAAAATTAACTTTATCAGAAAAATTCAAAAATATACACAAAGTAAATTTTCATGTCCCCATTATAAATTAGGATTGTATTTTTTTCATACATAATGTATTAAAGTGACCAAAACTATATTTAAAGAGGGTTTTCATTTAATAGGTGGTAAATTGTCCATTTAATGTAAATTATGCTTAAAATTAGATTCATTCACAATTTAAGCCTATAACTATTGTTGGATTTATGTAAATACATTTGAAAAACATGTATAGTTATATTTTAATTTTTATTGTTCATTTACTCCAATACAATGGCTAGGATTTAACTATGATTTAAGCTTATAATATTACATTATTAATGTGCAACGTAAAATTTCAAAGAAACCTGTTTTTGCGTATCGAGTATGCTATCGAACATTGAAACCCCTTTAAAGTAAAATTAATAATTAAATCACAAATATAAATAAATATAAAATATAACATATTATTTATTTACCTGGGATATTACGTCATTCCCCCCTTGAGGGAATTTCTTCCTCGAAATTTACTTACGAAAATAAGTTGGGGTATTTATCCCTGATATCTTTTTCAGTTTCCCATGTTGTCTCTTCTATCATAGTATTTATCCATAAAATCATTACCTGGTGAATTAATTTATTCTGAAACACTTGCTCTCTTCGGTCAAGATTTTGGACTAGTTGTTTCACATAAATGAGATTCTCTTCCAATTGATCTTCCTCTGGGCTCAAAACATGAGATGGTTCTGGCATATACTTTCTCAACATCAAAACATTAAAAAAAATTGTACCTAGGATAAACTTGGAGGTAAAGCCACTCTGTACGCAACTGGTCCAAAATTCTCTAGGATTACATAAGGTCTAATGAACCTCAGACTCAAATTTCCCTTCCTACCAAAACACATCACACTTTTCCATAGGGAATCATTGAGAAAGACATGATCACTTACCTCAAAAGAAAGACCCTTCCTCTAGTTATCTGCATAACTTTTCTGTCTGCTCTGAGTTGTTCACATATTCTTCTAAATCAACTGAACATTCTCTACCATCTCTTCTACCAATTCTGGTCCATTCATCTTTCTTTCACCTACTTCATCCCAAAAATTTGGAGTTCGACAACGCATTCCATATAATGTTTCAAATGGATCCATCTATATACTGCAAAGAAAACTGTTATTATTAGAAAATTCAACCAAAAAAATATGTTGGTACCAACTTCCCTAGTAATCCATCACGCAAGCACATAACATATCATCCAATTTCTAAGTAGTTTGTTCAGATTTCCCATATGATTGAGGATAAAAAGTTTTACTAAAATTTATGTCAGTACCCAACGACTTATGAAGGCCTTTCCAAAAGATTGAAATAAACTTGGGATCACGATCAGATACAATGGAGAGGGGAACTCCATGCAACATGACTATATATTTAACATACAATTGAGAAAGTTGATCTAGAGAGAATGTATATCTAATATGAAGGAAATGAGTAGATTTAGTCAATAGATCAACAATAACCCAGATTGCATTATTACCAATAGATGTCTTCGTTAATCCCACAACAAAGTCCATATATATATTTTTTCATTTCCACTCTAGAACCAGTAAAGGCTAATGCATCCGTTTTGGTAACTACCACTCTACATTAACCTTTTACAGGTCAAGAACTCCACAATAAAATCATCAACATCAATTTTCATTCAATCCCACTAGTAATACTCCTGAAGATCTCGGTACATCTTTGTACTACCAGGATGAACTGAAAACAGGGAACTATGAGCTTCAGATAACAACTCATTCTTCAATTGTGAATCACAAGGCACAAAAAATCTCTTTACAATCCATAAAACACAACCAATATCAATGCTAAATTCAAGAAACATACCCTTCTGAACCAACTCCACCTTTTTCTGTAACTCACTTTCTTCCTTATGTTCTAGATTAATTTTATCTGATAGAGACGATATCACTGACACCTGATACAAAAAATAATAATTTTCTGCACCAACAACTTCTATGCCAATTTTTTTAAATCAAAAACCAAAGGATCATTTTCCAAATGTAACATGGTTAATGAGACATTACTTTTTTGACTCAAAGGATAAGCCACATAATTTCTCTTCCCGGATGGTAATGGATCATGCAATCATCATCCATGATTAATTCCAGCTATCTCTTTTGCCTCATGTTCAATTCTTTTTGATTGAATATATACTTTAAACTATTGTGGTCAGTATATATTTCACATTTTACTCCATCCAAACGATGCCTCAAAATTTTTAAAGAAATAAACTGTAGCTAATTCATTATCATATGTAGGGTAATTTAACTCACATGGTTTCAACTGACGTGATGCATATGCAATTACCTAATCATTCTGTATTAGGAGGAAAACCAAGTCCTTTCATAGAAGCATCACTGTATATAAAGAAATAACCATTTCTGGATTGTAGTTAAAAAACAAGATCATTCACCAATCTTTTTTTCAATTCATGAAAACAATCATCACATTCTTTTATCCCAATGAACTTAAACCCTTTTCGAGTTAACTTATTCATAGGACTAGATAATTGTGCAATATTTTCAAGAAACCTCTTGTAATAACTTTCCAAACCAAGAAAACTACGAATCTCATTTATATTTATGCGTATTGTCCATTCTTAAACAACTATTGTTTTAGCGGGATCGACATTTATAGAATTTCTAAAACAATGTGTCAAAGGAAAGAATATTTTTGCAACCAAAACTCACACTTGCTGAATTTCCCATACATTTTTTTAAGGTTTTCAATAAAACACTTAAATGAATTTCATGTTCTTCTTTAGATTTGAAATAAAACAAAATATCATGAATTAACACAACCAAAACCTTATCCATGAACTCACGATAAATTCTATTCATAAGATCAATGAATCAAGGAGGTGCATTGGATAAACCAAAAGCCATAACTACAAATTCATAATGGCCATATATACTATGAAATGTGGTCTTTAGAATGTCTGATTCCATAAATTTCAAATGATGTTTCCCCAATATCAAGTAAATCTTTGAAAAATACTAAGCTCCCTAGAGACGATTAAACAAATCATCAATATGAGGCAAATGATACTTGTTTGTAACAGTAATGATATTCCATGCTCAATAATAAATGAAAAGTCTCAATGAAAAATTATTCTTTTTAACAAAAAAGATAGTATCACCCCATGGTGATGTACTAAGTCAAATGAAACCTTTATCTAAAAACTCTTGCAATTGCTTCTTTAACTCCAAAAGATCAATTTGATCCATTCAATAAGGTTGTTTTGAAATTGGCTTAGCATTAGGATCTATGTCAATAATAAATTCAAATTCTAAATAATGTATAATACTAGGAAACTCATCAAGAAAAACATTAAAGTAACCATTTACCACTGCCACATCAATAATCTAAACATTTCATTTTGTTTTCAACAATATGTTCAAGGTAAATTTCATTTCCATCTTTAACTAGTTTTTCAGCTTTCTGATATATTATCAAAATCAATAGTTCATATTTTTATTCAAAATGAAAATCATTTTGAAAAGAATCCTCTTTAGCTCTGCATTCAAACTTAGCATGATAAATAGAAATCCAATATATACCCAAAATAACATGAAACTCTACTAGAGGAAAAACAATAAGTTTTGTAGGTAGATTCATTTCGTAAACAAGGAAAAGAATGTTCTTATGTTTTCTTTTTGTCTCAAAATATCCTCCACGTGTTTTTACCATATGTTCTGTATTCAAATCTTGAGATGGAATTCCCAATTTACAAGAAAATTTCTAAAAAATTAACGATTGTGTAGACCCTGAATCAAACAACACATTGGCATAATATGAACAAACAAATATTATACCTGATACTAAATCATTCGATGTCCCAACATCTACTGAAGTAGTTTCAAAGGATTTAACCACCCCATTATTCATGTAGTCTAGATGATTTTTTTATTTGAGTTCATTGTTGGACACTAATATTCATAATGACCCATTTCATTGCACTTAAAACATTTTTCTGACTATAAATCAGATTTTGTCTTTCCATTACCCTGATGTTATTTAGTGCAATTATGAGACTTATGTCCCATTTTACCACATCGGTAGAACATACCGTAATTCAAAATACGTTACCCAGCATGCTTTTTACCACAATTTTCACAAACGTTAATCTTAAGATTCTTACCATAATAATTTTTTTAAGAGTTTTTCCCTTTCGCCTGCCACCTTGAACTCTTATTCTATTGTTTTTCAAAGAAAACACGATCATCAACAAACTCCATTTCCACCTTCTTCGCACAATGATCACGTTTTTAAAAAATTTTGAACTCATTGGAAGCTAAAGAACTTCGATACTTTTTCATTAATCCTGAGTAATAATGGTTGATTTTAATATCAAGATCTCATATGAAAATATGAGCATACCTTTCCAGTCAAGTGAAATTTGCTTCATAAGCAGCCACTGAGTCATCCTCCTGCCTAATTCTAGTAATTGTGTTTCTATTCAATGATGAACCACCTTAGGAAAATATTTCTCAACAAACATACCTTTGATTTCATCATAATCGAGAGAATCAATATCCTCACTATCCCTGATTTTTTTCACCATAGACTACCACTGATCAGCTTCACCTTCAAAATAGTAAATTAGGAGACTATACTTTTGATGCTCTGACCAACCCATTACATCGAAATTCTATCCCATTTCTTTAATCCACCATTCTACTCGCACCGGGTTAGATGATACTCTTAATGATGGGGGATGTTTCCTCATGAAATGATCCACTACTGACAAGCTCCTCTGTGGTAGATCTGGCTGATCTCTTACATGGATACCACCCCCATTTATAGCCAGAGTCAACTATTCTATCACTACAACAAACTATTCAGTTCTGATTCTGAATATCTCAGGTTGCTGATTTGTAAGGTTTTCTTCCACCTGATGTCATCCCAACATAGCTGCCCTATTTCCTCTATGGAAATCCATTCTTAACATAGAAATATCTTAGGTGAAGCAACATTGTAATCTATAAATGCTATATTATTTCAATATTAAAATAAATTACTTTATGGATATTAATTTAAGAACAACCCAACTTCTAAGGTTATCTAAATTGACCTCTGATACTAACTATAAGGACATGGCCTTAAACCTTACATAATATTGAATTAAATGAATAATTCGCATTGATTATCATTTCAGGATTATAGTTGTTGAGAATTAGGACATAACTATTACATCCCAAAAGATTACGAAGTAGACACTTCGACAAAGATTCCATTTTCTTCCTTAAAAAATATTCAAAAAAAGACTCATGTCTACTCCCATGTTTTAGACAACATGACTTTTCCTTGATCCCAACCTTGACCCTATTCATCTTTAAGTCCTGTGAAAACATTTCAAAACATAGGATGAGCATAAAAATCTCAATAAGGGTTATAAAACAAAGAATGAAACATTTGTTCATAAATACATACAAAACATGAACTCTTTTACGTACCTCATGAAATCATTAGATTTTATTAATACCACACTGAAATCATAAATCATAAAGGTAACTTGTCACATCCATAACATACATACATTGTAGATATCACATCTACATTGGGAGTTACTTTGGAATACCCATCACAATATATTCCCTTAATCTATTAGGAGAAACATTCATGTTTACCTCTGTCATGTTACCCAATGCATTCGATAAATATCTCGGGCTCACTTGCCCTAGGTTTATCACAGAACCTCCCATATACATAAAGAAAGCAGATGAACCAAAACATTATCATAACACATAACATAAGCATAAAGGAATGATATAATTCCCACATTACAATAACAATATATCATTTAAATATATTGACATAAAAAAATCTATTATCAATACCATTTTCAATACCAAAATGCGTAAAAATATTATATGGAATTTATTTTCCTTTTTATAAATAGTTCGTCTTGTTAAGGAAGACAAAAGTTCAAATAATACCCACATCGACATGAGAAGTCATTGTCACCGTGTATGCGAAAAAGGCACATTTTTATTTTTCATTTAGTAAAATTCTTTTTTGATAAAAGATTCCATTTGAATAAAAGTAAAAGTAAAAGGTTTTTATACATCATATTAAATAAAATCTTGTTTTAAAATAAATTATGACTCAATGAAAGGAGATAGATAAGAGGTCCCTTACATCGTGTCCGACTTGACTCGATCGTTCTTTAATCTACTGAATAATAAACTAAAGATAATTTGTACTTTCTTAAGAACCCTTTGGATTTTTATTATTCCTGTTATATCACTTATTACCATGTTATAAGCATTATGTAATCATTTAAGTTAATAACGTCTATTTTGTCGATATTTGATACTTGAGTTAAAAATGAACACCATATATTTACAAGTTTCCCATGTGGTAAATAGTCCATTATATCCAGAATGAAATTAATTTTTTAGATATCATATATATCATTTATATATCATATATATATGTGTATATTTATAATAGTACATATTATTTGGAGGTATGAAATGAAATGCACCATACAATAAGACGGTAAGCCGTACGTACACATGAACCCTACTTTCATTTCTATTTCTTATTTTAATTTAATTGAATCATAATGATACTTATGTATATTATAATTCCAGTATAATATCATATATAATATCATTAACTTCATCGTTTATACGTCTAACATGTGGTATTACCGAGTCATATCACTTTGAGTGGGCGGTAGCCCGCACATCCTCAAATAAAATTATCGTGTTTACCCATAATGGAAACCATGACGGTATGGTATAAGTGGAAAATAAATAAGAATAATGATAACATAAACATAATATTTATCATATATAAATATATTTCCATCATAATGGCAACCATGGGAGAAGGTAGGAGGTAATTGAACAATCATCATTTCGTGAGGCATTAGTTTTCCATCCCAAGAAACATTATGATCATCATCCATTAAATGGAGGCGTGTGTAAGTGTAGTTAGAATAACTCAAATAAAAACAACCTAGAATATTGAGGATACTGGTGTTGTTATAATATAAAAGAATAATAAGAGATTAGGGATTGAAGAAGTAAAATAAAAAAAGAAGTTAAGAGAAATCGTTACCTATAATTTGGGTAACTTCCTTTGGTTTGAACCAAAAAAGATTCTTGAAGTGCCTTATACCTGATGTAAGTCTTCTAGGATAAAGATAGGGATGTAGGGATATTAATTGGGTAGATTTTGTATGAGCCAAAAGGATTGAGAGGTGTGAAGAATTCGATAGAAGTGGTCTCCTTTTATAAGCGGAGCAAGGGATCTTTAGGAAAGTGTGAAAATATTATTTTATTATATGATGATATTCAGCTTCTAGAGATCCAGAAATAATTAGAGTCAAATATAAGATGACTTGTGGTCACAATAAAAGCATCCAATTAGAATTGGACAGTTTATGTATATTTTTTTAATATTTAATATCTTATATATTTAATTCTTTTATTAATGAGGTAAATACGACATCATTATTGTGTCATAAATAATTTTATTTATTTGATGTCTAAATATTATAAAAAAATTACCATGATTTATGAAGTAATTTTTTTAAATAATATTTATATTCTAAATGATAATTTATATAACCCCATGTAAAAATTAATTTACTAAAAGATTTGTAATTATGTAAATTTTGTAATTACTTTAAATTATTTAATGTAAAATGTAATTATCATTCATAAGTGGATCCATGGGGTCCCAGAATCGACCCAAATATTCCCATGGTCGTAATTGACTCATCAAATATGGTTTGGAAAAGTTTTAATGAAATTTTGAATAATTATAATATTCTTTTTACCTTGAATTACCCCATTTACCTTTAACCACGGTAAATAAAAGTGAAAAGTTAATATTCAAAAAAATTATTTTAATCTTATTGATCCTCATTTTACATAATAATAACTACATTATATTTTGGATTTTTGATATTCAATTCACAGAAGTGGTAAAATATTATTTAAATGAAAAAGTCAGTTTTTTAACTACTACTATGTGGTTTCACTATTCATCAAAAATTGATGTTTTTTAGAAAATTACCAAAAATTTGGCCTTAGATATATTTAATATGTAAAATTAAAAAATTATGTCTATTTTATAAAATTATAAGAATTTAATTGGAATTAATTAATTTAAAATTAATTTCCGTTGTTAAAACAAATAGTGTGTTATTAAGAAACAACAGCTATCAAAAGACTGACAATTGTTTATGTCCAAATTCAACGTGAAATTAATTTCAATGAACATCATTGGATTAAATTGTATAAAATATTGTAGTAAAACATTAAAACTAATTAAAAAGATAATCTAACCAAAGAAATAAATTATATTAAAACGGAGTTTTGCATTATAATACAATATATAAACTATTCATTAAAAATGATCTTTATCGAAAAAATTCCAAAAAATTACAAATAGTACATTTTGATTTCCCCATTCTATAGAAGAATTTTATATGGTCAAATATTATTTATTAAAGTGAAAAAAACTATATTTAATTATGGTTGTCCATTAATAGGCAGTAAATCGACCTTTTGATGTAAATTATGCTTAAAATAGATTCATTCACAATTTAAGCCTCTAAATTTTATTGGATAAATGTAAATAAATTTAACAAACATTTAATATAATATTGTAGCTAGTATTGTTATTTAATGGAAATAAAATTGAAATCAGTTATCTACTATTTAAAATAATTAAATTCTATTATTAGTGTGAAACATAAGATTTCAAAGAAACCCATTGTTGCGTATTAGGTACACTATCGAAAATTGAAACCCATTTAAAGTTAAATTAATACATAATTCAAAAATATTAATAAATATGAAATATGTCTTATTCTTTATTTACCAGGTATGTTACAATAACAATATCCACCTATCTATTTTGTGTCTTGTCTAGACTCATCCCATGGAAACATCATTTTCCATTAAACATATCAAATCTCAATCACAAAAAGAATTCCATGAACCCGAATATGATCTAAAAAATGTAGTGATAACATTTCTAACCAATACATAATAGTTAACTTTGACACCATGTGAACACTTCTCCACACAACACCTTCATATATGGGGTAGACTTAATATTGGAGGGATCTAATTTTAGAAAAAGGAAAGAATATTATAAATGGAGAGTTTGGAGAGATAAATTCACTTACATCTAGTAATGCCCATAATCTTACCATATTAGATGAGTAACGAGATCAAATAATAAATCTTTATGTATATAAATGTAACAGAGAAGAAATGGTTCTCCCTCTATGGTATATCCAATTAGTTTTCTCCCTCCACTCCCATTAACATGAGAGTGAAAATTCTACAACATAAAAATAATGAACAAAAAATGAATGATAAACAATTGTTTTAAGAAATGTATTCTAGATCCCTTACATGTAATATGTGCATTACTTCCAATATTCAAAATACCAAATTTTAGTGACCTAGATCAATATGTTTTCAATATCAAATAGAATCTCTCATGTGATGATCACACAGGTTTTTATTCTTAGTCCTTCTCCTATATACAATATTATACTTCTTGATCATTATATCACCTCATAATAAATGTTTTTTATTTTTATATATAGGATAGGCACAAGGATGAATTCCTCGAGAAATAACTAATATATTTGAGAGGATTTATAATTAAAAAATAAATTTTGGGTCTGTGGATATATTCATTCAATCAATATTTATACAAGTCACAACACCCAAAATATATTTTTTATGATATTTTGAGTGTTTTTTAGATATATAATATTAAGTCAATTGGTGTTTCATATTGAGAAAAAAAAATTATTTAGTATAATCCATCCCACCAACTTATATGACGTTATTGTTTTTGAGATAAATGCTTCATGCGATTGATGGACCACTACATCCCATATTTACTTATTAATAGTAATAAATGGTACCTCTATAATTAATTACTTACTATGGTTGTAGTATCATATTATATTTAAACGTGATTAACCAGTGTCAAACCTATTTCTATTGATTGATGTGGATGATATGGTTGTATAAAAATATACATTATATTGTAAATTATTTATCAAAACCCATGAAATAGAGAACCATGTCAATATCATGATATTTTTATATCAAAGGATGTGAAAGGATCATACACAATGACATAGGGAATTCATTGAATATAATAAACCTTTCCGTAGTTCGTTTCCTTAGAGTACATATTCTAATATTCATAAATCCTAATTAGTTATATGTGCATTATCAATCTATGTATTGATTATATTTTCATTGATATTAATAATAATAATGGAATTTAATTATCATTTCCAATTATTTGTGTGTTTTTTTAGATATTTAAATGTTTTAACAAGAAAAATCAACATGTTAGTAGATACAATATTGATATGTATTTGAATGATACATTGGTTCCCTAAAAGTATAAGGCATGGTTTTGCCTCACATCACATGATTTTTTATAATTACCCTGAATCCATTTTTTTACTATGATGTTAGTAAAATAAATAAATCAAATCAAATTTTAGATGATTTTTGACTTTTATCAAAGAATTCATATTTTTATAAAATCTCAAATATGTCCAAAAAAGAAAATAACAAGAGGGTTAATTTATATGGAAGGAATGTTAAAAAGGTGTTCAATTTTATCCCAATATATTATATTTAGAAGGCATAATATAAGTGTAATTGTAAATATTTCGATTTTAAAATGAATAAATTTGGGTTCATGAATGAACTGCAATTATTTACGAATATGTAACATGCTAAATTCAACTATATATTGGAGAAATTCACTATGGAAAGCAAGGAATAAATAATATTTTATTCCAATACAAAAAATGGGAAAACAATAATAAATGGTTGAATTATTAATATATTATAGGAAGAAACTAAATATAAGTTCTCAATGTGCATGTTTTAATTACAGAGTTTCATTTCTATGTGATTATCAATTCTTCTTATGTAATAGATATACATCAGATAATGATTGAGGTTCTAATTTCTATGTAATGAACAATTAATTTTATAATGGTGTGAAATTTATTTTTTCTTATACACTATTATATATGCTTCATGATTAATTTTCTTATATCGTGGGACTATTAAATACTTTTTGTATAATGATTTTTCCTGATTAGTTCCATTATAAAATATGAGTTTTTAAATAGAAGCTTATTATTTCCCATATTTTTTGGATTCCCAAGTAATAATTGCTGGTCATGGTTTATAATTATTCTTGCCTTTGTTTTTTTTATTAGGGATAATGGAGTAGAAACTAACAATTATTTATTGGACTACCAATTTATTTCCCAATGAATATAAATATGAAACAAAAGATATTGAAATTTTTGATGTGGTATAATCCTTGAATATTTTGGGACACCATATAATTAGGTTATTATTTTTTTATTAATAAATTACTAGAATATAATGTATATGTTTCCTCTAATTTATAGAAATATTCATCTCCAATGTTTGATAAGGATAATATTGGTATATGAATTCAAAATATTTCAGAATTTTATAATTTTTTTGGCGGTTGACATGATGAGATGGTTTATAAATTGTATACTTTATCTTATAGTTTGAGATATATAGAGGATAATGGAGGTACTTATTTCTTTATTTAAAAAGGTCGTAGAGTTATATGGTGGAATTTATTTGTACTAGTTGATAGTGAACTATCCTTTTGTTCACCATGTATGAAATTCTGTGTAGATGGATCTTAAATAAGAGGTTTCGAGATATCATATCATTTTTATTGATTTTATAAATCGTTAGATAAATTATTAGCAGCACCATGTATTATTTGTAGTGAAGCTATTTTTTATATTGGGTATATGATAGATAGTTATATAGGGGTCTAATGTTTTAGATATGGTGGTATATTAGATTATTCAAATATGGATCATTGCAGAAATAAATTTTTTTAAGGATATATATGAAGAGGTCTATGGTGAATATCAACTCTCCATGGATTGTTATTATTGGGAAAAATATCAAAAATATTTTCAGACTAGATTGTGTCAGACATTAAGGGTCTATAAATGATATTTGAAATATATATATATATATATAGATTTTTTAAAACCATAATTTTTTTAATGGGATGCTGTGATTTGTGATATCCTAGATCACATAAAAATGATAGATGAATTTATTTATACAATGTATTCAATAGTTGTAGATATTATTGTGAGTCTCTATGTTAAGAAAGATGAAAATATTTAAAATGTTCTTCATAGTGATAATCTTTGATTGAATGTATGAATTTATTTAGTGATTATGTAATGTTTTATAATGTAACTATGGTTCTCATTTATTACTTAAAATTTGTTTTCATCTTTATATAGATGTGTTAATAGATAGGATAATATAGATATTAATGGATATTAATTTTTAATGTTCTCACAATTATTGAGCTTTTTTTGGAAATTCATTGAAAATGGTTGATTTTTATAATGACAATAGGTTTCACACATTAACTGAAATGGATATGTATAACATTTTGTATTATTGAACAAATGTATTAAGATTATATTAGACCTAGTTTATAGATTGATGAACATAGGAATATAATTTTAGCATGTTAACAAAGAAAATTTTTATATTATTTGAGATTATAAGAGGGATTATCAATACCCTCATAATTCTAATATATATCAGGGGATGAAATATTTTATGTTTTAGATTAAGGTTATTACAATAATTTTTTTTATTCTTATTATATAAAGTTTTAAATAAAAAATTATATATGATTTCTCTTCCTATTTTTAGAAATCTAGAGATAATATATTTACATGGTATCTAAACATCTAGTATTTTTTTACACTCATTATAGATCAAGCCTTTGAAATCATTTCTGTGTCACATCATTGTAAATATCATCATAATTTCACACATGGAATTTATTTTTGATAGATTGATAATACGGATGATAAATCATTTAGGGAAGGCATATAATTATTTTTTTATTGCTCATATAATATTTTTCATGGTTTTCTCAATAGTTTGGGACATTTAATATACATCAATGATTGTTAGAAGGAATATATATTTTTATATGAGTCAAAGATATTGGTTTTGTATTAGGAGATTTTATTCCAACATTGTTTTATAGTAATTTCAATATTTGTGGATAAGATAAAGTGGTTTATAATTTTCTCTAGTATATATATTTTATGTGACTTGTAAGATGGAATGATTCATATTTGAGATAAACCTTGTGAATTTTCAATCAAGAATATTATTTTCCCATGGATTTTTTTTATTCTCAAATGTGATAATTATATGATAGTTATCTATTATTGTGCTTTAGATTTTATATATACTCAATATTTTGTCTTTTTGGTTTTGTATATGGTGAAAGGGATTCCATTATAGAATTATGATAATTAATTTTAGATTATTCATTTTCGAATAAAACTATTTATAATATATATCCAACAATATCATTGATTTATGTATTCTTCATGGTTAAGATGATCGGCATGGGTATAAGTTAATATTTTTAAAGAGAATTGGTGGGGTTGATGTGAGGAATTTTTTAGTATGTAATTAGTACTAGTTTTGTCAAATAAAACATCTTTATTGGCATTTTTACTATTTTATGTTCATTTGGTTAATGTTTATAAAGTGGAATATCGATCCAATGTTGAATGTTATGAAATTATGGTAAAAAATCACGGTTTAAATTATCACGATTTAGGGATAAATTCAACACTATTATATAGAGGACTGAATGGGGAGTTTGGGATAATTGGTTATGGGTTTTCTATTGGAATATATTGAAATGAGTTTTATATAATCCTATTTTTTGTACTATCATTGATACTAATAATCAATGATGTTGTTTATGTACACCAACATACATGTTGGCCCACTAAAATTCATATATTAATTGTAATTTCCATTACTCTCTCAGTCGAATATCTTCTTTTACATATGACTATGGAATTAACAACCCAAATTTTTTTGTATTTGGAGGGCCCTCATCAAATGTAGTTTTATATTGTTTTCCTATAATTCAATCCATTAAATAAAAGGTATAGTTATTTATCAATCCTTTCATTTCCATTCATTAACCAATCATCTGAAACTGGTGATCAAACATCAGTTTTTTATAATAATGTGTTTAAGATCTGTTGATATAATCGTTGATTTCCGAGAATTCTGACGATATTTCGGATTTCTAAACACCAAAATACTTTTCATTATAGTACCATGATTATTAATGCTTTAATAGTGGTAGGTTTTCTTGAATATTCTCCTAATATTGTCATTATATTCTTACATAATTGATATGGTATAGTTTATTTTGGTACATAGTTCTAGGACACAAAGAGAATGGATTAATTATAATGAGTATAGTGGGTTGACATTATAAAATAATTTCAAAGGCTTCTCATTGTTAATTTCATTTTTAATTTAACAATTAAAATAAATGAAAATAATTCTTTTTAAAGGAGTTCGATTCAAAATTTTCCAACTCATACTCTTCACTCAACTTTAAGAACAATTCAAATTAAACATTCTAACAATAGAACACATAACTATGGATATTGATAAATTATAATTTATATGTATATATTTATCCCCCAATATCACAACCAAATAAAGTGTTTTTCACACAAGTACTGACAAAACATAATATTTAGATTTTGAGGTGGTGAAAGAAACTACACAACCATTACTTTAGAATATGGATAAATAAAATCCCATAACCCCTTAAATTTATGGAACAACCCAAAGATACTATTCTTTGGGGTGGTATGACCAAAAAAAATAATACCTTTTATAGTCATTATTTCATAGATTATTATTACAATTTTGAAGAAATAGAAATAATTAAGTAATATTGAACTAGTTGGAACAATTAGAGTTGGTAGGTCAATATTTATACATCTTGTCAATTAATAAATAGAGAAAAGGGATATCTTGCATCTAAGATATTTTAAATATAAAAATACTATCACATAGTTCAAATATAAAACATCCCAAGACTTTATGTATTTTAACAAGAATTATTGACCTCATTAAATTGAGTTCATTATGCAATGAGAATTAAAAAAAAAATGAATGTAATTAGATTTATTATTTTATAAACTATTACAGTCATGTGATATCAATGAATTACATCCATTTTCATTAGTTAATCATTATTATAAAATAATTTGATGATATCATCATTAAATACACATGAAAAATATATTTATATTGTTAATTTATAATCATAATCATGATTAAAAAATCATGAACGAATATTTAATACATCCCTAAATATCATGATTAATTATATATAGAATAATAATTAAAAAATATAATGTAGATTTTTTGAATTTAATATATTTTTAGTTTTTGACACGTGACATTATAAGAATGTTGTTTGAGTTTTCAACCCACATTACGTTCATTTAAGCATAGAATAAAAACAACCAAATTAATTTTTTTAACATTAATATAATAATAATGTAATAAATAAAAAATTAGAAAAATTAATTTTGTTACAAAGAATTTAATATAATTCAAAAGAAATATTTCATTTAAAAAAGTAACTATGAATAATGGGCAGTCATTTTCATAGATAGGATGGATGTGTAGTAGAATGAAATCATTTATATCGGGTTAAAACTTGTTGAACGTTAATTTATGTGTTAGTTTCTTAGATTCATTTTATGGTTGGTTGTTTTTTACAATGAGTTCAATCTAATATTATGTTGAAATTTTAGTCTTGGTTGATTGACTTGAATTTTAATTTGAAACACTTTGTATAGTTAATTCAACATGGTATATATATATTTATTTATTTTTGTATGGTCGATTTTTTGACAAGTTTTGTTAAAACTAAAAGTGTGGTCAATTAAACACATTGGAAATTGTCGATTTCTAAAGACATTCGATAGATTTATGGTTAATCCACAATTCATATAGTCAAATAAAAAAATAGATTTTGTCTATTTTTCATGTGGTTGATTAAACAAATTACCTCAAATTCGATGTGATATAGAAAATTATTTATAATAAATTTTAATTTATAAGGGTTATGAAAAATGATTTTATCTAAATGAAATAATTTAATTTTTTTTTCAATTCCCATAGATTTCATTTGATAATAATAATATTTAAGGAAAATAATTTTTTTAAATGTTTGTTACTAAATTTTAATAGAGTATTCATACTAATGTTAACTTGGTGTGAATATTTATAAATGAAAAGTAGATTAAATATTCAGTTTTTTGAAATTAATTTTTTAGATAATTAATTTTTTATAAGTTTCTTTGTTTATTTAGTGAGATGACAGGAATATATAAGTTATATAGGGGTTCCTACCATATAGTAATGTCTATGATATAGAATATTGTTTCATTTATTTCAGTGTGATGGGAAAATATTTATTCTATGTTGTGTTGTCATACATAATTTTTTATATTTTCTATGTCTTAGTTTTCACTAAATATAGGGTGGAAATATCTCATATTAATTATCATATGAATTGAAATAGGATTAGTTATAGGTTTATCCTGATAATGTTATGATTATTTTACATATTTAATTAATTTGATAATATATTAAATTTTTAAATTTTTTAAATGAATTTGTTGAGAATAAATTAAAAAACATTTTTATAATGTATGAAATAGGTACTAATTTATGAAATTTATATTAAAAGGGAACTAATTATAAAGTGACAATATAGTTTGGATTATATTATATTAAAGTATTTTATAAGATGTGTGGATAATAATTTAATATGAAAGTGAATTTTATTGAAATTATTCATTTCTATTTATGGAATGAAATTTTACTATAGTGTTTTATAAATAATGTGTTTGATGAATGTTTCTATGTATTTTGAGGAGTTAATAGATGTACATCGGATTTATTAACAAGGATAATTGGATGGATATTAGTATGGATTACTAGAATTTTCAAAAGTGGATACTCTTGTTTGTTAATATATATTATTTAATATGTTTTATTCTTTTAAAACATCATATAATTATAGGGACCCCATTGATGGCCAGATAAGCATTTGGGTTAGAGTTAAACCCCAAAAAGCCAATATTTTGATGATATGGACTATTTAATAATACCACATTCAAACCCCCCATGCAATTATTTTTTTCTAATATTATTGTGGTACAGTGTTTTGTTTATGATGGACTTGTTAGTGGAATTTAACTATGATAAGATGTTGTAATATGTAAATGTGGTTGTAAATATATCTTTTTTTAGGTATGTGCAAGGTGTTGGAAATGGGATGTTGTGCGACTATTAAGACCTTTTTTATTTCCTCATTAGTTAAACTGGATCAATATGAATGTGGGTGTGGGATAATATCTTCTTATTTTCTCATTATTTAAAATAATATTACATTTTATAATTTTTTGGAGAGAATGATTATGGTGATATGGTAACTTAGTTTACCCAGACTAGGACATGAAACAGTTCTATTATTTTTTATATTATTTTTGGATTGATATTTCAAATTAAGAATAACAACCTATTAGGGTTTCAAATCTACTATGTATACCTGTATTTTTAGTCATTATACTATTTTAAGAAATACAAGTCATGGAGTCTGGGATAAAAATGGACCTTAATAGCTCATAACATTATGATTTTCTATTCATAGTGGTGTCATTGTATATTATGAGTTTCTTTTCATCATGTAATTGATAATTGAGATATTATATTAATTGATCATAAGAAATTATATTCATAAAAGCATTATTATTTTGTTTTCGGGTCTATTACATGGCCATTATTGATTATTATTGGGGAATTTTTCTTATTGATTTGACAAATAATGAATATAACACCTCTTATAGTGTGCTAATTCTACCAACTATACTAGTGTCCAATGATAAGGCCTATTGGAGAGATTTTTTTGGTTTGGGGTGACACATGGACAGATTTTTAACACATGAGAGGTTTTTTGGGTCATATCAGGTAATTTATAGCACACTAAATCTCTATAAATTTTTTTTAACTATATTGGTTCATTGTGTTCCATAAAATAAGCACCATAAATATATGGGTCTTGTTTATTTTATAGATTATAAATTTAACAAAATAACATAATCCAATGTGAAACCATATTTATTCTATTCTCCATTATATTCTCTTAAATCCCACTGAATTACATTATTACATAGTATGTCCTTGGAAATACCTAAATAAAGGGGGTCATATATACATCCAAGTAAGGGATAGAACATGATAAAAATATATAACTATAGAGACATGGGGAATAACATGATATCATAAATATAAGTATCATATATCCTAAAATGAAAAAATCGTATAAAGATAGTTATATCATAACATCATGGAATCATTAAATTCTAGATGACAGATAAAACGTGATATTATGAGCATATTTCAACACTCAGGTCTATTATAACATAACATATTGTACTTTGAAAACTACCACTACAAAATTCATGTTATCTTATATGATAAAAACACTACCTAATTAATTGGGTGCATATAGAATTTTACACCCTAGTAACACAATATCTCCAAGAATATTTGTTCTATATATTGAAATCATATAGAATGAATAGTATTAATAAATACCAACGAGAAAGAAATTGGATATACATTCTTGTTCAAATACTTAATAAAAGATTATTTCGTAAATAATCCAATGTAAATTAATAAATAAAACTTATGGATGTTTATATCTGAAATAAAAACAGTTTTCACAAATATGGAATATCGATGGAGATAAATGTATATGAAATAGGGGAGTTGTTTTTTTATAAATGGACTTCTAAATAAATAGTTTATGAAATGGGAAATTCAAATAACGAATGAAAAAATATGGTGTCATAGAAAAACCTAATGTGATGTATAGTAGGTTTTAATAAACAATGATAATTTTATGTAATTGGGGATTTATTCATCTATAAATCATTGTCAAATGTAATGGAATATTAGATGATGTTTTGTTCAATTTATTAGATTTTTTTCTAGGAAATGATTGAGTACAGAACTAAAAAATTTATAAATGACCCAAATAATGGGAGAAAACATAGTTGAATATATAAGAAAAAAATATATAGAATATAAGTAGTCTTATTTTAATAATTAATAGATAACATTATATATGTAGGGAAAGACTAACCTAAAGAAAATATGGTCATCTGAAGAGTTCCATTACCTTCAGTCATAATTCACTAAGCATGTTCACCTAACAACCATAATAAGAATATTATTTTTATTAAATAATTTATACATAATAATATTCTTGTTAATTTTATTTATCAATATTTTTTTCTACTAGTTTATCATTTTTTTATTAAGATATAATTTCATTATCCACTCTCTTGAGATAGATGGGGTCATGGTTCCACGGTCACATGAATTGTTTGATAATCAGAAGTTTTCATATGATGTGGTTGTATAAAATTATAATTGTGATTAATTTATTTTCATGTAATTAAAGGCGTGTTAATTGTTCTAATTATGAATAATTTCTCCATTTGAGATATAGTTCATCAAATGAAAATGTTATTATTTAATGGTCAGTAGATTTTGGTTGTTTTATTCTATCTATGGTGGAGTTATTTGATTTCATTTCTTCCACAATATTTTTAACACATTAAATATTATTAAGTTGAAAAAGATATAATTATTATTATCATATTTAACCATTAAATTTATATTATATCTATCCATGAAGGTTATGTTTAAAAATAACATATCTTTTTAATGAAGGAGGTGAACTATCCATAATATGAAAACACAATTTAATAATTATATGATAGGATCATATATAATGGATATTAAATAAACATAATAATATTTAATTTTATTAATAATACTTATTTCTTCCTATAAAAATTCTATAAAACTCTTGGTGTAGGTTGAAGAAATAAATTTTACAGGTATTTGGTGAGGAACATAATAATCTTTATTATATTCCATTTTTTATAATATTTCACAATGATCATTAGAATGGTGTTTTTGTATGATTAGAACATAAAGGATGTGTGAAATATGGGTGGTTTAATATCATAGTATTGATGGGGAATGGTAATTTTTTTAATTTCCATTGAAATGGATAGAGTAGGATGATATTTTGAAGGGAATGAATGGGGTATTACTAAATAAAAAATCACCTAGATTATAGTTTCTCTTCAAGACATCCACATGTGATAACATGTGTGGACATACAAAAAGTGTAGTTCATGAGATAATTAGATAAAAGAACTATATAACATCCAATATAAAAAACCATGAATTTAAAATATAATGTAAAATACAAAATCTTATCATTATTTACATTTCAGTAAAAATAATTCCATTCAGACGGATAGAAAAAATATAAACCCAGGCTAAATTTGATGGGTTGATTAAAATAATAACATATTTTATTAAAAAATATTTATATATATATTATTAATATGATTTTTATATTAATATCTTTTTTTATTGGAAAAAGGCTAAATTTTTTATGCAGGAAACTTTTATAACCTGTTAATATTTATATAATAATTTCATAAATTTATTTTATAATTTATGTTAAAATATACAGTATTTAATTATTCGATTATATGAAAAGTTATTGTAAATAAATATTTTTAATATATCATTTGTATATATTTTATTAAAAAATCACATATATATTTTAAATAAATCATATTTAATATTTACTTATTTATAAATTTTTTTTCTAATTTATTCATTTAATTTAACTATCCTATCATAAATTTATCATAGATGATTATTATAAGATACTGAAATTTCATTTTACTATCAAATTTACCATATCATTATTCCAAAATACTAGATTATACTTCTTAATAGTAATAACACTATTCAATTGATAATATTGGTTTTCTATATCTAAGAAATATATATAATATAAATAATTCATGATTCTATTAATAACTTATATATATCTATATTTTTTATTTTTGAAAATATCAACTGGATTTCTATTGTTTTAATTTTTTTACAGACTTTTTTTGAAAGCATGGTTATTATTGTAGATGATGATTATAAAAATTTTGATATCCAAGTTATTTTTATTGTGTTCATGATTTCCTATTATAATTATATTCATTTTTCGGCTATATATATAATCTATATGTAATGTTCCAATTTAGTTAATATTTTTTTCAATATTTATTTAGTCATGCATTTATTTTATGTCATACTACTTTACCCAAACATAACACAAATGTCTATTTTAGGGGCAAAAATTTATTCATAAAATCCTAGGTCTTTATATTTTCCCCCCTTTATAAATTTCCCATTCCAAATTTTCATATATATACATGGAAATAAGATAAATGTTTATTTGATTCATGTATTTCTAGGGATCATTGGTTTCTTCATTATGATTATATTTTCAACCAATATGATTAACGAGGCGAGTTCTCATAAATCAACGAACATTCTCTATGTAGTTTGATATCCTCACTGGCTTCGCTTCAAAATAAATATTATGATCTAGACACACCATCTCGAGATTTAGTACATTTGAGAAATTTGAAATGCACTTACTGAAGATGGATATGAGGATCATTTTGATATCTTGAGAAAGGATTGGTGATATTTTTTGTTAATTAGGAACACATATTATATAATCAGGAATCTCAAAACAATAATGTATTTGGGGATTATTTTTTCCTTAATTACGAACATCATCATATTCTTCCATGGATATATATGATGAAAAAATTATCTATAGATTAAAAATATATAAATACAGAACAATTTTCTATGGATATCCTTTGTTGAATCGTTGCTACTCTAATGTATTTCTGAATTGCATTAACTATTTATGTAATTTCTTCAAGTTGGTTATGTCCTAAAATATTTCATTCTCCAACTTTATCACATCCCATTTGAGTTCTACACCTCTTTATATATAGGGATTCATACAAAGACATCTGAGTGGAATATATTTTTTAAGAGAACATGATTATAGGAAATGGTCAATATGAAACTACTTTGATGTCCTTACATGAGCTTCTCTACATATCACATTGTGTATATATAGTTATTTCAGGAAGATAATAAATTTTAGGGTGATTTAAAAAAGTATTGATTAACTAATTGTCAAAGGATTATTTATTAGTTTTCTAGAACATAGATTTGGACTTGGTATTTTTATTAGATACAATCATTAGTGCTTTTATATATAGCCTCACCATGTCTCTGATGTATATCTGTGTATGATTGTTGAATTAGATATTCCCTCAAATAATTATAATGTATGAAATCGTTATAATATCTTCAAATACAACACATTTGGAATTATGACCATAGGATATATTTATAATACTTGTGATATAATTCATTTTGATGATAATTTAATTCCATGAAGTTATGGGTAATAGTTTCATCATCCCCTTATTCTTGTTCTTTTTTTCCTGATATCTTGATATACCATAAACATAGATGTATATTAAATAATATTCATTTCATTATTTTATTGGAAATTATTCTATCAAATATATTATATATTTTAATGCTCCTTAGTTCCATAGAGTCCATCCAAATATGTATAGCATAAAATATCTCCATCTTTATCTCATGCATTAATGGTATTCTATTTCATGGACAAAATCCTAGAAATACATCATAAATGAAAAAATGTGATGATTTACCTTTATCATGAAATCTACGTTTCTTCATCTCTTAAAATCATCCATTTATTATTCTTTAATCAATTCTAAATGGACAATGGAGAAAACAATTCAGAATTATAATATGTGGATACATTCGTTATGATTCTGATGAATAACATTTGTATGTCAAGGAAAATTGGATCCTTCTCAATCATCATATTTGTTATAGTTTATTGATCTCATCTACATAGTGAATATATTATTTTTTTCCCACTCCCAAGAGATGGATTAAGTAGTTATATTCCTTTATCACCTATTACTATATTTATTAATTAATTTTGAGGAACATATATGTGTATATATAAATGAGGATATTATGATATGTACTGATTTTAATATTTTATCATTATATATTATTCCTCATAATTGTCAATGTGATGATTACTGCATTCAAATCCAGATAATTGGGTAGAATTTTATTTTATGGGATATAATTTTCTAATCAGAGAAGGTATCATAATATAATTTTTTTTGATTTTAACATTGTATCACATGATAAAATTATCAAAAGTGATCACAAATATGAATCATTTTATTGGAATCATGAGTATTGGTGAAGTTAGAATATTCATAACCAAATCCATGAATCATTTTACACCCTGATTAGCATTGATAAATATTAATAAATTCTATGTTTTCATTAATATCGAGATCAAAAACATTATTTGTTCCCCAATAATCATAAATTCTACAAAGATAATTTAGGGAAACTAGGGATCTCTGTTGTAGATGTTTTTCTAGGTGATTCATCAATATTTTTTTCTTTAATGAATACATAAATATTTACTTTTGATAACATTTCATAGGAATGTTACATTATAAAAAAAATTCACATTTATTATCCTTCACATATATTTTATATATCTCAATTTCTTTAGAACAACAATTAAATCCTCCTAATGTTACTAATTTTAGTGATGATACATGAGAATATATTTTATAATCAATACAAAAAAACATTATAGGAAATAAATGATGAATTTGTTAACCATGTCATGGAAAATTTTTATAGCTTTGTGGATTATGAATATAATTAATATGAAATTATCATTTTTGAAACATTTATTAAATGTAATCTCTGAAATACCCTACTACATCACATTCAATTTATTAAGTCATGAATGGTGAACTATGATAGAGATGTACAATTCCCCATGTTGTTAATAAAAAAATTTTCAATACACTACAAGGGATAGTTTTTATTTATTATGCTTTTTTGATTTAATGATAGTCAATTTAGAGGGTCATTGAATCATCCTTATTCTGGAAAAACAGGTTTAACACTGCCACCATAGACAAGCACATTGTATTATGAGGAACTTGTCAACATTTTGTATAAATTATTCTTTATTTCTTCCCATTTAGTAGGGTTCATACTATAGGGACTTATAGATATGGGGAGACCCCATAATATATGATCAATGGATTAATAGAACTATTGGATAAGAGGAAGACTACCAAAATCTTTGGGAAATAGAACAATACATTTTTTAATAATAGGAATTTCTACAATGGTGATCCACTACTGTTCTAAAATCAAATATGACGGTTATGTTTTTTCATAATGAAATAATATCTATTCTTTTATTAAGTCTCCAACGGAGATAAAAATTAATAGAATAAGGGGATTACTTAGAACATAGAATGTGGTTTCCTTCTTTGGAATGAATATGTTTTATCTATATAAATAAAACCAATCAATTCACAATATAAACTCTAATTAACTTAATTGTTGTATGGAACGGTTGTTAAGGGATTGAAAACACAAATATTGATAGTACATGAGTTATATAATTGGGACCTTATGATTTCTCCATAGACTAGTTTCTGTGATGATTCAATAACCATGATAAGGATGGTTTTCTAATAGTTTAAATAAACATTCATGATATAAAATAATACATATATAAATGATAAAATAATATATATTACATGACTAAATTAATAATAATAGTATATATCTCCTCTTCATTTTCAATATACAAATCAATAATATAAATAACATAAGATCATTATCTCTTGTCTTCGTAGGTTACTTTCATATGTTTTATTAAATTAATATTGGAGTAGAGAACTATCATACAATGTATATGTGTCCCTTCTTATTGAAAAATTATATCATATATTGATAATTGATCAAACCCTTCCTTCATCCATCATATTAATTAGATTATACATCTCCCATAAATTTTCCATTATCTTGATTCCTCCCCATTTAACACTTCAAACAACTCCTTATTCCCTTGAGGAAATTTTCTTGATGCTTCTTCCAACACATATAACAATTTATTAATTGGGGTTTCTTCCAATCGTGTAACTTATATATTGTTCTAATATAATAAATACCAATTTAAAAATTATTATTCTAATTAATTCTAGAACATTTAGAATCATTAGTCACTATATCAACATTAAGGGAATATTTTTCAATTCCCTTATTTCAAAAAATGACTACAATTTCTATATATTTTTAAATTTTTATACTTTTTCCACAAACGAATCCTTCTACCATTCAATTATAATAAATGAAAAACGATGATTCATATCAAATATGCATATGGAATTTTTCATCACATGATATAATTAATTGTTCCGAATTTTTCATAAGTCTAAGAAACTACTGGCCATTTTTTAGATAAAGATTTAAAAGAAAATATTTATTGAATAAAATTTCCCAATTCGTTTAACAATTATAAATTAAATATTTACATTGGATATGTATTACTGATCAATTTCCACCATTAATTGTCTTTTAGATCTATGTGATTGATGATTATTATGAATTTATCTTTTAAAGAGAATTTCAAGACATAAAATTTTTTCAAAAGTATTAATCAATTTTTACAGGATAAGGGGATCGTAATATACAAAAATATTTATAGTCTTTAATTTTTTTTTAAATAAATTGACCATAATTTTCTATTTATATGGAAATGGTGACCAATCTAGATTGTTTAGTTTAATATTCATAACTATAATCAGTTGAACATGAATGTAAATAACTTTATAAACTCCTAGTCACATCATATTATTTATTTCATTATGTTGGTAGTAATATTTTTCATCAAACCAGTTGTCGGAGTTATTCTATCTATGTCATGGTATCATCTAAAATAATGAAAACAAATGGATAATAAAACTATAATTATTAATAATTTAAATGGGAAATTATAAGGATATAATGAGTAACTAAAAATTGAACTTATACTCTATATTATGAAATAGTGTGTTTTAATCAAGGATATGAATTCTCATTTTTTATTTATGTTTAATAACATGAATATTTACATATAGAGCCACTAAATTATATAATATATATTAATATATATTAAAATGAGTCATAATGTTTTGTAAAGACACAATGAATCTCATAAAGAATATCACATATGGGTGTAAAATTAGATGTGTAGTTTGGCTCACATGTTATGAATTGAGTGGATATTCGGATGACTATCAGAAAACCGCTTTTTAAGATATTACCCTTAGGTGAATCATCTATAGGGACCATATTCATTATCTTTTATCTAGATAAGTATTTCAGCACTAGGAAACAACACGTGTATACATTAACAAAAATATTGGATGTTTCCAATATACATATCACTTGGAATTCATATAAATAGTTCTTATAATAATATTAAAAAATAATTGGACTAAACTTGTATATGGAAAATAATAACCCAAGTTTATTACAAATTGTATTTCCTGGTTTTTTAAATATAGTTTCATAAAATTTCACCTTGAAATCTATGGTATCTAGTTACAGTAGAATATTAGAACCATAATATTTATAATTAAACATTACCTATATTATCATTTTTTTTATAATAATAATTTTCAATTATATACAATTAAACCTCTTTAGTGAAATATGGAATATGATGGAATCTATAATTTATTTGTTTAGATATAAATTATATAAATCCTATAAAAAGAGAAAATATTATGACAAAAAATTACTGATGAGTAAGTGGGAAGAACATTATATCATAAAGAGAATGGTTACATATACTAAAATAGATTCATTTAATAAGGATAGTGATATTATAACATAATAAAATCATAAAATAATTAAATAATAAAAAAAATAACATCATAAGAGTATATTCAGGTTCACTATCAAGACATCAAAATGTAGTTTGTTAGGATTACCATAGGTGAAATATGAATTTTATCTAATGGGATAAAAAAAATTCTTAATTATTTTCGTGGTTGTATAATTATAATCCATCATATCAGAACAAAACATGCCAATTCATATATATTCCATATACAAAAATTACACGAAGTTCAAAATAATAATATAACATTATAAGAATGAGATATGATATATATTAATTCTTGAAGGAATATACAAATTATATTTAATAAATATTCCAAAGATAAGAATGAATTAATCATTTTTTGAAATTTTAATTTGAAACAAAAATAATAGGTCTATGATTTTTGTCTTTAGGTGCAGAAATAATAATAAATAATATAAAGATGTTAGTATATATATAAACCTTTTAAAAATGATTTATGAAATATGTGATGTTCTTTTTTAAATGGAGGTTACATGGGGTTTTTTATTAAAATAAGGTTCTAAAATTGAATTGATTTATATTAAATAGATCAAATTTTAAGAAGTTATTTAAAGTAAAAGAGCATTGAATGATTATCCCTAGAAATAAAATAATTAATTGGAAGCATCTCATTAATCGTGTTTTCATTATATAGATGATTGAGAATGGAATAACAAAAAGATGTACAACCACATCATCTAAAGGTACAAACATTTAGGTATATTTGTATGGATGATACATATAGAAAATATAAAAAATTAAATTAAATAATTAATGAGATAAATTTAATTATAATGATATATCAGAACCCATAAAAATGTGCATGGGATTACAAAATCCATTAAAATATGTCTGGATTCACTCAGTATGTTAATAAAAATTGTTGAATAAGAAAATTAAATTTATCAAATACTTTCTTCGGAACATTTTTATTTATACATGTTATATTTTTATTATTATTTTTTATTTTATAACCATTTTATTGATATATAGTGTAAATATTCACTATCCCACGGTATTTTGTGTCATGGATTGAAGGTCAACTAAGATTGTGTATAATTATGTATATTCTTAAAAAATGGTTCCAAAACTCTATATTTTAGAACAATTATTTTCATATCATACCTCAAATTTAATTGGATTCATATATCAAAAATTTCTCTATTTTACTTACAGTTCATTGAGTTTAATTTTATTGTTTAATGGTTAGTTGGGTTAGTTGGTTTTTTAACCATGGAAATCTTATTTAGTTACATCTATTCATCATGTTAATTTATTCTTTCTGAAATATGAAAATAATAATAAATAAAATTTATTTTCACATATTTATCCATTTAATTTCGATAATTTCTATCCATTTATTTTTTGATGAATAAAATTTTCATCCCAATAGAGGTGGTGAACAAAAAAATTATGAATGATTTCGTCTATTTATAATAAAATTATATGTGGTTAGATAATGGATATTTTATTTAAATAATATCATTTATGTATATAAAGATATACTATATTTTTTTCTATTATGTACTGATGTGTGGAACTTTGTTGGGAAATTTTGACAAAGTAAAATAATAAAATATGTCATTTAATAACAATACCGCCTTATTTTTTATGATAATTATTTGACCCCCCATTAAGGATCATAATAATGGTGTTTTTTAATAAGAAAACACATTGGATGTGGTAAATGGGGTTATGAGATATTATTAATGATATTGGGAAAATAAATGACCTTTGAATGTGAAACTAAATGTTTAGAGGATGGTTGTATTTATAAGGGGATGAGAGTTTTTATCAATATGATATTCATTAGTTTCTTATTTATTATAAAAACCACTAATAGTTATAAATCATGTAGATATATATAGTAATTTATGAAAGTGTTTATGGGATGACATTTCTTACATAACCAATATATAATTAATCAGTCAGTTTTCTTATAATGAAAATTTATATATTGACATATTCAACAAAAATTATACATTGTCAGAAAAATACCAAACAGAACCCTAGGAAAATTTCAACACAGTTTTTCCAAAACATGATCCCATTTTACAAAATAATTCTATACAAATAATAAATTTATTTTTTAAATTAAAAAATATTTTTATTAAAAAAATCCATGTATAATGACACAACCAAACGTCTGACCCAAACTAAAAACATCATCGATTTCTTAAATTTTTGTAATAATTTATTTTTAAATATATCTTGTATTATTAAGAATAAATATGGAAATAAATATTGTTTAAAAAATTATATTTATTATAAAATTATACTTTTTAAAAAATAATAATTATATAATTTTCCTATAATTTAAAATTTTCTTGATTTTTTGTCAAATATTGATTTCATAATATTTAATAGTTTTATTAAATCTATAATGATATATTTTTCTTATATATTTTTATTTGACTATATACTTAAATAAAATTTTACAATTCTCTTGGTTATGTTACTATTCTAATAGCCAGGTTGCAATTCCTCATTGTCAATTACTAAACCTAATAGCTAGTTCATTATTCTAATGATAGTGTGTATTTTACACATCATATAGACAACTAATATTTTCATCCTTCATCATTCAATTAAATTACTCTGGACGTTTTAATTTTTTTTTTTAAATATACTCATTAGTAATGTTATGTATATTTTTAATAATGTTGTTCATGAATGTTATTATTCTATGAAATAAATATGATCTAACTTTTTTATACTTTTTATTTTATTTTTACACATGTATTTTCCCATAACAAAAATTCAATTTATATGGATATATTTATTATGTATAACTATATATTAAATTAATATTTTTAAGAGTGACCTATTTTTTATCCTATGAAGTTTTGGAATATTATATTAAATTACCTAATAGTTAGACACATATATATTTAAAAGTAAGACACAATTCATGAAATTAAAAGCCATTATATCATATAATTTTATAAGATAAGAATATCAAATATCTATGTTCTTAGTCTTTACCCTTTTTCAACATAATAAAACTCACTCCTGTAAAGAATTTATTTTTTAGAAAAATTTTGAATCCACATTCTAGATGTAAATATAGATGGATTATTTTCAATATTCTTTTATCATATTAATTTTTTTTCAATTTCCACAATTCCGCTATGAGTTTTTTTAATTCGTCTTATATATATAGATTTGACCCATTATATTCATTAATATACTATGTATTATAAAAACATACACTCTTCTTCATAGGATGAATCTAGATATTTTATTCATATTTGTCATCTATGTCGGGATATATTTTTGTAGAAGAAAGTTGATGTCTATCCTCATAAACCACTATAAAAATAATTCCCATTCTTTGTTGAATTTATTCTATAAAAAATCTTTTTAGATTTTTTGTAATTTATTTTATTTAAAAAATATATTAATGAAATTATTTTCAAAAATTAATATTTATAATAGTAAAAATTCTTCCATTTGTACCTAGTGTTGTTTCTACTAATTATTATCATTTCATATTTTCTTATAACTAACTATCTATTCTGAATTACATGTAAGGAAATTTTTTTATCAATTTATTTTTTAGTATGTAATTTTTATTACATTATATTTGAAAAGTAGAAAAAAATTCAATAGATCCCATATTTTTTCCCTATATAATCTGGTTCCATAAATTGAGAGACAAATCACACTAACCAGTGGTGACACCATTCATCTCCATAAATTTAGATATTCTAAATTTTGGCTTTCTATCCTCTCTATAGTCTTTGTTGAACATTATCATTGTTCTATTACAGTCAATATACCAAGATTAATACTATTAATTCTTATTAGTACTAAAAAAATTTATTCTCATTATATTATTTTTCTCTTTAAAAATATTTATGCACTTCAAAAAAAGCAGTCTACAAAATATAATATTTTTGTGTTGAGATTTCATATTTATTATTTTATATTTTGAAATTTCAATTTTATGTTCATCAATATGAAAATTATTATATTCCAACATTTATAAAAACACATTCATGGAATTTTATTCTTAATATTTATTAAAAAATGATTCAATTTTTACATGTATCCAATTAATGTATGATTAATTATTTAATTTATGTAATTATTCAATTTCAAAATAAGTCAACAATGGAGTGTCCCTTCCATTTTATTCTTCAGAAATATTGGTGTTGTCCTTGTTATTATTTTTTCATTTTTTATAAAAAAACTATTTCATTTTGGGATTTGAATATTTATTTTATTTCATACTCCAATGGTCAAATTCATGATGATCTTAGATATTAGGATAAATAACAATCTTACATGGACAGTTTTTTTAATAAATTTCATATGAGTCAATATTTATATAATTTAAGTGAAATAATTTTAGGTAATAGAAATTTGCGGCCCAAAATCATAAATTTCATCCATTTATTGTAAATCATTTAATCCATTTACTGGTTTCTTATAAAGTTATATTCATCAATGATTTTAATGAATTCACTTTCTATCATATTTTTCACCTTCATTACAAAAATAATACTTAATTAATTTAGTCTTATGATTATGTGATTATTATTTATATAAAACAAATAATAAATATTTCTATAAGGTCGAATCTAATTATATAATATTTCAAAAAATACACTATCCAGTGATTTGTGAAACACTAAATTCTACATATTTTCACCAAACCCTCTTATAGTAGAAAAATTCATTGATTATTGAACATAATTAATCAATATATTTTTCATTGGATGTCATTTAATATTAATATTTGTGTTTTTGAAACCTAATATTTGTAAGATTAACTAAATATAATATATATATACATAAGTTAATATTTTATAGGAATATTTTTTACACGTCATTATAAAACACCTTCCAGAAACTATATGTTTAGTGTCATTGGGTAAAAAATGATAAAAATTATTTTATAAATGTCCTTAAACATGCCCCTCATATATTATTTACCCATGATACCCTTATAGAAATATTATATATAATAATATTATTTATAACATATGGAATGTAAATTTAAGAAGGGTAATCTCAAATGCTATGTATGTATTTATGTACGAGAAATGAATAGAAGATCATTAGAGATAGTATGGTGATAACATTCAAATGAGAACATAGAAAAGGTTAACTTATATAAGAAATATAATAATTCCCAACTATTAAAATAATTTAATCCATGACTTAAAAAATAATAATTTTTCCATTAAAAAAGTAATAAATCATGGGATTAGAAAACCATGGGTCAATAATAATGATCCATTAAAAAATTCCATTGGTGTAACAATTTTTAATAATAAAAAGCATATAAAATAATTAATTATATCTATTATCACATACCATATAGTCATCATATAGTGGGATAAGGTCATTGTGATTTGAGTTCTCTCAGTATTCCAATAAATGCTGTGTACAGAGTCCCACTGTAGATAAATTTACCTCCCAATTCTAATTAACATAGTGGGATTTGTCCTGGATTCAATTGTGCTCACTCACTAGTCCCATATATGTCATATCATGGGATATAGATTTTTCATGGGGTAATTGATTTATATATAATTCACATCCAATTATTTACATAATTAATACAATACGTATATGTGGCATATGAATAGTAAAATATTCCTAATTACATCATAGCTTAATTAACTCATGGTAATAAATAGGGTTTCTAGAGAACCTCTAAATTAAAAGACTGAATGTTTTATATAATGTAATAATATAGATCATATCAATAGAATATGTCATTATTATATTATAAAACACATAAATGGGGGTTCACATTGGTGAAATTAATTTTATAAGATCATTAAAAAATTTATTTTGAAAAATATATAATATGTCTACTTTTGAAATCTTTTATTTTAAAAAACATTTTATAAAACTATTGGAATAAAACTAGTTTCAATACCCTTAAAAAATGAAGATAATTAATTTAAAATTAATATTAACAACATATTCTTATTAATAGTTCATGTAAAAATTCCTAAAAAAGATAATTTTTTCACACTTTTGTGAAGGGAGTCGATGTAAATAGATTATAACCTAGGTGAAAGAGAATTAAATGTATTATTTTAAAAAATTGTAAATAAATTCGAAGATAGTTAAAATTGACCTTTATAAAACAATTTATTATATATATTTCCCTTAAAATAAAAATATAATGTGTATGAAAATTGAATATGATGATTCCTGACTAATAGTGATAGATAAAGTTGGATCCATTTACAAGATTCCATTCAATTTATTTGTTAATAAAAAGTAAGTGAAATTTATTAATAAATTTAAAAAATTTATAATAAAAAATGAATAATAAAATATTCATGGATTTATAGATATATAAAAAATAAATTTCACCTAATGTAAATTTAGAATAAATAACATCGATTTCAATTTGAGATTGGAAGATAAAATATTACATCATGCATTTTAAAAGTATAACAAACTTTAATTACATGTATAAAATATTTAGGATGATTATTAATATGATTAATATTGTTATTAATAGTCGTTTTTGTTATACAATTACTTTTAAACTTGGTGTTACTGATATTTTAACTATATCAAGTTAAAAGTGATATTTGGGTGTTGGTTGTTCGGCTTTCCCATTCATGTTTTAGTTTGGAAGTTTATATACTTTCTCAATAATCATGGTTTCATTAAACCAATAATTTTAATAAGTATTTATCTTATATGACTCATATATTTGAGAATATTCATGTCCATTTAATGAAACATATGGTTATAGTTCACCATAACCAGTTAAGTATATATTTTTTGTGGTCTCTAATTGAATAAAAGTATAGTTTTTATTAATGAATATAATTATATATATATATTTCCAGTCATGAATTATGAATAAAAATTAAATTAAAACATACATTATTTTTTTTCGTGCAATAATTTTTTCTTAGTCGTTTATGGTGTGATCACTATTAAATCATTATAATCGGTGGAAAAATTGACCAAAATTATAACATGTCCTAAAAATTGAATGATTATGAAAATAAAATTGTGTTATAATAATATAAATTGTAAAAAATACTTATGCATTAATTTATTTAACAATTTCATAATTAATTTTCATAAAGTGTAGGATGATGAAAAAAATATAAAATGATTTGTTTGAGGATATCCCAAAAATTAATGAATTAGATATCCTCATAGAAATATTCATGGAAAAAAGGGATTAGTGACATACTTTTTTATAAAATTTTCCCAAATGTGAGATAATATTTTGTAATAGAGAAATTGAATTTGGATTAAGATGAAATTTAAAGAATGGGTTTTTAGGTGGGTAGAAGAGATGTCCTCTTATTGGTGAGTTTTTGTGGAATTTTAAGATATAATGATTCTTTAATGTATTATATTTCCATTTTTAAAAACCTAGTGGAAAATGTAATCAAAAAATATGTAAGGTAATAATAGTGGTTGATTAATCTCTATAAAATCTATTTATTGATATGTAACTATAGTTTTTATATTATCATTTAATTTAACCCCTTAACCCAATCTTTTCTTTTTCTATGAAGAATAAATTATACCGGAGTATATTTTTTATATAAAAAATGAAATTGACTTTATTAACTGATTGAAATTGTTGATTTAAAAAATGGAATCAATTTTATTTTATTATATTTCTAAAACTGAAAAAAATAATATCATAATAGTACAACCATATCATATAAGAATTAGTTTTAGAAACAAAATATTTTTATTCAATAAAAATATATTTAATCGATTTTATTAACAAATTATAATAATTAAATGATGGATAATTTAATGGATTCTATAAAATAAAATGTATCTCATTAAGATTATTCATTAATAGAGGTAAATTAAATTATTAGGAATATAATATCCAAAATTGGAAATATTTTTCACAACACAGCCCATTATAAATTAGTTTAATTATATCACATCACATTACATATCATATTACCAGATAAAATCATAATCTATTAGTATTATAATAATTACATGAACACAAAAAACCCATTATTTTAAAATATTGAATAATGAAAATAATGAAAAGATTGATTATAATATACTGATAACTTTTTATTTATTATTAGATTTTGTTAAATTATTAATTTTACTAGTAATTATAGAAATTTTATGTACCTATTGGATAAATGTATAATATGAAACCATATACCCATGGATATATATATATATATATATTTATTATCAATATATCTGAGTACCATGTATCCAATGTTCTTATACCCAAAGACCATATGTATAACAATCATATTACAATCATTTTTATAACTGTGATTTATTTGAAAAAATTCATTTATCACATTTATTTAATTTTTCCTTAATTTTTTTATTATTTCTGATAATTTTATTTATAATAATATTTCTAATTGGTTTTATGATCTCCAATTAAAACCATTATGATAGTAAATTAATGCTTTATTTGTTTTTATTCATGTTGTTTTATTCTATTGTTACTTTTCATGTTTATTTTTCATATTTCATTTATATATTGTATTAATGTCTACCATTAATTTTACAAATTAATCCAAATAAAATATTTCATGATTAGTTGTAGCATTTAATTGTGTATAATATAAGCTATCAATGAAATTAGATATATTTAAATGTAATTATAGCTTAAAACTATGGTGTTTTAAATTTTATCCCCCTTAATTCAATCATTACATTAGAAATTAAATAATCTGATTCAAATAATTGAGGGTCATTATACCTAATTATGCCATTAGGTTACCATGTTACCTCCTCTATAATATGATTTTAGTAGAATACATTAACATATTAGTGGATTTATCATATAAATTTACCTATATAATCCAATATATCCATTGGTTCTTCCTCGCCCAAGAGAACATGTTACAGTTTTACCACATCAATGGTTAATACATGTGTCTGACATGCTATGTATTTCATAAAATATTTAAATAAAAGAAATCATGAAATGATTATATTTTTATTGTAACATAAATTTGATGAGCTACCATCCAATATGATCAATGATTTCTAAATGTCCAATATACACATTTCTCAACCATAACTCTATCATGAATATCATACCCTTATTCTTTGGTAATATTCAAAAGTACACCTCATCAAAAAAAAATATATATAAATCTCACTGATCATTATTAATATAGATATTCTAGTGAATTTATATAGTTCTGATATACATTTTATATTGTGTATATATTTTCTATAATTTATTTAGAATGATTCGGTCCCAATATAATAAAACTTCAATCCTAATAACCAATTTTTTTATTTATTCATCTATTCCCATAAAAATATTTATATGATTCTCTATAAATGATAAAATATATTCTTTTGTTATATAATAAATATATTCTAAGAATATATTGATACCAATCATCTTTAAAATAAATTGATTTTGATCTAAACTTATATTATAGAGGTTGAATGGTTCTTTCATATTCACCACTAGTTAGAGCATATTAAGAAATTATAATTTCAATTTTTATATTCAATTATAATTAATGACATCCCTAGAATACATAATGTAAACTAGGATATCGATTAGATATTACTGATAGTGGTTCTCCATGAATCCTTAAGATTTCCTTTATGAATATCATTTAATATTAAGAAATCTAGAAATCACCATGCATTCATGAAATATTATATCATTATAAATAGATAAACTATAAATGATTTGTAATTGTGGACTTCATATGTCTAGGAGATTATGATAATGAAATATTTAGTGATCTTCTCCTATTTCTATAGAGTTCTAGGATATAAATTTATCATCCCATTAGACATAAATAATTCTTACTAAACATGTTGTAATCCTAAAAACCAAGATGTGAATTCTCCAATAAACCTCAATATTTTTTCCCACCTAACATAATTCATTATATATATATACATTTATCTGCTTCAAAGATAGATAAATAATGATTAGATATGTATATATCATACAAAACACTATTCAATTCAAGTATTTATGGGGAACTTTTCATTTTATGAATCTTATAATTCATCGATTTCCTTTGTTGAAATGTTTAATATTAATTTCAATAGCTTATATATATATCCTACTTTTATTCCTAACATATAACGTTAATTATGGATATTTGAGAAATAACATTGAAAAAATTCGTATTTTATCCATTATTTATGATTTGAAGTCTAAGTGGAGGCTAATTTCATGGTACTATTGTAGTACTAGAGAAGGAACTATGTTGTACTGTAGTAGGAACAATAGTGGGAATTGTAGAAGGTACTATTTGTCACTGTAGCAGACAAAACTATTGAGGGAAAATTGCTATCAAATATAGAATAATTTTTTTAAAAAATATAAATAATTTATAAAAAATAAAAAATAAAAAGAAAATAATATTAAAATATATTTATCATTACAGAAATATAATAATAAGAAAATAATTATAATTATCCAATATAAAAAATTTAATATTTTTTATTTATCAACATATAAAATGAGAGGCGAGGAACCATGTCAATAATCTCTCCCTTCTTGATAAAATTTTAAAACAATATTTCTAAAAATATATACCCCATTTTGAAATTGGTAAAAAATATTAAAATATTTGAAACAAAACCTTTTTTACAACTTCTCACTCATTTTCAGAATATGAAAGAAAATTAAATTTATTATTATTATTTAAATATTTTATCCACTAAAAAAAATAAGTCAACCAATTTTTTTCTATATATACTGTAAAGGACATAACTGTCATTTTATTGCATCATCTCCCCCATATTAATCTATTATATAACATGAAAATAAATAGTTCCCTCATAACAAATGATACTCTTAAAAATATACCATTGAGTTATTATCCAAAAAATAAAAGTGATTCCATGAAAAATATTAATAAAAAAAATACTTCCAAATGAATGATTAAAATTTATTCAATGAATTTAATAATAAGAAATTTTTAAATAACATGATTTTGAACCTATAATAAAACATAGATACGTAATCACGGACCAAAATAATGAAATTTTATTGTATATTTGTATATAACATTTTATAAGAAGTAGGACTAATAATAATATCTATAATATAAGAATGATAAATACTGGGTGTTCTAGACCATTTTTTTCAATATGATTGAAAATTTTAAAATTAGGTATGGAAAAATTTTGAACTCATAGAACATTGGAATTAACATGATAGGAATAAGAAGGTCACTTTTTTTCACAAAGTCTACTATAAACCTTTCTCCAAAACTATTTTAATAATGTAAATGAATATATATTTATAAAATATAACCATTGAATTAGAAATATTTTTTTTAAAATCACACATCGTAAATGAATATAATGAGCATTATCAGCTATTGAAGTTGTTTTCATAAACATAATCTTTTCCAAATAGCTTCCCCCTTTTAAAACCTTAGACAATTCACTTATATTCTTATCATCATCCCATACATTACAATATTTAGGGCAATTATAATTTATTAATTTTTAATTTCCATCATGATTAATATATTTTTCTTCAACATAAGATAAATCATCATGAAACAATTTATATTCATTTCAAAAATAAAATTTCTTTTAGGAATAAAATAAATATTTCTATCATTATTATATATAAGAATAAATATTTACATATCATAAATTTATAATAATTTAACATCAAGGAATGAAATTTAATTTTCATTAATAACATCATTATATTCTAATTTAAGAGATAAATGTAAATCCATTATTTTATGATGTAGTTATTGATACATATCATTCATCTCATGTAAAATTATATTATTAATAATAAATTATTCATAATCACTAACCTCAGATAAATCAAAAAAAATAGAGACATTAAAATAATTCTACTTCAACATTAATTAGTTTTACCTTGCATATTATTGAGGTATTTCTCCCTTAGTTTTTAATTTACTATTTGTCTGTCTCTAATATAGATGATTCCACACTCATTATTATGACAAGGTCATGTTTTTCCTATAAAAAAATACAACTGAAGATAAAAATATACTTTTTAGATCAGTCTAAGATACCAAGTGTTAGATCCAAAAGGGTAAATGAGAATAGAAAATAGGGGTTGAAATTTTTTTTAAAAATATTATATTTATTAAAATTAATTGTGGTTTTTTATGGTTAGAAAATATTAAAAATATCATTTTTAAAATAATTAAAATAGTGGATAAGTGAAAAATGAATGAATAGATATAAGGTGATGGATATAAGTAATTCTATAGTACTTGTGGTCTAAATAATCCTAATATACTATTCACACACAAAAATTTTATAAATCAAACCCACTCAAATATAAGATATAGTTTAACATGGTACAAACCTAGAACTATAATTATAAATTGTGATAATTCCCAGATCATGTCACTTCTAATGGTGTAGCCCTATAATTAGACACCCTTCCACTTGTGGGGAGAAAAAAACCTTTTATTTTATTATAGGAGAAATCTATCCTATGTGAATATTTGGTTGGATAACCCATAAAATTAGTACATATTTTTGAATAATTTTTATAAATCCAAAGAAACCTGTTAATGGTATTATTGCTAATTTGTTTTAAAGATTAATAATATATGAATAATAGTTACGAAATAAATTTAAAAACAATAACGCATCATTTGAGAGTTGTACATACAATTTTTAGCAATGAAAAATTATTTATATCCAATAAAATTACGTGAAAGTAGTAGTTTTAGGTGATCCAACTAATTTATGATAATAAATAGTGACTAAGAGATAATTCTATGTTTCCTGAAACCCAAAACATGGATGTTCAATTTAGGAAACATATGTGCTCTTCCTTTTTGTATAATTGTGAATCAATTCATTTGAATACTCATAATTGTATCATCACTCTTGAACTATGTGATATATTCCCTTAAATAGAACATCCATAATAAAAAGTAATCTCTATGAATAATTTAAAATATTATGTTTAATAATAAAATAAATTATAGAGAATTATCAGGCTCATAGAAACATGTGTTCATTGATAATTGTTAGAAATTATAAAATATTATATTTTATATGTGGACAATAAGTTGGTTAAAAATATAGATATTATTGATTTGGTTGATAAAATTGATAAGAAGTAACAATTTCAAGGTAATACTATAGGATTTTTAACAATTAGTACTATTTCATAGTAATTATATTTATTGAGAAGTAATCTTAATGATTTTTGTGTTGGATGAATTATTCATATTTAGAGAATAGAAATAGATTGAAATTAATAAGTGTACAAGAATTATACCAGGATGCTACTTAGTGAATAGAAGGAATATATAAGTGTTTATCCATCATAGAGAAGGCTGTGTTGATGTTTCTCAATGTTGTAATGACCAAGAACTTTTCAACGAGAGTGGTGAATGTGAATATAGACTTATGTGTAGAAACAAAAATTGTATAGGGTTTGTTAATAATGAAATTACCAACAAAGGAAACATGGAATGGACATGCCATAAAAGCCCTTATGGTTCAATACTAACACACTTATTAAAAAGGTGAAGACTAATATGCTCATGTGGATGTTTTTTGTCCTGAAAATCAGCATGTAGGGACCAAAGCTTCAGTTGTATTCAAGTGGATGTGTTTTGATGAAGTGTTGTAGTTTAATTAAGAACCATGTGAGATGGTACAAAATGAAGATGATGGTGGGGTGGACTAAGAGTATACCTATGAAACATGGAGTCTTCCAATATTATTATAGTAGTGTTTTTTTGTTTTTTACTCATTAGGTATAGTAGAAAGGAAAAATAAACAATAGCAAGTGACCACATCATAGAGATCAATATGTTGATTCTAAAAAATTGAATGTGTTATCACTAGAACATGGTTAAGGGTGTTTCAATTATTTATTTGTAGTTTTAAGGGAAATCAATATGAAGTGTTCTGGAATATATATAAATGATTCCAAAAACACTTTTCTCAGTCTTATATATGGATTTTTGAGTATTGAGAACTGTCATGTAAAAGTAGACATGCAAAAAAATTGGTATTCAATTAATTTTTAAAACTATAGAGCTATGTGAGATGAATCCATTAATGAATACTGAATAAAATGTGTATTAAGAACGATGATCCCATTAGTCATAATAATTCTCTTCAATGCAAATAAACAAAATATAAAAGAAAAATAATTATGTTACTATAGTTTAGAATGGGGTGTATTTAAAAGGTAATCCACTAATAAATTATTATTTTTTCAGAATTTCACACTTGTATATTGAGGAATAAGTTTTCAAAAAATCATGTAAGATGTATCAAACAAATTATATCCTTTGTAATTTGGTTGAGAAGACAAACTATAAATAATAATGAAGAATTTGTATAAATTATTGTATTCCATTATGAAAATATAAAAAATTGAAAGTTAATGATGGATGGAAAAGGGTTATCCTATTATGACAGTCCACATTCCATTATATGAGGATCTATGATTTTACCATATCCACATATTGTTATTTTTTATAAGTTGTAATGAAGAGTTAAAAAATAAATGTGGTCATACAAACCATGGGGTGATTTTTCTAGAAAATAACAACTGATTTACACTAAAAAAATATTTTCATAAGGCCAAAATGTATTTTTTAAGGCTATAAGAATATCATAAATCGGAAATAGTAGAAACCACAAAAATAAAATTCATTGACATAATTTTTATCAAAATATTCTATATTATTTGGAATAATATAATTTTGTTAAAGATATTGAAATGGTATTAATATGGAATAGTTATTCCCCTATAAGTGGAATATTCAATTTGAATGTTGACGAAATTCGTTCCACTAATCAATACTATGTTTGAGTTTTGATGAACATTTAGGTATATTAATACTTTTTAGATATTTATTATGCATGTGATTATTTATTAGAGAAATTATTCAATATGTATTTATGTGTGTTTCAAAATTTGTATTATTTTTATCATTTTTTATGATCCTTATAACAGTGATCTAATATTGTTATTCTAATGATTTGGAATGAATTCTTGACATAGATGACATGTTCATTTTGAGTATTTTAAGAGACCAAGCAATGTAAGATATCATTTTCTATGAGTGTCAAGTATAAATTTGAAGTCATTTTTGAAAAAATTAATTTCATATAATGATGTAAGTCTTTTTAGTCATGGAGTATTTATATAAAACTCAAATTATATATAGAATCTAAATTAGTGGTTCTATTAATGATTTGAATTTTTATAAAATTTACTTTTGTGGGGATTCAGTAGATGGGTATTCTACCCCCTGAGATGTTTTTTTACAATTATTTATTTAATTATCATGTTGTTGAAGGAAAATTTTGAAGTTGTTTTGTAGTGGTGGGGAAACAAATATGATTATGAAGTTACTCATATCCTTATAGTGAAGTTTTTAAGAGAATGAAGAGGATAACATGAAAGCTGAAGGGAATTTTATAGTTGATATTTCTTGTAGTTTATTCCTAGACATAAATAGGGCGAAATATATTACAATTAAATGAGATGATCCCATTATTGGGGGTGATTTATATTCAAAGGTATATCTCCACAATTGAAGTTAAAGTATGTTCAATTTTTATTCTATTTTCAATATTTGGGAGTAATATTTATTTTATTTATATGTGTTGGATACTGTCAAAAAATTATATATTGTGATATTGTTCGATTTCCCATATATTTTATTCATTTATTTGAAATTATGTTTTTTTGTGTGTAAATAATGATGACAAAAAATACCATGACCATGATAATAATGAATACGGACTAGGAAATTCTTGAAGTATTTCAAACAATAATAATGATTTCTTGATGATTGGTATTGTTGAAAAGTAATTTTTTATGTTTTTATGGTGGAAAAATAATACAAAGAATATGAATATTATATACAAGTTATCTAAATGTGTGAATGGAATTATAATGAGGGATTATATTCCCAATAGAATGACTAGATGATTATGACAGAATCATGTATTGGGTTTTATTATGTTTCCCAATATAATAAAGTCCAAATTATTTCTAGTGGGATTGGTGAAGGTGAATATGTTCCCAATTTAAGCCCCACCAATTTCATATGATGTGTTAAGAATGGAGTTATGTATACAATAATATAAATAAAGACTGAGATTTGGTGATCCCCATGGTGGAATTCTATAGAACATGTGCTAAACTATCTAGAAAAATTTATCCATGGGGTAGAATTTTCTATTAAATAAAAGAAATATGAAGACCATGCTAATGGTTTTAGATAATATAATTAAAAGTATTTATGACATTATGTCTATATAATTCGATCACATGACAATATATTATATATAGTAAGTGATGTTGGCAAAGAAGATCACTATGAAGTATGAGGAAGCCTATTATGATCATGGTGTTGTTCAATTGTATATGTGGTCATTAAGTGTATTAGAAAACTGTGATGAAAAATAGTATGTGAACACACCATTCTGATTTACATTTTATGTCCAAAATGGATGAATTTTATTTAGTAGGACATAGTGATGGTTGTTATAAACAATGAAACACACATTTTAGGATAAATCAATTTGGATATGATTTAATTCTTCTCAAAATCATCCACAATCATGTGTCTCAATTCTAGATCATGGATTTATCTTGATCTAAGGGATTTTACATAATTAAAATTTTGAATTAAATATATATTAAATTTGTATTCCAAATGAGAGTTCTAATATTTCATGAAGTAGATATTTTTGTGTAATGTTGTTATATAAATCATGGTTTGTTTTTTAAAAATAATGGGAAATTTATTTTACCTAGACTGATATTGATTGGTGTACATTTTATTGTTGTGGGACCTATCAATTTCAATATGGGATATTAAGGGATTTAATTTAATAGATATATAGTTGTGAATATTTCTAACCTATATCTTGAATATAAACTAATGGATTTCCATTTGAGGGAATGGAAGAAATTAAAGAGATTGAAATATCATTCTAATGAGAAGCAAGAAAAATTATAGTGTATTGAAGTAGATATTATTTAATTACTAAAGAATAAAAATTATTAATTGATAAAATAAGGAATTAAATTAAAATATATAACTGATTGGAATATTTGGAATAAAAAATCATATGACTCTAAATGGGGATACACAACAAGAAAATAATACTCAGAAAGGGAAAATTAATCCCACAACCATTGTAAAGGTGATACCTTCAACTAGTTATTATAATTTCAATAATTTGTTAAAGGGGTGACCCTTTAGAATTAGGGTGTTTCCACTAATTCATTTTAATCCAATTAACCCAAGTGAATAGAAATGGTTTTTATATTGTTTTTGTGCATGAAAATTTCAATTTCATTCTTCTTAGAGATTCCCAATGTGGTCGAGCCTTGTAAATTCATGTTTCTATATTTACATCACCCATGCACACAAAAATTAGACAAATAATTCAAAATAATATATGTTGTAAGAAGATAATAACTAACCCTTTAGGAGGAGATGATAGTTACTTTAATGTAAAATGTGACTTCTAAGGATAAAGAGTTATCAGTGGGATGATATTTCATAACGTGACTTACCCCCTTAGGATAATCTCAATAAAACCCCCTTTTATTGGAAGACCGTAATATTTTATTTTGAAATTCAAATTTATTTGAAAATTTTAACATATATTCTATTACCTCAGTAAAGAGTTAGAAATAGGTCCATGATATCATTAAATAAAAAAATTCACACGTGTTCTAATAATCCATTAATTATTACACACTTCATCTAGATAAATACTTACAATTTATAATACTATTTTTAGGCATAAAAACTATGATGGAATTATAGAAAAAAATTTATTATATTAAATTCATTGAAATAAATTTTAATATAATTTAAATCCTTTAACATGAGTTTTGAAAAAATAAAAACAAATAAAAATAAATCAATTTGAAATTATTTTTTTATTATGTATATTTTATGTGAAAATTAATAAGAGATTTGATCTTCATATAAAAATGATTAAAATAATAAAAACAAAATCATATTGTGTCTAAATAATTAATATTAAGTCATGGAATCATTAAATCAATAAAAATAATGAACAATAATATGGGATAAATAAAATTAAAAAAAAAAGAAAATAATATATAGTAAATTTAAATTTCATGAAATTCAAATATATATTGTCCATGTAAAGGCACCCATAATAAAAATTTCACATAAAAATATCTCACAAAAGTTCATGTTCAGGAATCCAAATAATAATCTATGGCTATTTTGAGAATTAATTCATCTAAATCCACATGATAGAATTACATCATAACATAATTCATTACATAGCTAAAACCATATAATAGATATTGAAAATAAATTAAGGATTAGTAATGGGAAATTTGAGGATGTATTAATATACAAAAAACATAGATTTATACAATAATCTAGTAGATTTATATTCATTTAATTATCCTATCATTATAAAACATCATATATCACCTCATCCCAAAATCATTATCATGAAATGTTACTGTAAACTGATAGGAAATTTATTTTAAAAAACTACATTATAATAAAAATATGATTAGTATTTATAAAAAAAATTAAAAATACCAATTTTAAAGTATGTCCCCATCATCATTGGAATGACAAGGAGTTGATATTCTACTAGGATTTAGGTGACATTCTCAAGGTGTCAAAGGCTTGAAATTAATGTCGAGGGTTTCATGAAAATTTGGGGAATAAATTTCCATTTGAATAAAAGAAACCAACCAAACGATCCATAACCAAATGAAAATATATATTTCATATTAACAATGTTATACATCACCAAACGTCTGAAATATCCATATAAAACCCACTATATTTATATGTAGCGTACCAAGAAGAATACTAAACAACCAAACCCAAAAAACCCATTAAATTCTCTATGGCTCCACCCCAAGCTCCATGCTCCTAGCACCACCATATAATCTAAGAATCAGAAAGAACTACTAGAAAAATGAGATATTTTATTCTTAGATGTATCACATAAAAAAACATCTTCAAAATAACCAAAGTTATAATGTAGATGATGATTACAAATTCCCATTAGGTTTTCCCTAAATTACATTCCTAAAACTTTCACTAGAATGAAAAAAACATAGCCATAATATTTCACACACAAATCCCAGTGTAACAATCAGGGAGGAGCTTCACATATAATAACATTTTCCACTTCCCCAATTTAGCACAATAATTTAATCATTCCATGCCACATTAATTATCAAAACATTACCATAATGTTTCAAACACACAACCAGATGTAACAATCACTGTGGATTTTCTCTTCCTGGATCATTTTCCACGTTCCCAATTTAGTGGTACTTCCATACCAATTATCCTTAATGTTGGCCCTTAAATCCACTATCTAGCACCTATAATTTGGTTATATCCCACACATTTCACAAAAAATAAACACTATTCATAATACTAGACCGACCAATAAAAATAACGCACACCAAGGCCACAAATTTTTCCGACAACCATTTCCAACACTTGGTGAATCACATCAGTGAACCACTCATGTATAGATGACACCCTATGAATATTCCATGCCAAAAAATTCCAATATGAAATTTTTTTATTGATAATATTTTTTGACAAACCATTTTTATAAATCAATCCATATAACTATGTTCACAAATATACATTTTTGAATTCCAACAACATGTTCACATCACTAGAATATATTGTTCACACCCCTTCATTATTGTACTGAGAAGGCGGTGAGATGCTACTAGGCCAATGGTGTCATTTCCAAAGAACAAAAGGACAAAAATGAATTTCTAGGGATTCCATAATAGTTGGGGAATGATTTTACCTCTAGATAAATGTGACCAACCAAACAAGAAATATCTAACAGACATTATATGATTCATGTTTACAATTTTCTTCAACTCAACAAGACTAATAGACCAATATAAAAAACCACAATATCCAAAACTATAATACCAAGCTTATGTCTAAACAAACAAACCCAATGGAAACAATAACATGCCCCAGGGCACCAAACCAAGCTTCATTCTCCAAGAACAAGCCTAATGCCCAAGAATCATAACAAAACACTAGAAATATTATAAGTTTTACCCTTACCTATTTCCCAAAAGGCGATAACATCACAAGAAGAAATGTGCCAGAGCAGAGGGTGATTAAAAATACTCATTAGGTTTTCCCCAAATTACATACATACACTCTACACATAGATAGAACCATATGAAATTTATATAAAACAATTTATATTGAATATTAAATAATGTTACCATTTCCAAAAATCCAAGCATACACTTAGAAATAAATTTTCACTGAAATCCATGAAACATAAGTGATATCCAAAAAACAAGGCATAATCCATTTAGCATAACACAGTATCATTCCAATTCCATATTTCCTGGCCACATGAATGATCAAAACATATAAATATTTTTTTACACACACAGCCTGGTGTAACAATCATGGTGGAGATTCCAATTAAAGACCATTTTCATCTTTCCCAATTAAGAGGTACTTCATGACCACTTATTCGTAATGGTTTACCTTGCTTCCACAATCTATCACCTTTTATTGTGAGAAGTACCGACTGCATTACACAAAATCAACACAATACAAAATACATAACCAACTGACACGAATAAAGCGCACCCAGGCCACACATTAATCACACAACAATTTCCAACACATCCCAAATCAATTAAAATAATTAATCATTTATTGAAAACATCGTAACCACTTTTTATGCCAAAATAATTACAATAAAAAATTATTTTTATCTAAAACCATTTTTACAATCCACTTTTATAAATCAACTAAAATAATCTTTTCTAAAATCCCCATTATAAAATCCATCAACAAGTTAACATCACCAGAATATCTAGTTTTTTCCCAAAATCAATTACTCATCACATAATGGATTTCAACCAAACATCAAACCTCAAAATAAAAATTACATTCAAGGAAACAACATTTAATTAAAAAAAATTCCAGTTCTATCAAAATGGTGTTGATAGAGAAGTCACCTCCCTTAGGGTTTCTGGTGAAATTACCCAACTCACAACTCCACAACAAATATGTGTCAAACATCAACCAAAACTAACTTAGATCAATTTTTATAACATTACAATTCCCCACCCTCATCATTTTAGGAATCAAAAACACCATATCTACATGAAATAGAAGTAGATCAAGGAAAACAAGAGAGTTGAAGAACTAGATCGATGGAAAATAAAAAATAAACCTAGATAAAATACTTAGCCATGAGGAATAACCTTTAAACAAAAAAATACGTTTAAAACCATTCATAATTGAGTGAGAGATATTCAATAACAGGTGAGGATAGAAAATCCTAAATGTGGTTTGAGTAGGAGAAGAAATGGGTGCTTTTCGGAAAACCCCGACTAACCCCATTTTTTATAATCATAATATAAATAGGATGAATTATTAGCTCGCACAGTTTTAAAACCCATGTGGTAAACACTAGTATGAAACTTTAAAAATTGTGACAATGTGAATGGTTACCTGATATTCATGCTCGGTTTACTGTAACTGAGCTAAAATTGGGAATCCATAAAAAGGCCTCCAAAATTTTCCAAAACTTTCCCATGCTCTCCCAAACAATACAAAACAATGTTATACCCATTAAAATGAATAAAAAGGGTTACATAATTCATAAAGGATTTTCTAAAATTCTCAAAAACATTGTAAATTCCATCCCATAATGTAGAGAATCATTTCATTACTGAAGGAGCACATGCCATTTCTCGACCACCACATTCTCCCACTCCAAAGTATCCTCATGGATCATGCCATGCTGCCACAGAACCTGAACTAGAGTTATTCTTTTACCACAAAAGACATTTTATTTCCTATACACAACCCACACTGGAACAATCACCAACGAAGCATACAGATCACACTCAATAAGATGACATTGAATGATATGGCTAGGATACAGTGAATACCCCATAATCAAATACCCATGGAACAAATTAATCACTACACTAAACAAAAGTTGAAATCTTAACCAATAAGTAACATATCCAATCTACTCATGTATCTCGATAGGACCAATATACCTTAGAGATGACTTCCCTACTTTCCAAACTGACGGTTCCCAAGTCTAGGAGAGATTCTAAAGAACACATGATAACCCACATCAAACGGCAAGAAGTATCGATGATGTCCATATACAATTTAGGATGACTCTAAGCTATCTCATTTCTCTTCTTGACAAACATAATCTTCTTTGTTGTATCTTGGACATGATGTGGCTCAACCATTGATCTCTCACCCATTTCCACACCACAATGTGAAGAAAGCCACGAATTCCCACACATTGCATCAAATGTATCAATTTGTATCGAGGCCTGAGAACTATTATTATAGGATAACTCAAACAACAGAAAGTGATCATCTCATGACCCCACATCATTAATCACACAATCCCACAACATTTCATCTAAAAATTATATAATCCTCTCAGATTTCTTATCCATCTGATGATGATACACCATAGTCATCGTCTATTGTGTCCCAATGGCTTGATTCATGGATTTCAAAAAAACGAGATGTGAGCTTCTGATCTCTATCTGATACAATCAAAAATAGAACATTGTTCCCCAATACCACCTCCAAGGTATATATTTTGGATAGATACTCCACCCTATGACATTCGTGGATAAGGATGATGTGAGCTGATGTTGTGAGCTGATCCACTATCACCCATATGGCATCATTCTTTCAGAGAATTGTTGGTAAAAATGTAACAAAATCCATTTCCATATGTTCCCACTTCCATATAACCAATTATTGAAACATTATTGCTCATCGCTGATTATATACCTTGACTTACTAACATGTCAAGAATCTATAAAAAACTCAGCCCCATTTCTTTTCATACGATCCCAAAATATAGTTTTTTCAATGCCTTATATATTTTATGTATTCCATGATGAAATGACCACATAGATTGATGATTAAACCTAACAATTTCCACCTAACAATACACTAATAAAACAATTCAATTCAAAAAACACAAAACAATATTCCAATTCATTACCCACCTCTCAATGGTCTCCCCAACATTGAGTTTTGATTTCATTGTCATACACATGGAATCTGATGATTACACCTCTTTAATCAACCCAACCAAATCAAGAAGCAATGAGACCAGAAATAAAACCACTCCTTCACACCGTTAATCACATTCCATCTATATGTTTAATATGACTGACATCAAATTCTACAAATCTGAAGCATATTTCACCACATAAGAATATGAATTCACACTTAATTAATCTACCCCTGAATTTACCTTACCTGATGTATAAATCAAATCAAAATAAAATAGTTATATATACTCCATTGATATGTATTTCCCTATCTTCAAATCTATATCTAATAAAATATTGTCTAAATGCTTATGATATTTAAAAACCATGAATTTCCCACAGATGAGATAATGATTGCAGCACTCCTGCTGACTATAAATCATGTGTTGGTTTGTTCAAATCATTCAGCCTCAACTGCTATGATTTAAATCTGACCACATGATCCCCTTCCATATGAACACACCCAAACCCTAATACTGATGTGTCATAATACAAAATGTACCCTTTACCTGGTTCTAGAAAAAAAATTGCTGCTGATGTAAGATGACAGTTAAGATCTTCAAAAGATTTATAATAGTGGTCATTCCATTGAAATTGAACATTAATTCTTCTAAAAGCTATAATTGGTGAGGCCAATCATGAGAAATCATGAAAAAATGTTGATAATACTCATATAGACCAATGATACTCCGTATCTCGAATACATTCCTTGGAAGTTTCCATGATATAATCGCCTCAATTTTTTCCTGATCAACTGAAACACCTTTCTTTGAAATTTCATGACCAAGGAAACAAACCTCCTATATCAAAATTTCATAGTTAAAAAATTTTGTACACAATTAATGATCTCTCAAGATCCCAAACACTATCAATAGGTGCTGATCATGTTCCACAATTGTCGTTGAATACAATATTATATCATGTAAAAATATCACCATATAAGAATCTAGTTAACTCTGAAATATATGATTCATCAATTATATGAACACCTATGGTACATTATTCAGGTCAATGGGCATAAAAACTTACCAATAATGGACATATCTACTTTTAAAGGTTGTTATCAAAATATCATCCTTTCATACCTTCAATGGATGATATCCTTCTTGAATTTCAATTTTGGAGAACCATTGAGCTCCATTATCTAATAAAAAAATTCATTAATGTTCAGAAGTGGATATCGATTCATTATTGTAACATGATTATTATTATGATAATGAAAACACAACCTAATATTTCCATATTCCATTTTAATAATAAATAATGGTGCTACCCACGTAGATGTTCTAGCTTAGATGAACCCTTTGTTTTCTAGACCCCCATGTGGTACATTCAATTCCCTCAATTTTGGTGTTGACATTCGGTAAGGAAGAAGTGTGAATGGACTAGTCCCTTAAAGGAGATAAATTTTAAACTCCACATATCTCATGGGTGGAAACCAAGAGAGGTTTTTGGGAAAGACATCCAAAAACGTATGAACAACCACTAGAAAAATAAAATGTCTTCACCTTCCATTAATTCCAAGGATAATACCACTAACTAATATGTGTTTGTTCCATATGATGGTGCCAAAAATCCTATTGTTTCAAATTTTTAATTCTTCTCCCCACTAATGTGATTTACGAAACCATCATCCAAAGTGAAACTAACTGTATGCACATATCTATCGATGTGGGTATTAATCATTGGCCACAAATCCATCCACTGGATTACATGAAAAGCCTCCATATAAGGAACTAATAAATCCATCATCAACTCAATTCTATCCCTAACCAGAGAACATGCTCTTAACATGAACGATTGACACCCTCTTCGATCTAGATGAGTTTTATATTTTAAAACCAATGCTATTATTTCCACAGTTAAACCCATCAAACTAACAGCACATGAAGAAAGAAAATAATTTGAAACTGCAGTATCAAAAAATGCTTGCATCAATGTAGAAATGAGTAGAATTGTACATTTCACCATGGTTGGTCCCGACTGATCATCTAGCATAACATAATAATTTCGAAAAAAAATATTTCTTCAAACAGTATGCTCTTTATTTCCCCACCGAGGAGTCATGGTGTTCCTAGAATCACTATGACAAACATGGTTCTGCTGGAAAGGGGTGTGCTGCTTCCCCCATCCTGTCGAGGCATAGGATGCATACGACACATGGGGAGTGTCAAGAACACCCAACCTCAACGAATTATGAAAATATAACTTAATATTCTCCATCATCTTATAGTTATGACACGATGGATGTATTGTCATACAATCCAACTTGTTGTGACCCATATAGCCACACTAAATATATCTTGACATACACTAAGGCTTTATAAGAAGATTCTCCAATCCAACCATTGTATTCTGAATCTTAATTCCACCCTTGATATAAGTGACCCTCTTCTGCCTAAACACAAAGTTGGAGTTCCCACTATTTCATGTCGGTAAAAGCATATTCCCCCACCTGTAACCCTGACGATATCTCATTCAACTACTTCATATCTATTCCCCATTTTTGTGTAATTTCTAACACCTATATATGCTATATACAATTTAATTTCCTGCATCAACCCAATATAAAAAATTTGTGCCTTCTATGATGAAATAACTGCCACCTCTAGTGAAATTTTCACTAATTTCAGAATCATATCCACATGTTATTTTACCGAGAGGTTCTCTTGTTTTAGCCTAATGAAATATGTTGTGCACAAAATTATTATCATAAGAGGGTAGAATTGTATATTAATGTATCCCTCAAACAACTCCCTTGTCATACCTTTATCTATTATATATTAGGCTTATACCTCACACCGAAGAAGGGATTGAACTTTTAGAATATACGTGGGTAACATCACTATTAGCCCAATCGGTGTTGCCAAGAATTAAAATATCATGTTTATTCTGTTTAGCTACGCTTCTACCCATCCTGGCTCTAAAGCACCCCAAATGAGGCGTGCATTTTTCTTTTTAAATGAAACACATGATCCCCATGAATCATCTAATCCCCATTATTCCCACTTTATGCAGCTCTGAAATTTTCCACTATACACTACATTATCTACTAGTTCATCTGGGGCTCAGGTGCAACAACATTTTCTTCATCCTCCATCGACTAGTCTCTATGATACCTACCAGGTGACATTTTTTTAAACACAAAAACAACCATAAGTATCACCCCCTTAGATTAAAAAGGTTTAATATTTCAAATTTAATTACATTACCACTTTTGAAACCATGAATTCCATAACATTACATATCCTATGTTGCCCCATTTTTTTGGAAAATCCACCATGGTTTTGAAAATAGACCAATTTTAAAAATACTACAACCATCCACATTTCAAATCCACATATTTGAATGTAATTTTATGATTCGAAAAAGGTCAAAATAAATATTACACAACACAAATAATTAAACATAATAAAATACTTAAACTAGTGGGAAGTCATTTCTACCATGCATACCATGCTCATCTCACTGGCTTCACCCACGAAAATGAGATTTCTAATGTCTATAAGTGTCTCCAAAACACTTATGTACCCAACAACAGGGTTACGTGAGGTTTAGAATAAAAGGATTAAGTATGTCTTTTTCTGCGATACATTTCATGTTCTGACAATCCTGTTCCTTACTAGAATCCCAAATCAAAGAATAATACAATAATGAATGTCAATAAAATGGCCAAAAATCAATGCCAAAGGATTGAACAACTAATTTCACATGAAATTCAAGGACCACACAAACTGATACAACTTTTACCATCATGCCCCTTCTTCATTGTCCTGAGAATGGGGTGATATGTTACTCGGCCTTAAGTGACCTTCCCAAGGATCCATTGGATTGATCTATGAGAATAAGGATTCAAGAAAAGGAGGGGAATGATTTTCCATTTGGTTAAAAGCATCCAACCACACATGGAATAAATAACCAATACTATGTGATTCATGTTAAGAATGTTCTGTACCATAGAAAGACAAAAAGACCAATATTAAAAAACCACTATATCCATAACCTGAGTACCAAGTGGAAGACATAACACCAAAACCCAAAGGAAACCAAGACATGCTCCAGGGATCTACACTATGTTCCATGATCCAAGAACAACCCTATCTCCCAAGCATCATGATGAACCACTGGATAAATGAGATATATTACCATTACATGTGTATTGGAAAATGATGTCTACAAAAGCACCAAAGATCCAATGCAGGGGGTGAGTACAAAAAATATGTAGGTTTTCCACAAATGATTAATTACACCCACCATTAGTATAGATCTATTATCATATATATATATATATAAATTAATGAAAAAACATTAAATAGTGTAACAATTTCCAACAATCCAAAGGAACCTTTTCCATGTCATTTTCACCAAAATCCCTGAAACCCAAATGAAATCCATTAATCAAGGAATAATTCATTTACCATAACACATTATCACAACAATTCCATCTTTAATAGCTGCAATAATTATCAAAACATAGAAATAAAGTTTCATACAGACAACCTGGTGTTATAATCACGGTGGACCGTCCCGTCCATGACCATTTTCCATATTCCCAATTTAGTGGTACTGCCTAACCACTTATCCTTAATGTTGGACCTTACATTCACTATACATCACATTTTGTAGATAGACATCCCATCCACTTCATGAAAAATCAATAGAATCCATAATACATAACCAACAAATAAGAATAAAGCACACCAAGATACACATTATTCACACAACCATTTACAACACATTCAAATTACCTTCAATGAATCACTAAATTATTTAAATCTCCATAACCATTTTCAATTCCAAACAATAATCATATGAAACAAATTTTTTATTGAAAACCATTTTGACAAACCATTTTCACATATCATCCCAAACTGAAAATATTAAAATATCCATTTTAGTATCAAACCACAAGTAATCATCACTGGAATATCCCCATTCACCCCAAAGATCAATAAGTCATCCTAAAATGTATTTCAATCAAACATGGAACATAAAAACCTTAATTCATTTCACAGAAAACCCATTTATTAAAAAAAGGTCTTTTAGTTCTATCAAAATAGAGTCAATAGTGATTCCACCAACATTATGGTTTCAAGTGAAATTTCCCAACTCAAAACCCCACCACAAATCTAAGTCAAAATTTCTCCCACACCACCTTATATCTCATTCCTTAACAAAAAAATTCCTTATTATTATCATTTTAGTCATCAAAAACAATATATATACATGAAATGGTTGTATACCTAAGAAACCAATAGGGGTGAAGAACTAGATCTATGGAAAAGAGAAAAAAACCAAGACGTGAGACTTTACTGAGAGGAATTGCCTTCAAACAACTATGAAATCCCATCAAAATCCATTCAAAGTGATTTAAAGAGGTTTCCAGGGAGAGTTTCCCTAACCCTTGAGGAGAAGAAATATAGAGTGAGGTTTAATTTGGGGATGAAATGGGTGATTTAGGGAAAACCCAAAATACCCACGGTTTTTAAAACATAATTTTAATGGGACACACAGTTAGATCACACTGTTAGACAAGATGTGCACTAATCGTGTTGATGCTACAATGCAAATAGTGAAAAATTACATGGTTACAAAGGATTCATTCATGGTTTCCTCTAACCGTTCACTAACCATGTAGCCTTCAAAAGGCCTCCAATATTTTCCTAAAACTATCCCAAGCTCTCTCAATCATTACCCAACAACTTTAAAATGATAAAATGGCACAAAAATGGGTTGAATACCTCAAAGCAAGAGTGCTACAAAAATGATAAATTTAGGAATTAATTTAGTTAAATATAATATATAGTATATTTTATATATATCTATTTAAATATTTCTCAATTAATCTTATTTTCTATAACTAAATATATGATCTTAATACCCCAAAAATTTAAAAATATAACAAAAATCACATTACCAAAATTCACTTCAGAGATGAAATAATTTAAATCCTTTTTTTAAATGTTTTAAATCAATATTAACTTATTAAAATTACAATTATTGTTAATATATTTTTTAAATTATATATATAATTTGAAAAAAAGGGGAAAATAGACAAATATTTGATCAAAACAATTACAATAATAAATGAGAAAATATATATATATAAGTTCGTCAAAAAATATTTTGAAATTAAAATAGAAATTATATTTATCTATTAATTAGAGAATTAAAATATTGTAATTATCAGAAAACAAATTTAAATATTGTCAAGGACCCACTGTAAAATTGACCCAACTTTCTTCTTGTCTAATAGGACTAGTTAAACGCATTGTGATGGACATGGGTATATAGAACACATATCCAAAATCGTTTTGAGTATATTATTTATTTCTTGAAACATAAGTGGGGATATTGTGTATAGATTATTTGATATAGCTATATAGCCTGGTATGAATTTCATTGAAAATCCAACATCATGATCTCGGGAAAGACCATGAAACACATCTTAGTTTTTTTTATATATTATTAAACAGTATATATGTGTTAAAAATAAATATTTCCTAGACCATTTTATCTATATATCTCTATTTATTATGTTACGAGACTCATATAAGTGATGTGTATTCTATAGTAATTTCACATTTAGAATGCTTTAAATAGGCACTCATGTGTTGATTTGGAATATGATAGTTTATTTATATATTCCCGAAATTCATATATGATATGTATAAAGAGAGACAAAACATTATCAAAATCACATAAGATTTTAATAAATAGGGAATAATAATGATTCCCTTAACCATATTCCCAAAATAAGTATTAAAATAATATTTGAGAACTGGTACACAGCCATCACACTATTGAGAGTTTCCACCAGAAATTAAATATCTACAAGATTTACAGTGATTTAACGATCATATAAAGCATTAAACATATGATGTAATGGGTAAAAAATCAATGAAATAAGATATTTTTGGAGTTTTAATAGAAGAAAACTATACCTTAAACTAATTTATTTTCATAATCCAATTACATAGTTGATATTTCACATGATATCGTATTTTTCTATTATAGTATGAGGTTTTTAACATCACTTGTTAAATGTGATCGTTAATATTGATTACATGTTTTTTAATGTAATTTACCACATATAATTAAGGCATCAATAAATACATAGAGGAATATATTGAGACTTCATTAAAATAATTTCATTAGTTTTCCTAATTATATAACTTTTCTATTAATATTTTTGATGTCGTGGTATTCCACACTCGAATAAATTATATTTCCCATTAGCTAAGTTTACTTATATATTCTCCCCTTAATTTTGGTATGTAATTAGAATAATTTTCATTCCTACATTGGTATTATATTAAGATTTACCTCAATAATCCATTTTTTTAATTTTGTTTCCAAAAAAATATGATAATAATGAGGGAACCCAATATATATTTCAATATTGACAGAACATATATGGTTTATTTATATCTACCAATGCCTATTATATACAAGTAATTTCAATGACATGATTTTAGGAAAACAATGAATAATTTAATATTTCATTTAGGGTGCTTAGAAAATAAGAATAATATCTTTCACTACATATGATATTTATTTAATATGTTGTCATGGATTTATCCTCCTTTTTTATACATCATTAATTGACCCTTCTATATTTTTCTATTGATAATGGAAACTAATTAATGAAAAATATCTTTTTCAATTACTATAATTCTTGTGTTATTACATACTTATCCTTCTATTTATTTTAAATTAAATTTTAGTATTTACTAGATTATCCTCTAAAATGATAAATTTCTAAGAAACAACTTTCCTAAATTGATCACTAGATATTGAATAATATATATTCTATAATATTTATCTTTTTTAAACCATTAGTTTTATGGAATACCCACTAAAGTGGGATGAAACTTATCTCATGTAAAACTCAATATATATTTGTTCCATTGGTTATTGTAGAGTTTACCATGATTTTTATTATTTTTCATGTCATTGTTGAGATGTATGAGCATAATTAAAATATTTTTCATTCCATGTCCCATGTTTATTGTTTTCTCATTTTTTATTTCTCATTTTTCCGTACACTAATTGTAAAATTTGGTTACTCATTTTCTTATTCTCTAAATAAAGGAAAAAAAAATTTGTGATGGTTAAATTAAAATCAATGAAAGTAATCATGTAGAAAGGAAATTGAATTCCGTAGATGTCATTTTACATCTTCATTTCATCCTATTGCATTTTTGGATTATTGTACATCACTTTTCTTCACCATTTGTTTATTTTTATTACATACTTTTATACTTCATAACCTAGATCACACAAATTAATAAACCCTATTTGAATACACTATTTCATGAACCAACCATTAGATATATCCATATAGGACCACTTAACATTACTATTCATTACATGTCATTTTAAAAATATCCCTTAAACATGTATTTTTAATGTATTTATTGACTGGATAGATAAAAAAATATTTTAAAAAAATTATTCAATAAACCCGAATAATAGTATACATATATGATAACCTTATATACATATCATACAATATAATTTTCTTTCTAATCCCATGACTATAATTCTTATAAAGGGGCATATCAGATGATTATTAAGGGTAAACATAATCAATATAAAATAATGATGATAATTGTGCATATGGTAGTCATATGGTTATGTAAAAATAATCAATGTATATATGAATATTTTAAGATAATCATAACCAATAATATATGAATTATAAACCATGAGTCATGGAACAATGATTTTGGTATATTATTAGTGATGAATTATAGAAATATAGAAATATTAGTAAATATTATTGTGAAATGAGAACAGAAAGTAGGAATAATATTATAGAATATAAATAATAATATAAAATCATTCTTTATGTAAATTACCACTTATAAAAAATCATAATATACATGATATATTCAGTTAGTGTAATTAGTACAGACATTAATCTCATAAATATATTGGATGAGGTTCCATAGTTAATTGAGGTAGTCCCTAGTCCCTAAACATTAATGTCATTATATATTAAGACATAATAAATTCATAAATGTTTTATAAAATTTTATACCTTCCATTAATTTAATTAAAATCATACAGATGTGGGCTATATAAACATGGAACATTAATAATTCAATCCTAGCATAATTAACTCATTATAAGGAAAAGGGTTTCATGAAAACAGCAAGAAAATGTGATCACAAACCAAAAACATTAATATGTTGTGTGGTATAATTTTATATTATACTTTGTAATTTATGAGAAACATAAAAGGGTGTCAACATATTTTGATGTCAGACTTATAACTATATTAGAAAAATTCATTCATAAAATAGATGAAATATTCATTACATTTAAAAAATTTATATTAAATTTAAATATTTTATTAAAAAATATGAATATAAATTACATTATAAAAACATTAATGAATTTAGATTTATTTTATTAAAAAAAATAAGATAATGGAGGTGAAATACATTTATTTGGATTTACAATTATTATTATTTTTAAAAAAATTAATAGTCAATGTCATACGAAAATGACTCATGTGGAAAACATTGAAAAAAATTACATTCAATCATTTGTAATGATGTTAAAATGAATTAGAAATTACCTTGGGATATAATTGAATAATATATATTAAAATTCATATAATAAAATTGATAATATGGACATGAGGGAGAATGATTCATTGGTTAAAATAAAAAATAAGGTAAGTTGAACTAACATGCATCCTTTTAATCGATTTGTGATCCAAAACAATGAGAATGTTTTATAATAAATGTAATACATATAAAATTAATAGATTATAATAATTATATTTTATTATGTGTATAATTATTAAAAAAAATAATTTCTTTGAATTTAACTAAAACAATCCTGATTTGAATGTGAGATGGGATAATAAATCCTTAACTTTGACTTAAGAGTGGTGGGAAGTAATAAAGCAGCATGTATAATAAAATAAAATTTATTATTAATTATAATTATTTATTCATTATTATTTATTTTACACAATCTCTATCATTATTTATTCCATGTAATATATAAATGATTTTTTTATAGATAGAAAAAAATTTAGGTGTTACTTATTCCTATTATCCACATATTGTATATATTGGAATGTATGGCTAGAGATTATTAATAATGTTTTCACCACCAAAAAAAATATATTATTATTTATATTATATGTATAGATTATTTATTTATCCTAATGGTTGATTCAATGAATCCAAGGTGATGGTTCCCAGGGAATACATAAAATATAAATTATTGTGATTCTCAATTGAATAAAAAGAGTTTTTTATAATAATTAATGTATAAATATATATATATATATAGCTGAATTATTATAACTCCATAACTTCCTCATTATTATATATTATTACCATAATTTATGTTTCTTTATGCCTTCATGATATAGCCTTCCTAAAATCATTCATATTGGGGGGAAAAACGAATATTATATGATATAAAAATGATTTTAGGAATAATATTAAATAGTATTAATATAACATATATAAAAGGAAAATGACATAAATTAAAATTTTCAATATTATAATTCACATATAATATTATCTAGATTAATATTAGATTGAATAATTTTTATTGAAAGCATTACACTTTCAAGGATAACTGGAATTCCATCTTAATGGGAATCATGGAAAAGATTATTTTAGGAAATATTAATATAACCATGGGTTCTTAAATATGAAATGATATTTCAAGGGATTTAATTTAAAAGGAATGTACATTTTGAGGTTTTTATTTAAGGGGCCCATTTATTGGAATGTTGGAGTAGCATATTCAAAAATACCCTTCAATTAATGTTTAAGTTTCCCATTTTAAAAATAATGTGGTTATAAGTGAAAAATTAATAGATAATGTATGATTGTAGGTATTTAATATCCTATTCTACCAATTTACAAACTAATTATTAATGTTTTATTACCTTATTATTTTGTTTAATGATTTTACACCATTTTTTCCTTTACTATGGTGACTAACATGTACACCAAAAACATACTTTTTTTCCTAAAAATGAAATATATATTATCGGAAAATTTTAATATAATGATTCAAAATAATAAATATTTTAATAGGATTATAATTTTAAAACTTATAATTAATTATTTTAAAACACTAAATTTATGACACATAATAACCATATTTAGTGAAGTATATTTAGAAGCCCAATAATATACTTATTCTCTTCCATTATAAGATAATTATAACTTAAAGAATAGTAAATTTTTTATATTGTATATTAAACAATTATAAATAATTTAAAAAAAATATATTAGTTATAAATTTATTTATGAACCCAAAAATACAAAAAATATTCAAAAATAATTCATTAAAAATGATCCCTCTCAACATTTAATGGATATAATCACGTCCCACTATTTTTAATCTAACCACTCAGTTTTTTCAATCTAGTAGTAATGAAAACATTCTTTGAAAAAAATAACCCTTTTTTTAAAAAAAAACGTATTATAATAAATATTACATATTTTGCAAATTTTGAAAATTTATTATATTATTATATAAATTTTTAATATTATATTACTAATTTTTAGTATGAACAATTATAAAAATTAAATTCCCTTATTTGATATAAGTATATTCAGATACCATTTATCTAACAAATATACAAATCTAATAGCTATATATCCACTAGACATATATCCAATAGTCATATGTCCAAGGACTATATGTATAATTGTAAAATTACATTAGATTCAATATTCCAACATGATTTTCAAAAAATAATTCATTCAATTAATTTATATCATTATAAAAAGGTAAAATATATTTTAAAATTTATCCCTACATTCATTACCTTTAATTAGAGGTATGAAATTCTATATAGATCAAGAAAATAGGGATTTAATGCCCATGGGCATTTACATACTTGTGGATTTTTATCTCTTGTAGTTTTCATAATAAATTTTCATCTGGAATTATCTTAATGGATTTATATTTATATTGTATTGAAATATTTTATCTGGTAACATATATCATGGTTTTTTAGTTTAGTGTTATTTTTAATACAAATAATATGAGAAAATATATTTATTTATTGATATATACATTTATAAATCTCTGGGTGTCTAATGAACTAGACTAAGGTTCCATCTAACTCGACTCTCGATTAGTCTCTCCACATATCCATAATTTCATTCTCAATCGAAATAGGCATTAAATTAGGGACTCTACCTCGCATAACGACCATGAGAATAATTTATAATCTCATATAAAAATATAAGTAATATACATAATCAAACGGAATAAACTAACCATGTAGGAGATGAAAAATTGAAATACTAAATATAAATTTTACATATTCATTAAAAAGGAAAATAAATAGGAAACATATATAAAATAGAAAATAATCATTTAATGAGGCCAATAGAAAACACAAAGATAATAAAAATCCATATACCATCACTATTGAGCTTCATGTGACCCACCATCACCATGAAAATGAAAACACAACCCTTAAGAATACATGTAGAAGAGAAAAAAATTTGAATTAACATGGACATACAAAATAAATGCTTTAGTTAAGAATCCTAATAGCATTCCATGAAAAAAATATGTAGTCTCTTTAATATTACCACCTAAAATTATAATACAATTATTAATTGAAAAATATCAATATTCTAATAATCCTAAACATCAATAAAAAACACATCATAAATATATTTAAAAATATTATAGATATTTTTATTAAATTAAACAAATCACTTAGAAAACAATATTCTGTAACTGAAGTATAATTTCAAAACCTTTATTTTATATTCCCACATTAAAACAATTTTAAAAAAAAAATTAAAATGAAAATTTTCTATTTAAAAAGTACTTTCACATTTATAATATTTTACATAACATCACTAAAATATTAATATACATATTTAACTATTAATGGTAGCCTAAATCCACATTTTCATTACCCACAAACATTTTCATTCAAAAAAACATTTCCCACATTCTCATTACAACATAAAAAAACACTTTTCATATTATCATTTTCCATTTTAGAAAACACATTTTAAACAAATTATAAAATGGATGAAGTTAATTCAAACTACACCATTACATTCCCTATTCACTAAAAAAATCACAACCATTTCTAAAAAAATTACCATTATATCCATAACATAATGTATAATTGAATAAAAGCACTGTTACATTTGTGTTAAATTCAGGTGATAAACAGAAACAAAAAACATGCTCACATCTACTAAAAAGTACTATAAGAAACATTGGATGCAATTTAATATAAGGATAAATCCCCTAAAAGGATCTAAATTGAATAAAAGTGTTGGTATCTATGACCAATGGTATCTAAACCATGTCATCCAATATTACTGAAATAACTATAGGATTACTAGTCTCCCATGTTAGTATTAATAATGCTGAAGATCTATCAAAATTCCCCTAGATCCCTCTACCGATAGGTCCCTCTTAGTGAAAATTTTTTGAACTCCCTTAGACCATGGATATACATCCTCTAATGAGATATATTAGCCCCATGGAAGACATATAACCATGGGCTCCGTTGGAACCATAGATAATATTCCTCAATAAGATAAAAACCAATGTTGGAGTTTCAACAACATAAGCAACATACCCCTACCCCTATAGTCTCCCATGAAATGTCAAATAGACGTGATTAAAAATAAATTACTTGACAAGATAAATATAACTCATTTTTAATAAAACACTTCTCAGAACCATCACCATAATAGGACATATCCCCAACCATATCTATGCAAAAATGAAATGTAAGAATGTATTAATACAAGACACACACTTATGGGATCAAAATACACTATGGGAATAACAAAATAACATGATGCTGAAGAGGTTGTCAAACATTTTATAAAAGCTTGTTACATAATAATTCAAAAGTATCCTTTTCCAAATAAACGCATGGAATACTAATCACAATTCAAATTATTTCACTTTCATCATAACAAAATCTTTCTGATTAATTTGATTTATTCATTATTTAAACCCAAATGGGCCCTCAAAAATCTATTTAAATAACATTTGAATATATAAAAAGGCACAAATGTGTTCTAGACATCATTTAAATTGGTTAACAGACCACTTTGAAGTCATGAAACCTATTTCAACCACATTAAGACATATTAACACATTCAATAAATTTGTTCTAAAAACTTATTTATGAAAACTAATAATTTAAAATTATGACAATGGTTTATGAAACAACTATGAAAACCAAATAATCCATTAAAATAATTTTAATTTAATATTCACTAGAACATGGAATGGAAGTCCATTACATTATGAGGATTCAAATATTAATAATTCCAGTTTCTTCCTCATGGGTCACACATATAGTCATGTATTTTTAATTAAATATATTAAAAGCAATAATTGTCGATTGAAATTTAAAATGAATCAACATCAAAGAAACACATACCATAGTTGAATAGATTCATGTTGGGAGACATTTCTAATAATGAAATACAGCACAAGAATCCAAGAATTTCTCTCAATTACCCCTATATAAAAAGAACCACAATCTATAATAACATCTACAATAAATTTGATTCCCAAATGAAAATTATGTTTTTTATAACCATATAAATAATGGTAAAAATGGTAAGTTTATGTGAGTAGGGGGTTTAGTATTACTAAGCATGGAAAAAACCACTTAAAATCAGTTTCTAAAGTATAAATTGTAGATAGGGATGAATTGATGAATATATCTATTGTGTTCATTGTCTATTTGATAGAAAGTGTGAATAATGGAGGGTTGGAGAATTAAAATATAGTGGGGTAAATGTGAAAATTTCTCTTTTATATAATTTGGGAAATCTAAAAACTATAGTTGTTCATTTTTTCAATCAATTTACCAACCATGCACAGGTCATTACAATAAAAAAAATACAATATGAATAGTTTATTATGGCCCTCGCAGAAAAGCAAAAATTATTCTGTAAGCATTCCTAATGAATGTATCAAATTAAAAGGTAGTACATAGATTTTCAAATTATTTTCCATACCATTCATAAACCAAATTCCCTAACCATTACATCCCAATGTACTTATATGTCTCCTATTTTGATTAGTACATTTTAGACAGAAACATTACTAGTTTTGAGAACTAATGAAACATAGAAAGAATCGATCTATAAATTTCGAAACGTAAGGGTAACTGCATGGATTACTCTAAACATTCATTCAAACAATGTATAATAATAAAAACTATATGCATTCCTTGTTTTATAATTAAATTAAATATAATCATAAAATAAAATCAAACACATAAAAGTCATTGAAATAAACCTATTAGTGACACTTTGTGTGTCTAAATACTCTTCACCATGAGACTTTCTTCCACCAGAATGAATGATGTATAACTAGTGGAGTACTATAGAGGAAAAAAATTATCAGTTTAGATAAATTAGAGAAACTTAAATAAATATAATGATCCGAAAACAACACCAAAAAATCTACAGAAAATAAGATCAACAATTGAACAAATAGAAACACTAATAATATAGTCATTAAAAACATATATATATATATATACAAATCATTTAAAATTAATCTAAAATATTTGAATAGTTGATAACCTCATTTCTACAAAACTATAGGACTTCACCGAGAAAGTATATTCCGAATAATGAATGAAATAAAATCCCAAATAGTTTCTTAGAAAACCCAAAATAATAAAATAGCTCAAAACCTTCAAATAAATGCACTTATTATATAAAAAACATGATGGAATAAAAAACAGGATCACCATACACATTTTATCAGAAATACATGGGGAAAATAATAATAGTACATTCCTCATTATGAAATGACTCATATCTAACCCTATATTATCATTTTGTATATTTGGGGTCCTATATCTAAGTAAATAGTTTACAATACTTTTAGGATATTAATGGATACTAATAATTGTCTGACAAAATTAAAATAAAATAACATGAAAGAAGATTCAATCAAGAAAACATCCCAAATTCCAGCTCACATAGTAGTCTCTTTGAAAAAGTTGCTCCTAATTATCTAACCATATGTTTAGGGATCACATTCAATGTGATGTGGTTTATGAGATATCCATGTAAACTCGCAAAACTATTTAAAAATAAAAGGACTCTAAATAAAACCACTATGAATAGAATACAACACTTTCCACTACATTTAGAGCCATAAAAGTGCTAAAACCTAGAGTTCGGAAGACAATAGAGAACCAATACGATAGGTAAATTTACCTTCAATAATAAGTATTATTTTCAATATATTTCTCCATAACCATCATGAAAACAATATAGAACACAATGTTTTTCCTAATATTAAATATGAACATTTTATTTTATAAATTGAGTATATCTTTTAAAATATTTATAAACATCTTACGAAATAAAGTCCCTGTTAATAATATATAGAAAAGTGCATGTAACTATCTGATAAAATATTTTCGTTCTTAAAATTAGTTTGATTAAATTTATATCTCCCATTTTTTTTAAGATATTAGTAGAAAAATTTTTAGATGAATATTTATTATAAAAAACATAATTTCATAAAAAAATATTTTTTCAAAAAAAATTATATTAATTTTAACATTATTAATTTGAGAATGTGATTATTGAATAATTAATTTAATTTGTTAAATTTGTCATAAATATATTATATTTAGATTTTTTTGATCATTCCAATATAAATGATTTAATAGTGTAAAATAACATATTGTTCAAAAAAATATTACTTTTATGACATTTGTTTTATATAATATTTAAATTGGAAATTTCAAAACATTTTTATATAAATATTTATTTATTTTGTAAGTGGATTTATTATTTCATTGAAAATTATTTATTTTAAAAAAGAATATAAGACATTTTAGAGCACTGGTTATGCATTTCAGGGAATTTTTTGAAAAAAATTATGTATTTACTATTTTAAATTTAATTTTTATCAATTTTAAAAATTAATATATTAATATGGGTTTCTAATTTGGAATAATTATTTCCAATGTATTTAATAAGAAAAATGTATTTTCAAATATAAAATATAAGTTACTTTATAATAACTATTTACAATGGTAAAATTAAAAAACAAAGAGAAAGGGTTCAACTAGAAGTGAGTGACTACAAACAAGTTGAAAGAATGTGTTATAATTAGTGGATGAGGACTTTATAATAGTTATCATTTATCTTATACCTTATTTTCAAATATTGGATCTTCTTTCCTTGAAAATCACTTACAACTATTAAATGATTTTAATATTTAAAAAATTCTATCCCATTTTACATTTAATAGTCTAACTCCTCTCCTCACATTCATTAACACCTGAAATCATATTATTCGTAAAAATTATCAACCATTACTCTCATAAAAATTTGAATCTACCTTCAAGACGTTCTTCCCATCTCAAAATATCAAACCTCAAAGGATCAACCACCTTTTTAATGGAGGTAATCAAGTATGTCATGTATATATTTAAAACCACAACATTTTCATTTATAATTAGTAATTGTGAAATTAGTCCTCAACAAATTGCAGTACAAAAAAATAAAATGATACCATCAGAATAATATATATATATATATATATATTAATGTTATTATAATTATGTTAAAATTATTTTCCACCTTTTTCTTTTCATTTAACAAAAGAAAAAAACATGAAGCGTTCTTATATACAGACTATAACATCCATGAATAAATGTGATTCTTTTTAACTCTCAGTGAAAATAAAAATTTCATAAGGAAAATAATATAATCCTGTATTATAGATATCATATGTAATTTCCTCATATGATATGTTTAATTACATCTTACCCCTCTCCATATAAAAATGAAATCGCTATCCAAATGAACTAGTGAACTACTACCTCCATGGAATGATTCATTTATCCTTTCACAACTACCATCACCGTTTTTTAGTATTTATGTAACATATATATATATATATATATATATATATCTGTGTGTGTGTGTGTGTGTGTGTGTGTTTTATATATATCATGAATGTGGTTAATTATAAATAATAAAAAATTAACAATTTTTATAATGTAATCCATCGAAATAATTATGCAGTCTAAAACAAATCTATCATAGTTTTTTAATAATTAAAGGTTATATAAGACTCCAATATAATGGAATTTTATCATTTGTTATATATTTATGAAGTCAATTATAGTAATATTAAAGGATTTAAAATCATTCATGTTAGGATAATGTGGATGATTGAAACCACCTTTACAATCCAACTTCAAAATGGTCTTGATTAATAATACCTAATTTTGAAAAAAGATTATAACAATATAATATATGAATATAATTTTTATTAATAGTAGGGTAAATAGATTTTTATATAAACACGGTTATGATATTGGTAATAATATTTTTACCTATATGATAAAATACTTCAACGAACATCTATTTCAATCATTGTTAATAGTAAGGGATATGGTTACTCAAACACACTTCTTTGGCCAATATAACTTCCTATTAGACTTCACATTTTTAATTAATCTATTTGAATGATATTTCTCTTAATTTATGGTTGGAAATAGTTCTTTATCCAAAAAGACATCCATTAAATATCATTTTTCAATTTATATGTATATATATACTTTTTTGTAACATACTAATGAATATGGATTTTACATTGATCCATTCAAAATGTTTTCAAGAAATATATATTAATATTTTAGATTTCATTTCATCTATATCATAATGATGAACTATATCCAATAGTGTTATTTTTAATGTTTCACCCAATATATTTATTTAATTATGTAATTATTTTTAGTGATCATGATTTTAGTATCTGTTGATTTACATCATAATCTTATTCTATACCATATGGATATTTTAGGAAACCAATATTATTTCCATGGATTATTTATGAAAAGGGAATGGTTTCAATTTATATTTTTTACAATTAATGAAATATTTTTTGTGTTCTTTATGATGTGAAAAGTGAATGATTTTTAATTGAACACATAAGTATGGATGAATGATGTTTGGGGTCCTATACAACTCTCCAATTCATTAATCAATAGTGGAAATCTAATGAGACATGTATTATTGAGTACATATTATTTTCTAATAAGAATGAACACTAATGTTGTTGAATATGAAATTAATTTGTCTATATGATAATTTTTTCCCAAAAATAATGTATGTCATTCATTTTCATCTTATAAAATTATTAATGATTGTTTATATTAAATTCGTATAATAAATGTTACAACATTTAATCTTAAATAACAATTTATTTTGGGAATATATTAAAAATCTTGTTAATTTTATGTTACATATAACTACACCTCATTAATTTATGATATTTATTATAAGCCCATGTTTTTATTTTTTTCTTATGAATTTATCCTTGATGAAATTTCTAGGAATCTATTATTAGGTCTTTGATCAGTCCACTTTATTATGTTTTTATTCTGTTGGATATTTAGAAGAGACTGGCAAATGAGATGTATATAAGATAGTCTTATATCAATAACTTAATCTTAACTGGTCATAAATTTTTAAAAAATAATATTATCTTGTGACAATTATAACACAAACCGAACCAATTTTTATATATTATATTATTTTTTATGAAATTACTTTATTATATGATATAAAATATATAAAATGAAGCCATGTTTAGCTTGATTCGTCTCATTTGTTATCAAACTGAATCATTAGTCATTTTTATAGATTATATTTTTTATCCTTAGTGTTAGGGATAGAGATATATAGAATAAAAATTGTGATTTGTTTAAATATATTATAAATATTCCATAATATATAAATTATAATATAGATTTTTTCCCCAGAAATACATTCTTGTTTAGTTACTAAAATGTGGATATGACTATAGAACCTACAGACCTTATAGTAATAATTGTGAAAATGGTCGATTGATCCATTAATTAATCATTACATGGATTCATGAGTGAGCCTAATAGTGATGACCTATCAAGGATCTCATAGAGGATATTAATTAGTTTATCAATTTCTCTTTATAAATACAACTTAATGACTTATTTCAATGATATTATGAGTAATTTATCAGTATAATAATCATAAAAATAGTCATAATTGATTACATGACCATTATATAGTAATATAACAATTTATTATATGATAAAATATATGGAATTCCCTATAGTGTTTTGTTTAGTTAAAAATTGTAATGATACCCGAATCAATCCTTATATCAATGATTCTATACATTATAGAATATATTGAACTTGAGGAATCAAATATGGAGCTAGAGGATAATTTATATTATTGTATTATCAACCCCAGTGCTTCAACATGTGGTTCACTGGACCTTTTTAAAAAAATAATGCATAAATGTGTAATTTTATTGACCATCATAGGATTAACATTATAACATTGAAGGAAATGTATCATATACCTCATTTCAATATATTTTTTGATGATCAATGTGAAATTCAATACTTTTTAAGGATTTATCTATGATATGAATATCATCTATTAAGTTAAAAAATAGGGATATTATAATGAATTATTTCTGAATGGGTTGTGTGATTTATGATATTATAGTGATTCCATTATGATTATATAATTCCTAATGACCATTATGGATATAATTAATAGTGTAATTATATAAAACATGGATTTGTTTTTGGATGTATTCACAGATGAAATTATTATTTACTCTAAGATAAAGGAAAATCATGGTGATTATTTATAGATTATCATGATGGACTTATCAATGGATAAGTTCTATTCCAAATCATTAATGTGTGATATATATATATATATAGTATTTTAATATTTCTATATGTAACCAATAATAATGGAATATCAAAAAATTATTCAATGAGTGAAGTAATTAGAAAAATTTCTAGATCAAATAATGTAATTGATACCAATATACTTCATAGGATAGATATATATTATCCATGACTTGGGTGAATTATATCATGGATATCGAATACACTAACCATGATAACCTAGAATGTTTTTATGTACCTTTACAATAAATAATGTTATAAATATTTTAAGGAAAAATATAAAAGGTTAGACACAACAACAATACATAAATTAACCTATAGTGGGGACGTATTTGTAATATACAATTTATCTATTAAAAAAGTCTTTCAATGAATCCTCGAGATAAATAAAAAGGTACTTTATTATGCCTCATTGCAATGAAAAAACATTAGGAAAATTACCAGACATAAGATTTCGATCTAGCATCGATTGTCATTACATTATGAATTTAGTTGTATTATCTAAAATGTGAGAAGTGTGAAATATATACTAACCTCAAGATACTAAAATATATATTCACATTGATGGAAATAGTTATATTAATTATGATATCATTAGAGTTGATTAGAGACCAAGAGTTATCAATATATTAATATATTTGTAAGGAAAAAGGTTGAAAATGAATTAATCAGAAAGATCGTCGAATTTTAATACAATGATTGTAGAATGTGACCTAATATTCCAGAATTTATAAAAGATGAATCTAAATGTTATATAGTAAGGTGAGATATCCTATCATTCCCATGTTTCAACTCAACAATCCATTATTATATAGAAAAAATAAGAATATATTGATGACAAAGAACTATATAAAATGGTATTTAATATTCTACAATCCAAATTTTATATTTATATATTTTTAATGTGTTAGACCAATATATTGATTCATTAAATAGTACCTAAATATATATGATTTAGATGATACTGATTGGTCAATAATATCTATTCATCCAGGAATAACGAATATTTATAAGGATATAATAAACTTATGCATGTATAACATGACACATGACACACACAAAATATTTATTCATATTATGCTGATAACATTTAAGGTTTAATGAAAAAACCTGAACTTACAATTAATAAAATTACACATACACCTTTAGAAATGTGAAACGTCACTATTGATTTTTCCATACGACCCCCCAAGAAATCAAAAGGCAATAAAACCATCTTCGTAGTAGTCGACCACCTTTCAAAGTCAACATATTTTTACAATAAATGCTGATTTCTCTATGGAATAAATCACCAAGATATACATAATGGAATGGGTAAAGATACAATGATTACAAAACTATATTGAACAAGACTGAGATTTTGGGTTTTCCCCATGGTTATAGAGAAGACATCATAAAGTGTTAGACACATGGATGAATTTTAGTACTAGTTTTTACCCTTAAACCTATGGTAATTATAATATCATTAATGAAGAACTTGTGGGAAAAGTGAGTTGCTAATTAATTGAGTTTCAATGATGTTTTTATATATTCCACCCTCAAGTAGTGTTATCATATAACAATAATTGCGCGTATTAAATTCATTGGGAATATAATTAGATTTAAATATGAAGAGATGAGGGACTCCTATATATAAAGATTAAGATGGAGAAAGGTAGCTAATATGATATTAATATATTTAATAAAAGGAAAATAAGGATAAAAAAATAACTTTATATAAATGTTGAAAGAATTCCACATATTATTTATACAGATATCCATATATTAAATATATAATTTAATGACAGTGAAAGGTATTGCTTCAAAAATATCCATATAATTGTGACATTTGATTTGGGATGAAATGGAAGCATATCCCTAGGTGTATCATTAACAATGATATCCTTTAGTGTGTTGAGGTTTTAACTTATCTCTGGTGACTCTCTCTAGACCTATTTTCTGTACAATACATGTTTCATATATATTTTATTGATAAAGAAGACACTAAACACATCATATGTACTGAGCTCAGATGCACAAAAATTAGAGTATGATATCTCAAATATAGAATAAAAAATGGAGGTACTAGATCATAGAGACAAGGTTTCTTCAATTATGAGCACTCCTCGGGTCAATATTCTTTATAGTAATAACTTGTTGGTGGATTCCCCATGGAGACTTAGTGATTTTATAATGAAATATTACCCTAATTTTGTTTGTCCTAAATATACTATTTTGAGGAATTTATTCGTTTTATGGGTTGTAGAATGTAATAAAGGATTATTATAGTGAAATATTACACCTTAAATAAGTAATATGTTTGAAAAAAATTTCCAAAAAAATAGAAAACTCTACCACAACACAAATATTTTTATTAAAGTTGATATTGAACAATGCATAGTAGTTGTTGAATAAGGGAGTAAGAACTATTACAATTAACAATGAAAATAAATATCCATTTTTATACAACTACTATAAGTATGACTATGAATCTAATTAAATTTTTATTTTATATAAAATTCATTTTATAAAATGGATATTCTCCGTCTTTTATATATTATGGATTAGAAATATGTCTAGAAGAATAGTTAATATTAAAAAATGATTTCATATAAGACATATTTTTTACAATATATTTTATAAGTTTTTAAAATTAAAATATTATAAGTATAATTTGAATACATGGAAAAAGAAGTTTCATTTTTTAGCTTCAAATAACAATATTAACTTAATAATAACAATTTTTATTTTCCTTATAATGATTATTTTTAGGTGAATGATGAAAAATGATTTTTTTCAAATAACATGAGTTTATGAATTTATTAGTACATTTGTATGAATTAGTAATTCAGGAATACACAATGTAGGTAAAATATTTATTTCATAATTGAATTTATAATTTATTAAATATTAATTTATATATGTAGACCCTAATAATATATTTTAGAACATAATAAATATTTTTTAATTTTCTTATAAAATGTAAATTTAATATTTTAAAATTATCTTTCTAGAATTTGAAAATTAATATATTATAATGGATTTCATATTTTGAATAATTTTATAAAACTTATTTAATAAAGAAAAATTTAATATCATGAATATATGATCAATTAATTTTATAAAAAATAGTCACCTTGCTATAATTCAAAAGGGGTAAAATGGTTTTATCTAAGTGGGAATGGCAACATACATGTTTCAAAATTATATGGTAATAGGGATATGATTCCTTAATAGAACTAGTGCATTCCCCTATCCATTATTTTTAAACATTAGTGAAAAATTATTTTAAAATTACTTCTAATTATTTTATTTTTTTCAGTGTCTCCAAAAAAACCCTTCCTAAATCACATTTAAAAGGGAAAACCCCCTCATAACTCCCCGTCACACCATTATAGACCAATTTTAGAAAAACCTATATCAAAAAATCTACTAAAAACTATTTTAGACCCAAATATGTAATATTCTTCTCAAAAGACCATCTCATATAGGCATTCCACTTTTCTATGGTGATAGTCCAAGAATTGAGTGATAAATTTCTTATCACTCCATTCACTTTTCAATTCCATTATGTTGAGTTATTCTTCATCAAATCACATTAAACCATATTAATATGATAAATTAGTATCATTAATTTTTTTTATGTTTATATAATTATTGTACAAGTATTAAGATCCTTTAAATTTTCAATAATGAAAAATTTAAATGTGAATCATGATAATATGTGAACTATTGTACCCATACTGAATTATGCTTCCATTACTTCAATCCATAAATGTCTTTTCCAATAAGGGTAATAAATATAAATTTATAAATATATACATATATATCATATTTATGATCTTGAAATGACATAAAATATTACTTATTCCATCCCACATTAAAAAATGAAATCATCGTACATGCATGCATGAAGACCACGACCTTCATTGAATGATGCATTGCCAATTCCAAAATTTCACTCATGGATGGTTATTATTAAAATTTAAATAATTATATTTGATAATATATTTACTATTTATCATGATTATAATTCAATATGGATTAATGAATAATTAATTGTGGTTATATTGTAATCCCTCTATATCGGTGAATAGATAGAAATTAGTTCATAACCATTTCCATCTTCACAGAACAAGACTAAAATACAGTGTAATGAAATAATAACATTATAGAATTTTATAGAAAATTAAATATTGAATCATTAATAATTTGAAAATTATAAACATTTAGGGGTGAGGGATGATCCAAAATTCTTTTATTATCCTTTTCCAAAATGATCAAATTATAAACATCAAATGTTGAAAAGACATTAAAATAATACAATACATGTAGTGAATTCTTATTAATGAAGAGAATAAATGGGTGTTTATATGAATATTCTTCTAAATAGGTAATTAAGTAAATTATATATATGGTATTGGAGGATAAATCACATCCATATAATAAAAGGGTAATGTTTTAGTACAAAGAAATTCAATGACCATTCATTGAGTTGATTTATTTCTTATGGAAGTATGTTTTTTAAATATATTCGATTTTGAATAATGTTGTATATTTATTTCTAGAGAATTATATTTTTATCCAAAGAAACATCAAATAAATTTTTAATTGTTAGTTTTTTTAATGATTATATTTTAAAATATATAGATATCTATTTATTTAATACTTTTGAATAAAAAAACATTTTGATGAAATCCCTTTACAAGTTTTAGTTTTTATTTTAATCTATTTCATAAATATAATCAACCTCTAGTGTTGTTATGTTAAAAATTTCACTAGATATTTTTCTTTTATTGTATGATTATTTTGGGTGATAGTGTTTTTGATAATAAATAATTTGTTTCATTATTTTAATTTATACCATATATATGTTTTAAATAACCCATTTTAATTCCATGGGTTCTCTATGAAATTTCTATGATTTCAAATTGTATTTGATTATGAAACCTATTTAATTAATATTAGTAATTTATCATGTGAAATATAAATGGTCAATAATTGGTAAAAATAGGTATGTAATAATTATGTGTGGGGTACTATATTTATTTATAATCAGTTTCTAAACTATCTATATCTCTGAAGCTAATTATTAATGAGGGAAATTTATTGTTATGTATGAATGGAATCAAATTTTGTAGATAATATATGTATTTATTCACTATTAAAATATGTATTCCATACCTAAATACATAAATCATTATTGTCTTATTATCTTAGGATTGAAGGTTCATATTTAATTATGATAATCCGTGTTATAGAAGGATATGATTTTATGTTTACTATTGTGTATTTATGTTATAGAATTTACTATTAATATCACTTATGTCTTTTGATTATCACAGATGATGTTTTGATATTCTTCTTATGATTTGGTTTTTAAATTATTCATATAAACTCTTCCTTAAAGAGATATTTATTTATCAATTATTGAAAATTAATTGTCACCCGATTTTTTTGTTTTCTATCCATAGAATTTGAATTTCAGACTTAATAATGATATGTCAAGAAGAATATCTATTATGTTGTCTTTAAGGTAACATGATCACGAGTTATATAAAATAATTTTATTATGCATCTAGTATGAAGTGTTATTGAATATATAAGTTATAGGATATTATTATTTATAAAATTTAATTTTTTAAATAATCAATTCGATATAAACAGAATTCAAGATACCTTGGTAAATATCAATTGTTTTTAAAGGGATGATTTAATATTTTTTTAGATAAGTTTATTTATCCATATTTTTAGGGTTGGTAAAAAATAGTGAAAACAATAAGAATATGTCGATTAATCGGATGTTATCATCAAATATTAGTAAATCCTTGAGTAGATGGTTTTCATAATAATAATACCCTATATGGACATTGAAATATTTATGATGTTGTGAAATAGATGTACTTATTATTAGTATCCAAAAAAAGGGACTGTTCATAAATTTTTCGGTGATTACTTTAATCCTTGGTGAGTATATATAATATTTCACACCTGGATAGAAAATCCTAAAGGATATGGTTTGGTTGATCTTAATCTATTTACAAACCACTATAATAGATTCATCTACTATTAACATTTATCCATTTCTAGATCAAATTAATAAATAAAATCTTTCAATAAACACATACCTAGTGTGTGAGAGTATATTTATTATTTCAAGATGAACTCCATGGTCATCTTAATTTTTGTGATGTTATGTTATTTATTGAAATTGTCTGTATATATATGTCAACATATAAATGGAGTATATTTCGATGATATCCATTAGAATTAGTTATTGATGAAAAGTGTTTACAAGGATTCCTTTCAGACAAACTAATTCCCCCATCATTTTAATGGATCTAATTTATTATTTATTAATGTATACCTAGATCAATTTATGGTGGGATACAGAGATTATATTCCTATTTTATCTATAAATAATTAAGAACATGGTAATCGTGCATAGATGTAATCACGGCCTTTATAATATATAATTTCCATAAAAAAATAGTGTGTCTGAATTCTAGCAGTATTATGTGTTATTTTGAGGTTTTGTAAAAACTAACATGGGAATACATTTATGTCATACAATGGCTAATGTTATTAAAAAAATTCAATGTATAACCACATGGACCAAGATCCATTGATTTCTTAGGTTATATAGACACTATTGAGATTTCATAAGAGAATTATATTTGGTATCAGATAAACTAACAATTTCCACATGGAAGGGAGTGATGTTATACTGAACATAGGAATTTTTAAAAAAATTATAAGAAAAAGATGATATAATTAGTCATGAAAAAACATACATTACCATATATTGTTTAAGGATTTATAATTGATATAGATTCCATATAAAATTGATTGGGATGCATCCATCTAAAAAATTAAAATGTAATTTCATATTCGTATTTCAAATTAGGAATTTAGGATAAAAATTTATCGACTCACAATTTGGAGTTAGTGGTAGTGGTCTTCACAATAATATTTTTGAAGTAACTTCTCGATAGTAAGAATTCTGATATATATATATTTATAATCCACTATAGTTTGAAATATATATTCCCTGATATTGTGTTAAATATTAACCAAGTGATATAGTTATAAATGATCATGTACTATGACTGAAAAACACATTTCAAACCTATAAATTTAAACAAGGTAGTTGATTCTTAGAAAAGGAATGATAACACTACCTTTTTTTTAAATGAGGGTGGAAGGAGACCAAATATTCATGAATTTTGAAAGGAAAAAAATGATATCCTAGGGGTAAGATGAAATAATTTATTTCCCAAGTTAACACTCAACCAATAATTTATATAAAAAACAATGAATACAAGAAAGATAATGTAGTCATAAAAGATAGATAATATATTTGAGTTCAACTACTATAAATACTGATGAGTAATGGTTATGGCACAGAATAAAACCTAGAACTATAGAGGAGAAATGTGGATTATGAACAAAGATTATAATTATATATTCATCCATGAAGCTTGAAGATGTAATGATATATAATAAAAACATCATTGAGGGTAACATGAAGAGTGATATCACATTATACACACCTCTATGCATTATATTCCCATTTGATTAGTATGAATGAAAAAGACTAAATATTTTATCCAACCATTACCCATACTTTTATGGAAAAAGGAATTAATAAAAAATGGATTTTTATATATGACTCCCTATGACATAAAAATTATAAAATTATAATTTTAATATAGATAATCATTGTAATAATTTAACATGGTCTATTTCCATCAAATAATATTTCTCTCTAGGATAACTCGCTAGGATATACAAAAGGTAAATAGTAAGTTTACAGGGATAAACACATTCTGTTGTATTTTTTTGATATTTAAGGTTTACATAGAGGTTATATAGATTACATTAGAACAAATTAGAGATAGTATAGTCTTTTAGTAACCCATATAATTATTAATAAAATGGCCAGTATTAGAGGACCATCCAAAAACATGAGTATACACTAAGTCCAATTGAAATGACTACTTAGTATGTTGTTATCAACATGACCCTAGTAATGTTTTCATATAAAAATATTTTTCATTCTATTATTCATATCGAGACATAAGAGTCTTTAAACAGTAATATATAATAGAATCCCACATGTTGTGATGAATTTAGAGAAATGATAATGATTGGAAATAAATGTAATCATGTATTGATGTAGAATTTTAAAAAAATTAAGTTGAACAAGAATGTTTTAAAAATTATACATAAGAGATATACATACATACATCAATGTGATCATGGTTGTTAGGTTAGTGATATGGGGTTCTGATGAATATCTCCTTGGAATATCATTAACAAATTTTGGAATAAAGGGAAGCTAAAACATTTGTATATTGAATTTTCTCAAGATCATTAATATTGCTGGGAATAAAACATATCTATTTAAACTAAGTCCACACCAATTCATAGTACATGAAGTGTTCCATGAATCACATTTGAGAATGCATATTCTCAATTTATCACTTGTTATGTACTCATAGGACATATGATTGGAGAATGACATCCCATATGAGTGACTACCATTAAAAATCTAATATTGAAAACAGAAGGTTTTATAGATTAATAAACTAATATCGATAAAAAAATTTAGTGGAATCAAATGTTTTTGGGCGGCATGTGGGATCACCATGATTTAATGATTAAAAATTAACCTCACTTTTTGGCATCCATGATATAAAATTCCAATGATGAAATTATTTTAATGGGGGTAAAATTAAGGACATAAGATTCTTGACAAATATTCTGCCCTAAATAAGAATAATTTTAGAGAATGTATTCTTCATATAATAATAAACCATAACAGACTGAAAATATATTTATGATAATAGATAATGAATAATGTATGATAGTTGTTAAAGAATTTTTTTCAAACTATTATCAATGTCTTCTGAAATATAGTTCTATTTTCATATTTTTTCATCATGTGTGGAAAAGTTAATAATAAAACAATTTTAATGATATAATTATATTTTATAAAATGGATATTTTTTAGGATTCATAAAATTATTATTTTTACATTTATAGAATTAATTTTAATATACAAAAATATTTCCTATAATTTTTTTCACTCTATCTTACGATTTCAATTTAACATAACCGTAATTAATTTTAGAATGTGAATTATAATAATTTAATTTAATTTTTGAACATATTGTAACAATATAAATATAATATTAATTTCAGTTTTTTTTAAAATAATATTTTTTGGTGAACTGTATACCCTTTTTAGAAATCACATTAATTTTAAAATTTAATTAATATATATATATAGCGATATAAATTCAGGAAACAAATTTATAAGAATGTATATTTATTTGATATATAAAATTATAAATAAATAAATTCTTTAATTATTAAACAGATATTTCAAATTGATATCATATAATATATTTCTAAACAATGTTAATTAAAGTATTCAATAAGTATTTGAAAATAAGTAAATTTTCTAATGATTAAAATATTTATATAATAAATTTATATCATATTTGGAATCATTTGGTAAAATTATATAATAAGGTACTATTTATTTCCATTAATAATAATAATTTACTTGGGTTAAAAAATATTTATGTGGAAAATAAAAATGTTTTATAGGGGATTAAACAAATAGAAAGTCAAAAAAATAAGAATATTTGGAGTGGGTTATTGAGGATCTGATCCACCATATCCATTCAACACCGCATTTATCAAAAAAAATAATCTTTATCCTTGAATATTTACTTCAAATTATTAAAATGTTTAAGAAATTTTCCAAAATTCGCTTTTTTTACATATAATTGGTGAACTCTTCTTGTCACATCCCCATAATCCACATAACATATATTTCATCCAAAAATATAATATATATTATCCTAAAAATTCAATTCAACCTTAAATATTTCATTGTGTTCTCAAAATACAATCCCAAAATTCCATAACCCCATTTTCCAAAAGATAATAAAAGAAGAATGGTATAAATATCTACACATTACATTCTCATTTATATTTCATTATGATGGGTCTATAATTACATTAACAATATATAAATTCCAACATTCATATCATTTACATAGTATTAAATTATTATAATAATTGTATAATCATTAAGCAGCTTTCCATTATTCTTAAAAAATGAAAATGTGAATCATGCAAACATATAAACTACAACCTTAATAAAGAAATGTGATTCATATTACTTCAATGTCTAAAAATGATGTCACAAAAAGTGAATTAAATAACTATTTATGATATATATATATATATAATTTTGTATTCTTGAATGATCATCAATTTTAATTATTTCTTCCTACCTTCGAATAATGAAATCAACATCCATGTTTGTGTGCATACTACCACTTCCATGGAATGATGCTTTCTATATTTCACTACCATATTAATTGATGGTTTCATATTAAATTTTATTAGTATGTATTATATATATAAGAACTAGAAATCATAAATATCACTCTTTATGGATAACAAAAACTCTAATGATCATTATAATTAAATATATCAATATCATTGAATAACCCGAGACTAGTTCATCTCTATTTTTATCATCGTGAATAATTTCTAAAAATAATATATAATTGAATTATAAAATTATAATTAATTCTAAAACAAATATCCAAATGGATTTACATGTCTTTAAGTAACTAAATCTATGATATGTAGAAGTACTGAAACCACATTTAAGAATATTTTTCAAAATATTCATGATAATTTACACTAGATATTTAGAAAAGATTATATTAATATAATTCATGAGGATTATTTTCATTAGTGAAGTATATTAGTGAGAATTTGTTGGATAAGGTTCTAAAATTATAAATTAATAGATTTATATTTTTCATAAATAGGTTTAAACGGTTCACTAAAAACAATGGTAAAGGTAAGGGAATTAATATGTAAAACTTCATACATTAAGTAGTAATACATTTAATTGGACATTTCAACTCCATGATATTTATTTTGATTGATATGTTTTCATTATATATTTGGAAAAACAATTTTTTGTTGAAAAATTATTCCTAGAATGGTTTTGTTTTCACCATTTTTAACAAAATATAGATTTTTCAAAGAGTCTAATTAATAATTGTTTTACATCGATGAAAATATATTGTTTAAAATAAATATAATTTCATGAATTAATTATAATTTTTCTCTTCATGTTGAAAATAATAGTTCATTAATGAGGTTGTATTTTTTACTAAATATTTATCATTTCCTATTTGAATATTTTTTGTGACCATTTTTTATATCATGCAATTGAGTTCATAATATTATTTTAACATATATGGATTATTTATGAATGTAATTTTTTATAAATGGGGTTTTTATTTAAGGGTAATGATTTTAAATTTGTTGTTTTTGAAAACAAATTTAATTTTCATGGTATTTTCATGATTTTAACTTTGAATAATTACTATATCTCATTAGTAATTATGATTGAATGATAGGTGAGGTATTATATAAAAAAAATAAGTTGGTTATGATTTTATATCTCATGAAATTGGTATTCATGAGTACATTTTACTTTCTCTAAATCATGGAAAATGTTGTTTTTTGGTTATGAATCTAATCATTCACTTGTGTAATGTTTTTTAAACTTTTAAATGATGTTGTTAATTGTTGTCTAATTTTATCATGACCCATGATTTAGGATAAATGATTACAATTTGTGTTAAATAAATTATAATTACATATTTATATATTTTTTTCTTTATGTACTTATGAAATATACATTTATAATAAATTATGTTTTATGATTTTCACTCATGATGTTATAATATTTACCTAATGCTCATGTTTTTTACTTATTGTTACTAATAAATTATAATGAAATCATTATCCATACATTAATAAGTTTTTGAGGTCACCCAAATATTATATTTTGATTTCCATGTTTTTGAATATTACTATTATTAATGGGATGTCAGGAATATGTTATTTTATGGATCTATTATGGTTAAATTATAAAGTGATTTCTATAATGATCTTTTTGAGTATGTAGTCTGCAAATACATTAAACATATAATTTATTTAGATATCATAATTTATAAAATATAATGTTTCAAATAAGCTAATTATATAAAATTAATTCATGATTAGCTTTGGTCACATCAAATATCCCTATGAAAAACATTATACTTTCATACTAGACCCTTTTTGGGAAGCGTAAATCAAACCACAAAATACAAGATCTCAACCTGGTCAGGCCTTCTATTTCATAAAAATATTTTCAGATATTCTAATAGTGAAAAATAAAATAATATTAATTAATAAAGCAATATCCCACTTTCAAAAAAATCATCATTAAAAATTATATGAACCATGATAAATAATACTGAACCTAGTCTTTTACACATATCATTACCTGATTTTATGAATAATAATTCATAAAATTATATCACAACACCATTATATCTAGTAACTTTTTAGGAATTGTAACCTAATTAAAAATTATAGAAAAATAGAATAATATTTGATTTAATCTCTAAGATGAGATCCTAACCATTATTGAGCTCATATATCTTCAGCGGATAACCTAGGAAATACATGAAGAAGAGGGATGTGACAAAAATCATTGTAAGGCAGTAGGGATAGTAGTAAAATATAGCACATAGTCATTAAGGATGAATAAGATGAAAAAAGGAACAAAACACGAATAGAGATAACGAATATGAACATTTATTACATGGGAAGATATAATCATGGAATCATAGTAATGTGAAAAAAACATAAAACATGAAATAAATATCAGTAATGGATAACCATGTCACATAGAATAACCATTGATCCATTTATAAATGTTTCCTTGATTTAATTGATTCAAAACAATCATGGGAATTAAAAAGGAAAAATAGTCATGGATCTAAATATCTAATTTACACTTCATGTGGAAGAAAGTAAAATTCTTCTTTATGAAACAAAAGAAATGAAATATTTTAGAGTGGTTTAAGGAAAATATTAAATAGAATTTAACATGACAAGGAATATTTTTTTTCATAAAACTATAAATGAACCAAGATAATTTTTCATTATATATTTTTTTTCGAAAAATAATGGAGTGTTAAAACAGATTATTCATTTCACTTTGAAGTTGTTAATACATCATGATGTCCACTTGATTTATTATCAGGAATAATTGGAAAATGGATCCTTTCTTTAACACCTATTACCCCATAAAATATGAATAATATGAAATCGATAAATGAATATGGAAATATGAAAATTATTTTTAATATTTATTTAAAATGAAAAATCATTATGTTGGGATAATGAGAGAGAAAGTGTAAACTGAAAGAAAAAATGGAGTTTCGAGTAGAATCTTTCACCTTATTTCTAAAACAGTTCGACACTTCATCTTGTATTCATGAATAATCAAATTAAAATTTTATATTAAATAATTATGAATAATTTATGCATGAAAGTGATTTATTATAAATTTATTATTTTTAACTATTTTCTTTTTTTATGATTTATAATGCCCAATTTCATTATTCGAGAGTGATCATTTTAATAGTTTTCAGGATTGGTTCGATTGTATAAGATAACTAAAGTGTATGTATAATAGAAATTGAAATCCATATTTGAAGATAAATTTTAATAATGATCATAAATAAGTTCAAATTTATGTATATATAATTGGTAAATTTTTTGGGGATTAATAATTTGACAATTTAATAGTGATAATCATTTGGATTATAATTGGTGTTTTTCACTCACAACGCACTTTTTTTTTTATTATTTAATATAATTGTATATAATGATCCCAAATCATTACAAAAGAATGTAATACATATGTTATATTTTTAGAACCTTAAGAAAGATATATTATCATCCATGAAATCATATATTAAATTTTTTTATCCTTGAATGCAATAAATTAGCAACTTGTGAGAGATGTTTTCATTTGTAGAATAAAAGGGAATGTAGAACAGTTCAATGAGGGATTATTTAGTTTGAATAGAAACATACAAGTATATGTGAGGTACTATACTTATACCATTTTGATGAGGGTTGATGAGGATGGAATTTGAAAATAGCATTAATAAAATTAAACTAAAATGAAAGAAAAATTAACCTCTTTAACTCATTATCCTTTAGAACCTCCTTAGGGAAAATGTTTTGAACCTTTGATGAATTGAAGAGATAATAGAAGTGGGGAAGTGTCTTGGGAAGTGTATTGCGAATAATGGGACGAGGCTTAAATAATGTAATGTAGGATATTAAGAGGAGGTGAGGGGTGGTATTTATTGGGAGGAAGGGTGTTTTCTAATTTTATATTCATCAATTAATTATTTTCACTTACGAAAAGAAATATTGTTGATTCTTATGACTATATATAGTAACAAGTTCACATGAGTTATAAATAATACTGATTACCTCATCCTTTCTTTAAAAAATGGCTTAAAATTTGTTTTTTTATCATTTATAAAAAATTAGAATATTTTACTATTCATTAAAAATTCATGTATTTAATAAAAATCTCAAAAATTCACTCTAACAATTTTTCATAATTTTAAATACGAAAATTACAACCATATTTTTAAAATACTTTTCTATGAATTATAAATTTTCTACAATTAAAATAATCATTTTCTAAAAAATATAGATTCTAAAATTAGAATTGATTTTATAAAACATTGAAAATTTGATATGGTCTTATTAAAGTATCTTTAATTCATAAGAAAAAAATATTAATTTTTGAATACATTTTTTGGTAATACACTATTTATTAACTCATTATATTTATTATAAAATTATTATTATATATTATTATTTAACAAAAATACCATGATGTAATTTATCATTTCTAAATCATTTATTTACTTAATTCAAGATATAAATACATCATATTTTTATTCATAAGATAATAATATTTTATTTAAACTTTCATAGTTGAGGTTACTAATTTAATGGTCAGTTTACTATTTACAAGGGTCATATTACAATTCTATTGATAATGTTATTATTCAATTGGATTATGTCCCATAAATTATTGTAATACCAATTATTTCGATCATTATTCATTTATATGGTTTTAATTGTGTTCTTAATGTAATTTTATGTGATTATACTATATGACCTAGTTATAAGAATGTAATTTCCATTGAGAATATTCTTGGTCATTACATAAACAACCCAAAAAATTCTATTGAAAGCGAATATGGGATTAAAATATTTTTTTCATGTGAAAAAAAATTGGAATCATTGTATGATTTCAATCCCAATAAATAACATGTATGTATATTTTCAAAAAAAACCAAAAAAAATTAAATACAAAACATGTTGAATTTATAAGAATAAAATAAAAAAGTAAAAAAATCATATCACCATTACTTTTGAAAAATATTTCCATAGGTAAAAACATAAAAATATATAATATAAATTTTTTAACAATCACTGTTTTCACATAAAATTATCAACCGTCCTTTCCAAAAACCAATTATGTGAAAAAATCACTTCCATTAAGGTATTTTTAAAATGATCACTCTCAAATAAAATGTGAAAAAATCACTTCCATGGGAAAAATCACTTCCATGTGAAAAAAATTGAATTGTATTTTAAATGGAAGTGATTTTTGGAGAGTAATTTTTTCACATAGAATAGTATTTTTAAAATGATCACTCTCGAATAAAATGTGAAAAAATCACCAATTTATATCTCTATAAAATGTTTCTAAAATACAATAGTATTTTTAAAGGCTCAAATAGAAGTGAACGTATTGAAATGTTTCTAAAAAATTAACCAACTTTGGTTTTGTAAAATACAATAATACTAAAACACAATATTCCAAATGGAAGTGAAAGTATTGAAATGTTTCTATATAAACAATTCCATAATTGTAAAATAATAAAATACAATAGTCAAAAACTATGAAAAGAATCCAAAACCATATGAAATTAAACAAAAAAATTCCAATGAGAATCCATGTGAGCCACTATCATCATCTAAATGAACATATATCTCCTTGGAATCCATGTTAGAAAAAATATACAAGTATAAAACCTAGAAATGTAAAACAAAGGCATGATCTAAAAAAATAGCAGACCACCATCCACTGAATCCTTGCACTCAACTTCATTTTTAATCTTGAAATACATGTTCATAATACATTATAGGAAAAACAATTATTCAAAATCACTCATATTTCGATACAGAAAAAACTCATAACCCTGATTAATCAAATATACAATATTTTCATTAAATTAAAACAATAATATGGGAAAAATATTACCCAATATAAATCCCACTGTTCCAACTAAGCGTATTACTATCCCACCTGATAACCATTTTATAAAAAACCCTTCCAAAAAATAACATTTTAAAAAGAAAAATATTTTCCTATATTCAAAAAAATCATTTATATTCTCAAAAATATAGTTTCAAAGTAAATCTAGGCAATGTGACCATAAGAAAATATTTCTAAACCTACACCCACTAGAATTTCATAAACAAAATAGTTCTGACATTATCATTTAAACCTTTAAAAAACACTGAAATAGAATTTTACATTTTAAAGTACACCTTCCAAACTCATAAATAAAACAACATACACGAACATACAAGACACACCTTTACCTTCATTTATATATAAAACTTTAAAAAAACACTTAAAAACATTTTAAATTAAAAAACTATCATGAAGAATAAGTAAACCATAAAAATATGATCCATTATGTCTAAAAAACGATTCTCTTTATTTCACATCAATACTCATTTTATTAATTAAGATCGAAATAAATACAACTTGGATGATCTATAAGTCTAGTGTCCTTGAGTATTTGGTACCTTAAATAATAATCTATGATATACAATGATAATCATAACATGGGAAATGTGGGAAGAACCTAAAACCATGAACCGTGAAAGTATTTCAAAGCTAATCTAACAGTACATCAATGTGGAAAAATTACCATAGAATAATAAGATACACACATGTACCACCATGACATATCATGATAATAGGAATTAAGAAATATACTAGAGAAACATCTGGGCACACACATCATAATTATTTTATTCTCATGATTAATTATGACACATTGAACAAAAAACAAGGATTCAATAATCATAATAAATAATTCCTTGATCAGGTAATGGGGATTTCAAAATTTTCTTCCAAAATCAACATATACACGTTCATAATGGGTAATAACCATTATTGAATGAAGTCTTTGGTATTCACTACATAATTTTTTTGGCATGAAAACCCCTGATGGAATTTTTTTATCATAATGACGTTACATAAAACTTTATAAAAAATGTGGATTAGATAAAAGGGGTATCAAATTATTTGAATATAATATGGGTAGTATTATTGAAAAGTAAATGTATATCCCAACATTAGAAATTAGGAAATAGAAGTCATAAGTTAATGAATTAATATTAATGTAGAAAATAATATCTATAATCTTTTCCCATGGTAACAGATGTACATAAAGTATCATGGGAGGCTTAATGAGAGTTTAAATAATATCCAATAATTTATACATTAAATGGAAATTAATTGGAATATTTAATATCATATACCATCATATCAAAATGATAATGATTTGACAAAACATAAAGGTACTTCCTAATAAAAAAGGATAGTGAAAGATTCCTTTAAAAAATTTGTCATATTAATGACATAGAAAAAGGTCAAAAATCTTAGAGGATAAATAATATCAATTTCAAAAAAATTAAATATTAAGGTAGGATTTATAAATAAATGGTATTATTGAAATTAAGAAGAAAAATTCCATAGAATGTGATGTAATTGAAAGGAGGAGAGGAAGGTGAGGTTCCCTTACTTGAGTGTTTATCTCTAAAGGGAAGGGGTGATTTTTGAAATTGTGGGGGTTCCTCCGAATGACTCTAGAAAGTCTTGGGATGTGTAAGTACATTTTCCAAGGTGATTGAGAGAAGATTAATTGGTGACTCGGTGGGTTTTTATCCGAAAAGAATAATATTTATTTATTATTTTGGTTTTGGATTGAACATAATAAAATGGACAAAACCTCATACCACCCCATGGGTTTTCAAATTATTTCTACCAAGGGTAATGGTTTTCATAATTATATAGGTCCAATGGATAAAATTATAAAAATATTACCCTGGCTATTTGGGAGGTCAATCAGACTATTAAAAAAATATTTTGAAATCATAAAATAAATTATAAGTGAAGGAGAAATCATAATGGATTTAAAAAGTAAATAAAAAATATAAATTAATAGTTTGTAATGGGAGAAGAAATATATTTTTGTGGACCAAATTTATATTACTTATTACTTAATATTTGGGTAATTATTTTGTCATAAAACAAAATATAAACATATACTGTAGTTAATTTTTTCCTGAAAATTAGACTATCTCTGAAAAATATGAAACATTCACTATTATATAATAATGATGTTCTAATTTCAATAATGATATTAATTTTATCAAAATAATGTTACAAAAATGTGAATTTTTATATTAAATACCCATCATTTATTTAAAATGATGTCTGTTTTTAGAATGATATTTTTTCAAACCATTATAAAAATTTCCTTTGACTTCATAAGAATTTTACGATCATCTATATTTGTTAAATATTAATTATAATAATATTTTGTTAAATTATTCATTATTTCAATGATAAATTAAATCATAAAATTATATATCTTAATTTATTTTTTATATTAATCAATTATACACTTTTTTATTGAATGAGACTAAAAATTAATTTTAAGGTAATAATAATAGGATGTAAAAGTATTCATTTTCTATAAAAAACAATATAAAAACTCATATTTTGAGGTTTTTCTTACATATACAATTAATACACCACCAGTCTCCATGCTATTGAGGTATGTGAGAGTGTTCCTTTCATGGGGTGGTTCATAGAACATGTTTTATGTAATGATCTTGACGAGGTTTAACTTCTAACATAAATGTATTTAATCATCCGTATATTGTTTGATATTAGCTTTTAATTGGTCAAGGGAATATTTAAAAATTATATCTCTGATAGATTATCATTTTAATGGGCTTCATAGAGTATTTTTAAAATGATTGAGGTCTTTAATTCCTTTGACTCTATCAATTGGTTTTTTAAAACCCTATATTTATAAAAAATAATTTGATCGCAGTTCTAACGAATTATTGCCAATAGTTGTAACACACAACCAAATTCTAAATGCAATAGAATAATAAAGAGAAATAAGTTAATGTTTTCTCTAATAACATATTAAATAATAATACATTTTATAAAAATTCAAGGGGGGTTTTTTATATAATAGTTCAAATCATTACTATCATCCCCTTAAAAAATCTCACCCTCAAAATTTAATTTTCCCACACTAACAGAATAGGGTATCTCTGCTTCATAACATCATCAGATTCCCACGTTTCTTTTCAAACATATTGTTTCTCCACAACACTTTGACTAATGGAGTTGACTTATTTCATTTAAATTTGACTCTATGATCTAATATCATCATCGAATGATACACATAGGAATGTTCATTTTCCAATGATACCACCACTATATTTAGTAAATATGAGTGGACTATAATTTACTTTCATAAGAGGTATACATGAAATAAATCACGGACTTATGATAGGTTTGGTGGGAGTGTGAGTTGATAGGCCACTATTCTGATTTGATAATGGCTCTCAAAAGGGTCAATGTACATTGGACAAATATTTCACAACATCTAATCGTTTATTATTATTCCATGGATAAATTTATAGGAATACCATGTAACCAACTTCAGACTCTAGATCTCAAGAAAAATTCTTTGTAGAGCTCTACATTCGTATGTATGATCAATTGATGGGATACTAAATGGTTTCAACCTTCACCACAATTTCTTAATCGATTTTAGGACCAATTAGTTTTTATTTCCAAAAATTATTCCAATATTTATGTGTTCTTCACCTCTTTCCATAAATGGATTCATATGGATCCATTTTGATTCACTATTGGAAATTGTTGGGGTTAGATAACTCAACCAGGAGAAGATATTGGTCACATCCTCCTTTGAATCCAATTGAAAATTTTCTCACCATGTCCTCATGTTTGTAGATAGTCTATAACAAATGGCTATAATTTTATGTTTGATAAATTGTACTGATGTTCATCTCATTTTTTAGAGTTTTCTCGACACATTTCCATAACATAGAGATGAATCTTGGATCTAGATCAGAAAGAAATAAAAGACATACTCCATGTTGTATCAACACTTATTTGATGTATATCTGTTATATTTGACCCAATGGGAAATCCTATTTATTCAAAATGAAGTTTATTGTCCTTGTAAGATGATCCACAACAATCGAGATATAATTTTTTCCATTTTATGTCTTTGGATGTATGGTGAAAAATTATGTGGTGATGATTTAAAATTTTCATGTCTATATGGGTAATGGTTGAATCATCCCCTTAGTCTTCTTTTATTTAGCCTACACATGTCAACATACCGATATCTATGATGTATTTTCAAATATCTCGTTCCTTATTTATTTCCTCCAATATTTCTCCTAGATATGTTAATATATCTTTATATTTTTTTGTTGAATGGGGAAAGTGAACTCGGTGCATTATCCAATAGTTCCTTTTTTATCTTTGAATTCGATGGAACACATAGTCTTGACCCAATTCTTAAATTCATTATTCGTTAACATTGAACTCCCTAGATTTTTATATTCATATTGTTTCCACATTCATCTAAATTCCCACATTATCTTATGGAGAATCTTTTATCATGATAATAATTGACAATTGAGATATAATTTGTGAATGTATGGATGATGTTCCTCCCATTATGATTCCCATGTCTATCCTCTTCTATTCAAAGAATATTGGAACCTTCACAAATTGAATTAATGATAAAATTTCAATATACCTTCTTACTACTAAATCCTATAAATTTTTCTGTTAACTAGGACAGTATTGAATTGAGTAGTCATAGTCCTTGATATGCCCTAACCATAGTCATTAGGGAATGCCAATCTCATTTTATTTAATTATAAATCTGAGGCTCTAATGATTAGTATATATCTCACACTTCCACACATAGATATAATGTTAATATATATTAATCATAAATATAACAACCTCCCTCTCCAAATCATATGTGTGATAATTTTCCACACTATCTTTAAACTTCCAGGTGGTGTAGGAAACAAATTTTTCACTCCCAAGTAACATAACTCCCTATCGCTTCATCAATGAATCACTGAATATTATAACAATTTCTCCGATTGTAGGTACATTGAGAAAAAGGGATGTGATAAGCTTTCTCTAATCCCTTATAATCATTTATCGCATTCATAATTCCTAAAAAACATTAATACCTTCTTATTTTTCATTTTAATATGGTCTAACATTCATTTGAAATTTCTAATGAATCGATTATAATAACCACTTTACCCAAGAAAACTAGGGATATTTGTCACATATGTTTTCCTCGATAATCATTCGATTTATTTTTTAATAATCCATTGATATCACAATTCTAGTGATGATATTCCCCAAGAATGGTCATTTCTTAAACCTGATCCCTCTCTTGATGTTCTTGTTATAAATAATCTTTTTTCAGGATGTATTTAAAAGAGTGTTCATGTTATCCTCACGATTATCCTTTCTTTTCTTGAATTTTATTATATAATCTGTAAAGAAAAACAAAAAATTGGTTTAGGTAATAAATAAATAATATATTTTTGAAATCCATCATGATTTATCAAGAATTATTGGGTCCAAATTCGATTACAATGAACTTATTATTTCCATACCTTGTACGAAAATTAACATTCTAGATACCCTCATTGTTCACCAAAATATTATAATATTTATGCCATAGATACACCTTATAGAATTATTTTCTTCCTTGTTTTTGATCAAACATTTCATCAATCCTTGGAAGAGGATATTTATTCCTTTTTTTATCTTTTTGATCTCAAAATAATCTAAGAAAAACCACATTGACAATTCATTCTTATTGACGATGTGGACTGGTTTTCCCTTGTGACGTATATGGGAATATAAACACTTTATCTAAATTATACTATTATTTTTTCATAATCCCATTATGTTTCACAAAAATCACACTCTAAGGAGTAATGGTTATTATAAACACCCATGTATAAGATCAATTTAATATTGAACATCCCATATAGATGTATGACCATAAAATTACTCAGTAAACACATCTGTGTATTCCCTTAAAGAACCCATGTCTTTGAGGATGGTTATTTATGTAAAATCATTAATTTTAGCAAGATACCCATTATCATAGATAAATATTATTCAACCATGATATTATTATTTCAAAGATGACTCATCATCTTTCATTGACCTGTAAAAAATCATGGGTCCATTATCCATACAAGGAATGAATTCCTTCACACAGAAGATTATGTTGGATCTATACAGGGAAAGACAATCTATGTCATTAGTTACATAAAATTCCACCAAAGGAATTATTAAAAGGTATGTTTAGATTCTTAGAAAAGAAATTACAATAGGGGAAGAGTTATATATATGGGATGAAATAATTGTCTAGTTTTTTTTCACTGATAGATCTACTTCAATCATTATGGGGGTGTTTTCATATTTCAACTAATATTTTTTTATATAAAGGTATCTGTAGAACCATGATCCAAATTTATGTACAATTTCCATTAAAAACAATAATCTTACCTACCACCAATTGGTTTTCAAGATTCACATTGTAGATAGTGATGACAGAAGCTCACCCTTAATGCCTTAAATGTTGTTGGATGTCACTGAAAATACTTTTCTTTGGCAATTGGTTAGAAATGTTACCTTATTCCTTATAGCTATAGAAATAAAAAATGTGGTGATTTTTTAATGAAGAATTAAATTCCTACATCGCATTAGTGGGTTTCTCCTATCAAAATTATGAGTTAGGTGTATTCCCTTTACAACCCTAAATAATTCACTCATATCCCATAGTCAAGTTCCATTTTGATTCCCTTTGCACCAATTAATAAGTTGGATGGTGAAATTTCTTTGCACTATTATATTTTACCATTAGTCATCTTGAATTAAACGCCTCATAATTTTTATTCATATACCATTAACACCATTGGGATTCTTCGATCTCCATTAATCTTATGAAGGAACATTAGACAATCTCCTCATAGATATTAAACACATGGACATCAATTAAAATTCTTAGACTAGATATTATACAACCAATTATGTAGCTACCTAAGACTTCTTGGTTAATGAAAAATCTCAAATCATATCCTAGAATTATTGTGATGATTTCCACATACACCTTGATAGATATGTCGGCCATTTTATTTAGGATGAGGAAATCCATTTCCATTTTTTGTTGGAAAGTGTGAGGAAAATATTTATCAAAAAATATTTTACAGAAATTATTCCAGTCCTTAACAATGATCTCCTAGGCTTAATATTCATTATCAATGCCCACCATAGATCATATTCTCCCTCCACAAGATAAAAAACTAGTTTAACCCTCTCTTTCTCAGATCATTGTTGGATGGAGATGATATTTTCAGTAGTGTTGATCCATTATTCTATGAATAAGGGATCTAATGATCCATTGAAATTTATAGGCCTTTTTCAAATAAACATCTCGACTCCGTAATGATATCTATTACGTGGGGATTGGGTGATCATATGAATCCATGTTTATATTTAGATCCTCAGTCCATCGGGAGGGTTTTTTGAAAAAATATTGAATCATACTCCAATCAGATTGGGTATATCTTTGGGTCAGTCATCACATTTCCCATCATAATGATTATTTAACTGATTTATTCAATTACTGGACACTATATATAATAAAATAAAAATTAAGGACATGTTTTTAAAAAAAGATAACAAATAAATTATAATCTAATGAAATTAATAGGGATAAATTATAAATTACATTTATCTCTTATGCATATAGGTTTCTAGGGATTAATCTATGTTATCAGTGATCTATTTACTCAAGTATATTCTATTGGGAATTATTTTCCCTTAAAAATAGATTATACATATATTATTAATTTACCAAAGAAGAACCCCCAAGAGTGTCAAACCTTGTGAATAGTCAGGCTTGTTGTTGTGATTCAGGTTACCCCGTGTCTGGCCTAGAACACCTTGTTAGACTTGTTACTCCTAGGTACATCTCTTCCGGAACCACATCCCATTATATTATATATAAAGGGATTTATTTTATTGATATACTACATACTCTATTAATACCAATATTTAGGGATGTTTTCTTATACATATTCTTATCCATAAGGCTTTCTCTGGAATTCTTTAATCCTAATTTGAAAATAATCTAAATATTTCTTCTAATACCAACTATAACAACCCTATTCATTATTTTAAAAAAATTATATGTCTATTAATTAAATATACTATTAATAAAATCATTATTATAGTTAATTATTGTGTATTTGGGTATTTTTTTCAATAGATAACAATGTTAAACAAGGATTAAAACATGTTTATTGAAGTTGTCTTTATAATTCTCTAATCACTCATTCTAACATTAAACTGCATGGGTTAACCTGTCAATATACATAAGACATGGTATAGATATAAATCCTAGTAAGGGGATATAAATTTAATATTTTATACATGTTATAACATATTCATATTAATGAGTTTCAAAAGTAACATGAACAATAATGCATGATATATAATGATAATAACATCATTGGAAAAGTGGAAACAACTTAAAGCACTGAACCATGAAAATAGGTAAAGCATAAAATGACAATAATTAATGAAAGATAATGTACCATAAAGGAATAATTTAAAAAAATATCATAAAATGTTGTATCATTTTAGTAACTATTACCCAATGCATTGGAACTATATCTGGGAACACCCATAGAGTTTGGATATCCCACAATAATGAAATCCATTGTAAAGATTTGTTTCATTAGAGCAATGGAACTACTAACATCATTGTGGATGTGTAGAATGTGAATAACATGATCATTGAGTGTTGTATCACATTAGTAAGGGATTTCATCATTCATACCGACTTTAATATCATAGGATAATTTCCTATTCTAGGAAGTACTGTGGAAGTTTTATGGTTAATCCCATTCTCAGGATGGCTAAAATGCATTATATATGGTTCTTGACAGGGAAACCCACGACAACTAGTTAATGGGGTAATATTTATTGACCACACGTGGATGATGTGTAATGATTCTATAGTTCATGTGACCATGATACTTTTATTAATTGTAAAATGTTTTCAATTATTAATGTGGTTGATATTATTTTTCAATGGAATTGGAACAATGTTTGGTTGTAATGTGATTCAACAATAGTAGTTCAAGCCATAATAATGGTCTATACTGAAAATTAATGGAATCTAATAAGTAAATGGATCAAATTAAAGGAGAGGATTCCTTCTTGGAGCTACTTAATAACTCACACTTTTCATGGAGCAAACTACATTGTGGATGTCCATGTAAATAAAACAATCAATGAATTAGAAGGAATCTATTTCATCAACTATCTCTAATGACATGATTAATCTTCTTATTCAGTAGAAATCTAAAATAACCACATTATAGATCATTTATGTTTCTCTAGTTTTAATATAATATCCTCCTAGATAACTATTCTAAAAAATTATTATGGTATTTATTTAACAATTTTTTTTGTCATTGCGAAATTTTGTTAGTATAACATCATTACTTAAAATTTAATACAAAAAATTATCAAATGTAATTGGGTATATCATTTTTTTACATAAAATTCTATGTAATATGGACCTGGAAAATAATATCCTATATTTATTAATTTTGAAGAAGAAGGCATAAGGTAACGATGAAACATGAATGGGGAACTGAAACATTATGAAATTTCAGCATGGTAAAATGTGTACACAAGAGATCATGGGAGGCTTAATGAGAGTGAAATGAAGCACTCATAAATTAAAATGAAATGGAAAACACGGTGAATATAGACTATCATATCCTATAATAGGAAAATCAAACGAAAATGGAATAACATAGAAGTATTTCATGATAAAATTGGACACTAGAAGATCCCATACAAAATTTCATCATTGTAAGAACATAGATAGGGTAAAATGAGAGAGGATAAAGGGTATCTCATTAAAATAATATAAATTTTACATTATGGAATGTTTGAAAATAAATTAAATTATTAACTATTTTAATTAAGAAAAAATATACCAATAAGGTGTTTGAATTTAACGGTGGAGAAGAAGGTGAGGTTCCCATACATGAGTGTGTGACACCAAATGCATTGTATGGTATTATTGAAAGAATAGATGAAAACTGGTAGGAATATTAGGAGTTTATGGTAGAATAATGATGTTATATATGGATTTTGAGTGCGGTTAATTGGAAATTTGTTTGGTTTATTTTGGATAAGATTGGGATATATTTCTCATTTTGGATTTGAAATCTTCATAACAAAATATCCATAACCAAAATTCATCCCATGGTTTTCTTCACTTTGTTTCTTCCATGTGAAAGTAGAATTTATTATTTTAATGTTCATGGGAATAAAATATTTAAATATTTCACCATAAAAATCTCTTAGGGTAAGGTGCGTGATGGTGTGTCTCTCATGGGGCCATTCGACGAACATGGTTTGGGTTGTGATCTTGATGATCCATAACATATCTCATAAATGATTATTCTTATTATTATTTTGTAGGATCATAGTATGGTATTGGTCTTGGTAGAAGAAAATAAATAATATCACCCTTAAGAAGCCATGATAAATCGGATTCCTTGATTATGATCATATAGGTTGCAGCAATCAATTCATTTATCTATATCAATTGGATTTGTTAAAACCCAATATTTATAATAATCACGACATCACTTTTAAATGACTATATTATCAATGTAAATGATACATAATAGTCTTTTAAATCCCATTTCCATAATAATGGAAAAGAAGAGAATGTGTTTTATTTAACTATATTATTTAATACGACATTGAATAATAATGAATGGGGATTTGTTTTAATTGATCGGGTCACTATGATGTCAAAGTCACAGGACAATGAGAAAAAATATAAAAAAACAATTTTTCCAAACTTTAATCCAAGTATATGGGGATAATCTTGAATAAAATGATAAATTACATAAAATTTTCCTCAATAAGATATTACTATCATTAGCTTTAACCAGTTGTATATAGTAAACATGGTATAGAATACCATATATAAATTTTACTTCAAGAATAACTATATGTTCACAATGAAATTTGGAATATCTCTTTTCCTTCTATGAGCACTTATATTCCCATTAACTCTGTCAATTAAAACCACTATTGAGATTTCTAAAACACCTATATAACACACCTCTCAAGGATTCTCTCAACCCAATGGAGAATGTTTCATCAATGGTATGTCTAATCCTTTTGGACAACATCCAAAAAAATGATGACAATTTAATTGAGTGCCTTATCCAACAAAGTCGCCAACACTGATACCAATGGTCTCACATCAAAACGTATCATCAAGGGAGCAAAACATTACCCATATAATAATCCTAATATATCACATTTTATGTTACTAACACATCACCTCCCAAACCCTCAACAAAATGACCCATAAATACAACTATGAATGAATTTAATTTAATAGTGTACATAAACCCCCACATGGGATCAGAAGCCACCACATGAATAAAAAATAACATGGGGATTATGACATTGTCACAACTTTTATAAAACACATTTATCATAATATGAAATGGAAAACTTTTTCAAAACACTCATAGAATTTCATTCCCATCTAGGAATATTGGGAACTCATCCAAATCAACTCTGGGGACTGAATTTTATTAAAAAACAAAAATAGAGATAGGAAATCAAACCTCCTTTAAAGTCACCCTTAAAACATTAAATAGTGTGGACATGTTTCAAATACCATTTTCATGTGTTTATATACCACTTTAAAATCAGGTATCCAATTTTAACAACATTAACAAAAATTACTACCATTAAAATTGTTTGGTTGAAATATAAATTGATGAAAATCAACACATTTAAAAAATAAATCCTATCAAAGATGATTTTAAAACCAAATCACCCTTTAAAATTAATTATTGCATTTTCATAAGAACATGGAATGAATTAATGATACACGATATTGGTTATAGTTACATTAAATCCACATAGCCCCTCTTTTGTAATTCATATTGTAATATATTTGAAAATTAAACATTTAAAAGGTCAATAATAATTCATCTAGATGAAATATAAAACAAAATTAAAGGCACACCTATATAGATTAGTGAAAAACTAAGCAGGAATCATTGTCTATAATAATGAAATCCTCAAAATTCAAATATATTACCAATATTAACCATAGATGACCAAATCAACATCATTCAAACCAATTACTATGAAAAAATCAGCGAAAACCATCACTGGGGTCCATGGGGGGAGATAAGTCAATTAAATGGTGAGAAATAGAAGAGAATTTGTTAAGAGGATCTTACTATGGATAAAACCACATAAAATCATGTGAAAACCCCCAATGTGAATGATGTTTAAAGGAGTAAGCTCCCTAGGGTGTTCATGGTTCGTTCAAATGATAGGGAGAATAAATGAGGCATTTAAGGGTAAAAATAAATTGTGGATAAATGAAAATAAATCAACTTTTATAAATATTTGGAAATTAATATGGTTTTCAATGAAATGGGTCGACCATGCTCAAGTCACTACCTAGACTAAATATCACACTCAAAATTATTCAAGGGCATTCAATAGTTGGATAAAAAATGATCATCATATTCAAAATAGAACTATGAAATTATAGAGTTGATTCACACACATATCACATAGTTTAAAAGATTAGGTGCTAGTAGTTAACCCCCATCATTAAATACATATTGACGGGCATATTTCCTAATAGGATTTTTAGGGTTTTTAAGGAATAATGTTCAATCAATGCACACAAACCATGTATAGAATTATTTGAAATATAATTTTATCTACGTATGGGGAACCACACCAGTTCATCTCAATTATGCATAAAAAACAAGATAAACAATAAAAAAATATGCACTTTTTTTATTTCATGATAAATTTCCATAAGAACATAAGGAGACAATGCAACTCAAAATATAAAATAAAAACTCCATTCTGACATGATTATTTTCATAGAGTTTTACAAGTTGCCTCCATAAAGTATTACATTCATTATATATATTCTCATATTTATCCCATATCACTATTATATACTTGAATCCCAAAGTATATATATATCATATCTACCAAGGAAGATATTTTAAAAAAAATTAGATATTTCATCACCTTTTTTTTAATATTTTATTTGTATTTATATTTTTTATAAAGTACAGTTAAATAATTTAAAAAAATATTAAGCAGATATATTTTTAGAGATAAAAAATTGGAATAAATAGTATCCCCACTATTATAGAAGAGATTTTTATCAAAGTACAATAGTGTTACTATTGAAAGAATAATATTATATATAATTCCTCGTTAGAACAGAATAATAATCCAAAATATCAATTATATTATAACATTGGCTATTATGATACAACATGAAATTTTGGAAGTTCAAATGTGGATCTACAATTAATGAGGGTGGATATTTATTTTTTTTTTAAAATTATTCTAATTTTCCTTTTATATCATATTATTGTAATTATATCTTTTCAATGGTATATAGCCACATCAAGACAAAAATTTACTAAATATTAAAAATAAAATAGCTCATTTGATTTTTATGATTCTCCAAAAAATACAATAAATATGTATTTAATGTCACCAATTGTATTAAATCATAATATTATTATAATAATATTATATATTATGTATAATTATAAAAAAATTGTACTATAAATCTAATATATTAATTTTATATCAAAAATTCAAAAAAGAATTATACTAATCACTACAATAGAAAACTGACATTGAGAAATATTACTATTTAATAGGGGATGAAGCCAACATGTAATGATTCAATATTAATTTTTTTATAATGATTCAAAAATATTTCCATGTTCCATGATGTATTGATACTGATGATTTTGTATAGATATAGAACAATATTTAAAATGTTAGTAGTCATTATAATTTACAAAAGAGGCTTTTGATTCGGCATTGAGGTCATGCGGATGGGATGCTGTATTATCCAATGAATATAATAATTACCTTATATAGGGATCCCATAAATATTTAATATGTATTTTTGAAATCCTTCCTAGAAAAAATTCCTGTTAGAGTTTTCAAAAATGTGATTGATCAATACAAAACATAAATATTAACAATTATACGTATCATATGATGTCTATCAATATTTTTGGGAGGTTCCATATTTTCCCAGTAATAGATTATTTATTATTTTTATTAAATCCATGTATTTTTAAGCCCTAAAATATATATAAATATATGGTGGATTTAGATATAAGTTATTTTTTCACCTATTGAAAGGGATACATATATAAGAAAATGAGTCAAATTAAAACCTAGTAGTATGATACCACATAATGATTAACCCCTTACCTTTTAATGTAATATGAGAAACACAAACCCATTTCCTTTTATGGTGAAGAAAAAATGATTATTGATGCTCCATTAAAAATAATTATCTAATAAAAATTGATATGTATTTTAATTTCTATATCCAAGAAAAATATAAATAATTTTATGTTCATGTATCCATGATGAATGATATTGTTTTTATATTCATGAAACCTGAAAAAATGGAAATTCATTAAAGTTAATGAGAACCATAACACTAAAATATTTTTTATGATATTACACCATATTCAAATGGAGTTTATTTAATATTACGGAATCTATGATTAATGCAATTGATTTTAGGACCATGTAACTAGATCCATTCACTAAAATTCTCAATGTCATATTAAATGTAAAAATAGCTGAATGAGACAAAACTATAGGTAATATGTAACATACACATGAGTATCTCATTCAAGATTGAGTACATATTTGTGAAAGGTAAAGGTAGTTTGGGGATTACAATATGTTTTAGGCCAATTTATATAACTCTCCATTATTTTATGATATATTTCTATTTAATGAAACGTGATTTATTTCATATATACATTTACATGCAACCATGAGTTTAATATAACTTTTATATACTATTAACATATTATTACTAAATATTATATTCAATGATTTTATATTAGGTTATATATAATTAATCGAATTAAGCACATTATGAAATATATTTATAAATGTTTTCATTAAATAAGTTTAATTTGTTAATTCCTTTGAAAGAATTAATAGATTTTATTGAAATTCTTTCTTGATAGAAGATATTTTTTTGAACAAATTTAATATTTTAGTTTTTATGTATTTTTATAAAAAAATATTGTTATCACTATTAATAAATTATTTATTTTAAATATATTGATATTTATTATTAATAAAAATATATTAGTTATATAATTGTTATAAATGAAGATAAAATCACCTGAATTAAACAATGTTATTTTTCAAAAAAAACCACTATTATGTGTGCAATGATATTTTAGAATATTAAATTCAATAAATAATTTTCAATTAATTATGTTAATGAAATTTCTATATTATATATCAAATTGAATATTTCAACAGTCATATATTAGTATTGGTACGAAAAGGAATAATGTTATACTCATTTTTATATATAAAGGCATATTCCTAAAAAAGTATTTGCCACATTTTATGTCGTTTTTTTAAAATTGATTTCAACCACTTGTAATAATTTAATTTGATAAAATGGATTAAATATTTGAAATCTATATTTTCAAATTTCAATGTGAAGATAAATATTTTTTTTAATATTGAATAGTTCGAATAATGATAAATATAATACAATTTTTAGGGTTAGAAGAGGTGTGTGGGGTGGTGGAATCTAAAATATAAAGATAAAAATGTAATTAAAACATTAATAAATCTTTTTTAATATATTTTTACCTTGTTCTTTTGGACCTTATATTTTTTATTTGTTGCAAACTCAAGAAATTTGGCGTTATCTTTTTTAAATCTATTAAGTAATATCATGATTGTCCCTCACCATTATTATAAAAGGGAAACTATTATACCCTGTTATTTCCATAATTATCTAATATTTCTCAATTAATTATAACAAAAAAAATTAATATATTCATTCCATTCGTTCTTGTGATAATCTTCTTATAATAAATATATTCTAGCAAGGCTTAAGGTATTAGACAAAGGGAGTCTCTCAATCAAGAATTAATCATCTTACCCACATCATTCCATGTTTATTTCTAAATCAACATAAACTAAATATATTATATCAATACTAATATAATTATTAAATTATATTAAATAAATATTTTTTTTCGGTCAACTATTTTATAGAAACATTCTATTGAATGTTAAAAGAAATAATCACTCATACGCACCTATCGATTGCCACCTCCATATAGAGTTTTCACTAAATTTACATAACCATCAATAGTGATATGATATTATTTTTTTAAAATGTTATATTCTTGATATTATAATTATTATAATCTAATTATAATGTTGTATCGTCTTTTTTGACCTTCCAAACTACTGTCAAATGATAACATTGCTTACCGCCTTTATAAATGGATGTGATTTGTTTTATGTTTCCACTTTAAACAATTGGTAATAAGTATCAATTTAATTAAAATATATAATATTTATGATATAATATTAGTTTTATAATGGTAAATTGTTAATTTATATTCTTCTCTTCGAGTCATAAAAATTTGAAAACATCACTCGTGATTACATATAGGCTACATTCTCAGTGATGTTGTCTAATTAGTTAAACATTACTACATTATACGAATGATTATCATAGTGGATATAATTACTAAATATTATGCATATGTCATTATTATTATTATATATATGATGAAAACATGTATATGGTTCATGTTTTTGAACCATTTAACTGTTATGTTCAATGTAAACAATACTATTCTCATGAGAATGTTCATTTAAATGAGGAAATTATTAATAATTTTTTTTAGAAATTATATAGGAATGATACATAGAATTATAGATATTATGATGGTTATATAATATATTAATCATAAATATGTATTTATTATAATTTATTTTCAAATACATAAGACTAAACATTAGACATGACCAAAAGGTTTGTCATACAATCTCATTTTATTTCTAAATTTAATTTGTTAAACTTACATTTATTGAAAGTATATATTCCATATTCTTCAAACACAATATATTATATTATCCTTAGTTTTTTATTATTTTTTATATATTAATGATATTTTATTATATTTAATTCAAAAAATTATTTAGAAAATGTTTTTAAAGAAAATATGTGCATATTTCCTCTTAGGTCGAAAAAGTATATCTTCTATGTCCATACAGTTCAAAATATTTTATAGAGGCCTTTATTTTTTTAGACATTATTTCAAAAGTATTTTTGCACAAAATATTAATTAATTCTCAATGTTTTAAAATGATACATCTAAAATTTATTTATGAAAAATACATTTACATTCATTTTTAATGGTCTCAAAAGAATGTTCAGATTTAACCAATATGTTATGGGTGGATTTTCATGTCATCATAACTATTAATTTATTTCAAGAGTAAATTGAATATTTCCATTATTTTATGTAATGTAAAAAAATTTATCATAATTTTAGAAGTTGTTTTCGTTTATATATAAAAAATTATCATGATATATTTTTTAGGTTTTCAATGAACTCTTCGAATGATCTTATAAAACCTTTTTACATCTATGTAAATATAATTGAAGGATTGTTATGATTTACTTGTGATATTATCATATCATGTAATATGTTTTTATAGATGATGTATATTAAGGATATTATTATGATAATTTCAGGAAAATTCATTCATTCATTAGGGTAAATTAATCATTGATTAGAAAACTAATTCTCTTATGATACAAGGAAATTCATTTATATTGATGGATTCTGATTATGTGATGATTATATGGTCATAAAACCCATTTATTTAACATGTTGTTTTTATTTAACTATATTATTAAAGTTTTCTGATATTATTGCACATATATATATGTCTTTAATATCATAATTGATGGGATCTACTACACCGTGGTATTTATGACATATTTCTTAAAAAATACAGTTAATCTCATGGATAGTTTCTGATACATAAAACCACAATTCTTTATGAATAGTAATAAATAATTAAATTAAAACATATCAATTAAGATATAGGAATGAATATTAATATCTAATATTTGAGAAAAAATATGTATAATGGATTTAGATAATGAAATTATATTGATAAATATCTACTAATTTTTTAGTAATGTCGTTATATGTTTCAAATATTAATTTTTCCTCCAAAATGATGTTTATAGATTCTTATGAGAAAATAATATAATTAATTTCATCCAATCATATAATTTTGTTTTAAAAAAAAATTGAAATCAACTTGTGAAAATATCTTTACAGTTAAATTTGGAGATTTTTTTAAAAGACTGATTTATCATTTATTTGTCATAAAATAATTATTGTTATTGAAAACAAAATCATCGTTTCACGAAATTAAAATGTTTTGGTACGTTTCAAAAGGGATTTAAAAATTAAATAAGATCATTTTTATTATTATTATTCAAATTAAGGTCAATTGATTTAATTTTATGAGGATTATTTTATCGAACAATTTTATACCTAATAATATAAACCATCATGAAAACTAATTTTCAGAACATATTATAGAATTAACTTAAAATTGAATATTACATATTTCATTAAAATATTTCAATATAATTAATACAATATTTGGAATTATTTTTTTAAAATTTGTAAAATAGTACACATTTATTAGACATTATGAATAATAACTATGGTATAATTGATCACATAAATAATGGATTAAATGGTGTAAACAAAGGTTCAACATTTCAGTTAGTCATTTTAAGAACACATAAATATAAATTTATCCTATTGTCTGAGTTTTATAAATCCATGGGTATTATAAATGGGTTAAATAATGTATGTGAAAACAATATATAGAAATTGGGATCCCAAGATTGACTTTTGTGAAGATATGTTAAATTTTAATGAAATTTAAAACCAATTTTTACTCTTTGAAATTAATTTCATGGGTATATATAATAACCCCAACTCAAAAAACTCTTCCATCTAGGGTCTACTAGAGAATGTTACATGACTCGATGTGGATTCATGATACCCATATGTTAGAAACTAATACCTAGTCATCAAAAAAAACTAGAGGGAACAAATTCTACCAAACTATGTGGAAAAAAATTACATTTATACATAACAATAAACAAATAGTGGAAGATAAAAGGAATATTTATATAATAATAGATAATGTAAAATTAAAGTGATTCAACTAAAAAGTTTGCAAAACCATGTATAATAGATAATTCCCTTTTTATAATTATGAAAAATATAATACAACGACTCAAAAACATTCTGCATGATAGAGTGGGAAAGCCCCACCATATCACCGTCCAACTAACCAACCAATTATGAGAGAAAACGTTGCCACCTCACCATGATGACATTGTATTCCACGCATCGAAAGACATGAATACTTCTACACTACAAAAATGAATGTGTAGAATGGGAGATAACATGCTCATTATGATACTAGAAATGTGTTCAATAACACATATATGTCAAAAAATCTAACATTTCACATCATTAAAGAAAATATGGAATGAGGAGAATTTTACATTTTATATCAAAAATATGGAAATTCATTTACTTTCCCAGTTTTCTATATATCAATATATATATAGAAAATAGTTTCAATGAATTTTCTAAATATTTTAATGTAGTAATGTTGAATAAAAATAAACCATGTAACACATATCATATCATATCAATGGTAGTAAAAATAAAAATAGTACAAACCAAAATGGCCAAAAGCATAGGTAAAGTCACACTAGGATATGATATCTTGGACACTAAAAACATCAACATAGAAACGTTTCACATATCATTCCACTTGATATAAGAATCAATCCTACCATGTCGAGGAACCCCAAAGAAATTGAACCGCCCAATAATTCCCTCATTACCGTAGAGAAAAAGGCATGTGGAGTAATGCTCAATAAACCCCCTCTCATTAGTATCAATAGATGATGCCTTTTTCTAAATCTTCCACAAAAGTAACCATGGAATCCCATGATATCTTTTTTTAAATGTTGTTCCTAAAATACATGAATTCAAAAAAAACATAAAAACAATTTCAAATTTCAATGAAGAATAACATTTGGTATATTCGAAACAAAGGGATTTTTTTATAGAACAACCATTTCCGCACACAAAAAACTGTCAAAAAATAATTCCATTTCAATTGATAAAACAATTTTTCAACACCAAAGAAATGTATTTCATATAAAACAAGCTTGAGGAAGAACCAATTACCAGAAAATTTGGGCTTCGCACACCCACAAGAAGATCTACAATAATAAGAAACACAAAAACTCATAGTGGATGGCATATAATAAATACAAAAGTCATTGTATTTATTAAATTAAAAAAAGGAATTGATTAGAGAGTGATCAAAACATAACTAATGAACTCAAACATAGTGCCCCAAACCTAAAGTAGAACATCCCCTTGAATAGGATCAGATAACATATCTATAAAGTAATCAAGAGACATACATTCACAATGATATATTTAGTAGTGACATTGTATATATTTTTATAATGTGGTTAATATTATTTATATATTATAATTACATACCTAGGTTATAAAAATCATATTTTAATAACAATATTTTTTGGATTACTTAAGCTCGATGTTGGTTAACCTATAATTTATTGGACATAGTATTATTATAAATTAAGGATATTAAATCATTCACTAAAATAATAATAAAAACATTCATTAATATGGAAGATATCTTTATTACTAGACATTTATATGAGGATCCTTTATGGACATTTTAATTTTTCATGTATGGTTCTATTAAAAAGGAGATAATGAAAAGTAATTTTGAATACCAAATTATAAATATGATAACCAATATAACATAATCATACATTATAATAAATCTTTAAAAGATAAAAATATTCAAATGATAAGGTATATAATCTTATAAAATAAAAATTAGAAAAAAATGATATCATGGATTCCCTCGTGGGTGGGATGTAATCTTGATTCCATTGTAAAAATCATTGAATTTTTAACCACATATTTCATATCATTAATAATTTTTAATACATTTTGTAAGAATAACTTATGTCATTTTTTAATATTTATTTCTTATACTCGGTTTATCTTTTTCTTTGTTTTTATGTTCTCAATCATTAATTTTAACTTTCTGTGTGGAAGTATTATTTATCTGTTCATATTAATATGTCTGAAATATAAATAATATTAAAGGCTATTTAATAATAGTACCATGATGATTTAGGGTGTTCTATGTTGATTCCATAGATGTTTTGGGTGTGGTTATTTAATACAAAATCCAAAATATTCTTGTTTAGTTAAATATTATTTAAAATAAGGCGGTATATTGATAATGAGATATATATTAATATTAAAATAGTGGATAAAAATATCATTTCCTTACCAAAAAAATTATTACATTAAATTATTTTTCATAACCGTACATTATATACGATTATATCATCATCTTGGTAAGTTATTAAAAAATCCCAAAAAAGAATAAGCTAAATTAAATTGGCGAGTATGATTATTATTCTATATTAATTGAATACCATCATTATATTTGTATACATAAAATAATTAAATATTATTACTGTGAAATCATTTAATTTTAAAGTGTTATATAAAGTCGATATGTGAAAAATTGGAATATGATGTCATCACATACGGAGAACAAATCATATCTTCTCTTCTAACCCATCATGGATTTGATGGAATTGAGAAATTATATTAAGAATAATTTGAAAACCCAACATAAGAGATCCTTATTCAATTGATAATTTATTTAGGTATTCAATAAACATCTGAGAGAAAAGTGTCAGTAAATGTGTGTATATGAGGTGTTATTTTATTAGTGAGAAGATGAACCATTTTTTGAAATATTGATTTTTTAATGTGAATGGAATGTAATTTTTAAGGAATATTGATTCAATATTGATATATAATGTTTATAATCCATTTTTTCAATCATAATAAAATTCATAGATAAGTTTAGAGTGATTTTATCACTTTGGCCCTTAATTAACAAATAAATTTCATTTCTCCATTTTATAGGAAAGACAATTTTTTTCCTTTAAACAATATTTTGTTATGCATAAAAATTGATAATTTGACCTAATTATGAAAATATAATTCCAATCATGATATATTTTTAACTATAATCAATTTAAAAAATTTGTAACAAATTATTAAAAATTTAAATGGGAAAATCCATAAAAACGTTTTTTTTCAAAAATATATTTAAATGAATAATGCCGAATTTATTAATATGAATTTCCATGTATTATGTATTTAATAGATGATGAAATATTATTATTATATATATTTATTTTATTCATTAAATAATTTAATATTAAACATTACATTAAATTATTAAGAAAAAATGCACAACATTTAAGAAATAAATCACTAAAAAATAATTTTTTTTGCAAATAAATTATTTTATTATTCACTATATAAAATAAATAATACATTAAAAAATTTAATTAAATTGTATTATGTGGAAAAAAATTATATTTATGTTTACCTCTATAAATATTAATACATAAACTTTAAAATAAAAACATAAATTATGAAATGGTGATAATTTCTTAATATTAAACATTTTTCATCCAACATGAATAAATAAATTTTTATTCCTTATAGTCTGTTAATTTTTTATTGAATTCTATCTATATTGTGTTTACCATTCCTATAAATTTTTCAATTAGTTTTATTTAAATCATTTTTTCAAACAGATATGTTTAAAATTATGTTTAATTAAAGAAAATAATTATAGTAGAACATATGGGGTTTTTACAAGTGAATTAGAAAAGATTAATTTTAATAAACAAATTCATTTGGATGTAAATTATATATTTTTTAATGTTACTAAAAGAATAATTTTTATCAACCAAATATATGTAATTATGATATAGTTATAAGTTTCTTGGTATTATAATCAACATTTACAAACCACATTATATGGTTTAAATAATATCAATATTTCCCCCAATAAATGCTATAATATTTTTATATTCAATATTAATAATTTAAAAATTATCCCTGATATAGTTTTTCATTTTGAATATAACATCATTTATTGCATTTTCATGATATTTTTACTCATTATAATTCCAATTCTAAAAAATTTTCCCCTCATGGATAAAAATAATTCTAGGGTTTTCCTCTTGGAAAAAACAGTATTCATTTTATTTATTATCATATTTTATGGGATGTAATTTTAAGGGATTTAATCATCATACATTATTTATAATAATACATGAAATTTAAAACATAATTATATGTACATCTTTTTTAATGTTTATGTACGAGTGAATAAATTGTTGTTAATATAATTAGTTCCAGATATGATTTTTTTCCTAATGATTTTTTCAATCATTATTATAACTAAAAATATATATTTGGGTAATAAAGTTCATACATTAATATGAGATTTAACATCCACCCCCCATCATTTAAAAATATAACCATTACATTATAAATTTATCATAACAATTAAAATTTAATCAAGATTAATTAAAATATATATGACTTAAATTGAGAACTTAATATTAGTAATTGTGTTTTGATATGTGATATTTTCAGTTCCATTATTATTGGAATATGTTCTGATATCTAACTTTTTTAAAACTAAAAATTCATGAATGATTCTTCAGATGGTAATAATAAAACAATTTTTGAACAAGTTTCTCGGATATTTCCATAATTGTGTTGTAATTTTTTGAAAATTACATACTATTTACCCAATTCAATTCCAAAATGGTTTATGGGTATTATGAAATTTTAATAAAAAATCATTAAAACACAAATTTTATTAGACCTTCACCCCTTAATTTAATAATTTTAATTTGTTTTAGTTTTACCATAATAAATAAATACTTCTAATACAATATATAGTTTATAAAAAAAATATAAATATCAGTCTAACATAGTTTATAAATAATAATTTGTAATATGATAGATATTTTTTTATATTTAATTTATATAATTAAATAAATTATGTTATCATTCAATTGGAAATGAAGAAAAATCATGTTTATAATAAAATATTTTACAAAATTAAGTTGATTTTTTTCTTTTTAATGTAAATTTAATAAAAAAATTATTAAATGTTACATTATATACTAAACATTTTATTTAAAAAAAAATTATTTGTAATTAATATAAATTCTTAGTAAAAATATAAACTGCATAAATGAATTAATTATTTCAAACCCCACTTATCATAACATTACTTGAATTAATTTTTTTCTCCAAAAAATTAATAATAATTAAATTATTGTTAATTAAATTTTATATATAGATAAAAAAACACATTATGTTTTTTAATATTAATTTTTGAAAATTAACTTTAAAATTTCATATTATAAAAAATAGTTTTAAAAAATTAAAATTTCATGGCTAAGACTAATTATATGTTTATTGGTAGTAGTTATTTAATTATTTTTAACTGTTATCTTTTTTTTCCTAACAATTACTATATTTTTATCTACTAATTTAATTAAAATAAATTTATTAATGTAAAATTTTGAACAATATGAAAAATTCAGAAAACAATTTAAGTATAATCAATGGTGTTTTCCATGTGAATTTGAATCTTTTTAATAGCTTTAAAATGAATTTATTTTAAAAAAAATAATTTTTTTGGAAAGAAAATATATAACCATTTTATATCTATAAGTAATTATTATATCAACTAATTTTAAAAAATTCTCATATGGTAATATGTTTACTTGTATTAAACCCAAATGATTTTGTATTACTTTATAATGATTATACATTGTCTATATTTCTCTCAATTCATTCAAAAAATTCCTTATATTCCCACTTCACAAAAAAATAAATATCTCTCCTATAGTTTTCATTTTGAATTTCCTTGCATGAGATCACTTTTCATTGAAAATTTTCTAAATATATTTTTTTCCAGAAAATGTGACCCTCTTGGATAATAATGATCAGGTGGTTTAATTATTGTTAAAGGAATAATCATTTCTTTTTTTGTCCAATATTTTTTTTATTACACTTTAAGATATGTAAGGATCAATGATATATTTCAATCCCCAGAATGTAATTCCTATATCCTAGACCACTATTTTAATGATCTTTTATGAGTCAATAATTTTTTTTGTAAATTGATTAAATTATTTATTGATTTATTTCATTGTTAAGATTTAATAGATTTTAAATTATAAATATGTAATTTTGTGAAATAAAATTAATATTTTAATATATCATACTACATTCTTACCACAATATTTTTTTTCATTCGAATTTTTAATTTCCATTATGAAATTATAATTGAACAGGGTAAAATAAAAATATCTAAAATATATATATATAAAAAAGCCTATAATTCAAGGTAAGATAAGTGAAAATTTCAATTTAATTATTATAATAAATTGTTGAGATTTTTTATTCTCTCTAAAAAATATTCAGGTATGGTTCTTTGGATGGTTAGAGACAATTATTTTGGAATCATTTTTCAATGAAACACTATAAATTAATTTTTACTTCTTGAACATTATATATAATTTGTTAAAATCACTTTATAAATGTTCGATGGACATGTTGATTTTTTTGTATTAAATTGGGTAATCACAATTTTTTTAATGTTTCAATCATTTTCAATAATTTTTTCATTGCAATATCCATTTTATATGTCTATTTCTCTTGATCTACATTCTCCAATACTTATTGAATTATGATTGCACACAAATATATTACATTCCAATTCATTAGATATGATTACTTCCCCAATGAAATGGATAGGTATAAAATTATAGTCCCACCATAATTTTAAGTAAAAACCATACCTATGTGTTCCACATGAACATGATCACATTCAAAAATCATTCATAAAATAAATAACCCATGATGAATAAATTTTTTAAAAAATTATTTTAAAATTACATGATCATAATAAATACATAGAAATAATGTTTATGGTACAATTAGATCACATCTTATGTAAAGCATAAGACATTATAGTTGATATTGACATAGATGGAAAACATGATATAACATTATTATAAAATATCATTGAAAAAAAAAATATCCATTAGTTTTTTCTAAAATTAAATTTAAAATGAAATAATTTATAAAAAAAGGATTTTATAAAAACAATGTGGTCGAAAAATAGAATTTGTTTTGAGAATTGTGAAAAACATTAAAAATAATATATCTACTGAAAACTATAGAAAACAATGGTAAAATATTATGAAATAAAAATATAAAAAAATAATATCTTCATACATTTGGAATGAAAATATAATTAAAACATAAATGAATATAGGAAATCCAAAATTTTGAGATTATGAATTCATGAAAATAATTAAAATAACATGTACATGGAGGTGATGGGTTACTAACAAAAACAAATATATTTGTAAAATAAATAAGACATTATTTTGAGACACAATGGTGTTAATCAATGAATCACTCATAAAATAAGATTTTAATCTTGGTTATAGATATTTTAGGCCAATCACAATTAATTTAATTATTTTACCACATTTTGCATTTACTAAAGTAACAAAATTATTACAATGTATTCAAATTTTTTCTAACAAAAAATTGACTTTACTAGAATATGATTCCTTTTTTATTCAATATATGATATGTTTTTATTAAAATGAATTATGAAAAGTGTAAAAAATTAATCATAAAATTGTACTAAAATACAGATTAAAAAAATTATGAAAATAATACTTTTTTCAAAAATATGAATATAATCATAGTTGTTAGATATTAATAACAAATCAATAGAAAATAAATTTATTACTCGATATGAAAAATCACCAGTTAATTATAAAAATTATATATTATTGATTATTCAATTTTTATGGGAAAAACATAAGAAAACATTATTTCATAGACAACTATTTGTAATATTAAAAAGTTCAATTATTATATCTGACCAATTAATAATAATTTATAAATTTTAATTAATTAGAATAAATATTAAACATAAGATAATATATTTTATATTAAAATATGATAAATTATGTTAAAAAACAGATAGTATGGATTAAAATTCTTTTTTTCGATAAAACATTTATCCTGTATATAAAAAATTAAATTAAATTTTATTACATTACCATAATAAAATTCATAAATTTAATTTATGGAATTTTTTTATCCTTAACTGTTTGTAAATAATTTATGTTTTAATGTTTTATTTTTTTTATAAAATCCTTATTTCATAATAATATTCTTTATAATTACATATATTTTTTCAAATGAGTTTTTACCAATTTCTTCTATTCCATATAAATTTATTTTATTTGAAATTAAATGTTTTAAAGGAAAATATTAAATTTTAGTAATTCTATTTAAATTCTTTAGATTAACTAGATACAAGTAATTTTTTTATGCGAGGATGATTACTGGTATTATACATAATAAGAATATACCCCTTTAAAAAATTCCAATGTTAATCATATTATCTATCATTTCATTATGTAAAATAATTATATTATAATTATTCACTGATAATATCTCATAAAAAATTTTCATTTTATTTTTTACAACATGATTTCTCATTTAATGTTGTTGTTTCCCATTATAGTCTTTTTTTACTATTAGTTATCCTCAAGGATAAAGATTATACATATGATTTTTTAGTTAAAGAGAAATTATTATTCCTTATTTCTTGTGTAATTTTAATTTATTCACTTTTAAGGGATGTAATAATCCATGAAATATTAAAAAAAGTAATACAAGGTTTTATTTAATTTATTATAAGGTTCCAATATTAGTGAACAATGTTTTTATTATAAGATAAATTTCTTACATGATTTAATTTTTAACTATGGATCAATTCATTTTTAATATAAATACATTAAACATTGATAAATAATGATCCCACTCAAATATAGGATTACAAATCCAATTAGTTAAATTCCCTATACACATTCATGGAATGTCTGATATGTATTATTTTTGAAACATTTCATTCATTAAGTCTTTATTCACTCTCCGTCAATAGTGATTTATGAATAAGTTCTACTAGAATAGAATATATGAATGAAGTAAGGTCTATGATATTTATTTTCACATTCAGTTACTCTATGTCATCATGTTGGATATGGGTCTTTCCATATTTGGAGAACTTATAAAAAATATAAATACAAAGTGAATATAACTTTCCATAATTGAGAAAATGATTTTGTCTTATACACAAGCATATATGGTGTGCCTTTTATGGGAGTACAGTTCTTTTTATAACAATCACACAACCCATGATAGTGTTCATTGGGGAAATATATCATTTATTTGCCTATAATAATCTAATAAATATGGGATTAAGTGTTTTCAGAATCCATTATCTTTATGATTATTGTTCCATGATTTAATAAAGAATTATTTGATTAAAAATTATATTTTAGGTATAGTTTCTTCAATATGAAGGCATATTCTTTTTAAAAAAAACATCCCTTAATATTACGAATATGATTCTTTATCTATTGATGATTTTTGATTCCATCAATATAATGACACCCTTTTTCCCAAATACCATTAGAGGTAAAAAATTCTAGCCATTTAGAGAAGAAATACGTAGACAAAACCCTATCTATGAACATCATAATAGATGTTGACGTGTATTGAACCATGAAATATATCCCCCCGAATGGAAAATATCAAGGATTACTTATTAATAAATAATATTTGAAGGGGTGGTGAAAAAAATATCAAATGAATCTATCAAGAATGAATCATCATAGTGAATTCCATGAAATCATTCATGATAAACAGATAAATGTATCAACATGTAATGATGTGGAGAAAGATCATAGATGATGAATGATGAGTTCCATTGGGATCATCATTGACATCTTGCGTACTAGAAATGGTATATATTTATTAATAACTGATGAGGAGGATCCATATAAGGCACTCGTTAATAGAAAATAGTCATCTATTTTTGGCCTTCATTAAAGGCGATGTTTGATAACTAGTAATTGATTATATTCATGTTGGAACAATACTGTGGGAAGGAAATCATTAGAGATAATAAACTAGGGATACATTCAACCAATGGTGGTGGTACGTTATGTGGGTTATGATTCAATTTGACAAGCTATGAGAGAGGCTTATTTGTTATCCTCCATATTATTGATGATAAATAGGGAGTGAAACCTATGATGTTAAATTCAAATAACAATCCAATACATTGTCATATCCTTTAGGTTATTTACATGTTTTTTTATTCATTGGATTGATATTATATTAGTGAGTAATGTAAGTCAAAAAACATTATTATGGACACCATGAATCTTATAAATTATTGAGGAGGTGTATTAATTCATCTTTATTATTGGAAAAGATTATATTTCTTTTTTTTATCACCAATTCTAAATAAGAATTGAAATTTAATAATGTAATAAATATTTTCCTAACCATATATAATACTTCATTAGGATTTTTTTAGCAAACCTCATATTTAATAGTACTTTCTTACAAATGTAATGAACTTAGAATACCTTACTATATGGTGGAAACAAATATAATATCAGTTCCAAATAATTGATTCTTATGTCTCCTTTCTTTATCCCAGTAAGTCATTTATAATCACCATTGAAATATATCACTCCTGATAGGTAGGCTTGAAGAACCTAGAAAAATATTTCATTAGTGATCTTTGTACTTAATGGAACTTCCCCTATGTTATTGTTTGTTTCAAGGTAATTTTAATTTATTTTTCCATTTATCTGGATTTTCAATAAAAATGTTTATCAAAACTAATGTAACCTGATATCCAAACTCTCTATAATTCATGTCAATGTGGGGATACCAAGAATGTGTTATTTAATATCCTTAGGATGAGTTAATTGGAAACATTAAATATTTAAAAGATATTAATGTTTAAACACCCCAAATATCATTATATGTAAATTAAAATTAAAAATTATTTTCCCTAGCATATCTTCTTAGAATTTTTTTTAGATGTAATAAAAGAAATTAACAATATAAGTAATATTTTTTAAAAATATTTTCACTACATTATCACTCATTATATTAAACATAGATAATAAATATTTTACCCCATTTTTATCGAAGCAACAATTTTTGGAGTATATGATACTACACTAGTCCACTTCTGGCCTTTTAAATGTCTTCATCCCTTAGTAACACAGCACAATCAACATCATCATAATTATTGGTAAACTCTTACCAATGAGACTCATGATGATATTATTGATATATGAAACAAATGAATAGTTTCCCCTCAACTCATATATGTTTTTTGGAAGCATAATTTATAGTATTTTTATATTTAACTCATGTTTCATATCAATGTCACGATATTGTATCATGGATATGATAAATTTCATAGATTTAATAGTGTTGAAATATTTCAATGTATTCCATACCATGTTATATAGTCTCAAAATTTTAAACCATGTTACAATGTTGGTTAGGTGATCAAAACATATGTGGGATTTGACTTCCAAATCATAGACATAACATTGAACTATTTTCCATATGAATGAAATGAAAATTTGATTCACAATTGATTAGTATATAAGACCTACACTGTTTAAGGAAATGAGAATAAACATGTAGAATAACACACCCTTGTGGAACCTAAATATGATTTCCCGAACTGAAACTATCGATCCTTGCGCATGAAAAGCATCCATTTTTCATTTAATAGAACAAAAAAAGATTTACCTTAAGTGAATCTTTGTAAATATATATATAACTACATCCTCAAATAATATTATTGAGATACTTACATCTCAGTGATTCATTTTATGTATTGATTATTAGACACTTTGAAACCCCTAATACAAAAACAAAATATATTCCAATAAATGATAACTAATAAACCTAATAAATTTATATTGTAGATTCACTCATGATGATCACGTCTTTAAGATACTCTTACTCATTTCTAATCCTCGGAAAAAATGTAGGATCATTAGTTGAGTAAAAGTACCATTAAGGGGTTTTAAAACAATTTATAAATCTAATTATGGTTTTAAACACTTCATCTGTCCATTAAATTATTTTCATCAAAATAGAAATAACTGAGTTCAATAAATTATCATTTATGAATAAATTCTAAGATTAATTTTAAACGGATAAGAGTATGTGTAAAACTTATTTCTAAATTTGAAAAAGAAGAATATTATTTTCATAAATTCATAATTTATGGAGATATTTAAAAAAACTATCAACATTAAATAAAGAACCAACAATATTTTAAAATGTCATGAAAATTATTTTTAATTCAAATTTTTTTTAAATAATAGCTTCTGAATATATTCTTAAATAATTTTTCAAAAAAAAATTTCGGAAAAAATTTCACAATATTAGAAAATAATATCATGTGATAATCTTGTAAATTATATTTTATTTATTTCATACTAGTCACATGGTGGGAAATGGCCCTTGAGTTTCAGTTCCACTCCTCACCCCTTTCCATTTTTAAATACTGAAAGAACCCAACATAAATAACAAATTTATGAATAACCATTTTTTATTTTCTTTTTCTGTGAAGATTTTATTTTTTTTAATTAACAATTGATTTTCATAACATAAATTTTAAAAAGGATTTATGTATATATAATAAATATACAACTTAAAATAATTAATTATATTGTTCATTAGTAAATAAAATGCTCCAGAAATATATTCATTAAATAAAATAAAGAAAAACACAAGGAACATAAATTAAAAAATAGTTCATGGAAATAAAATATGTTGACCACAAATGAATCCCATAGTATAATATATTTCATATAATTAAATATTTTTATATGGAAACATAATTTTTTAAAATAATATACACATAAATATATAATTTAAAAAATGATGTTAAAATTATTTTGTTTCCTAAAAATTAAACATGAAAAAATTATTTTTTTTATTTCAAAATGATAAAATTAATATCAATTGAAATTAATTCCTTTAATAATAAAATGAGAAACCTTAGAATATATAAACCAACTTTGAAATAAATTAAATAAAATTCCCATAAGATTGATTTTATTATTAACCATATAAATAAAGGAATATAATTCAAATATTTTAAACAAGTAATACCCTAACAAAGTCGGTTATGAAAATTAAAAAAAATGTTTCGAAAAAAATTATCACTTATAAATAAATTATTAATTTATAACACTTTGATATAAATTTTTAAAGACAAATATTTAATTAATTTTTTAAAATAAACTTAGCTATTACTAATTGATGTTAGCATAAGCACATTTTTTAGATCACCAAATTAAATTAAACTATTAATCTTCATCACCATTCTATATGTCTCTATATCTCCCTATATATCCACATCTTCAAACCAAGGTGTACATACATAGTTTTAATACATGATACCATGATAAGAATTTATTATGTTTATATCCATGCTTCAATAATAAATAAAATATTTTCTATTATTTTGTGAAGTGACCGATATATAAGATCCAATGTGTGAACTACTATGACGAGTCCATTATGAATTGTCCATACCATTGAAAAAAATTTGCCTCTTCCATTTGTATTTAATTCTATCTACATATGCATTATATGTCATCATGGTGTGAAAGAAATTATGATAACATATATACATATCAATGGACATAAAATAGCTATATCCAGAAGGTATATAAATGGCTTCCCCACATAATTATTTGAAGATACGATAATGTTTTTTTCTTATTATATAAATAAACTAGAATTAAAACACCAAATGGAATTTCTATTTATTTCACATGTCTAACATCTTTGTGGGAGTCATATGGCCTTATTATTTATGTTTATCTTTGTATATTTATATATAACATGTTTATATTTAACATAATTTCATGCAAGGAGGAATATAATGGTGATGTTTATTTTTCATAGTGTAATGTTAAATTATACTACCATTAGTAAATACTCAAAATATAGATAAATATATATATAATGATAAATTGAATTACTGTTACATGAACGAGGAACATTCTTTATGCATGATGGAAGTTATCACCCATCTTTAGCTTTAGACCCCACTAAATTGCCCATGAGCGAGTTTAAGAAAATCAATATTACCCATTTTAGATTATAATTACATGAACTAGGGGCCCTTATTCACTAGTTATACATCATTCTTAAATTAAAACAGTGTCTAGTTTAAGGTATGTGTGACCGTTATTCAATAAGTCAAAAAATTTATGTACAATGATCTAAGTCTCATATTCACTATCACATTAAAAGAATGATGTTATATGACCCATACGTAGAAATATATATACCATTGCATGATAATGAATGTAACAAACCATTCACCTATGACATAATATTTCACTATAGATTCCCAACCACAAGGTATATATTATTATAAATCATAAAATACATGTGTTTAGAATAAATTATAATAGACAAATACTAGATTATAACATAAAATAATAGTACAGAACCATGTGACATTCAATGAATTTCCCAAAAGGATAATTATAAAAATAAAACCAAACAAGAACAAAGGCCAAACATTATGTGACTATCCATCACCACCAACATATCACACTATAAAGAGAACAATGTCTAAGAGAAACAAAAAAACTATAGGATTCCCTACCCTTTACCAAATTCTTGAAAACCCATTTATCCATATGCTTAATGGAATGATTAGGGACTGAGAAAAACACACAATAGGATTCTAAAATAAATATATTCAGCATATATTACCATTATACCATTTGTTTTAGATTTTATTTAAATATAGTTTTCAATACATTTCCAAATTAAATACATTTTTCAAAACATCATATTGTTTGATTGTAATCATTTTATAGTAATATAAAATCTTCACGAATAATGATAAAATGTATAAAAAAGTTATCCATGTAGTTACCATAAGCTAAAAAAGTGAGGAATCTAAGATAAAATAATACCATATTGTATAAAATCAAACATAGGTGGGCTCTAACCAGTGTGTATATATACTTCTACATGTGATGGAATAATATGTTTTCAATACCTTGAATGTCATGCACGGGTTTTAATTTTTCCATTGTTCTGGCATGGGTAGGGGTTCGGGTGAGTCCATATTGAAATTTTTGTGATTTATGGGGAAAAATGAAAGTTTTTGGTATGAAGGTGTTTGTCACATGGGAACATAACAATTGTATGATCTTACATCTACTCCTAGGTCACCACATGATGTTCCCACTTTTCAAGAAGAATTGAAATTTTTAAAAGAATAATATAATGATGTTAAATTAATTTATAAAAATAAAATAAAATAAAGTTAAATAAAAGCTAATGTATTTTTGAAATAAAAATTATCCTGATAATAAGATTACCATTATTATTAAGATTATTTTGATGTTATTATATATATTGATATTATTGTTTTTATTATTTAGTTTTGTTCGTGGGCACCGCCCGGTTAGCGGAAGTTGTGCAATCAGCCTGGGTACCTGTGTAGCCGCTTCTGGATCAGAGAAAAGATACCACATAGTCCACACACATGCACTTGTGTTGTAAACGGTCCATGCACTTGAAATATTCAACTTAATAAAATTATGTAAATAAAAACGATATTAAATTTAAATGAATATGATAATAATATTGTAATTAAATTTTTCTATTACTATTAATGTTGTTATTAAAATTATTATGATCAATAGGTTTATTTAAAAAAATTATTGTGTGTATTATTATTATTATGAAGGTTATTAATTACTATTAATATTGTTATTTTTTTTATTAATGTGTTATTAGTTTATTTTTAATGTTTTAAATAAATGGAAATGGAATGATAAGAGAAAAAACATAATCACACACACCACTCACCTTGGTATCGCCCCTCCCCATTGTTCTCTTGTCACCCATTGTTACCCCCTCATACGAACCTCTAATTCCGGCTAGATAACACTACTGCACACCGGCTTCTTCATTGGTCTCCCCTTGTTAGGTACACCAACTAGATGCACTACATATTTTTTGAGTTAATAGCTAGCTGGTGGCCCTTCCATCCAGCGTGCACAGCCATCTGATGATCCATCTTCATGTGTGTAACACACAGACAACATCACATTCTTCTGACACACCCCACGCCAGTAAGTAGCCCTTCCCCAACAAGTGACTTTGTCCTGGCCCTCCTCCTCTACCTAAATTTCTCATCTATTTCCGGTTTGACTATGATCTAGAATATGGGTTTTGATTGTTACTGTAGATTCCTAAGATACTACATTAGATCAAAATGCATATGGTATGATTTGAGTTCATTTGGGTGGGAATGAAGTGTGTTTGAGGTTTCACAGATGATTCTAGATATTCATCATCATTTGAGGTTGGACCCCTTCGCATATTGACTTTTGAATTATGTTCACATTAAATTATTGATTTTTACGCAACCACTAATTGAAAAATAGTGATCTATAATTTTTAAAAGTACTGTATTTTTTGGAATAATGTGGGTTTATGAGTAACCATAGTTTGATAAAAATTAATTTTCATTTTTACTTTAATTATTATATACTTTGATTTTTTTATATAGTGCGAAAATTATCTACATTAAAAAATAAATATGTAGTTGATTAATAAGTGTAATTTTAATGTAATATTGTGTGTTTTTCACATTTAAACCCTTTATGGGTCACTTGATATTATTTTATCAATTAGGAAATATGTTTATTAAGTTATGTATATGATTCAAATTATGTTTTGACATACAAATGATGTGAGAATTAACATAAATAGGGTTTTTGGGGAGTATTTTGGGTGTAAAACTATATTATATTTCTTGATATGATTTTATAAATGGTTTAGATTATTTATTGAATTATATATTTGGTCAAAGTTTTTCTTTGAAGTGGTTTCGATGTGCATTGGTTTTTAAAGTGGGTATTGGGTGTATTTCATTAATGTAAAAACATTGGGGTTTTTATGGAAAAATTTTTATAATAATTTTTATGGGCTTATAAAATTATAAAAGGGGAAAAATGGGTAGAGAATGTTTTGGGGTGTGAATTATTTTAAAAAATATTTTTTATGTGTTGTGTTTTTTATTGGGTATTGCATACCAATTGTTGGTTCAGTTGACCAGTTAGAATTTACTAGTATTTTATGATTATTAATATGATTTTTTATTTTGAAAATTAATTGGTGATACCTAAATAAGTTTTTGGGGTTTCAAAAATGGTATTATATATTTTTGGGCTTTAGAAAGGATTTTTGGATAGTTACATATAAAAATGTTTGATACGTGAGAATGTTGTAAATGCCATTTGAAAAAATGGAATTGTTATTTGGAAGACCCATCATTGCATTAACTCTTTCAATTATGGTTGATCATGAGATGATAGGGTATTTGGGATGGGACATCATTTGTATAATAATTATTTTAAAGCGATTGACTACCCTCGAGGGCGGCTGAGGTGGTGGTTGTTTCTGTGTGTTATGTGTCGTGGTTTATATATGGCTTGTTTATTGATACTGTTTGGAACATTCCTTATTGAATATAGCATGGGAACCTAACATATCAACAAGGAATATTAACAACAATTGTTTCACTGGTAGTTTACATACAGAACAGTGACCCATTGTAGGTAAATATATTTGGGTTTATTTCTATGGGATTGGGCCTGTAGGTCTATCCTTAGTTAGGGTGGTCATGAATTTTACCATTTTTAATTTACCATGTGTGGAATGGTACCATAGATGTGGTATCATGTATTAGTATTTTTTTGTTTACCTATGAGTTCCTACGATTTCACATGGTCCTCTGATACAAGTATGGTTAGTACAATTTCACTAATTATGTATGATAATATCGCTGTTACTTGGATTTTGGTAATTTTCATGTGATATGTTCAGTGTTGGGTTTTAGTAATATTTTCTCTATGAAATTAATTTTGAATGAACAAGACCATTACCTTTTATTCACCTAAAGGAAAAACATGATTTCATTAGATTGATTCCCTTACAATTCTCTACTTGAATATTGTTTTAAAATCTAGAGGGAAGTGTTATGTAATATTAGATTTTTTACATTTAAATTAAATGTGTGAAAAATGACTCTTTATTGATTGTATTGGGAAACTAAAATCAATGTTTCAATGTTTAAATTATGTTCAAGGTCAATAGTTCTTTTCTGGCCTACCTACTAGGTTTTAATACTCATTCCTATAGTGTTTTCCTATCTTTATTTCCTATTGCAGGATTGTCCCTAGTCTGTTCACCTCGGGTGATATGGTAACTGGATTGGAGAGTGACCCTAGGGGTCACATGGATACTTCAGGGTTTCTAGGTTTCATTTGGGTTTATTTATGTCGTTTTTTTGTTCGTTCATTATGTTTCTTTTATTTTGGAAATGCATGATGAATAAATTTTTGGAATCAATGTTTATTTTATCTGTTATTTAATTATTTATTGTTTCACATATTATATAGAGATAAAGCCTTCCTTCTATCTTTATTGAAACCCTTGGCACTTTTCGCTAGCTCGAGAGCACATGGAAGGCCTCTCGGTCCATGCGGTAGACTAGCCCGGGTCATTAGTTTAGGGTCAACCTGGGTTGGTTTATACCAAAATTATATCAAAGAAGGACAAATCTTTAGTTAACCCTTATTCATAGATCTCCAATAATTTTTTGTGTGTGTCATGGTATAAAGTATAGAATTTTCATGATTCAATGTGCAGGAATGAGAAGGCCGTCATGACCCCTTTCTCGTTCTGAATATCAGGATACCATGGGATGATCGGGTATGTCGGTGTCTTTTGGTTCTTGATGGTTTTCCGGTATTGGAAAATAAAAAGGGAGTTGGGAAGTGGCCTCTGTGATCTCGCAAGGCTTGTAAATTCATTCGGTGTTGGGTAAATTACCCTATAATGATCCACATTCCATAGGTGAGAATGGAATATGGCCTCCAACCATATGTCTGAGTCATCCACCGAAACTAGTTTCCCCTTATGGAATGTTTGGGTCATACTTAATTCCAAAATTTGTATTGAAAAACTCTATTTGGTCATATAGACCAATTTGGTATGGTTGTTTCATTTTCCACATTTTCTGGAGGGCACCCCATGAGGAATCAATATATATTCGGAATTTGATCACGAGTGACCTCCCCAGTAGTGAATAATTCAATTAATCAATGAAAGGATTTTCATTGTGGTATTTGTAGCTCGAATCTACCTCTTCATTATTTCAGTTGCACAGATCCTCTCACGGTAGTGGAGTGGTGGTGAGTTTGGTCATTAAAGGCTATTATGGAGATTTGAAACAATCACATAGTAGATGGTATCTTGGATAAGATCCCTCTACCTGTAATGTTTCCTTCAATTGTGGGGGCCATGTTCAGTTTCGTCTGACAATGTTGTATTTTCATTAAAATATAATGGTGAATGTTGAGGAGGAATTTTGGGGATTCTAGTTTGACACAAGTGTATATTTACTTCATTAATTTGATGTTTCTTGGTTCTGGATGAAATTGTCACTCCTTGTATCGATTCTGTTATTCTTCTCTATTTGTGGTGAAATGATTTTTAATGTGCATCTATTATGTCCTTGTTAGTATAATGTGTCATGTTGAGGCAGAGTGAGTCTTGGGTGGTTTTGGAGTCTATCATTTTAGTCAAGAATGTGGATTTATTTTTTGTGGATCTAGAATGAGATGTTTCGTTTTGGGATTTCAAAATATAAACTACGATGTAGGATATGATTAGAACATCAGAGCTCATGTTATAGGTCCCGAAGTGAGGATGGTGCGTCGTTAAGAGAACCCCAGGGGTGTGTGAAGGCTTTTTTCTGAATTATATTATCAACATGGGAGAGGGAGATAGTGAAGCCTTCGGGTGTAGCCTTTATCTAAAGGGGGCCTATGTGGCCAATTTTTGTGTTAATTGAGTTTGTCTTGGGTTTTTTTTTGTCTGAGGGTGTTAAAATGTTGGGATGTGTCAGTTGTGGTTTGTGCTCTATTAGTCGGGCCCTTTTCCCCTTCCCCTTAAGGTGTTGGGGGGGGGGGGGTCCGTTCCATGTAAAATGTTCTTGAGTATTTTTGACTTCATTAATTATTAGTGAGTGGATACCCACAGTGGCACTTGCAGAGATACCCATAATGTAATCAGTTGTAAGCATAATCATTATAGGGAGGTTTTCACTCAGAACTCCCATTGATGGTAATCAAGTTTCAAATCAGGTGTTCGTTTTTTTCTTATAGTGGGGAGTCTATTTCCCCTCCCAAAGGATACATTATAGTTTCACTCTGTCACGACCCGCCCTCGGGGCCCGTGCCGTGACTACCCCAAGCCCGCCTTCCATAGGCCAGGGGCTGGCGACTAGCACCAGGGCGTAAAATCCCAGTAAAAAGGGAAGGCAATGCCTTAATAAAGTAAACAAGAACCTCAGAGTAACAAGCGGAAGTAAAGCAGTACACAAAACTAGAACAACTGTGCTGAAGTAAAGGGGCCGGAAATACAAGCCCAACTGTAAAGTAAAGTACAACTCGAAAGAGAAAACAGCAACTGAAAGTACAAGCGGCTCCTGGGACGTCCTCCTCGATTCCTACCTGAAGGGTAGGTACAGATGGCTCAGCTCCTGGATCGTCCACCACGGATCCTACCTGAAGGGTAGGTACAGATATCTCCACAACTCCTCGGGTCCAACTGTCCGCTCCGAGCACGTCCCGCTCAGTGGTCCTCCTCCGGGTACCGACCTACTCCGAAAGCCTCAACCGCAGTCAGCGCTGTCCGTCGTCTGTAACCAACACAACGAAGTGCGGGCATTGCCCGTGCAGGGGTGAGTATAAGATACTCAGTAGGGACCCCGAGACCCTCGAAGGTCTCCCGAAATCCACAAAGGATAATCCACATGAAGCATACAATCACGAAGTAACATCCAGTATTGATTAGGTATATGCCCATACATATACCTATGTCACCAATTTCCGTTCGGCTCCAACACCGAGCCCAAGAACAACCCAATCCACAAAGAAGAGTAAACAGTACAAGTCCACACAGTTTATAACAAGTTTATGAAATCAACGGATAACCATTACCCAGGTATATGCCCATACATATACCTAAGTTATCAAGCGACCCATCTCAATCATGAGGAAACACAAAGATCATTGACTCGGCTCAAACTAGGATTTTCATTATCGAAACCGTAGTTGCTGAAGAGCCCCGTCTCTGAAGTGTGCAGTAGTCCTATCACGACTCCGAGGTACTGCTCACTAACCTATGACTGCTGAGGTACTCCTCCTGTCGAGTACTGTGGGTCTGCTGCCAACTACTGGGCGCTCCGTCCGCTGAGGGTCTGCTGCCAACTACTGGGCGCTCACCTAAATAGCCTATAGAGGTACTCCTCCTGTCGAGTACCGCGGGTCTGCGGCCAACTACTGGGCGCTCCGTCCGTCGTGGGTCTGCTGCCAACTACTGGGCGCTCCGTCCACTGGGCTAGTCGACTCACTCCAAGTCAAGTCGGTCAAGCAGTCGTCAGGTCTCAGTCGGCTACACGGTCTCCGTACTCCGCACGCACGTCTAAACCGTCGCGGGTCTGTCGCTACAACCAAGTGCACACACTCCGTAGAGTATCGCGGGTCCGCCGCTACAACCAAGCGCTCCCCCGCTCGCTCGTCTCCGGGAGGGTCCACTCCATGAGCTACTGGTCGATACTCCAAGTATCTAAAAGTCCAACGAAGAAGTGCCACAAACGTCCGCTTCATCAAAGGAGTCTCAACGCAACAGACGGCGCGTCAATCGGACGCCCGGTCTGTGAGTTATTAGCCTTTTCGTCCCGAGGGCCCGGTTGGTTTCGTGAGCGAACCAAACCCGGCCATATCTCAACTGTACCCTGAACTCTCATAGGGTATGCTCATAGGGACCGTTTCTCATCGTGATCATCAACGCCGCTGACGGTTCGTTAAACGGACGTCCTGTCTGAAAGATATCAGCTTTTCCGTTCCAGGGGCCGGTGGGATTTCAGATACGATCCAACCCGGCCATACTCCAACTGTATCCAAAACTCGGGCGGAGTATGTCAAAAGTTCAGTCTCATCAGGAGGAAGTTATCGCAACAGACGGCGCGTCAATCGGACGCCCGGTCTGTGAGTTATTGGCTTTTTCGTTCCAGGGGTCCGGTTGGTTTCGTGTACGAACCAACCCGACCGTACTCCGTCGGCACCCAAACCTAGAGCGGAGTAATCCAAAAGGTTCGTCCCACTTAGAGGATTCCATCAAAGTCGACGGCACGTCAATCGGACGTCTGGAGCTCAAGATATGAGCGTTTCCGCTCCGAGGGCCCGGTTGGTTTCGTGAACTAACCAACCCGGCCGTACTCCACCTGCATCCAAACATCAGGCGGAGTATACCAAAAGATCGTCTCACTAAGAGGAACTTATCAGAACTGACGGCACGCCATTCGGACGTCCGTAGCTCAAGATATGAGTGTTTCCGCTCCGAGGGCCCGGTTGGTTTCGTGAACGAACCAATCCGGCTGAACCCAAAGTAAACCGAAACTTTGAGTGAGTTAAACCGAAACGACCGTTTCGATCCAAGGATCGCGTATCCGCAGACGGTTTGTCATTCGGAGGCCCGTAGCTCAAGTTACGGGCAAATAACCGTTCTGGTTCGAGAAGGAAGGGGTCCGGGCCGACCCGGCCCGAACCGGCCCGGCCGGTTCGGCCGGTGGTGCGCGGGGCGCGCGGCGGCGCGAGGCGGTGCGCTGACGCGGCGCGGCGGCACGCTGGGCGCGCAGGCGGCGCGCGGGGCGAGACCCCGGCGGCGCGCGGCGGTGCGCTGAGGCGGCGCGGCGGCGCGCTGGGCGCGCAGGCGGCGCGCGGGGCGAGACCCCTGCCCCCCCGTTTTTCCCCTTGGCGGCGCGGCACGTGCCACGCCGGTTTCAAAATAAAACCGCCCCCTCACATGAGGGGGACTGCTGGACGACACGGGGGGGGGGGGGGGGGGGGCGCTGCCCCCCTTCTAAAGTTAACCGGCCCCCAATTTAATTGGGGGCCATTAAAGGCTAACCGGGGAAAATTAATTCCCCGGTTTGACTTCCTTCCGGCCGGCCCGACCTGGCCGGCCGGTTCCCTTTCGTCTTCCGACACCGGCGGCCCGGTTTGCCGCCGGTCTTCTCAAATCCGCCGCGGCCCGGAACCGGCCGCGGCCTTCGTCGTCCGTAGTGGCGCGTCAATCTTGTGCACTCCCATGAACCCCTTGCGTCCAAGCGCGGTGTCACAGCACCGCTCCGCCTCTTCTTCGAACCACGAGTAAAAATCCAACAACAAGGTTTGGGAGGAGGATCGACCGTGTTTGTGCGGTCCGATCCCCTCCCATGTTAATGATAACAAGCGGTCCAATAATTTATTTACGAAGGCGTAAATTAAATTAAGAATAAAGGTACAACCCCTACCTCGAAGGAAGCTCGCGAAGCTCGTCAACGATCCGCGAAGGACGAGCGTCGCGGAGGTCGGACGTCATGGAGGTCGGTCGTCACGGAAGTAGACGTCGTCGGCATCGCGGTTATGGTGTCGCGGTAGACGGACGTAGGTTCACCGTGAGAGGCACGTCACGGAAAGTGCGTTGCGGCGTCGGACGTAGGTTCGCCGCGGAAAGTGCGTCGCGGAGAGGATGTGTTGCGGCGTCGTGGAGGAAAACCAACACGTTGCAGTCCGACGTCGTGGAAGAAGGTCGCCGCGTTCTTCGTCGGAGATGTTCATCGTGAGGAAGAAGAACTTCAAAGGGAAAAGAAAGCTCTCTCTTCTCTTCCGCACAGCAAAAACCCCAAAACCCCAAATAAAAGAAAAGGGTTCCACTTATTTAATAACACTACCTAAGTCTTTTGAAATTCAATAGATTGAATTTCAATAACGTTAGATAACTCCTCAATTAAAAACCATGAGTTATAACATTAATTAAGTGAGTTTTTTTAAAGGGGGGAAGACAAGGGGGTTTAGAGAATATGAGGGGGTGGGGTTCGTGTGGGCCCACCACCCTCATAACCTCTAAAGGGAAGTTGGGAGTTACCCAACTTCCACCCAATGGATAAAACACTTAGTGTAAAATAAAAATTGTAGATAAATTATTAATTAATCTTCCACAATTTTTATCATCACCCCTCGTCAGAACGCACCTCTGGAACAGGTGTTCCTAAGCAAATACCGGCGCTACGGTTCCAACGGTGCCCTCGGAATTTGATTCCGGGCACCGGTTCATAAGTTAGAAATTCCCGCTCGTTCGTTTACAGAACGTACCCGAGCCAAACTCCGGTTTATGATTCCGGGCCCACCGGACCTCGGAATCAGGTGTCGTCTGAAACTGCGCTCTTGTAAAATTCCAAAGAAAATTAACAAAAAAATTTCCTTGAAATTTCTGGGTCTTTACATTACTCCCACCTCAGGGCTTTACGTCCCCGTAAAGCTTCAACACACACTTAAGGGAAACAAAGTAGTACTGAGCACGCAACTGAGCTTTACGCTCCCATATGCTCACCTGAAGATCTCGTGCTACCCGTGAAGCACCCCAGAGGAAGAAACCGTTCACGTAGAACCTGCTCCTGTCGATCCTCGTTCTCTACTAGAACCTTTGTTCTTGTCGCCCTGTCATCGACGTCCAACTCCCCGAGGTCGATGACGTGTGAAGAAACATACACGTATCTCCACAGCTGAGACACGTGGTGGACATTATGCACCCGGTGCGACTGAGGTGGTAGGGTCAAGCGGTAAACCTCCTCGCCTACCCTGCTGAAGATCAAAAGGGTCCATCGAACATCGGAGATAACATGCCGCCTCGGCCACATCTCCGAAACCTCATCGGGTTGAGACCGTATAAGAACGTGTTCGTCACCCTCGAACTCAAGAGGTTCCCCTTTTTAGGTTAGAACTGAAACTCAAAACTCCTGCTTCCACAAGGGTAGGGTTGACCAACTCAAGAGTGATCGGTCACACCCTCTTATGCCTGAGTTTAACATGTGCTGCCCAGGGTTTCCTTTTCGCCGACCAAGGAAAACCCATTCCGACGTTTGCCTAAAACAGTCAACCGGGGTATGATTTGTGAATCAAAACCATACCCAGATCAACGTCGTAAGGCCTCTACGCTGCCACCAAGAGATTCCAACCGAAACTCTCGCCTCGAGGTCAAATCACACCGTCGGCGTAAGTGTGATTATCGAGTCTCCTCCCAAAGGTATCTCCAGACGTGAGGGTCAAGTCTACGGCTTACCCGGAACCTCTAGGTCTGGGACATGATTCGTGGAAGGGTAGAATGATTGGTTCCTATGTCTATAGATATGGAAGCTCGTAGTAGACATAATTCGTACCCCGAATCATTCTTAGAGCTCCTGGGTCACACTCCTTGACCACAATGCAGCTACTCTCCTTCCCAGCCCTCCTGCTCCCTGAGCCTGGCGGGGACTACTAAGTCGGGTGGTCGTAACATGTCGAAATGTACACCACCATATGCTACTCTCCAAGCTCCGCTTCCACGTCTGCTACCCTGCAGATTCATCTGTCCTTAGCACTTCCTCCTCCTGAAACATTTTACACGCCCGAGTCTCTGAGACTGGCGCTAGTTTCCTGCCTTTCACTGCTAACGTTCACAACCACAAAGGTTCTCTCTAGCATCCTAGCATAGGTAGGATTTCATGGAGGAAAAGTAATGGTTCAGATGTCCTTTAGACACACTTCTCTCAGAAGTTCGAGTCTAAAGAACTGATCACAACGTAACCAACGAGTACCAAGATTGATTGGTAAGCCACGTTGAGTGCTCTGCTTCCGACATGTCATACTGTCGAAGCTGTATTAGCTCCAAAAAACTCACAACCACCTCCTCAAGCCAGTCCTCAGCCGCCTACGAGTCAGGCTCACCTCGAAACTTGAGGGATATCTGGTGCTAAAACATATGTAAGGCACTAAGCCTGTGAGTCTCTGCTACCGGTACCGCCGGTAGTGTCTGCTGACCAACAGGTAGTGACATAGCTGGCGCACTACCCGTAGGTACTATCCCAGGTATCGGTTCGCGTACCGAAGCCTCATTACTATAAGGACCAACCTCATGGTCACTCACTGGAAACACCAGGAGCTAAGATCATCATCCTCTCTACTAGTATCCAAGCTAGGCGTAGAACTCTAGAAACCGCCTCCATCCAGTCCACTGCTGCCTGGGAAATCTGTCTCGCCTCGTATCCTCAGAGGCCTCTACTGCTGGAACTCGTGCATCGCGCTCTGCTAGCGTGCACCGTCAGCTATTGGTATCTGCTGCCTAAAGGGTGGTGGTGCTGCTGGTACACCACCCGAAGGTGCCAACACTGAAAAAGGGCCCTGCACCGGAGTCTCGCTGCTCGGTGGGCCATCATCGAGAACTCTCTCGGAACTCCAGCTAACTATCTGCATGGTGACATCCTGAACAGTTGTGTCACGGTCAACGATTTATACCTGGTGAGCTGACCTGGTTTGAGCTGACTTTAAACCTTTTGGGAAACACACACGCAATCAATGTTTTCGTGCATTAAGTCGGAAATCAGAAGTCAGGGTCCTGATGTACGGATACGTCAGCCGCCGCACCAACACTGGACTCCCTGGACTGATAACCACACTCAATACACTAAACACTATTGCTTCACATAGAAAAAAGATCAGAGTCTGCGGTAGAACCGACCGCCTCTGATACCAATTTGTCACGACCCGCCCTCGGGGCCCGTGCCGTGACTACCCCAAGCCCGCCTTCCATAGGCCAGGGGCTGGCGACTAGCACCAAGGCGTAAAATCCCAGTAAAAAGGGAAGGCAATGCCTAAATAAAGTAAACAAGCACCTCAGAGTAACAAGCGGAAGTAAAGCAGTACACAAAACTAGAACAACTGTGCTGAAGTAAAGGGGCCGGAAATACAAGCTCAACTGTAAAGTAAAGTACAACTCGAAAGGGAAAACAGCAACTGAAAGTACAAGCGGCTCCTGGGACGTCCTCCTCGATTCCTACCTGAAGGGTAGGTACAGATGGCTCAGCTCCTGGATCGTCCACCACGGATCCTACCTGAAGGGTAGGTACAGATAGCTCCACAACTCCTCGGGTCCAACTGTCCGCTCCGAGCACGTCCCGCTCAGTGGTCCTCCTCCGGGTACCGACCTACTCCGAAAGCCTCAACCGCAGTCAGCGCTGTCCGTCGTCTGCAACCAACACAACGAAGTGCGGGCATAGCCCGTGCAGGGGTGAGTATAAGATACTCAGTAGGGACCCCGAGACCCTCGAAGGTCTCCCGAAATCCACAAAGGATAAACCACATGAAGGATACAATCACGAAGTAACATCCAGTATTGATTAGGTATATGCCCATACATATACCTATGTCACCAATTTCCGTTCGGCTCCAACACCGAGCCCAAGAACAACCCAATCCACAAAGAAGAGTAAACAGTACAAGTCCACACAGTTTATAACAAGTTTATGAAATCAATGGATAACCATTAACCAGGTATATGCCCATACATATACCTAAGTTATCAAGCGACCCATCTCAATCATGAGGAAACACAAAGATCATTGACTCAGCTCAAACCAGGATTTTCATTATCGAAACCGTAGCTGCTGAAGAGCCCCGTCTCTGAAGTGTGCAGTAGTCCTGTCACGACTCCGAGGTACTGCTCACTAACCTATGACTGCTGAGGTACTCCTCCTGTCGAGTACTGCGGGTCTGCTGCCAACTACTGGGCGCTTCGTCCACTGAGGGTCTGCTGCCAACTACTGGGCGCTCACCTAAATAGCCTACAGAGGTACTCCTCCTGTCGAGTACCGCGGGTCTGCCGCCAACTACTGGGCGCTCCGTCCGTCGTGGGTCTGCTGCCAACTACTGGGTGCTCCGTCCACTGGGCTAGTCGACTCACTCCAAGTCGAGTCGGTCAAGCAGTCGTCAGGTCTCAGTCGGCTACACGGTCTCCGTACTCCGCACGCACGTCTACACCGTCGCGGGTCTGTCGCTACAACCAAGCGCACACACTCCGTAGAGTATCGCGGGTCCGCCGCTACAACCAAGCGCTCCCCCGCCCGCTCGTCTCCGGGAGGGTCCACTCCACGAGCTACTGGTCGATACTCCAAGTATCTCAAAGTCCAACGAAGAAGTTCCACAAACGTCCGCTTCATCAAAGGAGTCTCAACGCAACAGACGGCGCGTCAATCGGACGCCCGGTCTGTGAGTTATTAGCCTTTTCGTCCCGAGGGCCCGGTTGGTTTCGTGAGCGAACCAAACCCGGCCATATCTCAACTGTACCCTGAACTCTCATAGGGTATGCTAATAGGGACCGTTTCTCATCGTGATCATCAACGCCGCTGACGGTTCGTTAAACGGACGTCCTATCTGAAAGATATCAGCTTTTCCGTTCCAGGGGCCGGTGGGATTTCAGATACGATCCAACCCGGCCATACTCCAACTGTATCCAAAACTCGGGCGGAGTATGTCAAAAGTTCAGTCTCATCAAGAGGAAGTTATCGCAACAGACGACGCGTCAATCGGACGCCCGGTCTGTGAGTTATTGGCTTTTTCGTTCCAGGGGTCCGGTAGGTTTCGTGTACGATCCAACCCGACTGTACTCCGTCGGCACCCAAACCTCGAGCGGAGTAAGTCAAAAGGTCCATCCCACTTATAGGATTCCATCAAAGTCGACGGCACGTCAATCGGACGTCCGGAGCTCAAGATATGAGTGTTTCCGCTCCGAGGGCCAGGTTGGTTTCGTGAACGAACCAACCCGGCCGTACTCCACCTGCATCCAAACCTCGGGCGGAGTATACCAAAAGATCGTCTCACTAAGAGGAACTTATCAGAACTGACGGCACGCCATTCGGACGTCCGTAGCTCAAGATATGAGCGTTTCCGCTCCGAGGGCCCGGTTGGTTTCGTGAACGAACCAATCCGGCCGAACCCAAAGTAAACCGAAACTTTGAGTGAGTTAAACCGAAACGACCGTTTCGATCCAAGGATCGCGTAGCCGCAGACGGTTCGTCATTCGGAGTCCCGTAGCTCAAGTTACGGGAAAATAACCGTTCTGGTTCGAGAAGGAAGGGGTCCGGGCCGACCCGGCCCGAACCGGCCCGGCCGGTTCAGCCGGCGGCGCGCGGGGCGCGCGGCGGTGCGCTGTGGCGGCGCGGCGGCACGCTGGGCGCGCAGGCGGCGCGCGGGGCGAGACCCCGGCGGCGCGCAGGCGGCGCGCGGGGAGAGACCCCCCCCCCCCCCCCCCCCCCGTTTTTCCCCTTGGCGGCGCGGCATGTGCCGCGCCGGTTTCAAAATAAAACCGCCCCCTCACATGAGGGGGCCTAGTGGACGACACGGGGGGGCGCTACCCCCCTTCTAAAGTTAACCGGCCCCCAATTTAATTGGGGGCCATTAAAGGCTAACCGGGGAAAATTAATTCCCCCGGTTTGACTTCCTTCCGGCCGGCCCGACCTGGCCGGCCGGTTCCCTTTCGTCTTCCGACACCGGCGGCCCGGTTTTCCGCCGGTCTTCTCAAATCCGCCGCGGCCCGGAACCGGCCGCGGCCTTCGTCGTCCGTAGTGGCGCGTCAATCTTGCGCACTCCCATGAACCCCTTGCGTCCAAGCGCGGTGTCACGGCACCGCTCCGCCTCTTCTTCGAACCACGAATAAAAATCCAACAACAAGGTTTGGGAGGAGGATCGACCGTGTTTGTGCGGTCCGATCCCCTCCCATGTTAATGATAACAAGCGGTCCAATAATTTATTTACGAAGGCGTAAATTAAATTAAGAATAAAGGTACAACCCCTACCTCGAAGGAAGCTCGCGAAGCTCGTCAACGATCCGCGAAGGACAAGCGTCGCGGAGGTCGGACGTCACGGAGGTCGGTCGTCACGGATGTAGACGTCGTCGGCATCGCGGTTATGGTGTCGCGGTAGATGGACGTAGGTTCACCGTGAGAGGCACATCGCGGAAAGTGCGTTGCGGCGTCGGACGTAGGTTCGCCGCGGAAAGCACGTCGCGGAGAGGATGCGTTGCGGCGTCGTGGAGGAAAACCAACGCGTTGCAGTCCGACGTCATGGAAGAAGGTCGCCGCGTTCTTCGTCGGAGATGTTCATCGTGAGGAAGAAGAACTTCAAAGGGAAAAGAAAGATCTCCCTTCTCTTCCACACAGCAAAAACCCCAAAACCCCAAATAAAAGAAAAGGGTTCCACTTATTTAATAACACTACCTAATTCTTTTGAAATTCAATAGATTGAATTTCAATAACGTTAGATAACTCCTCAATTAAAAACCATGAGTTATAACATTAATTAAGTGAGTTTTTTTAAAGGGGGGAAGACAAGGGGGTTTAGAGAATATGAGGGGGTGGGGTTCGTGTGGGCCCACCACCCTCATAACCTCTAAAGGGAAGTTGGGAGTTACCCAACTTCCACCCAATGGAAAAAACACTTAGTGTAAAATAAAAATTGTAGATAAATTATTAATTAATCTTCCACAATTTTTATCATCACCCCTCGTCAGAACGAACCTCTGGAACAGGTGTTCCTAAGCAAATACCGGCGCTACGGTTCCAACGGTGCCCTCGGAATTTGATTCCGGGCACCGGTTGATAAGTTAGAAATTCCCGCTCGTTCGTTTACTGAACGTACCCGAGCCGAACTCCGGTTGATGATTCCGGGCCCACCGGACCTCGAAATCAGGTGCCGTCTGAAACTGCGCTCTTGTAAAATTCCAAATAAAATTAACAAAAAAATTTCCTTGAAATTTCCGGGTCTTTAAACACTCATAGAATCATTATCGTGGTGGGTGGTGTCGTGTAGATCCACCAAATTTTATTTCATTCTTTGATTAAATTCTTGGAAGGCTATATTCCCAGTGATTTTTCGGGAGTATAATAATAAAGGATACGAAGGGTTCACCAAGGTAGGGTTTTATTTTCATTCATTTGTTTAGATGGATGTTATTAGTTATATTTTATAATTGTTGAGTTATTAATGTTTTAAGGATTTTTGTGTTTTGTCGATGTTCTTTGTAATTTGGGCCAATCAAATCGGGTTGTCTGATCATATGAGGGTCGGTGACACATAACTGGGATTATGTTTGGGTCTATTGAGTTCCTTATTATATGATTTATATCATTGGTTTAGTTTTTGTGACCTCTTAATTTATCAGTCACTGTTAACCTCATTAAACAATAAATTAGTAGGGGTTTTGTTTTCAGATTAAGTATTTGGTCATCTTACTGGGGTCAGAATGTGATGGTTAGGAGATTTGTCACAATCTGGTTTTAATTTTTCTATAGATCCATCTTAGGATGTGTTTCAGGTGAGTCCCTATTTAAATTTTTAGTTTTATTAATAAAAATGCATGTTTTGGGTTTGAATGTTACAATTTCATGGGTAGACAATTCTTGTTAGGCCATGTGGCAACATCTTGGTTACCGCATGGCCTACCCAGTATACCAGGAGAATTAAAAAGGTAAATGACAAGAAAAATGAAGTTATATGAAGAGTTAAAAAAATATTTAAATGTGAAATAAAATTGAATGTATTTTTTCAATAATTATAATCATGATAATATTATTATCATTACTATTAAGAATATTATCTGGTTATTATTATTATTTTGGCTGGTGTCTGGGCAACACATAATTAGAAGAAGTGATGTGGTCATCTCGGATACCCGTGTGACTGCTTCTGGGTTAGACAGAATCTACATCCTGATCCATCCATGAGCGCTTAAGCTCTTTGGTGACCGTGCATTTTCAATATTCAAAATAATAAAATTATATAAGTAAAATTAGTTAAAATTATAATTAATTGGATAATAATATTAATATTTAATTTTTTCTATTGATATTATTATTTTTATTAAAAATTTAATTATCATAATGTTTATGAAAAGAATTTCAAAATGTGTATTATTATTATTGTTGTTGTTGTTTTTAATTATGACTAATATTTTTTTTATTAATGTGTTATGAATTTCATTTTTAGGGTATTAATTTAATGAAAAAAATAGAATAGAAAAACCCTAATCCCAAGAACCCATCACATTGGTGTCACCCTATTCTCATCTCCCTCTTATCACCCATCGTGACCCCCACCTCATGAAAACCCTTATTTCTTGTCAACTACTGCCGATGTACACTAAATTCTATGGCAATCACCCCTTGCACGGCACACCAGACCGTGGTTACACTTCTTTTCGATGTGTACAGACACCTAGTAGCCCCACCTTCAAGTGTGCAAAGCTAGCCGGAGGCCACTTCATTCTGCACACTCAACACCATCAAAGAGCCCTTATCTTGCATGATACTTCTTCATATCCATCCTCTATGGATGGTATTTCTCTTCAAGTATTGGTTTTTTAGAACATACATTTTAGGGTCTGATTTTATTGTCGGTTCCTATGATATTTCATTTGATCTAAACTCTTAGGGTTAGATCTAACATTCTTTTTGTGAGAATGTGGTGTGTTTTAGGTTTTTCACTGGATTTTGGAAATTCGTTGTCATTTGAGGTAGGACCCCTTTGGATATTTTCTTTGAAATTGTGTTTAAATCAATTTAATGATTTTTACAAAACCATTTGTTTATAAATAGTGATAAAGTTTTTTAAAAGTACTGTATTGTATTAAATAATTTGGTTTTATGAGTAATCATTATTTGATAAAAATTAAATTTTTTTAATTTATTCATGAGGTTCTTTTATTTTTTTATATGGGGTAGAAATGATCTATGATTAAAATGAATTCCGAGAATGACTCCAAAGTGACATTCTTGTGTAAAATTGGGAGTTTTCCTATATAAAAACTTTAGGAGTCACTTGGTATTATTTTATAAATCATGTACCTGGTCTATTAAATTATGTACTAGATGTAAATTATTTTTTGACATAGAATTCATGTGTGGATGAAATTAAAGAAGGTGTTTGCGGTGTATTTTGGGTGTAAAAAAATATGATGTTTCTTGAAATAATTTTATAATAGATTTAAATTAGTAATTGAATTATATATGTGGAGTGGATTATGATTTGTAATGTTTTGGGTGTGTGTGGGTTTCTAATGAGAGTATTGGGTTTATTTCTGTGATGTAAAATCCTTGGGGTTGTTTATTGAAAATGTGTTACAAAATTGTTTTAATGATTTATCAAATTATAAAATGGGGTGAAACCCATTATTGGATAATGTTTTTGGGTGCATATGATTTTAAAATTGATTTTGAACATGCAGTGTGTTTTTTATTGGTTTTCCACACAAGTGTTTGATGAGTTGCCTGATTGTATTTTTCAAGTGGTTTATTATAATTAATGGAATGTTTCTTTTTGAAAATGTATCCATGATATCTAAAATTATGTTTGGTGTTTCACAAATGGGATTATATATTCATGGGTTTGATAAATTGTTTCTTCATGGTTATTTATAAAAAGGATTGATATGTGAAATTGTTTTAAAGACTGTTCGACACTTTGGAATGGTATTTTGGAAAACCCCTCAATGGTTGGCCACATATTTTGTAGGTGGATCATGAGATGAGGAGTCTTTTTTATGAGACCTCCCAAGTGTAATAATTATTTTAAGGTGAGTGACTACCCTTGAGGTGATTTGGGTGGTACATGTTTGTGTGTGTTACATGTGATGGGGTATATATGGCATGTTTCTTGATACTGTTTGGAACACCCCTTTCTGAATATAGCATGGGAACTTATCATAGAAATTAGCATTACTAAAAATGATTGAGAAAGTAGTAGTTGACCTACTGACCAATAGACCATAGTAGGAGGATATATTTGGTTTTATTCCTATTTTATTTTTCCCCGGGATCTGTCATGAGTAATGGTGGCTGAAAATTTGGGTGTTTTGATTTCATTGTATGTGGAATGTTTCTTGGAATGGGTACTCATGTATTTGTCTGTTCTGTTTTTCCTCTAATGTCCTAGGATACCCCATGTTCCTTTGATACAATTACAGTTAGATCCATCTCCCACATTATCTAGTCTGATATCCCTAGTATTTAGATTTTGGTATTTTTCTTCTGAAATAGTGTGTGTGTGGTTTTAGTAAAGATGTGTTTAAGAAAAATGTTTTTAATAAACAATAAATATTCAATTTTATTTTCATTTTTATGAAAAACAAGAATCCCTTACATAGTTTCCATTACAATTCTCCCCTTTAATCAAGTTTTAAATACTCGAGGGTAGTGGTTAGTGATTTCATTTGATTACGTTAAAATGAAAAGAGTATAAAAGTATATATTTATATATTATATTTAAATCATGAAATAAAATTTTCTTAATTTAAAGGATGTTCATTTGGAATTGTTTTAGAAGGGCCTACATACTGAGTTTTAATAATCATTCCTATAAAGATTTATTTTTATTAGTTACTACTATATATTTGGCTCGGGTTCAATCACCACGAAACATGTTGGCATCAGGCTGGATAGTGACCATCGAGGTCACATTGAGACATCATGGTTGTGAGGTTATTATTGGGATTCATTATGTTATTTTTTGTTTAGTAGTTGTATTTAATTTCTTTTGGATATGTATTATTAATAAATATTTGGAATCCATGTTTATTTTTTTTATTCCTTTATTAGTCTACGTTAATATTTTTTTATTGGTTGAAAATGTTCCCTCTCTCTCTATCTTGATGCCCTTGGTAGTTGTCACTGGGCTGAGTGGACTGCAAGCACCCCTCAGGCCATTCTACAAATCCGCTCAGGTGATCGGTTCAGGGTTAACTTGGGTTAGTTCATTGATAATGACTCTTACTGATAGTTAGTCATTCCATAGTTTATATATATCACATGAATAAAACATATTGGTTACACATGCTCAATTATTTGTTTGTGTATAAAACCTAATTCAACCCTCTTTTAGAGGGTGATATTTTTTTCATAACATTTAAACATCCATTCTCAATAATTATACAGTTGTTCCACAATAATGTGTTATTAGTCCCATTCATGAAAATTATTTTTTATTATAAAAATAAACATTATGTGACATCATTGAACACATGATGTTCATAAAAGTAATTAATGAAAACACCTTTGAAATACCGCTTTAATGACAAGATACAATTAGTCAATCAATTCAATAATCCAAAAAAAAATTGGACCAATATAACATGGATTATTTCATTTGTTAACACAAATGTATTGGGACAACTGCCTCGATCAATTTCAATAATAAGCTAACATATAATCCACTAATGGTCATTCAAGTGATAGAATGATCAGGAATATATCCTAGAATCAAAATTAATATATTAAAACACCAATACAACAATATAACAAATATATTTTACACATCATTGAAGACAAAACATGAGAGAGAATTAAAAAATAATTGATCGATCGTGGAAAAACATACATAGGTAGATTCAATGCGTCAAATGATAATTCAATCCCGGAATAAAAAGGTTAGCAGGGCTGAAATATCCAACAATAGGGTCTCCATAATTATAACATTCGATATGGGTTTTATAGTGAATAGATTGAAATTAATATAGAAAATAAACCATATAGAATATTGATACTACATTGATATTTATTAGCCATATTAGAATAACCAAAAATCCATGGGCTCCCACTAAATAGTTTTTAGCAAAACAATTAATGATCGTTGACCTATGAAATCCACTAACAAGAAGATGTATCACTCTTGTATTGTGAAAATATTCTTGTATAAATACCACACAATCTACATACAACTAATTTGATAGTGGTATTCACCAGTGAATTGGTGGGATAACACTATATATTTTAGCTATAGGGTCATTCATATAAAGAAAATTAGTATATATCATCTCTTGATCTATTCAATATGGATGAAGTCAACCCAAAATCTACTAAATGCTTAATAAAAATTAATACATAAGAACAAATATAGATCACTTATATAAATAGAATGGGGTGGTGTAAACCATGAGGCATACTATAAAGTTTGAGTCAGGATGTTACACTTATCGAACCATAAAATCAATCCTTCCCAAAATGTGGAAATGATTTTGAACTCACATAGAATGATGGCCATTTCTACCTCATTATTTAATCTATATTCCTTGTCACATCTCCATCCCACCCACACTACCACAAAAAGTAGTCCAATGGAAAACATTTACTATATAGTACACTATGTTGGTGGTAAATAATATGAACTAGTTTTCTAGAGACAATGGATTCAGGATCAATATCAACATATTCCCATTCAACCACTTGGGTATGGTCTAGTTGATACCACATAAAATAACAACTAAAAAATAGAGCACTAATCAACATCAAGATAGATGGATATTACAATTGAAAAGGAACCCTTCCATGATGATGAAAACATTAAAAAGGATTAAAAAACGACAATTACAACATACATAATTAAAAAAATAATGGTGTCCCATGAAATGAGAAACTCTATGAAATACCTGATCACTGACCTCAAAGTCAAATGCACATTAATGAGGTCCCACAAATGATTTAAAAAAACAAAGTAGTCTTAAACACATTCTATATGAACTATATCATTTCCATAAACTCCTAGAAGATTCATGGCCCAATAATAGACCATTATTAATACTATACCTATCATACGGGAAACCTACATGGATATCCATACATTTATTTGAATGATCCATCTTAACCAATCAATGATAAAAATTATTATAGTAAAATTTTACAAAAGTCTCCCATGATCCGTAAAAATAAATCATGCATTCCAAAAAATTATTTTCAACAATATGAATAGATTACTATATCTTAATAATCATATGATGTTAATATGGCATGGTTAAATTCATTTTGGAACATATCATCTCTTAGAGAAATTTCCAAAAAAGTGGATATAATCAACATGTTACATATAGAAATAATTGTATAGTGAAAACTATGAATCATCATGATCTATCATGTTTAAACATTTCAAAAATCTTCCTCCTTCATTTCCACTTTTATAGGTAGAAAATGAGATGATTTTATATGATGATTAGTAATATAGTAAATCTCATCCTTCCTAGTAAGAATATATTCAAAACGAATGATTATATCCTTCAGAATCACATAACACTTCCATAATATAATGGATAATGTTTGAAACAATCCTGGAGACCTATGGTTATCCACCTTCTTAATTTAGAATATAATACATCTTGATATGAATTATAAAATCATCCACATCATCCCTAACTTTGATTATCAACATTTGATATCATGATACATCTTTTTTGGCCTTAGGGTGTATGAAAAAACTTGAACAGTGTCCACTCTCGACCAAATCTTACATCACTTATATAAGAATTTCCATCCTACACTGTAAATACAAATCACCAGTGGGATACCTCGACCTATCATCCAAGGCCTCCCAAAAATTAAGGATTCCACCTACATGATGGTTGTCATGATTTTTTACCTATTTGAGGAATCTACATCCATAAAATGATGATTTATCCATCACCAAATATAATAAATATTTACCTCCATTCTCATCCACTCCCATGTTCACCACATCATATATAATGATATAATACCAGTCATCCACTAATTCAATCTAGGATTAGCTTGGTAACATCATCCCTAAAATAAAAAATACCACACTACCCTTTCCAGGTGTGTAGGAAATATCAAAATCAATAGTATTACGATACAGAAACCAATGTCTTTATCGCAAATTTGGATCTATATGAGTAATAATATTTCTCAGGGTCATCTTATATTGTGATAACATAATCTTGTCAATAAATAGATAATGTTTCCATGTTTTGAAAAAATGAATCACGGTTCCAGACTCACGTTCAGGGGTTGGTATTTATTCTCATGAAGGAATAATTGAAATGATCTAGATACTACTTCATGTTTTCCTTACATCAAGACAAACCACAATTCAGATCCCATTGGATCATAGATGACCACATAGCTCAAATTGGGTTATAGAAAAGTAAATAATGGATCCAATGTCAACATAAAATTCATTTCTTAAAAATACATTATTATCTATAATTCAAATAAATCATAACATCTATATGTTTAAATTAATTCATTGAAGATGCGTGATTGGATGAATTCTGAACAAACTACCTATATTAACTTACGAATCTAAAGAATATCAATATTTCAAACACATTTCAATATTCCTCCCATGAACACAAAACTGTTTTTAATATCCACAATGGTAAAAATATCATATTATATTGAAATTAAACATCACATTTTTCATGAAAAAATCATTTGGAGAATTTATTGTTTACATACAATTGAATTTAATATTTATTAGAGAAACATCCATCTGATCCCCATGTCCCACCATTGATTTAATGTATACATAGATATCTCCCAAAAAATGAAAATAAAAGGGTCTAAGATGCGATGAAATTTTTGGTTTCCCAATTCAACAAAATTTTACTTGATATTTAGTGAGACCCAATGAATTATTAAATATCTCACCATGATTTCATTGGATCATAATCTCTATTATAGGTATATCATCATCTGAAAAAAATAACTAATGTTTCCATTACCATAGGTTAATTTTTAAAACCCATATGTATATTATAAGATGATTAAAGAGATAATTAGACATAGAAATATGGAATTTATTCTTAAGAGTTTCCAGATTATTCTTTAAACAGTCACCATTAAATTTGAGGATCCCAACTTCCTTAATGAGAAATTAAATATGAAATACTCTAGATTACTTTTAATGATGGATAAATATTTTTTTCATCTGTTATAGATGGTGAAAATTAATCTTGTTTTTTCTGCATGTTATATGTGATAATATGAAAATCAAACTTGTATCGTTCCAAGGTACATGATAATTGTAAAATGACCTCCTTAAATTGTCGTAATTCTGAAAACTAAGCATTGAGAACCTCAAGGTATCCTTTAAAAAAAGTAAACATCATAAACATTAATCAAAAACATTGTGAAAAGTATCTAAATATTGGCATTTGGACATTCTGACATAGTTAACTACGTAACCCACTATCCCTGATCGAAAAACCCAGTCATCCTAAAAGATGTGTGAGAATATTTCTTGATTGTTATAATGAACTAGAGTATTTTAATAGTAGATCTATGCATTATCACTTATTATCAAATCGTTCTCTATATTAACATAGAATATATAAAGATAAAGAACTTATAAATCCCACACAACAGCAAAGTCCAAAATCATCCCCCGATACATGTTATTTTTAAAAACCAATTTAAACCACATTCTCGAGGGCCTGGAAATATTAAACATGAATGACTTTATACCCAATCATAACTGCAACACATCAATCAATATATATTTTGTAAAAGATTGATTTTCATTTATATCAAAATAATACAAGACCAAATAAGATGAAATAAACATAGTTCCTATAATATTTTCGAATTGTGCTTTAGATTATTTCTCTTAGTCCATCATAACCTAAAGATGTTTGTACCCATACTCACTGATTGCATTCATAAATTCTTGAATATACCCTGTGGAATGAAAATGATCTCAATATCATTTTGTTTTACATGAATAAACATGAAGGGCTTTTGTAATGGTAGATCATGAGGTACATCCATGGGAATTTATTTGAAAAAATATCATAAGTTGATCTGATTTTTGACAATAATGAAATATCATTGGTGATTTTATAAAACTTTTATAGATATGACCAATCCTCCCACTATTATAGATAAATACTTGATATGTTTCCAATAAAATACATAAAAATTGGTCACGATGTAAAATTTTTACCCTTATGATTTCGTTTAAGGCCATATGACACACCTTGAATACCTCTTTCCACAATAGAAGCTCCGCATTAACCTAGTTTCCCAATATTTATTTCCCACATGTAACTATAAATTTTCTATAGCATCAAAAAAGTTGAATAGGTATAATAGATTTATCATTGAAGAAATATCAACCCTCACACCCCTCTTGATCATCATAACATAATGATAATCATCATTATCATTTTTATGTGATAATTGAACCATCATAGTGAAATTTTTTGCATTATTAATGACATAATGCTCCTGTTTCTTTAAAATTGTATATTTCTGTGTATTTTACCTTCACAATGATTCCAGATGAAACTGTTAGTCCAGGATATTCTAAAAAGACGTTTATGTAACATCCTGATGTAATAAATTTTTCATGATGTTTCTCCCCATTTTAATCATAGACATTCAAGAATGTATTAACAAAATGTACATTAAATTCATCTGGAATATTAAATATGTAAAATATCATCTCAATCCACTCAATACACTCTTAGGATTTATGGGATTCCTTTTCATCCAAGAATAATGGATGTTTATAATTTCTAATTTCAATTTGATAATCCAATTTTCAACCCTCATTTCCAATACCCACCTATCATAGAGTCTGAATAGTGTGGACCGTGACATGCAGTAAATAATTTTATATGGGTGGATTGACCACTAGAACCTATCATATAACTTATTACACATGATTTAGAAAATATATTCTATTATGGATTTTCAAATATTATCAGCTGTTAATAACCAACTAGCATTGGATGAAATTCATGGATGTAGTGAAAAACCTCAGGAACCCATATTTAATCATTTAAAGAACATGTATTTAAAGAGAAAGTGGATTCCACTATTGAGAGGAAAAAAATTGTTACAGAACACGTTCATGTTAATAATAACCAAATCATGTTCATAAAATAACCACACACAAAAAGCTCATGTATGATGATAATAATAGTCCAAACATATTAACTAATGTTCTTACATAGAATTGAGATGAACGATAACCCCCGACAATTATTACAATAATTTTGACAGTCGCAACTCCTCTATACTAAAAAAAATACTAGGTAATGGAACCAAACATATTACTGTGTATTTTATATGATTCCATTTTGAAAAGAAGAAACTTGATAACAAATGACATGTCAGAAAAGATCCACATTTATAAGGTAGAGACCACCATTAATCCAAAAAAATTAACACATATATAATTGAAATGAGAAGAGATATCATGTAAAACAAAAAAACAAAATTAAACGAAATTGAGACATACAAATACATAAAAAGATATTAAAAAAAATTTAAAAAAAATACCATGTATCTATTTTACCAATCATCACCACTAACACCTCATATTATGTGGAAAATAACAACAGAGAATTTAGTGGACTATAAGATTACAATAACAGTATCTATGTACTTAATGAATACATCTGTATAAAACCCAAGAAATATGAATGCTGAGTGAAAAAATATCAATACAACAACAAGACAAATATATAAAACTATTATCCCCATGAAACTGCTATTTATTGGTTTAATTAAAAAAAATTATAAATACCACTAAAATGAAAACCATTTTGTATAACATATTTTGTTTTCATTTAATGAACTTCATAGTCCCATAAACCAAATATTTGGAAACATCATGAATGGTCTAAAATTGTACAATACATAATTTACAATGGAATTATGATAATTTAATTAAGTGAGTAATTGAACACAAAATAATACTATAATATATAAAACCAAGCACAAGTGGGCTCTCTCTTACGGGAATATGTAATCCAAATGCTGAAGGAATAGAATTCTAGAGAAACAATGAATATTACCAATATTGTTTCCTACAAAAAATAATTGATATAACATGAATAACACTTATTGGTTCCACTTTAACACCCCAACAAGGATAACCTCACAAATAGAACTAGAAATGAACTATCACAAAACTAAAACATCGGTTTTGATCACCATAGGTTGGTGAAGATCACCTAGGAAATAGAAAACCAATCGAATAAAATTATTTCTTCTATTCTAATGAATAAAATAATATATATAAATATATATAAAGAAATATATGAATGAATAAGAATATATATTTCATTACTAAAAAGAGACAACTGAAGTGAAAAAATTTCAAGAGACAAATCCAAAATTAATAGATTGTTAAACCAAGACACTTACTCAAAAAAAATACTTCTGATAACCTGATAAAATTCCCACCCTATCACCACTAGTTACTAAAAAAAGAACTGATAGAGACCTCACTACCATACTAAGGTGTCGTGCCATTCCCGATATTGAATAACATACAGTGGTATATATTCTATTGAAGGGGTTCACATAGTGTGAGGAAACATATTCTATAGTTTACCACCAATATTTTCCATAACAATTATTTATAAAATAATAAATGATTTATAAACCATTAAGAAAACAAGTCATGATAAAATGGTTAATACTTTTCATCAGATGCCTTGAAAAATGGTTTGATTTCCCTTTTTTCATTTCAAATTAAATCTTGTAAATCAGATTGAAATAATTTCAGAAACATATATCATAAAAATATATAAGATAAAATAAATCAAACATCATATATAATATCAATTTCATTGCATTACAAAAAAATCATCAAAATTCTATATTTATCAAATCATCAAAAATCAAAAGTAACAGCAGTCTAATTAACACACTATGATAGAATATCTAAGACACTTATACATAACATATACTGTCACATATGAATCAGAAATAGTCATATGAATCGATTCTAGATTGGATATGAACTCCTTAGTGAATGAACTCTTTAATGGTCTAAAAATTACATAGTAAAAGAGCTCTACCGAGTACACATAAGCCCCATCAAAAAAACATTGTAAGTGGATGGGGACTTTTACTACCATACCACATTTATGACCAAGGATTACTATGAACTCTATTTCCAAAACCACCTTTATCACATCTTTCTTTCAAACCTTCTCAAAAACTATTTCAGAAACCATTTCCCAGTCTATATGGAAATCCTTTGGAAACACTTTTATATTTTGGAAGACAAGGGAAAACCCCACTGTCATCAAAATAAATTTATGCTAGAAAAATAAAATCATTCATATCCTGAAATTTAATTTCTAAATTAGTTTATATAAAAATGAAATGTGTTTCATCAGCAACGGCTAGAAACGGAACCACCAACATCAAAAATCGGGGTTGCACATGACCAAAACAGAAACCACCAATTGAAAGAGTTATATAATTTACATTGGATGACCTAGAATAATTATAAAAAACATGGAATTTATTTAATTCAATAATGGGGTCAAAATAGAATAGAAAAAAACACATACCTAAAGAACAAACACCCACCACACCACAACCACTAAGGGAAACAAACACTAAAACAAGATCACAGAACTAATCTATGATGAAAAGAGGAATAAAAGCCTCAGATCAGTGGATATATTTATGCAATACAATAGTTTTATTATGATCAATGAAAGGAAGAGTAAAAATTTATTACTCACCCTAAGAGTGAAATATAATTTCCATAATGATCTAATATTGAATGAATTAATCATGATTGAAATGAGGAACCCAATATCGATGAAGAAGATCCCTATGTGGAGAGAAAGAATGGATGTGGTACAATAATATAAAAAAACATACAGGAACACTAAAGGGTGAATAATTTATATCTACATAGTGTGTAATCCATTTACATGGTTTGTAATCTTTAGGACTCACATACGCTGAAACCCCAATAGTGTTTTCATTAAAACCATCCATTTAATATTACAAAACATATAACTAGTACACAAAATATACTCCCTTTATGAGATTTAAAATCTTTATAAAATATATCTAAAGGATTTTACATATCATTTACTCCCATAAAAAATAATTTATATCCCCTATATTCTTCAAAACCAATAGTATACACGTTTATACACAGACACTGTTAATTCAAAAAAACACACATTTAGGTAAATTAATTCATTTTAATCAACAAAATATCTCCATCATAGAGAGACTGTAGATGAATCAAAATTAAAGAGGAATGATAGAAAATAGAATGGACGTGCATGTAAGTTGGTAAATAGATGTTTTAAAATCTTCACTATAATACATTCCTTCACCGGGAAGACATGTGGATGAATGAATTTTGTTAAATTAGTGATGTTATTAAACCCTCATCAAAGAATCATTCTACCATGTCTCCTGAGAATCATATATTTCATTTCAATACAATAGGAAAAATTGAATCAACATACAACACATGTATTTCACTTCAGTGTCAACAATATCGAATGGCTACCTAAAAACAGAAACATATGACTCTAAACCAGTATATTCCAAACTCATAAAAAGAAAGGGGATTGTATGGTATTTCATTACTTGTTTTATTTATAAAACATCATTAAATCATCTCAATGGAGCTAAAAATTAAAACTGATAATAAAAATTTCCAATAATATAGTGATCTCAAAGGGACCAACATAACTCAGTGACATTTTTCCCTGTTTTCCAGGATGATAAAAATCTAACTCAGGAGAAACCATAATGAAAATGAATATCATATGGAGATGTTTGTAGGATTATATTTCTGATCTGCAAATTTTTTTATCAATTCAACACTAAAACCTAAATAGAGAAAAATATCATGAATAATTACATAAAACTACCGAACAAAAAACAGTCTCACCAAATAAGCATAATCCAATCGTACCCATCAAAGTGGTGTTCTTCTTAAGAGACCATAAAATGTTTCAAAAGGATCCATTATGATATAATCCTAATAAATATTGTGTTAATAAAACATAGAAAATTCGGAGATGGTTATCCAAGTATTCAAAAAAATCCCTAAAACAAGCTTTAAACATGTCTTTAATAAGAATACAATATATACAACATCCAAATTACAAACTGACACCATATGAAGCTCAAGCATGCTTTAAAGTCTCAACTACTCATCATTTTTCTTCTAACATGTGTAACATGATGAATAATATTAAAAAATGTCTCAATTAATTCCCAAAATTAGAATCATCTTCTCATATCATAATAGATGAATTATGTCAATGGATGAATGACCTATGATGAATTATGAAAATTGAAAAATATAATTTCTTAATTTTTGTCAGTACATTATACTGATCATGAAATCTGATTATACCATGTGATGGGAGATAACAACTAGAAATAGTCTCCCAACCATAATGGGTTTCTAAAATACATTTAAACTCATCATCATATTGCTTGGTTTTTATAATATACTCCAGGAATATTGATGATAACATATATCTAGTCAAAAATAAACCTAAAAAATAATAATAAACATCTAGATGCAACTGAGAAAAATACTCATAAGGATCCACTCGTCCAACGATTTCCAAACATCCTGAGATGGTACATTCCATCTAAGAGGGTCTACAATGACTATCAACTTCCCATGGTTGTTGGAAATTTCAAATTCAAATGTGTGATGTTATTTTTACCATTATATCTAATTGATATTCAAGCCTTTTAAGAAAATATATCATTCAAACTATTATGGTCATAAAATACTATAATCCTCTTCCCAAGAAGATGGTGCATCCAAAATTTAGTCACATGAAAAACTACAAAAAAATATGGATCATGTGTTGGGTAATTCATATCTTGTGGGATATGTTGATGAGATCCAAGTTACACCACATGATCAACCTCCATGGGAAGGAATCCAAAACCATCATCATCTGCATTACATAAAATCACATACCCATTACTAGACTTAGAGAATATCCGAATAGGAGATGATGTAAAAATTAATTTAAAATTGTTGAAAGAATAAAGAGACATTGTCTTGGATGTTAATTTCACTAATTCCATGGTATCACTAGTCAAAGGATATTATAATATTGAGAAGTCATTGAAAAACATTCAATAGTATCCATCCATACCATGGATTCTCCAAATATCAATGAAATTACATTTTTATTCAAGTGAAAAAATATCTTTTACTTTCTCATGATCAACAGAAATGTCATGGTCATAAATTAAATTCTTCATGAACATATCTTCTTGAATATATAAATTTCATTTGAATAGAATTCCATAAAAAATTTGACTCTAGGGGATTTCCAAAATCATACCCAAATATCGATCGTTCCAATGCATGGATCTTGAATAGACCAAAATATCAACAATGAACACTAAAAAAAATTATTGATATATTGAGGGAATATTTGATTCATAAAATCCATAAAAACTATATAAGCATTAGTCATACAAAATGAAATCTCACCCAATTATTAAAGGGAAAACCTTATCATGAAAGTTCTCTTTTTTATATCACACTACCAAACTCATATATATTGATAACTATACTAAATGAAAAAAATTTGAAAACCACTTTCAAAAATTTTAACAGTTTGAAAAATCGTCCAAGTGATGAAAAATATACATTTTCTTGACTATTACCCAGATAAAATTCTTTAGAACACACATAATTATAGCGATCCATATTCCTTGAAGGAAATGATAATTTGGGTCCCAAAAGATTAATAATAGGGTGAAAAAAACCATTAACCATCAGATATTCTAAATAAAAAATGAGATCTTTCATCTCCACTGATTCAATATGAAATGAATGTATAAAAATCAGATACATACCTTGAACCAGGTCATTTGTAAAATCTACCACTCACTATAGTGAATGATCAATTATGTCATCTTGAAAACATCAGTAATATCCTAAACAAAAATGAGATGATCAAAAATAAAAGAAATGGAAAAGGACACTACTACAACCGTAGAAAAATCATCAGAGATCTGGATGTGAAGGACACATATTAGTAGACCTCAAATACCACTATTCCTAAAAGAGCAGTGAACTACCTATGCCATAATAAATGAGACATAGACATAAAAAAATAAACATTAGAGCAGTGAGAATGTTTCAATATACATCATGATGATTTAATCAAATGTATTCACATCAATAATGAAGAAATCCTAGACTAAATTCACATTAGATATCGACAACTCATAAAAAGAACCTTGAAGCCCATACACTTTCCACCTTCCATGTGGTTTCATGAACTATATAAAAATGTATATGAGATACATTTTTGGATTAATAATATAAAAAACCCCTAGATATAAATAAGTGTGAATTAACAATATCAATTAAACAAATTTATACTATAGATGAAATAATTATGGTACCTATCATTTTTTCTAAATCTATATCTACATCTACAGGAAACTCATATTCTGCATTATGGTGCTTCACTCCAATGGCCTATGGATGGATCCACATTGTCTTTGATGAATTTGTTTGCACTATAGTATCCTTTGGAGATTAAGTTCTTTAGACATATCTAGGTGATGACTTGGCTTGATAGAAACAATTCAAATGACCATAATGCCAAAAAAATGAACTTATATGCATATACATGAAAAAATTTCTATTTTTTCCATTCATACAACATTGATGAAATGTAAAAGGCCCAATAATGGCTATATATATAGGTTTCAATGAGGAATGATATAGAGAACCACCTACAACACTCTTATGAGGATCCTTCAATTTTTTCTTTTTCCCTAGAACAACATAGATTCTATCACTATGTGGAAGAGAAGTGAGACCTTATCCAACCCTATCTATTGTATTCAACTACGCTATAATAGAACTATCTTTATTATCCAAATTGGTCAAAAGCATTTTCATAAATTCTTGTGATCTAATTTTCATTAATAAACACTTTAGGAACTATTGATGATTTTGATGGAAATTCATAAAAACTTCTAGTGAAAAAACAAAATATTTCTATAAACCGATTATTTTACATTGACCCTAGAAAATCTACCTACATTAAATAATGGAACTATAGCAACTTCCTCCATAATTAAATAATTTTAAACAAACTAATAGACAATTGTAATCTTAAAACCCTTCATATTCAAGTCTTTGATCCTATCTTCATGTACCACAATATATCACCAATTCTTGTTAGTACCCTCAATCATGAACTCTATTCACTTCACCTTGATAATCTCATGTTTATTGAGTAATAATAAAGCATTTTTTTCTATCTTTTTAATGAACTATTTTTTCTCTTGAGGATCATTCAAACCTTTTAATGACCATAGATTCACATCCATTAACTCTTGTGATTGATCTAATTCCCCTAAAGTTCATGGATGTACCTCAATGAGTGCATTCTTTAATTATGGAACATTTTGATCAACTGATTAGATAGATCACATGATGAACTTGATAATAATATTATTTATCAGCATATTAAATTGAGACTCATTAGTTTCACCCTTGTGTGGATCTTGTAGAACATGTCATATAGGAATATTACTATACAATGAAATAGAAGAAATGATGAGACATATAATATCATTATTTAAAACTGAAAACCCATATGAAAAAACATATAATATGATCAGGGAATCAATACATGAGACACATATCTCAACATCCATTTGTAATTAGAGTCTCATCAAGGAACAAGTTTACCAAGAACTCACCATGAACTACATATCATTTCTCAAAAACCTATCTCAAATCTACAAAATGTCATAACACAAGGAATACTGAATAGAAAAAATCATCTAATTTCGTGACATAACACTCCAAGTATGATAAAATCTCAAATTAAAACCAAAAAAGAAATGTTACATGGAAGAAAATGCCTTCTTGATTACCACAGTGTGGCGACAAGCACTTGGGAAACAACAAAAAGATCAAAGGGAATGATTTTGAACAACCAGAACAAGACTAAAGAATATATATATATATATATATATATATATAATGGGAAAAATAATGAACAGGAATATATATATATGTGAAATAAATGAAAATATAAAATGGTCACATAGGATAAAATCTATAACAAACATGTCCAACAAAAAATGACTGAAAAAGAAAAAGGGAAAGTCCAACAGTTCTGTGTGATAATGAGAGAAATCACCCACACTCTCTCCACTATCTGACTAAAACCCATGTAATTGTAACCTCACCAGCACAATATAGTACATTTCCTTACCCTATAATAAAGTCCTATAGATGTCTACATACCACCTAAGGGGTATATATAATGGGATATAACATGTATAATAGGATATCACCAAGGTTTTCCATATAATGTCTCTGTATAATAATCCAAGAATGATCAAATTTAATGAAAATAAGGAATGTGATATTTTTTATCAGTTTTTATCAAAAATATTGAAAAACAGTTTTTTTAACTTTTTATGAATTTACAAATAAATCATGTAAATAAGATTCACATCATTAGATACACATAAATCCCAATATATAAACAATTCCAAATAAAATCATGCATCACATATCAAATCAAATCCATATAAATACAACATAAAATAGTAAAAACTATATTAATAGACCAAATCGGGTAGAAGGATGGGTAAAATTTCACCAAGGATTAATTAAGGGAATAATAGTTAGGTCACTCAAACATAATATATAAAATTGTGTAGAAATCACCTCTTGATATATTCATCAAGTATATAGAGTAGAGGAACAACCATGTAAGTGAACCCCCACCCCACCCCTGAGGATTACATTTCCCTAGAATAATACATTTTTGGTAGAATATATAAATCCCCAGAAAAAATACCCTAATATTAGATGACTACAATTTCTACCCTACCTCCTATGTATCTATGGATTCCAATGTGGTATACTTTCAAAAAAACTTCAACCAACATTTTCTTTTAAAATTGTTTCAAACAATATTTCATAATGCATTTCATTATTCTTTGAAAACCATTTTCCATTTACAAAAACCAGGGATAACCCATAAAAAATAAAAAAAACCCTTTTCCACTCACAAAAATCAAATCATTCAAATCATTGCATTTCATGAATTAAATAAATTAAAAAAATAATTTTAGATAATCATGAAATGATACTGATGAAACTGTCTACCCAAATACTTTGTGTTGCACACTACCACAAAAAAAACAAATAAAAAGGGATACAATAATGCTAGTAGAGGCACTGGAATCAATATATACAACATAAAATTGACTCAATTAATAAAATGGGTTAGTAGTTTATGGGAAATGAAACATTACTCAATAACACACACCCACAACACCACAACTAATAAAGTAAATGACCCCTATAACAACATCACCCCACGTATCAAATAAAAAATAGAAATAATCGCCATCATGGATAAACTTAATCGATTACATAACCCAATGGAACTACCAATGTATATACATCAAATAAAAACAACAGATTAATGAGCTGATGAGAAACCATGCAACTTTTTTAATCATCCAACACCTAACAAATCAATATGAAACAATGAAAGACACCCAAATATTCTAGAGAATAGACCTAGATAAAGAGAAATAAAGGATGATAAAAAATAATCTAAATCATCAACCGACCATCACCCAAAAAATCATCTGTACAATATATTTATATCATGTAATCCATTTACTTTATGTGTTACAATCGGGGCTAACATAAACTAAAATACCCATACTTGTTTTATTAATACTAAACATTAAATATTAAAAAATGTGTTACTAGTACACTTACTGTACTCCATTTAGGCAGTGTAACAGGTTTATAGCTTTATCTTGTATGATGTTAGACATCATTTACACCCATTACATGAAATGTATTTGTCTTATGCACTACATGAACACCAGTTTACACGTTTATTGAAGAACATTGTTCATACAACGAAACACCCTTCACCATACATTATGTCTGTAACACCCCAGGTAAATAAAGAATATGAAATTTTTATATTTATACATATTTGTAAATAAAATTTTAATATTACTTTAAATTGGATTCTATGTTTGATGGTTTACCCAATACGCAACAACGAGTTTCTTTGAAATCCTACGTTGCACACTAATAATATAATAATATTATTGTAAATGGTAGTAAAATCCTAGCTGATGTAATGGTAGGAATGAATAGAACTAACTAAAATATTATTATATATGTTTGTTAAATGTTTTTACATTTATCCAATAAATGATAATGGCTTTAAATAAGAAAAGAATTCAATTTTAGGCATAGATACTCTAATATTCACTAAAAGGTCGACTTATCGCCTTTTGATGGCGAACCCTCTTTAAATATAATTTTGGTCACTCTTATACATTCTATTGGACTAAATTAAATTATTCTTCATAATTAGGACATCAAAATTTACTTTGTGAAAATTTTTGGTATTTTTCCGATAATGTTCATTTTTTAATGAATAAGTGAAAAATGATGTATTTTAATTCAAAACCTATTTTTAATATAATTTATCTATATGATTAGATAATATTTTGATATTGTTTTAATGGTAAATTATAATATATTTTTACCATTTAATCCAATTGTGGTCATTGAAATTAATTTCAATTTGAAATTGGACTTAAACTAGTGTCAATCTTTTAATATATATTGTTTCTTAAAAACACGCTATTTGTTTTGACAGTGGAAATTAATTATTAAATTAATTAATGAAACTTATATTTTTTTAATTTTTTAAAATAGATATCATTTTTGAATTCGGAATATCAAATATTTCTTAGGGTTAATTTTTGGTATTTTTCTGAAAAACTTCAATTTTTGATGAATAGTGAAACCACTAAGTGGTATTTGAAAAATTAATTTTTCGTTTAAATAAAATTTTACCACTTCTGTGATTTGAATTTTAATAATCCGACATACATTTTTATCATTATGATTTAAAATTTGGTTCAATGGGATTAAAATAAATTTTTGGTGAATAGTAACTTTTAAGTTTTATTAATCGCGATTAAAGATAATTAGTGTAATTTAAGATAATGATAATGTTATAATAATATAAAATGACCGTGACACATGTCCTACCCTTATTGGATGAGTAGTTGCCGACAAAGACAATCCATGGGTCAACTTGGGGACCCCATGGAGCCACTTTGGTAGGAAAATGACATTAATAACATTTTATTTAAAGTTAAAATGAAAATGACACAAACGTGTTCTGTTTTACTAAAATAATTTTTACATTGGGTTATGCACCTCATATTTTTGACTATAAATATTCATTATAAATATAAAAAGATATCCTACATCATGATTGTTTTTTTTATAATTTTTAGACATTAAATAAATATATTTATTTATGACCCCATGATGATGTAGCGATTACCTCATTAATGAACGATTTAATTAAAATGAGAAGATAAGGTACAATCTAATACATACACTTGTCAAAAATCTATTTGATGGGTGAATTTAAAACCCTTATCACCTTACCCTCTAAATGTATATTTTTGGGACCTTTAATATCTGAAAATCATTTTATAATAAAGTAAAATTTCAAGACATTCCATGAGTGCCCCTCCTACATCTTATAAAAGGCCCCCACCTATACCTCCTTACGCACACCTCTCAACCCTTTGTCTTGGAAAAAATATTATCATTTTATCTGTCCACATCCCTCTCTTCATCCTAGAAGCCTTACCTTAGGCATAAAGCTCTTCAAGAAACCCTTTTGGTTCAAACCAAGAGGAGTTACCTGATTTTAAGTTAATGTCTTCACTTGTGTTCTTTTGTTTTATTTTGCTTCTCCAAACCACTAAACTATTTTTATCCATTTATTTTGTTACAACACCAGTATCTTAAATATACGAGGATGTTTTTATGTGATTTATTATATCTACACTTTGACACACGTTCGTCTAATGGTTAATGAACCTACTGTTTCTGTGGATGGTGAATTTCTGCCTCACGAAACGAGGATTGTTCTATCTTCTCATACCACATCTCATAGTAAACATTATGATGGAACTATATTTATTTATTATATATATTATATTTATTTCCTCTTTATTATTCTATATTTTATATTTAAAATATACATTTATGATTTTCATGTTGTGCAAATACGATAATTTCATTTGAAGAAGTGTGGACTGTCACCCCCTCAAGTGATGTTACTCATACATGCAATACATGGAATGTATAAAGAATAAAATTAATGAACATATGTGACCTATATAACATATATATTATACTGTAATTATAATATATATATATCTATCATTTAGTTTTAATTTCATTACGTACGAAATAGAAATGAAAGTAGCGTTCATGCGTACGTACGACGTACCGTCTCCATGAATGGTGCATTTCATTTCTTACCTCTAAATATTATGTAATATTATAAATGAAAGTATTTACTGGATATATATGATATATATTATATCTACATAATGAATATAATTCTTGATATAATGTATATTTTACCACATGAACTACATGTAATTATAAGAAGTTTATTTTTGACTCATGTACCAATGATCGACAAAACGACCGTTATTAACATAAATAATTAAATAATGTTAATAAAAAATTAATAAATGAAATAAAAAAGGTTCTTAATAAATTATAAATTAACTCTAGTTTATTATTCAGGGGATTAAAGAATGATCGAGTCAAGTCGGACATGAGGTAAGGGATCCTACCTCTCTCTTTCTTTTTAAGAACTCTCTTTTATGTCATTTCTTTTAAGCTTTACTTTATTAGGTTAGGGGATGTTGTTTTATATTCTTATTACTGTACATTTTATGTCCATTTGATTAGATACACTATTTGATCTCATCAAACCATTTTCGGATGTTTTAAGTGGCGTTGTAAGGCTGCCGAATTTTCGTAAGGGATTTATTATCTCACTTTTAATTCTGTGAGATTTCCATTGTTCTACACTTATTTATTTCATGTGGTGTATTGTGTATTTCCTAGTCATATATATTATCATGATTCTATTTATATTCATGGTATTATGTGATTCATTTTGTGTTTATTATATTCTTGTCATACGACTCGATTGATCACAACGAGGTAAGGGGTTTTTATCTCACTTTTTGTTCTTGTGAGTTTCATGCTACATTTGCCACTATTTCCTTTTGTGTAGTGTATGTACTTACCATTATTGTATTCTTTGTGTAATATACATTAATTTATGGTTATTTACATCTTCATTTTATGACCCGTATTTCATGTGGTGTACGTTTCGAAAGTTACCCAAATTGATAAGGGATCCTTTCACCCTCCTCTTTTTAAAAGACTTATTTTTGTTGGTTCTTTTAATTTACATATTGTTATGTTGGGATATGTCTTTATATATCCTTATTTCTGAAAATTTTATGTACAAGTGATGATATACCATTCTTATCTCTCATCATCACATTTTCAGTTTTTAAAGTGACGCCGTTAGGCTGTCAAATTTCTATAGGGGAACTACATAACCCAATTTCAATTCATTGGGTTAAACCTATAATTATTGATTATGTCATACAATGAATATGCGTGGATGACCTCTGATTTTTTTACACTTAATATCCTCTTATATTTGGTGTATTTATATTTGTCACACATAATTATGTAATTGATTTATCCTTAATCTATAGATATCAACTTTGTAAGGGACTTCCTCTCACTCTCCTTTCACTGTGTCATATTTTGTTTTATACACAACTATCTTTTATATGGTGTATAAACCCCTTTGACTTCTACTTTTATTGAAAAAGAATCTTTTCTATATGAAGTGTTTTACCAAACGACAAAAAGTATGTTTATGGTAATATTTTTGTTAAAAAGGATAAGTAGTGATCTTTTATTCAGTGAGTAGTATTTACTACTTGATAATGGTGAAAAGTATTACTTTGATAAGGTATTAATGGTTTAATTTTTGTTTTGAAAAACTAATAGATTTCTTTTTTTGTGTATCCTTTATTGGGATTTTTATACTCATCCCATGTTTTTTAAATGTTCTCCACATGACTTAAAGATGATTAGGGTCAATTATGGGATCAATGAATGAAATGCTATCTAAAACATGGAACTAGAAATGTTTCTTTTTAAGATTTTTTATTTTATAGAAACTTAGTAGAAGTGTATACATTGTAATATTTTGAGATGTAATAGTTATGTCCTAATTATCTATAACAATAAACCTGAAAAGATCCTATATGTGAATTATTCATTAAATACATGATTATGTAATGTTTTAAGGCCGGGTCCTTGAAATTGGTATCAGAGGTCGGTTTAGATAACATTAGAAGTTAGAGTGTTGTTTAAGCATAAGTGACATGTTGTGTGTATCTACAATGGTTATTATATTAGATAGAGTCATTGTTATTGGAATGAGTTTGAGATAACTTGGATAATTCTATCTTAGTGTTTATCTTCCAATTTAGTACATGTTGATTTTGTTGATATACTCACACTGACATTTTTGGTTTTATTAAATGGATGGATCTAGCAGGCACCAAAGTGACAATGGGTTTGAAGGAAACTGTGGTGGTTATGTGATTAAGAGACCGGATGAAATGGGGGATTCAATGAGGAATCTCATGGTTATTCTAAACCAACAATCAAGGAGTCATGATTAACCACTTGAACCGTGGTGAGTTCTATGATTCATCATGTATGAGAGAACCAACTCGATGTGGATGTTCAGGTAATAATTATAATGGTAACCATTAGGGATTATATGATCTTTACTTTTGAGGTAATTATGGGATACTATATGATGGAAGATGAAAGGCATGAGGTAAAATTGAAGTTAAATTATGTTATGGTTATTTTTGAAGATTTTATCTCTTTTTTGGGAATGTTTTAAGAATTATATAGTTTTGGAAAAAAGACAACACTCATACCGTGTGACAACCCGTCGCGTGGGACAAAGCTGTGGGAATCGAACCCACAACCAAAGTGCGGCTGGTATTTATCGCCTACCACTAGACTATGTGAAGTCCCCGATTAGTATGAAAAATTATTTTTAGTTATATATTTTATGAATCAAGAATAAGTTGATTTTGTGTTATCTTGGAAAATATTGACCTATCATAGAGGACATATGATTAGGTTAATTACTTTTCACTATGAGACTTTAAGAGTAACTGATGTTATTTGGAGATAAGTGTTAAGGTTTACCTTGTAAGACTATGTGGTTAAATCCTTTGGAGATTTGGGTTTCAATATTAGTTTGGTTTACATAGAAGAATTTTTTTTGGACAATTGTCTTTCATATGGTCTTCATTGCACTTTGGGTTTTGTTGGAAAAAATTTGGAGATTAAGAATAGATTTTCTTTTTATAAAGGATTATACTTTTTGGGTATTATCAGATCTTGTACTATCATTTTTGGTTTGGTTAAGGTATAAACACATGGGAAATATATAGTTCTATTTTGTGGATTAGGTGATTCTCAATATGTTACTTATAGTACTCTTAATGTGAAAAAGTCTTCCAAAATACTCATCTTTTGGAGAAAATAAGAGTTTGTATAAGAAATCTAGTAATAGTCGAAAGTCTACACGAAAATTAAGTTGGTTGAATTATGATTTAGTTAAGATCAAAATTAAATTCTTCAATTAAAAGTAACATAAAACAAAAAAAAAATCTGTTCATTTTTCCTACTGGGGAATTAAATAGCGTTTAACCCATCACAAGTTTGTGATTTTCTGGTGGATAAATTTCTCGTAAACATGTTTTCTATCACTCTCCCTCGGAACATAACCCTTTGTTTTTTCTTCCATATCCATGTTTTCCTACATGGAATCCTAGTATGGGTTAAATCGTATAACCATTTTACTTCTCTTTATTTATTTTAAAGTGATAGTTTTTCTAACTCGTTTTCCAATTTGGGACTTTCAATGAAGTTTATGAGCCCAATTTTAAAATTTCGAGGACACAATTCCCAAAATGGGGGAAGGATGTAACACCCCAGGTAAATAAAGAATATGAAATTTTTATATTTATCCATTTTTGTGAATGAAATGTTAATATTAAATTAAAGGGGATGCTATGTTTGATGGCGTACCCAATACGCAACAAAGAGTTTCTTTGAAATCTTACGTTGCACACTATTCATATAATAATATTATTGTAAATGGTAGTAAAATCATAGCCGATGTAATGGCAGCAATGAACAGAACTAACTAAAATATGATTATATATGTTTGATAATGTTTTTACATTTATCCAATAAAATATACATGCTTAAAATAATAAAAGAATTCAATTTCAGGCATAGATACTCTAATATTCACTAAATGGTTGACTTATCACCATTTGATGGAGAACCCACATTAAATGTAGTTTTGGTCACTCTTATACATTCTATTGCACCAAATAAAATTCTTCTTTAGAATCGGGACATCAAAATTTTCTTCGTGAAACTTTTTGGTATTTTTTTGATAAAGTTCTATTTTTAATGAATAAGTGAAAACTGTTGTATTTTAATTCAAAACCTATTTTTAATATAATTTATTTATATGATTAGATCATATTTTTAAATTTTTTTAAAGTGAAATTAGAATATATTTTTACCATTTAATCCAATGGTGGTCATTGGAATTAATTTCACTTTGAAATTTGACTTAAACTAGTCTCAATCTTTTAATAGATATTGTTTCTTAAAAACTTGCTATTTGTTTTGACAGCGGGAATTATTTATTAAATTAATTATTTAAAATTATATGTTTTTAATTTTTTAAAATAGAAATCATTTTTTATTTCGGAATATCAAATATATCTTAGAGTGAATTTTTGGTATTTTTCTTAAAAACTTCAATTTTTTATGAATAGTGAAACCACTAAGTGGTAGTTAAAAAAACTGATTTTTTGTTCAAATGAAACTTTACCACTTCTGTGAATTGAATTTAAAAAATCCAACATACATGGTTGTCATTAGGATGTAAAATTTGGTTTAATGGGATTAAAAAAAATTTGGTCAATAGTAACTTTTAAGTTTTATTAATCGTGATTAAAGATAATAAGTGTAATTTAAGATTAAGATAATGTAATAATAATATGAAATGGCCTTGACACATGTCCTAAACTTATAGGATGAGTAATGTTCAACCAAGAAAATCCATGCGTCAACTTGGGGACCCCATAGAGACATTTTCGTAGGAAAATTAAATTAATAACATTTTATTTAAAGGTAAAATAAAAATGTCACAAACATGTATTGTTTTACTAAAACAATTTTTACATGAGATTTTGCAGGTCATATTTTTTACTATAAATATTAATTATAAAGATAAAAAGATATTATACATCATGATATTTTTTATTATTTTTAGACATTAAATAAATTTAATTATTTATGACACCATGATGATGAAACGATTACCTCATTAATGAACGATTTAAATAAAATGAGATGATAAGGTAAAATATAAGACATAAAATTGTCAAAAACCTATTGGATGGGTGTATTTAGAAATCTTATCACCTTAAATTTGAAATATATAATTGTGGGACCGTTAATATCTGAAAATAATTTTAAAATAAAGTAACTTTTCAAGGCATTCCAATAGAGCCCCTCCTCCCTCTTATAAAAGGTCCCCACCTCTACCACCTTACTCACACCTCTCAAGCCTTTGGCTCAGCCAAAATCTACTCATTTTATCTCTCCACATCTTTCTATTCATCATATAATCCTTAACATAGGCAGAAAGCTCTTCATGAAACCCTTTTGGTTCAAACCAAGAGGATTTACCCGATTTAAAGGTAATGTCATCACTTGTGTTCTTGTCTATTATTTTGGTTCTCCAACTCCCTAAACTGTTTTTATTCCATTATTTTGTAACAGAACCAGTATATAAAATATAACAGTATTTTGTTATGTGATTTATTAGAGCTACACTTACACACACTTTCTTCTAATGGTTAAAAAACATACTGTTTCTGTGGATGGAAAATTTCTGCCTCACAAAACGATGATTGTTCTATCTTCTCCTACCACCTCTCATTGTGGCCATTATGATGGAACTATGCTTATTTATGATATATATTATATTTATTTCCCCTCGATTCTTCTGTATTTTTCATTTAATACATACCTTTATGCTTTGCATGTTGTGCAAATGCGATAATTTCATTTGAGGAAGTGTGGACTACCGCCCCTCAAGTGATGCGACTCATTCATGCATTACATGGAATGTATAAAGATTGAAATTAATGAACTTATGTGACATATATATAACATATATATTATACTGGAATTATAATATATATATCTCTCTCATTTAGTTTTATTTTCATTAAGTATGAAATAGAAATGAATGTAGCGTTCATGCGTACGTACGGCTTACCGTCTCTATGAACGGTACATTTCATTTCTTAACTCTAAATGTTATGTAATATTATAAATGCAAGTATTTACTGGATATATATGATATATATTATATCTACATAATGAATATAATTTGGGATATAATTGATATTTTACCACATGAACAACATTTAATTATTAGAAGTTTATTTTTGACTCAAGTACAAATGATCAACAAAACCACTGTTATTAACATAAATAATTACATAATGTTCATAAAATGGTAATAAATGATATAAAAGGAATAATTAAATTAAAAATGGTTTTTAGGAATGTATAAATTAAATCTATTTTATTATTCAGGATATTAAAGAACGATCGAGTCAAGTCGGACACGAGGTAAGGGATCCTACCTCTCTCTTTCTTTTTAAGAACTGTCTTTTATGTCATTTCTTTTAAGATACACTTTATTATATTGGAGGATGTTATTTTATATTTCTCATAAATTAATTTTTATGTTAATTTTATTAGTGACCCTATTTGATCTCATCAAATCATTTTTAAAAGTTTTAAGTTGTGCTGTTAGGCTTCCGAATTTTCGTAAGGGATTTCTTATCTCACTTTTAATTCTGTGAGATTTCCATTATTCGCCACTTATTTATTGTATGTGGTGTATTGTTTACTTCTCTTTCATATATATTATCATTATTATATTTATATTAATGGTATTATGTGATTAATTTGGTTTTTTTATCTTTTCGTCATATGACTCGATTGATCACAACGAGGTAAGGGTTTTTTATCTCACTTTTTGTTCCTGTGAGATTCATGCTACATTTGCCACTATTTCCTTTTCTGTAGTGTATGTACTGCCCATTATTGTATTATATTTGTAATATAATTTAATTTATGGGTATTTACATCTTCATTGTATGACCCTTCTTTCATGGGGTGTACGTTTCGAAAGTTACCAAAATCGGTAAGGGAACCTTTCACCCTCCTCTTTTTAAAAGACTTATTTTTATTGGGTCTTTTAATTTACATATTGATATGTTGGGATATGTCCTTATATATCCATATTTATGTAAATGTTATGTACATGTGATGAGATATCCTTCTAATCTCTCATCATCTCATTTTCAGAATTTTAAAGTGGCGCTATTAGGCTGTCGAATTTCTGTAGGGGAACGCCTTAACACAATTTCAATTCTTTGGGTTAAAACTATATTTATGGATTATGTCATACTATGAATATGTGTGGATGACATATTATTGTTTTACACTTGATAACCTCTTATATTGGGTGTATTTATATTTTCCCCACATAATTATGTAATTGATTTATCCTTAATCTAAGGATAATGACTTCGTAAGGGACTTCATCTCAATCTCCTTTCATTGAGGCATATTTTGTTTTATACACAAATTTCTTTTTTACGGTGTATAAACCACATTGACTTATACTTTTATTCAAAAGGAATATTTTTTATACGAAGGGTTTTACTAAACGACAATAAGTATGTTTCTTTTAACGTACGTGGTGACAATGACCGTTCCACCACCGTGAGTATTATTTGATCATTGGTTTCCTCAACAAGCCATAATGTTTTTAAAAGTAAATAAATACCATATACTCTTTTATGTATTTTGGTATTGAAAATGGTTTTGATAATGGATTTGTTACGTCAATATATTTATGTGATAAATTGTGCTTGAAATGTGGAAATGTTTACTTTCCTTTATAATTGTTTCATTTTTTATGATTTTATAATGGTACTTGGACATTTGATGGGTGGTTACATGGTAAACCATATGATGGGTGGTGTCGTGAATACCAGGATGTGTGGTTATGTTATTACCTCAAATTCATTGGGTATGGAAGATAGCCATATTTCTATTCTATGTAGTGATATGTCTGGAAGTCGACTGTATGGTTATTCTAGTTAAGTATGTTTATGTCCCAAGTTACCTTTATATGTTATGTTTTCATTATATGGGTTTATGGTAATCTTTTGGTTACAAAGGATAAGTAGTGATCTTTTATTCCATGAAGAGTATTTACTAATTCATAAAGGTGAAAAGTATTACATTAATAAAGTATTCATGTTTTAATTGTTGTTTTGAAAAACTAACAGTTTTCCTTTTTTGTGTATACTTTAGTGGGATTTTTATTCTCATACCATGAGAATTTAAAAAAATCATCATTAACCATTATTAAGGATTTAATCATAAGTTTAATTTTAATAACCTATGATAAACATATGGCATCATTGATTAAGAAATAATTCAGAAGTTAGACATCATATAAGTGGTTTTTCATGAATATATAGTTCTTCATTATGAATATTTTTTAATACTCTATGAATTTGTTTTTAGACAATGGAAAAACACGAAGGAACCACATTAATGGAAATTTCAATAGAAAATTCTATTATTTTACTCATGATAAATCAATTTCAATGGAAACATGAATGGAAAATCTTTTTTCAATGCCCATGCAGATTTATAAAGCAGTAAATCATGATTGACTTCAAAATAAGAAAAGTAGGGAATAATAATCTGTAGAGTCTTTCATGAGGTACATCAACCTTATTACTGAACAATTGATTAGTACAAATAAAAATATAATCTTCTTTCTCCATTGTTTGAAGCATGAGAAAGTAATTTTAGTTGTTTATTAGATGTAAGGAAAAGAATATCAGCAGTGGACTCTAATAAATAATTTAATTCAATATGATGAGATTGAATACATGGATTGCGATGAGTTCAAGAGTTTATTTTTCATTAATTGAATTCAGTGAATTCTTTTTACCACGATTGAGAAAGAGTTCCCTGAATTGAAAAAAATGGATGATGAGTTTTTTTGTGCCTGTGAGGCTAATTTCGTGATAATTGTGAGGTACTCTTTTGAAATCATCATCCAACCCACAAGTAAGGTTGATAGGTTCTTTAGTTTCATAATTACATGTAGTATAAGGGTGTTGTCCATAAGAAACATTAGTATCTAGGAATAGATTTTGCATTGTGCAATCAAGGATGAAACGGATGTAAGGGTCACATATTAATATCAAGGGTTTGACAAGAAGAGGTTGATGGATTTCAATGCATAATCCAATAACTATAATGAAAAAAAAGTTCATTATTCCATTATGATCTAACTGTGCGATGAACCATGGAGTAGATTATCATAGGGGGTTTAATTATTGTTTTATGTGTGTAACGGAAGGCCATCTAGAAATTGATTGTTGAGGTGATGAGAAAAACATTTCTCAAAATGGTAATGGGGAAAAATCTACACAAAATGAACCTCCCACAGTTCAGCATTATAATTGTAAGGAGAATGGAAATTTTTCTTAACAATTTTAAAACCAAATGTTTGGTGATGATGATGTATGCTTGAACCCTCTTATGTAATGAGATATGGGGAAATATCAACCAGACTCTATATTTGATGATGGGTGTTATAATGATGTTATGAAAAGTACACATACCATCCACTATAGAACTTATAATGTAAAATTTGGTTCTAGTTCGACCCACTGCTTCATAACTAATGAAATTTGTAATGTTTTTTAGATTCCTCAAATAAAATTAAAGGAGGAATTAGAAGTGAAATCCAATAATTGTATGATGATTCAATCACATATCTATGATTCATCATCAGTTGAATATGGTGGTAATTTTTTTCTTAACAATACTTTTATCCTTACTTTGGTGAAATTTGATGTCTTCCTATGCATGGATTGGCTTTCCCGAAAAAAATCCCACATAAAATGTCATGGAAGGGATGTTTTGTTCTATATTTCGAACCCTCCTACGATCATCAATCAATGTGATGATATGTTTGAACATACAATAGGGATTACATCCAGTGTAGGGGTCTTAATTCCCATTAAAAAGTGTTGTCTATCTCAAATGGTTGGGAAAATATCAGCATCTTTGATATTCATATTATTCGGTATTTATTGAATGCCATTATAGAAGATTTTCCTAGTCTTCCACCAAACCATGAAGTTGTGTTCTCAATAGAATGTTTACATGGTTCCAAACCAATTTCAAAAATACTTTATAGAATTGCCACATTTCAGTTGCATAAATTGAAGAAAAACTGCAAGAAAACCATGATAAGGGTTTTATTCATTCAATTTTGTCTCTTTTGGGAGCATAAGTTCTTTTTATGAAAAATAATGAATGATTATTGATACTATTATTGGATTATCAGGAGTTGAACAATGTCACAATCAAAAACAGGTATCCTCTTACCTATATTGACAAATTTCTTGATCAACTGTGTGGAGCCCGATACTTTTCCAGTATTGACTTTTGTTTTGGATAAAATGAATTGATGGTGAAAGAGGATATACCTTAGAAGAAATTTTCATACACGGTATGGTCTCAAAGAATATATATTTATTCCTTTTTGTCTCACTAATTCTCCATCCATCATCCTATTTTTAATGAATTTAGTCTTTAGATATAACCTTGACTAGTTTTGTGAAGTCTTTATAGATGATATTCATTTATATTCAATGATAAAGGTAGAGTGTGATGGTCACATGAGAATTGTATTGAAGAACATAAGGGTGAAAATATTGTATGAAAAAATTACAAAAGATAAATTAAGGCTGCAAAAGGATTTTTTTTAGGTCAGATAATCTCAATAGATGGGATATCAATAAATCCATCAAAGATAGAGGCTATTAAAATATGGACTAGACCAACCATGGCGACTGACATACATTGTTTTCTTGTTTTAGATTTATATTATCGAAGGTTTTTGGAGAATTTATCATGACTATATAAAACACTGACCATGTTATCACAGAACAATGTTAAGTTTCTCTTGTTAGATGATGGTGAGGAAAATTTTAAATAACTAAAGAAGTGGTTGGCCAGTGCACCCTTACTTACATTACCCTGTAGTGGAGAAGGGTTTGTAATATATTGAGATGTATCAATGAAGGAATTGGGATTTGTTCTTATGAAAACATGGTTATAAACTATTACTCATGATAGTTAGAGATTCATGATAAAAATTACCCACCTCATGAATTGGATTTAGTAGAGTTAATCATTCTATTAAAGATATAGAGACATTATCTTTATGGTGAATAGTGTGTATATATATAGTTAATAAAAGTCTGATATATATATTATCATAGATGGAGTAGAACATGTGCCAGAGTAGATGGTTATATTTGATAATTCATTATGACTTCTCAATACATTACCACCACGGGAATGAAAACAATGTTGCCGATTCATTGATCCAGAAGGATCATGAAAGCTTATCTATGATGAGGATCACAAATGTTACAAAATTTCTAGATTTACAAAGGATGGATCTAGAAATCATGAATTAAGGGGTAAATATTATATTTATCAAATTATTATTCAACCCTATATCCATGTGATTATTAAGGAGGCATAGAAAAAAGATGAAGAGCTGAAAAATATGGTTATAAATGTTCCTAAGATTACCCTTTATCATGATGAAATGATAAGATTTAGAAATTGTTAATATGTTCCTTCAATACTAGATTTGAATGAGTTTTTAAAGGATGATAATAGTTATTCATACTCAATTTTTCCTGAATGTACGATGATGTATAAGGACAAGAAACGATATTTCATTTGGATGGAATAAAGAGAGATATTGTATGGTTCCTATCTCAATTTTTGGTATGCCATCTTTTTAATGAAAAAAGAAAAAGGTCTAAATATATGTTGAATCCATTAACTATACCAGAATGTAAATGGGAGAACATCACTATGTATTTTTTCATTAGAAAACCCAAAACCTATAGATGGATTAATGTCGTATGGGTGGTAGTTGATCTCCACACTAAGTCATCACACTTCATTTCAACTAGAGATGATTTCACTCTTGATCAGCTTGCCAGAATATCCATTAATGAAGTGGTAAGTTTTCATAGAGTACCATATTCTATTTTATCAAATCATGATATAAGGTTTACCAAGATGTAATATCGAAGTATTCAGAATGAACTTGATATATAATTGGGTTCCAGCACCACTTTTCATTCTCAAACAGATGTTCAGTCTGAATAAACTATTCAAACCCTATAGGATATGTTGAAAACATGATCTATGGATTTCAAAGGATGTTGGGATCAACACCTTCCTCTATTTATGTTTTCATAAAACAATATCATTCACTCAAGAATTCATATGGTACCTTCAAAATCCCTTTATGGGATGTAATATAGAGCTCCAACATGGTGGGCTGGGGTTGGAGAATGAAAGCTATTAGGGCTTGACGCCAATAATGAAATGGTCTAGATGGCTAGAACCATTTATCATTTTATCATGGTATCTCAATGTCAAAATAAAATTTATTCTGATAACCGTCGATGTGATCTAGAATTTTATGGTGGTGAAATAGTTTGTCAACAAATATTACCCTGAAAGAATGATATGACTATTAGGAAGAAATGGAAACTATTACATAGGTATATAATCCCATTTGAAATTAATGATCGTATTAGGATGGTAGCCTACCACATAGAAAATCTTCCAAATCAATATCAAGTAAATTATGTTTTCCATGTACTCATACGTAAGATGTAAATTCCTGGCCATTTACATGTACTGAACTCAGAGTTCATACCGTTGGGGCATGATATTTCTAATGAGGAGAAAACGAATTAAATTATTGACCAATTAGATAAATTTCTACAAAACAAGACCACTCTCAAGGTCAATTACTTGTTGAGAAATCACACGTTAGAGTAATATATGTTCGAACATGATTATAAGATGATGCAGAAGTATCCTAATTTGTTTTTTAGCCAAGTGATTAATTTCTAGGTCAGAATTCATTTTAAGGGGGGCAGTGTGCAACAACTAGAGTTTCTATGGACCTATTTTTTTCAAATATATTTATATATTCATTTATATGTTTCAATCCACTAGAAAAAGATTACACTCACAAGGAACTGTATTTTTGTACATTTTATGCAATACTAACATGGCATACGAAAAATACAACATCGAGTTGCTATAAAATATCCATTTTTATTATTTTAATTATTTAAATAACATAATTATATCCTAGAGGTTAAACCTAGTAAAATTAATATTAATAAATAAATTTAAATTTTTTTATAACTGATTTTTAATAATTAAGACGTATTTATAATAAAAGATGTGAATTTTTGGTAAAGTCCTTTTTATATTTAAAAACACTATTTTCTCGAATGAAACATTTTTAATAATTAAATAAAATTTGACACAATTATAAATTTAATTTCATTAAATAGACTTTATAATGTCAAAAATTTCTTACGTTGAATGTTGGTGATTTAAAAAAAACATCATTTTTGATGATTAATGAAAAATACACATTTTTAGTTAAATACTACAATTATAAAAAAAACATTATTAGTGATAAATGATATTTTTAATATGTTTTTTGTTCATATTACCTTTATATTACATCAACTAAAACATAGGAACTCATTAGAATAACATTGCATTCGAAACTGAATAAAAAATCCTAACTATCTTTCAATCATTTTCTACTTTAAACCCCCATTATTTCGTCTTGTCTGTGGGATTAACACTCATCATATTTTTTATGAATCCATCATTGGAATTAAAGAACATTAATGTAACACATTTTATTCAGTCTAATATTTAAAATCTAAAAATACCACGTTTATTTTTGAAATAAGTGATTAGTTAAAGTACATAAGATTTATCAATACGGTTAAAGACGGATTAAAATCCATTATGCATTATACCTTAAAATTAAGATCTGAAATGACCTATAAACATGTCCAATAAATATTTACTGACAATGATTCAGAAATAACCCTTAAATGTTTTGATTTTGGATGGATTTATATTTATTTTTTTGTAAGAACATGTGCATACCTATTTATTTTCTAAAAAATTAATGTGAGTCATTTTGCATCCATATAAAAGGCCACCACCTCTACCCATTCTCCACACCTATAAAAAATTATGGTTTCCCATTATGTTCAAAATTATCCTTCCAAAAATCATCTAATTGGGAGGAAACCCTCTCAAGTAAGTATTTTGGAACAAACCAAAATGAGTTACTCGATTTAGAGGTAACATATTCTTTCAATCTCCATTCCATTATTTCCCTTATTCGCCCCTCCACAGTGATTATTCCCTTCTTTTTTCACAAAAAAAATATCAAAAATTTACTGGGAGGTTTTATGAATAATTTCTGACCTACACTTACACACACCTCAATCTCATTGATGTTGAACATATTGTTTCTGCATTTGGTGAACTACTGCCTCACAAAACGATGGTTGTTCATTTCTCCTATACCACCAATCATGGTGGGAAATATAATGGATACATATTTTATATAATTAATATAATATACTTATTGTTTTATTAATATTCTGTTTTCATTTTTCAACACACATCTTTTTACCTTTCCTTTTTGTCTTAATATTATAACCTTGTTTGAGGAAGTATTGACTACCGCCCCTCAAAGCGATGTGAATCCTTCACACATAAAATGGGATGTATTAAGGATTATTTTAATAAACATATATGATATAAATGATATATTAATTCTCCTATAATAATGAAATATATAAATATTCCTATATATATATCATTTTATTTTGTTCCTTTCTGTTAATATGAAAATTTAAAATGGAAACATCGATCATGTGTATGTATGAGTTACCGTCTCCATGAAAGGTGTATTACATTTTGAACTTATATTTGTTATAAATTATTATATAATTCATATATAGGATATAACTAATATTTAAATCATGATATACATTATAGAATCATTATATATGTATAAGGACCAATGATGTAACAAATTAAGACACATGTGAATAACAAAGAGAATATTTCCCAATGTGTAATCAAAACATAAAATCTTTAACAAGAGAGTAATATAAGTCCATAATCCATACAGATATGGTATTACATATAAGGATATTCTATTTTAAAATATTTATTATAAAGTTATTTTTTTTATACCGGAATCTTGTAAGAGTATGGAGAGAGGCCCAACACAAGGTATGAGGAATTTTATCTCACTCTTAATTTTTGTGAGAGTCATGTTATGATCACCACTCATTAATTTTGTGTGGTGTATCAACATACCATAATTGAATAATATATATCTTATACCTAAATATATGGTTATTATAACATCCTTTATAAGATTCTTATTTTATGTGGCTTATCATTCAATATATACTAAATCTGTAAAACAATTGTTTCTCAATATTACTGTGTTGAGAATCATGTTTTGTTATGAACCTAAAATATTTTTTGAGGTGTATATACATATAATGTTCATGTTTTATCATGAATCTACATATTTTTATAATATATTATGTTTCCTATAATTTTATTTTCTTACATGGAGTGTATAATCCCATGTAACCATGTTATAATAATATATTAAGACAATCTTTTCATTTTTCATGATTGTTTCTGTTTATGATTCCATTAATGAAATCATATGATCCATAATTAAAACTCATTCATGAGGTTGCATATCCATTTCTAATTCAAGATAATATCATTTTCTTGTACCATTGTTCACTCATTGTTATATAAGATAATGTTTTTAGTAAAATCTTACCATATCTCTCTTTGGTCGAAAATCTATTGTATTAGAAAACTATGGTTTCTGATATTTTTTAAAAATATCTTTGAAGATAATTCTATAAAAATAATAAAGTTAAAATGATTAAATTTTTTAAAATAATCCTTTATATGTGTTTAATTCTATTTTCAAAAAATTGTTTCTAAAATGTTTTTATGTAATAAAAAGTATTTTTCAAAGAAGAAGGGATATTTTCCTCACGATGTGTTTTTAACGGATATTTCAAAGATACATCACATATAAGTTAACTTCCATTGATGTTACTCGTGACTTTATGGGGAAAATTATTTAATTTTTCCATTAAAAATAATTCTTCTAATGGATTATGTTTTTATGGCATGATGTTATGAAAACTGTTTCTCTTTCACGGGTTATAAGATTTTGAAACATGCTTCTTTTCACAGGTAATGTTTATGATGATGTGATTATGAAGCCTATATTTTTCAACATGATATGATATTTTTTCATATTTTTGGATTCCATTTGATACTGTGGGTTATGATTTGCTCATTTGTGATCTTTTAGATCATGTATGTATAATATCATTATATAATGGGTGGGACCAATATCTCCCTACAATTAATTGGGTAATGATTTATATGTCAAGATTTAGATAGGGTTGGGACGAGGGTTTAACTGGTTCTGTAATACAGGAATGGAATGAGAGGGTACATGGTTCAGTAATACAGGTCTGGATCAGTTTAGTAATACAGGGCTAGAATGATGGTTTACACTATTCAATAATACAAGGTTGGAATGGGGGTTCACAAGGTTCACTAAAGGAAATTTTTTATTAAAATGGTCTTTGAATTTATTCCATTGCAACTATGGAAATTATAATATTAATACGTGTTTCCAAAAATCCTATTCTTACTCATATGTTATACTTCCATAGATTATGTCTCTCACTTCCTTTTGAACCATGTCTTATGAACTGTAATTCATTTTTCCATGATTCATGTACATGATCATTGATATGTTGGGCATGATGTTTTATTTTAATTATCATGTTCTCATACCCTTATTATCATGTTTATCCTTTCATGTCTTCCTTATTTTCCCTTATAATTTTTGGTCACCCCTTTTTATCTTTCCAACCCCATGTTATGAATATATGTATTATGTTTCTTGTGTCTAAGAAGGGTTCTAGTCACATAGAACCTAATGGGAGATAATGTAACTCCCTTATTTACCCAGGTTTAAGTTTCCATGTTTCTAAATGCACAATACCAAATTCGATCTTTGGATATCAGTTTGTATAATGTCTTTGTATTCAGAAAATGTTATGTAATGTTTATGTTTTGTAATGGGAGTGTCATTATACCTTATCTGATAATTATACATTAACATTATGTTAAATTGATGTATATCCTTACAGAATTCCTACAATTATTAAACATATATAAAATATAATTCATGAATATATGTGACCTACATTCACCCTCTTGTGAGTTCGATAATTCCAAATGACCAATACACAATGATAGAGTGGCCATTAAATGATAATAAAATTTGAATTATACAAATACACAAGCCAATAAATCCATAAATTACCCTTATGAAACTATGGTGTACCCTTACATTAGCTACCTCATACAACTAAACAACTTCTAATTCCATAGTATTACAATCGTTAATGTAAATCTATACAATTATACAACTAAAAAAGTTTCTTATATTTAGAGAACCACTTATTATAACTTACATAATGTCAATAAAATTTATTAATCTAATCTATCTATAACATCCCAGGTAAATAAAGAATAATACATTTTCATACTTATTAATATTTACTAATTAAATATTAATTTTACATTAAATGGGTTTCTATGTTCGATAGCTTACCTGATACGCAACAAAGAGTTTCTTTGAAATCTTACGTTGCACACTAGTAATAAAATAATATTACTTTAAATGGTAGTTACCACGTATCTGTTGTATTGGTGGGAATAAATTGAAATTAAAAAAACATTATTATATATGTTTGTTAAATGTTTGCATTTATCCAATAAAGGATAAAGGCTTAAAATACAAAAAGAATTCAATTTTAGGCATATATACTCTAATTTTCACTAAAGGTCCACTTATCACCTTTTGATTGTGAAACCTCTTTAAATATAGTTTTGGTCACTCTTATACATTCTTTTGGACCAAATAAAATTATTCTTTAGAATCGGGACATCATAATTTACTTTGTGTAAATTTTTGGTATTTTTCCGATAAAATTTATTTTTTTAATGAATAGAGAAAAATGTTGTATATTAATTCAAAACCACTTTTTAATATAAATTATTTATATGATTAGATTATATTTTTAATTTTATTTAAAGTTAAATTAGAATATTTTTTTACCATTTAATCAAATAGTGGTCGTTGAAATTAATTTCACTTTGAAATTGGACTTAAACTAATGTCAATCTTTTGATATATATTGTTTCATAAAAACATGCTATTTGTTCTGACAGCGGGAATTAATTATTAAATTAATTAATGTAACTTATATTTTTTGAATTTTTTAAAATATACATCATTTTTGAATTCGGAATATCAAATATATCTTAAGGTGATGTTTTGGTATTTTTCTGAAAAACTACAATGTTTGATGAATAGTGAAACCACTAAGTGGTACATAAAAAAACTGATTTTTCGTTTAAATGAAATTTTACCACCTCTATGTTTTTAATTTCAAAAATCCGACATACAGGGATTTCATTTGGAAGTAAAATGTGGTTCAATGGGAATAAATTTTTTTTGGTGAATAGTTACTTTTAAGTTTTTAATTTCGATTAGAGGGAATTAGTGTAATTTAAGGTAAAAAATAATCTTTTAACAATATGAAATGTCCTTGACACATGTCCTAAACTTATTGGATGTGTCATGGACGAACAATAAAATCCATGGATCAACTTGGGGACCCCATGGAGCCACTTTGGTAGGAAAATGACATTAATATCTCTTTATTTAATGTTAAAATAAAAATGTCACAAACATGTGTTGTTTTACTAAATAAATTTTTAAATGGGGTTATAAAAGTAATATTTTTGACTATAAGTATTCATTAGAAAGATACAAAGATTTCATACATCATGATAATTTTTTACAATTTTTAGACATTAAATTAATTAAATTATTTATGACACCATGATGATGCAGCGATTACCTCATTATTTAATGATTTAAATAAAATGAAAAGGTAATGTAAAATATAAGACCTACACTTGTAAAAAAAATTATTGTATGGGTGGATTTAAAACTACTATCACCTTATCCTAGAAATATATAATTTTGGGACTTTTAAAATCATAAAATCATTTTATAATAAAGTAACCTTTTATAACTTTCCAAGAGTGCCCCTCCTCTCCTCTTATAAAAGGCCCCCACCCCTACCACCTTACCCACACCTATCAAGCCTTTGTCTCGGCCAAACGCTTCCCATATTGTCTCTCCAAATCCCTCTCTTACTCATAGAAGCCTCACTTTGGGCATAATTCTTTCCAAGGAAGCCTTTGAGCTCAAATCAAAAAGAGTTACCCGTTTTAAAGGTAGTGTCTTCTCTTGTGTTCTTATGTTTTATTTTGCTTCTCCAACCCCCTAAACTCTTTTTATTCTTTTATTTTTTAACAACAACAGTATCTTAAATATACTAGGATTCTGTTATGAGGTGTATTAGATCTAAACTTACTCACACCTTCATCTAATGGTTAAAGAGTATACTGTTTCCGTGGATGGAGAATTTCTGCCTCATGAAACGATGATTGTTCAATATTCTTATAACAACTTCAAAGGTCGACATTGAGATGACACTTTATTTATATATGATATATAATATGTTTATTTTTCTTTAAGATTCTGCATTTTTCATTTATTTCATACCTTTATGGCTTCCATTATGGGTATACGCGATATCTTCATTTTAGAAAGTGCGGACTACCGCCCCCTCAAAGTGATTTGATTCGTTAATGCCATATATGGGACGTATAAAGGATGGATTTAATGTTATTATATATGATGTTATACTCGAATTATAATATAACTTTATATCATTATGATTTCACTCCATTAAATACAAAATAGAAATGAAATTAGCGTTCTTGCGTACGTACGACTTACTGTCTCCATGAACGGTGCATTTCATTTCATACCTCTAAATGTTATGTACTATTATAAATACATGTATATGTTGGATATATATAATATATATGATATCAAAAATAATTAATATTATTCTGGATATAATGAACCTTTGACCACATAAACAACATGTAATTGTAAGAAGTCCATTTTTGACTTATGAACCAGATATCAAAAAAATGAACATTATTAACTTAAATGTTTAAATATTGTTTATAACATAGATATAAGTGATATAAAAGGAATAGTAATCTTGGAAAAGGTTCTTAAGCAAGTAGAAACTAACTTTAGTTTATTATTCAGGAGATTTAAGAGCAATCGAGTCACGTCGGACATGAGGTAAGGGACTTCATCGCAATCTCTATTCATTGAGGCATATTTTGTTTTATACACAACAATATTTTATACGGTGTATAAACCCCTTTGACTTTTATGCTTATTCAAAATGAATCTTTTTTTATATGAAGTGTTTTACTAAACGACCAAAGGAATGTTTTTTTGTCGTACGTATGCGGAGACACCGACTTCTCCGCCACCGTGACCATTATTTGAGTTTCGGATTCCTCTACAAGCCATAACCTAACTTTTTTTTAAAATGAAAAATAAATACCATGTATTACTTGTCATTTATTTGGGTATTGAAAATGGTTTTCATAATGTTTTTATTATATCAATGTGTTTTATTAATATCTTGTGATTGAAATGTGGAAATTTTATGTTTCCTTTATGCATGTTTTACGTGATACGATTATGTTATAGTAAATGGGAATTGTTATGAAGATGGGAGGTTCCGTGATAAACTAAGGGTGAGGGACCCCGATATAGCTCTCCAATGTGTTGGGTAACACGAAGCAGTTAAACGTTGAGGTTTCTCTGAAGATATTTAGGGAATATACTGTGATGGGTATTCCAAACATAACTATGAGGGTTACTCCCTACGTAAGAATGTTTTGAATGCCTCAAGTTACCTTTATGTCTTATGATTTCTATGATTTATTCATGATTTTATTAGGTGTGTGAAAATGATTATGTTTTATGAGTAAAGTATAATTTCATACAAGGACTAATGTATTCATTTCGTACTTTAATATACCTTACTGAGATTTTAATGCTCATCCCATCTTTTTGAAATGTTTTTCACAGTACTTAATGTGGAATAGGGTAAAAGATGGGTTCAAGGAAAAGTCATGTTATCTAAAACATGGATCTAGGCATGTTTCTTTTTAATAGTTTTTATTTTATGGAAACATAGTTGAAGTTTCTACTTTGTTATCTTTTGAGATTTAATAGTTATGTCCTAATTCTCTAAAACTCTAAACCTGAAAAGATCCTCAATGTGAATTATTCATTTAATTCAATATTAAGTAAGGTTTAGGGCCATGGCCTTATACTAACACATAAAAAATTATTTAATTTACATATTATTATATTCCATTTCATATATTTATTTCGCATAATTTTTTTTAATCCATATATTCAGAAGCCATAATAAAAATTATTTTACAATGAAAATAAACATGTACTAATAAATAGAGTCACTTTATTTAAATAAAATTCAATTATAAGTATCATTTTATTATTTACATTAATTTCAAATTATTATTATATGATAGATTATAAATTTATTTAATATTAAAATTATTAATTTTTAATCATAATAATATTAAAATAATATTCTATATAGTATAATTTATTTATATATTAAAAATGATAAATTACAATTATAATTTATATTTAACCTTAACTATTATTTCTTAACAACTATTTATAAAACACTTGGTTTGATTTTTATGAAGATATTACCATAATTTTTTTTCACATAAAATTAATATAATTTTTTGAAGATTAACATGTTAAGAAGAGTTCCAGATTAATATAAATTTTATAAAATTATTCATTGGAGGGAAAATACAAATATAGTAGGATTAGTATATTTATATCAAAGATTATTTTATTATATAAAATATGTTTTCTAGAGAAACTAATTTAATTTTATAATAGACACATCATAAAAAAAATATTTATTATAGTTTATTTTAATTAAGAAATGATTAAATTGATAATAAATTATATAAAAAACACATATTGAACTTTCGGGATGTCACACATAAAGTAGTATATTCTCCATCCTTAAGAGATATTCAAATCCGATTGTATCTAAATTATATATCAATGAATGAGATATGTTTATATCTAATTATTACATCAATAAACAGTTCTATAATTATGAGTGGAAAATCAATCTCTGTGATAGAGTGATTAAATATCTAAAGTGAATATAGACTCTTATTTTCATATGTTTTCTCATTGTGAGAACAATATTAAAAATCAATTTTATGAGTTTCACATCACATATGAGAATAAATTTGATTAATTTATTGACTTTATCTTAATCCTTAGTAGACTTGATTAAATACATTCTCTTAGATACAAATTTACAGTCATAATTTTTTTTTTATGATTATAACTGATGGTTATGAAAATATTTCTGTAATAAAATCACATTTTAGAGTTCATTGACTTGGAAACACCCAGTTGAAAGGATAGTAGGGAATCCATGATCACTATAAAAATTTCAATACCATGACTAGATGATCAATAGACCTATTTCTATATTAGAGACCATTGAAAAGAGTTATAATTTCCATATAGGTCACAAATATACGAGGAATGTGAGTGATTATTATATACATGTTAAACCATATGAGGGAAGTGAAAAGTACATGAAACATGTATTCACTTTTAATTTAACATATCTAATATGTACAATATAGAAGGTTTTGATAAAAGTAGATTATTAGGCAAACAATCACCTAGAAACTCATGGAGAAAATAATTATTCATATAAAATATATGGAAATAAATTATTATAATTGATGTTATAGTAGAGAAGTAGAATATAACTTAAAATCTTTGAAGAGAATGGTAAATGTAGGTTCCTTTTCATTATCTGACATTTCTCGATAAAGATCTATATTTATTGTTGTTTCCTTAAAAAGTATTATTGAATTAAAAAATATAATAAGTCTCCTATAAGGATTAATTGGGGAATATTTTAACCCATTAGGGGTTATATTTTTTGGGTTTTATTTTCTTGAATTATTTCCCTTTGATTTTACAAAAAACATCATCTGTGTTTTGATAGTACAAGAGTTAATAAGGGGATTAATCACCATTTAGTAACAAAACCATCTCATCAATTGAATATTTTATTCATGGATGATATGATATGGTAACTACAACATGAATATGTCGATAAAACATCTTAAAAATTCATTAAAATTATTATATTGGAATACCATTCAAATTGTTTTTTAAATGTAATATACAAAATAATTTGTCAAACATTACCCTCTTCTATGGACATTGACCAACTCAGTCATATACATAAGATATCAAATATTTACGGGATAAAAAATCTTCACAAAACCCATAATGAGTAGGGTATAAATAATGAAATGTTTTGTTCTAAAACTATTTTATAAAAAGTCATAGAAAATAATGATTTTATTCATATACCCATTTTCATTTAAGGGGTTGTAGTGTCATGGTATAGTATTTTCTCAGTATTATTTATAAAATTAAATTGTTATATGAAATTTATTTTAACATATTTCAACATGATATTTCATATTGAAATTCACATATATTTTTAACTCCATAGTACTGTAAATAAAATAAATAATGCCATTCATTAGTTTTTTACTGTTATATAGCTCATCCTAGATTGAATTTATAACAGGGACAATTAAGAGATCCTTCAACACGTCAAATTTCATTAAATAAGCCTTTTCATCTATCTAAATAAATATTCATGAACATGTGGTCAGTGATTTGATCTGACTATATGGACGTCCACCTCTAATGAATACAATTAGGTGGGTTGATTTTTATTTTATAGCTATGATGAGTTGTAATTTTTATGTTCTATGGTTTTCAAATAATTTACTTCATAAAAAATATACCCATATAATTACAAAACTACATGTTCTAGATTAGATATGATTATAGTGATGATTTTTTGATCTAATTGCAACACATTTTTGAAAGTGACATCCATATATATAATCTCATTAGAAATGAAATTTAAATAATTTTGTCTATCAAAACCTCTCTTTATATAACTTCTACATTCTCCTATTAAATTTTTATGTGCAATTACCATTTCATTTGATCATTTATTATTATTTATGGGATATTTGATTTATAATACATTGATAAATGTATATTCTATAACATCATCAAATGAAAATTTAATTTGGTGGGGTGGCTACCACAATCAAATTTATTGATGAATGATGTTAATTTGGGTCTAGATAAACTTGTGTGTCAATGGAGGATTCTCATTAAGTACCTAATTTTTTCATCTTCGATTGTGAAAACACTTTTAAAATTATGAATATAAAGACATTAAATCGGTTTTTATTGGGAATTGGGGATGTATCTAGATAATTAAGTCATTTATGGATGATGCAATCCCCAAGAATTATTTTATTCTCGTTCAGTAAAAAAATTCCTACACAATTTATCCATTTGAGTTTAGACCAAAATTGTTCTTATTCTGGTGAACAATATGACATTCTATTCACCTACTCTAGCATTTGATAAACAATATTATTCATTTTTATATTGTATTTTGGAGTATACATTTAAAGACAACAAAATATGGGATATTAATCCTTATCAAGTGATGATAAGGTTCATTACAATGTCGATATTTTGAGTAAGGATTGATGGGTAATTTGACATCTTATAGTGATAACATGTTTATTTACAAAGAAAAACTAAAATACCAATTTACCTAATATTTCCATAAGGAATGAATCATAATTTTCTTATATCTATTAATGGATTAATTCAATTATTTCATTCTATCATAATATGTACTTTTTTTGTTTTCATTTTTGTGTCAATGCGTGATATTTGGAAGGATTGAGTCGGGGTTTTTTCAATAAATTGTAGGATGATTAAATCACAATTTGTGGCTTTCTATATATAATTTCCAAAATCCAGGATATAGGCCAAGACATCACTTTAAAATGTTGAATTTTATATTTTATTAAAGGGGGCAGAATGAGAAAAACCCATAACCCTTCAGTATACACCAACATGATAAATGACGTTTGTAACTCATTTAAGATGTTCACTAAAAAAGTATTTAACTCCAATTGGAGGATATGAATGTTTATGGAATCGGTAGATCCATTCCACATAGTGATTCAATTTTAAAATATTTCATATTAATTTTTCATGTAATTTATGTGGATAACTATTCTATTCATTCTTATTGGAGATCTAAAGTAATAGATAAAATGTTTTAGATGTCTTTAAATATTAAATGAATCTATCAACTAGATTTCTGTAAAAAATTTTCTTATGTGGTTTGAAATAAATATATGAGCTTCAATGAATCTAGTTGGCATGGTGATCACTTTGACGGTTTTTAGAATATCTATAAATATCTATTTTTCTGACTCGGAGAAGATTTTATATGTTGTTTTATGGATTAAAACTTTTAGGTCATCTCTAGAATACGATATGTTTCATGTATATTTTATTCGACAAATTCAACCCAATAGGTATTAGTTCTATAACAAATCCTTTAAGATAAGAGTATGGATCTCTTTGAATACACATGATGAAAATGTATTTATATGAGAATTCAACTAATTGGAGATGTTGACCCCTTCACCCATTCAATCCAATTGATTAGTATTTAACTATATCCTCGACTGTTGAATATTCCTTTCAGATTGCCCAATATTTTGGTAATGATTGGGCATGATGAAATCAAATTCACTATTCAATGAATTATGATGACTACTCCAATATTATTATGTGAACCTTGGATCGTTATCATAGATGATCGAAATTGGATCCCCATTCATCCTCAACAGCATCTTCACATATGTATGGAAACTTTTTTTTCAATTGTGTGATATCCGGAAAAAAATTTAATAATTAATATCATATTATTGTAAGGGTAAAAAGGTAATTTTACAATGAATATTACTTCAGATAATTTTTATGAACCATCCAATGGTCCCAAAATATGGTATTTAACACATGACCTGATATTTTATAGAATTCAGAGCCGTTTAAATTCAATAAGACTAATTAATATGTAATATTTAATTGATTAAAAATATTTTTCTCATTGGTTCATTTATAAATATTTTTTAATTAGAGATTCATATGGATATGCATTCTCTTATATTGAGTTATTATCATGTAGTTTTTTATAGGTGGGTCCTACACTCATGTTGGGAGATGGGGCCAACCCGAGCATCTTTTTCATTTAATTTTATTTATTTTCTTTTCTTTTCATAAGTCCTTCCCAATATTCACATGTACACCCCTCACTATTGGAATTAAATTTCATCTACTAGGGAGAAATGATGGAGATAAAGTGATAGAACGAGTGTGAGCAGAATTTACGTACCAATGAGGATATTAGGATGGGCCACAACATCGTGTGATTGTCATGGAGAGTTGAAGTGATTAAAGCATCAGAGGATTCCAACCTAAGGTATTTCATTTATGATTATTACTATAAATCATTATAGAACTCATATTTTATGTTTTTATTCCCATTTTATTCTTTCAATGGATACTATGAGGGAGATCTTCATAATGTGTGAAAAAATATGGGTTTCCTTATATTTTAGTTGATTCATGTTCATAAATTATAATGAAATGGTGTGCAGTATAGGAACACATACCATGTGTTCTTATTATCTATAGAAGATAATATTTCCTTGGTATTCACCTTGTGCGGGATATACATGATGTGTAATGGGACTCTACTGTGTAACTGAGTACCCAACCAGGTTGTACATGTATGAGTGTGTTGCAGGTATATTACACAGCTAGGCCCATTGTGGGTTTTAGGCTTTGTAAATGAACATGACTAAATGAGATACATGGCTAGACAATGTGAGTTACATGGTCATGTACCCCATTTTAGGTACACCTAGTGCAAATCATCAAAATTCTATGTAAATGGTCTTTTCAAATTCCATGTTTGGATGGAGCACACAGCCATGTAGGGATTCAAGGGTATAGGTAATGTAATTGGTAAACATGGGGTGTACATCCACTTTTCTTCCCTTATGATGGTTCCATGAAACTTCTTTCTCCTAATTCAGAATTGGACATATAATTGGTCCATTATTAGTGTCTTTCCACCAAGGCTATGATAGTGAAACCCTTTAGTTATTTTGAGGACTCCAAAATGATGTTTTTTGGTGATAGAGGCTTGATAGAGAGGTATTTTCTATTGTAATTATCTCATGTTGTCTCCTTTTATTGAGATCCGAGATCTGATTGGGGCCATGAGATAACTCTCTTGACTGATGTTTTCATTGAGATTCCATTGTTGACATATCTCTTAGGAGATTTTCTCTTATGGCATGTCAATCTAAGTGGTTAGTTGTATTTGAGGATCCCATGTAGGATGCCTCTATTTCTTATGGTGTATTAGAGGGTCCCATATAAGAAAACCCTATGCTGATCCCATTGATGTAATGTTTCTAGTTGTGTCTCAACTAGTCTATGCATATTGCATCGCCATCCAAATTTGGAAGTATATTAAATGTTTATCACTAGGGTGTCCTAATGGATTTTTTATCCACCCTATCAATCCACATATTGATATTTACAATCCATATGTATGATAATTAGGTTGTTCATAGATTTCATTATTGAGAGGGTTAAGGCCTAGTGTTTCATGATCAACAGGATTTACTCGTGTGGATTCCTATTATTAGGCTCGTGGAGTTTGAACTTTTCTTAATACTGCGTATGTTGTTTGGCTTAGTGTTAGTAGTAGATCCATAAAATTTAATTTTAATTTATTTATTGTATTCCTACATGACTTGTTAGACCTATGGGTTACTTCTATTATATGTATGACATGACTATTCAGGATTTTATAACATTTCAATTTTTTTTAAAATGTTATATTTCATTTTATATTAATGTTATTCACATTATTTTGTAAATTTTTAGATGATAATGTGATATTTACACTGTATTTACTATTATACGAGAGATTAGTCTCTCTGTGGATGCACGTGGGGCAGTCTCTGCTAGTCCGCATCCTCTAGAATATGGAGAGGTGTGCATGAGGCCATATGAACAACTGGATCATGGAAATATTATATTTTTTATAGGTTCAATATGTTACAACAAATATCATGGAATGTTGTTCAACAAATAAATCATCTTGAATTGTGATAAAGTGGGCATTCCTGGTATTTTGGTCCACCATAACCTATATTTAATGGTTTTTAGATTCCCTCATGATACCAATGCCAATGTTCATAGTGTCATTCTACCATTTTTATATTGTTATAGAGAACAATTTCATCATCTCTTTGGTCTTATATGGCTATTATTTAAATTTCTAATATAATAATCACCTTAAGATATTCTCGAAAATATCCACCTTCATTCCTCCCCAAAATATATTCTCTCCATGTTCATGATACATCTTTTTACATCTCAGATTGATGGAGAGAGATGAGCTATTTTAATTATCCAATAGATTCTTCTTTATCATGGGTGATGAGGGATCACAAATCATTATTCCAAACTAATTCAAACCATCATCATTGTAGTAGAAACTCATGTATCTTTCCCTCCTTAATTTCATCACCATAGAATTAAGCACTAGATCATCCCTTATTTATCCTTGATGCAATCATGGATAGATTTATATAGATAAATTTTTTAAAAGTAAGATTTATTCCCCACAATTATGACTTCTTTTTCCAATCATTTAATGTCCATGAAGATAGGGTCTTTCTCAATATGAATCATGGAAAGAGTAGTAGGGTAGTTTCTTCTATGAGCAATAACTACCCTATTCCTCTTACATAGACTATAGTGAATAGTTAATTCCACTTCCATGATTAGATATAACCTTCTTATTTGACACATGTTACGTTTCTTCAATGTCAAAATATAATTTATAATCAAATTACCCATATAAATATTAATATGTTCACTATATATGATGTTTCTCTAAATATTTATGTTTATGATAAGAACTTCTAACGTTGGATCTTGTATTGGATAGTTTTCATCATTTATCATCAACTTTCATGAGGTATTGGACAAAAATTGTTTAAGTTTTCAGGTGTACATAAATGAATAATTTTTTGAATCCTAACCTAATATCACATAACCTTATCAACATGATGGTAGTGTGAGTACATTAAAATTGATTAGCCTATTAATGATATCCTTGAAGAATTAATCACATTATTTTATCCATAAATATATTAAAACATTACATGTTAACATAGTTAGTGAGAATGTAAATCACAAAACAAATTCTCACAAAAAATCTGTAATACACTTTTATTTTTATAAAACACTTTATTTTTGTGACACTTTCTGATATGGACCATTCCTCAATTCAATTTTCCTTTTATGGGTCATCAAAAAATCCATCACTTATGATGATGTACCCCAAGAATGTAACATTAAAAATACCAAATCCACAGTTTCTAAACATAGAGAAAAATTTATACATCCTTAATATCACCAGGACAATCATAAAATGATATTCATGTACACTATTCTCTTGGAGTAAATGGGAATAGAATCAATTAAAAGTAAAACATTTTTTTCATGGATATATCTAACAATTGTACACATAATATCCATTAAGATTTTAGGGGTATTAGTAAGTATGAAGGGCATCACTCTGAACTCATAGTTCTAATACCTTGTTTGGAAGGATGCCTTCTGAATATCATCATTCATCAGCTTCAACGGATGAAATCCAAATAGATGATTTTTCTTTGAGAATTAATTATAATCACATATTTTATCAAAAAATTAATCAATACATTGAAGGGGATAATTATTCCTTTTTATGGAATTTTTGTTCTCTTGGTAATCGATACACATCCACATTGACCCAACCTTCATATTGAAAAACCGAACTGGCCATCACTAAGGCAATGATCTATGGCTTGTGAACCCTTTTTAAAAATTCCTCCTCTATTTATATCTGGGGAACCATATATGGTAATTTATTTATATGAGTGGATCTAGTTATTAGATCTATTTCAAAATTTATCTCAATATCATGGGAATGTTTGGGTAACTCTTTATGATGTAAAACATTTTTCCCTCACAATAGGAATTTCTTCAATGTTGTTACCTTTATTTTACTCAACTATTTGGGAAATCTTTGTTTCGTCACTTAAAATCTTCAAACAAATTTTTTTGGAATTTTCCCAACAATATTTATTATATTAATTAAATGTTTAGTGTAGAATTTTATGGTTTGTTATATTAAAACAGTAATACCATCCCAGATTGTTTATGTGTTATTTATATAATGAGATCCAATATGTTTGTAGTGTTGTTTCCATCTTCACAAAGGAAATGATTATATGATTAAATGTAAGAATAATCCAACATATAATAAAAGGATAAGTGTCCAACACATTTTTTCAATTATCCCACCACTATGTTTTTTATAGATATCTCTACTTCAATGTATTGGGACTTTGATTCAAATGTTCTATAAAACATGTAAAATATAAAAGGAAGAATAGAAATAGAATCAAATATTAAATTTCCATTCATTAGTTAACATGAAGTGTAGATTGTATTAATTCATTTTCAAAATCCACCTATATAGTAATGATTTCATACCCTTTCCCTTTCTAATTTGGAATTTTTGGTTTCTGGCATTGATTAACATTAAGGAACTATGCTTCAGTTCACTAGCGTGCATAGTTCCCATGCACCCTACTGTTGAAAAATGAACTATGGGTGGTTAATTTGGAGTTTCATTACTTTCATACATCTTTATTGTTATATTATTAATGTATCCTCTACATTCATGAGTTTTGTGACATTCTATCCCATAAATGTAGCTTTTCCCCAAAACATTGAGAAAATTCCCATGATGATTTATCAAAGTTTTTTTATATCTGAGTGGTTGGATCCTATATCCAAATTTTCCACTTAAATCAAAAATATTGAAAAATTATATTATTATATAAACTTTTTAATGTTCAATCTCCAAAATATATATCTAAATTGAGATAACATAGAACCAATTCTTCATATTTCCTAAAATCTCAGATAATTAAATCGTTTTGAAGTAATGGTTTCAAACCACTAATGAATATATATATATTTGGCCTTTTTTATAAAAAAACCTGATGTTTATATTGGAAGTCATGTGATGTTTTCCCTGTATTTTTGGATAGATTCACATTCCTTTTCCTTTCAACTCTAGAAATTCTTTTCCTATAATTTTTTGAATGAGTTAGAGTGAAGTTGTTCTCTAGATTTTTTTTAATAATTAAAAAATCTATCACATACCATTAATCCTTTGGAAATATTTTCTTTATCAACTCCCACCAATGATCAAATTATCCATCTAAACAATACACCAAAAGAGACACCATCTCATTTTCAGAATATTAGAGAATAGTAAATAAATTCTCAATTGACATAACACATTGGTCCATGATAAGTGGAGCCCATGATCTAGTAAATGTTGGTGTCATTTTCCAAATAAAATATTCAATATATAGTTTCCCTTTATGTTATAAGGTATATGTTCCATAGCTTATAGGTTCTTTTTTATATAATGTGATAGGTGGGTAAGAATTTTCATAATATTTTGAACATCACTTCCCCTGAAATTAGAGATGTCGTTTAGACAATCCTTTCATTTTCCCTTGAATGTTTTATTTTCCTATTTTCTCCTGGTTCAAACCATCATATAAATATAGTATTTATTTGAACAAAATTTTTTAAAAAATGATAAATATATTGTTTTTTCATTGATTATAGTAACTCTAAATAAATATCTTATGGGATCTATATATTTAGAATTTTTCAAAATAAATGCTTCATGGATATTTAAAAATATTTATAAAATATTTATGTCTGGTCAAAAAAGTTTTTTAATACACAAAATCACAAAATCATACCCCCAATTCCAACTATAGAAACATAATTTTTCATTTCATGATTATAATATCATTTTAAAGATAAAAAACGTATTAGTTATACATGTATGGATGCAATTGTATAGTATCCTGGAAAATTAGCATCATGCATCACTATTATATAATAAAACTAAAATATTTATATAAGGATTTATTCTTTATCCTTCAATAAGATCATGTTATTCTTATTTCATATAGTCACATTTGAATATATATAAAAGAAAACGGTAAACTAAATTCCGATTATGTTAATGAATAAGGGTAATGAGTAAATATAATATGGGTGAGCATAATCATTATAATCATAAAACAATCATAGTATGATCATAAAAATCCTAATGGAAACATTTTATAGATGACTGGAATTTGGAAATAGATAAAAATAATACATAATTTAATTGTAGTGAAATACCACACATAGATGTGAGCAAAGCTAGCATAATGTTAATGAATAACATATGTGCGTAATAATATAATCATTATTGTAAAAAAATATAGAACATTGATAAAGAATAATACAAATTATATTAGGACCAACATCACACTACCCATGTAGTTTGATGGATATATAATTTTGGTCCCACCCATCACTATATTATATTTAAATAACCAAGCATACCACAAAAAATATATAAGAATAATAATAATAAACTATCCCATGGACTTGTATCGGTTTCATATGGACTTCATATATAATACTATCATGTGTAATATTTTGGTTTCTTAGTTAAAAATAGTGATTTAAGACATTGGAATAATATATCATTTTTATTGGAAAAGAAACAACACTTGAGCATCCAAATATATTTTTGGAATGATATGTGTATTTAGAATATCATAATATTTAGATTAAAAATTAATGTGGAAAAATGTATATCCAAATTGATAATTGATGATTAATGAGTAATTAATTAAATAAAACGAATTCATTTTCAATATATATATATATATATAAAACAAGGAAAACCCCAGGAATAGGGGTTGGGTTTAGGAATCCCCTTATATTAATTCTAAATTTATTTGGTCGATATTTTTTCTCCATAAAAATAATAATTAGATTGCTAAAACCTAGTTACAGAACTGTTTTATGGTAATTTGTAACACTATTTATCCATTATATTTTTTTGATTCTATTTTATAATAATTTCTGTTAAATTTAAATTGTGTTATTTTCATGTTATAATAAAATTTTTGAGTTTTGATTCTGTTCACAACCTTAATTTTATGGAATCAATACATAAGTAAAATTAACTCTATAAGAATACAATACAAGTAATTACATATTTATAAATTATATAAAATTCAGATTTTTATTCCATTATGGTGGTTATAATAATTTACATGGTAATTTCGTTTTAGGTGGTTAGCTGGTCTTTGGTGAAACATTATCATAGTAGTTTGAAAGGGAGTTTTGAAATTTTTATATACCATAATTATGGTATTTAAATTAAGTTAACTACATTATCATATTCATGAAATAAATTCTATTATATCATATTCTATTTTTTTGAATGGTTTGTAGAAAAAAAATAATAGAAGATGATGAATGAGAAGAAAAATAGAATATTTGATTAAAACATTCTTAATACTCAGAGTAGATTTCATTATATGAAACTAAAACTCACATGATTTTTTGAGTTGGATTTTTACATAAATTCCATAAGGATTATTAGGTGAAAAATAGGTCGGGTATATAAAGAACATTGCCTTTGAAAATGGATAGAGGAGTGTATTTCCATGTAGATAGAGAGGGGTTATCTATTCTTGAGTAGGATGTTATTTTTCAAATAAAATATTACATAAAATAATAAATCAAAGTTATAACATTCTATACTTAATTTATGAAAATATTAAGAATATATAAATAAAATATAAATTTTTATGACTTTTAATATCTTCTTTCTTATAATTATTTTTTTATTAAAAATTTTAATTATTCTTAATGAAAATATTTATTTTAAGGGATCACCGTGGACTTTAGAATTTAAAAAATGATTTTTATGTTTATTAATATAGTTTATCTTATTTCAATAACTCATTTATGAAATGAAATACATTATTTGTGAACCTAGATTTTATAAAGGATTGTTTCATTATTACACCATGACCGTTGTAATTTAATTTACACCAGTTCTGTGAAAAATGGAATTATTACATTCTTCTTGAAAATTGATATATTTCGGAAAATATTAATAACCATAAATAAAATTTGATGTAATTATTTTATGAATAATACCCATGTTTTTAATCATAGACTTATCTAAAATTAATTTTTTATTTCAAAATATAAAAATTATTTTGTATAAATAAATTAAATTTATATTTATTTAAAACGTACCTATTTTTTATTCGACATTTTTTATTCATGAAATTTATTTTTCATCATTATAATATTTAAAATTACTTAACCTAATCATGATTATTTTTATATCATAATTTTTTATTTTTAGGTTGAATTAATATACGAATGATTTAGTTACAATTCACATTGGCATGGTTAATATTCACATAAGTCAAATTACTATTGGAAAGGTCACATTACAATTCAAATGGTAACATTAAATCCTATTAATACAACTTCATTCATTGACTCAATATAAACTAAAATTCATCAAACAGTTATAAATTTTCATTTTCAATCATTTTCATTGGTTTTATAATATGTTTTTTCATTTTTATAGTGTTAGTTGTGGGGTGATGATTCTAATAGATATATATGATGAATATTTTCCAATTTTATCATTCAGTAATTATTTTGGTTTCTCAGTTGTAATGTTTTTTATCATAGTTGGTTTTTTAGATGAATAATGTAAGAATAAATATTAATGAAATATCTTTGTTTTGTTATTATATGTGATTTTAATTTATAATACTATAAAGTATAATATATTTAAAAAATAAATAGAAAAATATCATTTATAAACTGTAGGTTGTTTCAATTAATGTATCCCTGAGAGGGAAAGTGTATTGAATTGAGATTATAGAGATTAAACCATATATTATTATATAAATTTGGTATGAAATAATTTATTATGGTTTCATGAAAATCATATCAAGATATGGTTATAGGTTTTACCATGTCTCATACGTTGAATACATCATGTTCTATCAATATAATGTTGAAATTTTCAGTATCTTTATTGAGGGGTTGATTGAGACGATCTTACGACAATGGAAATTTCTAACCATTTAAAAAACGTGAGTGGGTATTTTTTAGTTATAATTGTTTTTTACTAGTTTCGTAATATTTGGAGAAACTAGTGGTGGAAATTTCTTTAGTTGGGATACTAATTGATAAAGAGAACCACTGATCCACATTAGAGTACATGGTGATGTTTATATTAGGTTAATAGTAGGACTTGACTTGGGGGATATATTTGAACTATCAAAGCATTGGGAGGAGCTTAATTAAAATGAAATCATATAATTTAATGGAGTGAAATTATATTGAAATTCTTAAGAAGGATCATTATAGTTTTTTATTTGAGATTCACCATATTTAAAAGGTGATCTAATTTGGTTATCCAGATGATCATCACATGGATGGCCATTTGAGTTATAGATATGATTTTTCTATTAGTTGAATAAAAACTTTTATTTATATTTACATTATTATATATAGACATTTATTTTTTAGTCAATAATATTTCCATATGACTTTTCAATTCCTTATGTATTGAAATCTACAAACAAAATATCTTAAAGAAAATTATCTTTCACTATGGACTATTTTATTATGGAAAATTTTCCATCTCTAAGGAAATTATTATCCTAAACATTAATTTTATTGCTTGATTTTATAATCTATAAATAGATATCAAATTTTATTACTAATTAACAAATTTGGATTCATATCTAATATCTATTAATATTAGAGTTCTTTGGATATTGTTTTTTTATCTTTTAGAGTCTAAATTCAGTAAAATTCAGACTTTGGAATCTTTGAAATTATGACTTCGATTTCTTTGACATTTAGACTCTAAATTCTCGGAAATTTAGAATCTGAATTCTCTGAAATTTAGAATCTGAATTCTAGTAAAATCAATATCCAAATTTTCGGAAATTTAGACACCATATTCCTCAGAATTATGACTCCAAATTACTCAAAATTAAAATGTCTAGTTCATTGAAATTTAGACTCTGGAATCTATATAATTTAGATTCCAAATTCTTTATAAAATAGAATCCGAATAACCAAGTTTTATAGAATCTAATTGTTTATATGATTTGACTCCAAATTCTATTTTCCTTATAATCTGGATTATTAGCTTTTGTTAAGCTAATCCATTTCCCATACACATCTAATTATTTTAAAATGATGTTGTACATTATATTTATAACTAACTATTGGCTGAGTGACACATGTATAGGTCCCTCCAAAATAAATGGAAAAATATTACCATTGGATGAGAGAGATGACCTTTAGATTTTTTATAATAAATATTATCTCATTTGAACATGATTATGACCATTCGGTTAGCTGGAGATTAAATTTTGTGAATTGATTTCTATAGTGAGAGACCATCAAGTATAGTGATCTATCATGAACATCTTGTTGAGCCATAGAAATCATGTTCGTCCTGCTTCGTGCGACTCCTATTTTTTCTGAGCACAATCAAGGTCTTCTAGGGATTGGAAAACATAGGTGCCCAAAAATTTGATGTTCAAGGACTCTAAATGATAGGATGACTGGGTTTCAGACTATCTGAAATATTAATGGATTGCGGAGATAATAATACATATTCTGATTTTCATATTGAGGTATTAACCTGGTGTTTGTAAGACATAGTTTTTTGAATGTATAAATCAAAGGACCTTTATCCAAGGTCATTGGATACCCTACTCTTTGGGTTAAATGATTTTCTACATGGTACTTATTTTGTTTGATGTTTTATTTTTGTTGTATTTTGTTAAAGGAAGAAAGTATAACATTTAAATATTTTCTTATACTTTTATTTAATCTAATAAGTAATATCCTATATTTTTTATAGTAGTATCTTTCTCGAATTAAACGTTACTTGATTTTCTTTTTCAGAATCATATTTCTGGAACCTATGCAATTTTTTTCAATGTTTAGAACTCAATAGTGTTTGTCTGTAACACCCCTAGAAAAGTGAGACAAAGAAGGATAAATGTTACTACCCATGTCAACAAGGATCACCTTTTTTTTCAAGAGCCTATCTAATTAGAACTCCATAGTTAAGCATGCTTGGCCTGGAGTAGTAATCAGGATGGGTGACCTTCTAATATGTTTCCTAGGGTGTCTGTGAGTGAGGAAAAAACACACTGAAAGAATATGTGTTGGCCTGTGGGGACAGTCATTAGCCTGATAAGTGACCCTAGTGAGTAATAGCATATGGTGTGATAGGAAGGCAACCAAGGTATTATAGGAGACCCATTGGGTCAGATGACAAGGTTCATGGCCCGGGGAGGAGGGTCATAAAAAATGGTATCAGAGCCAATACCCAGCTGGAAGTGCTTAGGCACTGCATGGGTTTGAGGCTTGGGGTCCACAACTAGGGCGTTGTGCTTTAATAGTATGAATAATGTAACACCCCTTGAAAAGTGAGACTTAAAAGGATAAATGTTACTACCCAAGTCAACAAGGTGCACCTTTCTTTTCGGGAGCCTATCTAATTAGAACTCCATAGTTAAGCATGTTTGGCCTGGAGTAGTAATCAGGATGGGTGACCTTCTGTGATGTTTCCCAGGGAGTATGTGAGTCAGGACAAAACACGCTGAAAGAACATGTGTTGGCTAGTGGGGATTGTCATTAGCCTTATAAGCGAACCTAGTGAGTAATAGCCTTTGGTGTGCCAGGAAGGTAACCAAGGTATTATAGGAGACCCATTGGGTAAGATGACTAGGTTCATGGCCTAGGGTGGAGGGTCATGACATTGTGTGTTTACCCAGTTTAACATTGATAACCATAGTTTTCCATATGTTTAACGATGAGAATTTTTAAATATAATATTCACCCCCTATGGTAATTGAGATCAACATATACTATTTCAATCCTACAATTGTTATCATAGGATGTCTCTGAAATACTTATACTCAAATATAAGTTTTCTTGCTCTCATTTTCCTTGTTCTAAATTCTTATTTATTAACTTTTATTGATCAAATTTCTCTTAAGGATTTTTTATCATTGTTTATAAAAATTTTCTATTAACACGTTTTGTGCAGAAGTATTTTCTTATAGAATGGTAAGAATGAATATTGGTTCCTTTGATTATCCAAATCCAACAAGACCACATATTTTTCATTGTAATGATTATGGGTAATAGAGAGATTAAATGAAGACTTTCTCATTAACACTGGAGTAGATAATTTTGTTATTGTTACTAGAGATTACAAAATTTCAAACAATGAAGTCAGAACCCTTACCAATGAAGAAAAATCAGAATATCAAAAAAATTATATGTTACGAAATAGTTTTTTGTATTCTATGACTAGGAACATATATATTCAAATATCTTCTTGTAATGATTCCAACTATATTTCAGAGATACATGAAGTTACACATTAGGGAACTTAAATAGTGATAGAAACTAGAGGAGCTATGTTGAGAGCTAAATATCATGGTTTCTTATTATCTTTATAGAGAAGCTGTTTGAAAAGTACAACATCGATTTATGACCATTGTCCACAGTCTTCAATCTATGGGAGAGATGGGTCTTGATGATGAAGCTATTGGGGACAAGATTATTGATATAATTCCTAATGAGTGGGAATAAAAAAGGATAGATATTGATGATTAAGGGAATGTTACTCAAATCACGCTTGATGAACTATTTGGAACTCTTATTTAGCATGAATATAGATTTAAGAGATATGATGATTTCAGTAAGAAGAATAATGGTAAGGGATGTGTATTTTACACTATTACATCTATTTAAAAGACTCCTAAAATGGTAATCATATAAAAAGGAAATAGAAATTTTTTTATAAATTAATCTAGCGACAGTGAATTGTTAGAGAATGAATTATCCAATCTTAATCGAAGGATTAACAATATTCTGTGTAGGAAGGATTTTTAGTACATATAAAAGAAGAAAGATAGAAAGGTCAAAAATATTATTATGTAACCTATTATGATGGTAATAGAGTTTCCCATATGAGACCTGATTGTTCTTTTATTGATAGAAAGTACAAGAAATAAAAATATTTTGAGAGAAATAGGAATAGGTATTACGAGAAAAGGTTAAAAGTATTAAAATAAAATGCAACCTAGTGTTTTAGTGGTTGAAACTCTTCATATGTGTCTTCATAACATGAATATTTTGATCTGAATAATATTGGTCTTATATCCAGAGTACCTATTGAAAATTATTTTCTTATTGATAAGGTACATAGTGATGAATCCTTAATAAATATGTATATAAATGAAAATATTTCAAGAAAATAAAATTATGATTTTTCCTATGATGAATCTTCCTCATCATAAGACAATACCTTCACTTTAATTGAATAAGTTTCTAGATATTCTAACCTACTAGAAAATGAAAATTATAAAATAAAAAAGGAGTTATAGAATGAAAACTCTAGAATTTCTGTTTTAACTGAATAAGTATAATTTATTTCAAAAGATCTTGATCAGAAAACTTTTGATTTCTAAAATGTTTCTAAAAATCTCATGGATGTTAATTCTAAGAAGGATAAAATTTCTAAAGAACTCAACAATTATATTTTTATTAAAATAATTTAGTTTCTATCCCTATTTCTATAACTAATATATTTTTTAAAACTAACTTAGTTATTAAACTAAAGTTAGATATATTATCATTAAATAAATTCTTTTCAAATATTACCTCAGTTAAGGAAAACATTGACAATTTGTATTCCCAAATTCGTCTATTAATGAATCGTTCTGGATTTGGTTACAGTCATTCGAAACCATTTTTTAGTAATAATTATTTTTCTCCCCAGAGTGATCCATTTTGTACTAATTGTCAATCAGGTGGACATTCGTAGAAAATTTTTTCTTTAATCAAAACTCTTTCATTTAGTTTTCATAATTCTTATTTATCTGAGAGAATTCTTATTCCTAAAAAATTACTTTTTGAAACATCCTGATCCAGTAAAGTGTGTATTCTGAAAGCCTAACCCTTTTTTTATTAGTAAAATAAATAATGTACCAATAATAATACATGGTACCTGGATACTAGATGTTCCCAGCATATGAATGGTAAAAGAAATTCATTGAAAATATTATCAATAAGAAATGGTGAAAAGTAACATTCAGAAATAATTCTAATGGAGAAATTGTTGGTATCGGTAAAATTTTCCTTCTTGAAAAAATGTTATTTTCAAAAGTTTTATTTTTTGGGGGTTATAAGAACAACCACATTAGTATAAGACAACTGTGGGATGAATGTTACTTTGTGAATTTTATGAATGAAAAATGGTTAGTCCAAAATTTTAAGGAAGAGTTTATTAATTCTGCTCATAGGCATGTGAATATATACAGACTAAACAAAGAATACCATAGGAGTCAGGATCTACATTTCCCTAGTGAAATGGAAGATCCATTTTGGTTATGGAAAATATTTTTAGGACATAGTAACTTTAGGAAACTATGAAACCTCTCAAATAAAATACTTGTTAAGGATCTACAAGGGATTATATTTGATTTTTCAAATTCTAGTGATCCTTATCAATATGGATATAATCATAAATAAAGTTCTAAATCAACCATTTATGAATCAACTTCTGATGCATTACATTTAGTGAATAAGGATCTTTTTTTTCAAACACAATCTAGAAGTATTGGAGACAAATATTTTTTATTTTTCTTAGTTGATGATTATATTAGATTTAAGTGGGTCTATTTTCTGGCAATGAAATATCATTATTTTTATTATTTCAAATGTTTTAGAGCCCATGTTAAAATTGATAAAAATATTCCATTGATAACTATTAATAATGATCATGGAGGATAATTTCAAAATTCATAATTTGAAACTTTTTATACTAAGAAAGTCATTACTCATATCAGCTCATCCCCATGAACTCCATAAAAAATGGTGTTGTTGAAAGAAAAAAAATAATTATTCAAGAGATAACTAGAACCATGATTAGTGAATATTCTATTACTAAACACTTTTGGGAATATGTTTTTAGTAATACTTGTTATACTATAAATTCAGTTTTAATCAGACCATTTCTTTTCAAAACACATTACGAATTGTGGACCGGCTGAAAAACAACACTTTCTTACATTAAATTATTTTGTTTTACAGTATTCATTATGAATACTAAAGAAAATTTACATAAACTTTCAACCAAATATGATGAAGGAATTTTCCAACACTACTCCACTACAACTATGGATTATAGAGTTTTTAATATAAATACTTGTACTATTACAGAAATAGTGCATGCTAAAATTGATGAAGCGATATTTTTGTTATTGAAGAACCCCAGCCAATATCTTCTTATATGTTATCAAAAACTTATTATCAAACCTTGATAATGAATTTTTAAAATAAGGAAAATGCATTATAAAATATTTTGTAACCATTTACTTCAGAATAATTTCTACCATATGTTGATGAATGTGTTTTACAACACCCAAATCAGTTGTATCATAAGAATAATACAAGTGATAATATAATTGGTGATTTAAATCAACCTTTATGGACTAGAGGTTACCTAATAAATGAAGTATTTCATCTAGAATATAATTCCTAATTAGAACAAAAAAACACTGATAATGATATAGGTGATGAGGATTGTATTAATACCATTCAAGATAAGCTAAATGAATTCAAAAGGAACAATGTTTAGACCATGGTTTCAAGACCTAAGAAAAATTTTGTAATTGGAGTAAAATGGCTCTTCATAAATAAGTGTGTCGAAAATGGAATTATAGTAAAAAAATAAATCAATATTAGTTTCTAAAGGATATAATTAACAAAAAGGAAGTTACTAGGAGGAAAAACTTATACTCTAGTAGTTATACTTGAATCTATTCGCATTTTACTTGCCTTTACAGAATTCATTAATTTCAAACGTTATCAAATGGAAATGATGTGTTAAATACTAAATAGATACATTTAAGAGGAAGTATATATTGAAAAAAATATTATATTTGAAGACACAAATCATCATGAACATGTCTTCAATCATACTAAATCTTTATATGGACATAAACATGTATTAAGAGCCTAGTTTTGTATACTTATAAGATTTTTGTCACAAAACACTTATATTAAACGAATTGCTGATCATACTCTTTTAATAATGAATATTAATGAAAATTTTTTTGATTATTCACATTTATGTTGATGCCATTATAATTGGTTTAACATAGAAATATTTAACTGATTTGTTTGCAAATCTAATGAAATATAAATTTGAAATGAGTGTGATGGGTGAGTTAACATTTTTTCTATGTTTTCAAATTTCTCATAAAACATAAGGAACTTATATATCAAAACATAAGTATATTAAAAATATTCTAAAAAAGTATGGATATGAAATATCTAATTTATAAGAAATCCAATAGGCACCTCAAATTCTATTGATCCTAATAAAGCTGGTAAACATGTAAATCAAACATCATTTAGAGTTATGATATGATGTTTACTATATGTGACATCTAGTAACCCCAAAATAATTCATTAAGTATGATTATGTTGAAGATATCCATTTAATCCAAAAGAATAACATTTAAATTAAGAGAAAATATATTTCTTTTATTTAATGGGAACCATGGATTTAGGAATTTTCAATACATCTGAAAATGATTTTATTTTAAAATGATATTCAGATACTGCTTTTGGTGGATGTAAAATGGATAGAAAAAGTACATACAGAACTTTTCATTTCATAGGATATTTATTAGTTCCTTTGTCCTTGAAATAGAAACACTCAATAGTATGATCCACTGCTGAAGCTAAATATATGTAGAAGCATGAAGTTTGTATTCCAATTTTTTGTGTATGCAAGACACACTCACAGACTACGGAATGAGTTTCAAAAAAACATAGATATTGTGTGATAATACTTTTTCCATTCCCCTATGAAAAAAATGTACTCGTCTCTCACTTGAAAAACACATATATCATAGGCATCACATTATAAGGGAACACAAACATAAAGGAGAAATCATTCATCAATTTATCATAATGCATATGAACTTGTTGTTATGCTTGAAATATCATTACCCTATGATAGATTTAAATACATAAAACAAAAGTTAGGAGTGATAACCATTAGGTAATATTCAATATTAAATTTTTTTGTTGCAACCTATCTCCTTACATTAATGAAATATATTTCCTATAGGGAGTACATTTTCATGGTTAACTAATACAATGTAATCAATTAATTTGTTCATCACCAAATTTTTTTGAAAATAAATTTTCCATAACCCAAATTTTCCTTTACCTGCTAAAAGATTTTGAATTCAATTTTTTCGTTATCTTAATAAAATTTTCTAGAAGCTAATGTTCTGCAAGAAGAATATTATTTATTACAAAAAAATTTCCAAAAAACATGGAAGGAATGTTTCTTTACGTAAATTTTCATAATTGTGTTTTTTACTGGCTGGTATTTTTATCTTATTTAATGAAATCATTTTCAGATTCACTTTCCATTAATCTGAATTTTAACCTTAAAAAACATAAAAAGATCAAAACCTACCAAATCCTTCTTCACCTTTTGTAAGATCCCAGTATTTATAAAGGAATTTTTTGTTCTGTTTTGGGTTGAACCCTCTGTAGTTGGGTCTTTAAAATGTTTCGTGAAAGTGTGAGAGGCCTTGGGGGTGTTCCGGGGGATCGGGGCACGAATGGAAGGAAATATGGGCAAGACATGCTTGGGTGCATGGCATGCGTACATCCAGGTAAACCATGCGGACTTCCCATGATTAATCGTAGGACCCCCTCCTCTATCGGAAAGAAGTATGCACACGGTTTACGCACGGTTTTCCAAACCGTGCGGATAAATCGTGTGACCCCTCCTCCTCTAGGCAGTGGGATGCTCATGGTTTGCACATGATTTTCCAAACTGTGGTGAAAAACCATGAGGCAACTTAATGTTGGAAAAATTACACGTTTTCCACTCTGGTCTTTTAATCCCCACTCAGGATTTCATTTCATTTCCTCTCTCTCCACCCTAGGCACGAACCAAATTGCCCAAAGGCTCCAAGAGACCGATATCCTTCAATTCTAAGGCATTTTTGGTGTCCATGGTTGCGGATCGAAGCTCTGGGTAAGGTTAATCTCATCCTTGGTTCACTTTTTGGTTTATAGTTTTTATCTTCTCTCCCCCTTGTTCTGATGCTCTAAAACGCTATCATTTGGGAGAGTTTTAGGTTGAAGCTCTAAGGGTTGGTCAGATCGAGGTCTAAGGACTCGATTAAGAGTTTGTTCAACTGTGGATTTACGGTAGGTGGTCTACAAGTTATATCCCATAGTTATTTGGGTATTTTTCCATTTTTAGTTATGTTATTGTTTCTCCTTGGTTATTTTTTGGATAACCTTGGCATGTTTGGTCATAATGAGGTTGAAAATGGAAAATGGGAACCCCCACGATCCCTGTGGGATGTTTTGGGATAGAATTGACCTAATTTTGGGCCATCCATGGGATGTACCGGCTTATCCCATGTTTCGGGATTGTCATTAACAACTGTCCCTATTTTAGTAAATTGTAGAGCCATTCATGAACATGTTGGAATAATTGGTTCAACTTGAAATAGAAGTTAGGTGATGCACCAAGACTTGGCAATAACCTGGTGTATATTTGAAATAGAATTAATAGTTGATTCATGAAAATGATGAATAGGTTAAATGGGATAATGTGTGAACTGATTTAAGACCATAACGGGATAGGTTATCGGTCTAATGTTCAGTGCTTAGTGATACAGGAATAACACATTAGAACTGGGTAAATGGTTAAATGATTTGGAATGGTAATGTGTTAATGGGTTAAGGCATGTTATGGATTCCCATGTGGGTTGTCATGAATAGTGGTTGTCGAAGGGTAATGGTTTGGACTGTTGATGGTTACTTATATATAATCATGTTCACATGGCTTCGTATAGTGGGGTATGACATGAGGATATATGCCCACAGGTCGAGTGAAGACTGAGGTTCTAAACTCCACCCAAAATGCACGGGTTAGGAAAATGGACTGAGTGAATATTCTCCTAATGGTTGCATCCACCTAGACTGAGGATTCGAGGTGAGGTTATGGTTTCTATGAGGGGATAGACCTAATTAGATAGGATAACTATGTGTTTAACCTCTTTCATGTGATAGTTGGCCTTAGACCCATGAAAGATAATGAATGTGTTATTAACCCATGGAATTGTGATGAAAAGGTAAGTGATGATAATTGGTAGTAAATGAATGGTAATAGAATGGAAATGACATTGAATCTGAACATGTTAATTTCACCTTAATTAATTACCTGGAAATTATCATTCACATTCCTCTTGCATGTACTACCAGTTCATACTGGATATTTTGTATACACTGTTGGTGTTGGCCTACTGGGTTGAACTTAAACCTTTCTCGGGCCGATGTTGGGTACTTACGAAGACATCGTGTTTTCTGGTCAGGAGAATGGGAAAGGTCCTTTATAGATAGTGAGTGGTCATGGGTAGCACTTGGTGGAGGATCCGGACATGGAGTCGGGACCATTTTGGGGATTTGGCCATTGTCTTTATTTTGGGATGTGTTCACTTCTTCACTTGTAGTATGACTTGGCATATTTACTGTTCGAAATGATTGTTATACATGTTCCTTGAATGTTGGTTATTGTTTCCACTATTTGGTTTATTCTGTTGTGGCTTACTCTGATAAAATTTGTTATAATCTCCCCACTGGACTACACAGACCACCGCTGCTAGTCGCCAGCCTTTGGCGTATGGGGAGGTGCGCTTAAGGTCATATAACCACCTATCTCAGAGCAACGGTTTAGTGGCTTCTATGATGGGGAAGTTACAAAGTGGTATCATATGAGGACTTTCATCTCCTTCTATGAGGTCTTGTTATTTGGGATTGGTAGAAAAGGGTTAAGACATGTCGGGACTTGGTAATAAGCTCGTGCTTGGGAGTAGCTAACCCATGTATGAGGGAAAACCCAAGTCACCGTGGGTGGGAATTGTTTTTCTTGATTTTGTGTTGTAACAGTTGATGATATTCCACCATTGGATGATGCACATGTGGTTGATATGACAGTTTTATGATATTGGGATTTTGGACTTCACGACATGAGGATTTGCATTCATGAATCATTTTTAGGCACCTAGGGTGATGGGTGACATGCATTGTGTTAGGAACATGCACGTTGTGGGTGTGTGAGGCAGGAAAGTAGGTTGCATCATGCTTTTCATGAAACCAAGAAATTATGAGAATAATTTAATAAAAACAGGTGCTTAAATGATGTTTAATGTAATATAAGGGTTTGAAATGAAGAGAAAGATGTTTTTGTAAGATGTTGTGTAAGTTGCTGATAGTGCATGGTTGTTTACCCCATGTGGACCACGGACCGCCGTAGGGATAGTCGGGGGAGGTAAATTTGAGGAAAAAATGTTGTTGAAATTAGCATGAAAAAATGGGTTGTTGTGGCTAGTAAATGCCTTTTGATGAATTCATGGAATTTTTATTGTATGCGTTCAAAATATCATGGCTGGCATTATAGATAGATGCCACCACGATATCGGTTGCCAGTTGGGAAACGGGAGGATGCTACTGAGAAAACTCCTCCAGTAGAGGGGCAAGGAAATATGGTGATCAATGAAGGTATAGAAGACCAGTTCTGGGAGAACTTGGCTTGCCTCATGTAGTTGATGAATCAAGACCCAGGGCGGGTTACACTGAGTATGTTTCAGCTGACCATGGACTTCTAGTTGCATCACCCTTCGACCTTCACTACAGAGGGTGGGCCCGAAGCTGCGGAGTTCTGGTTAGAGTCTGTACAGACGATTCTGGACCATCTGGAGACCCCTGTTGAGAAGTGAGTAATGTTGGCCGCTTATATGTTGTGAGGACATGCTAGGAATTGGTGGGACATTCAGGCTCCAATCGAGCAAGCAGAGGGATTTTCATGGAAGGTTTATTAGGAAATGTTTCTGGAGCATTTCTACCGAGAGACTTTGAGGCAGGAGCGGGCTGCATAGTTTATGAGCCTGACTCAGGGATCGCTATCGGTGATGGACTATGCTAGTCACATCCCTGATTTGAGAAGCATTGTCCTAGTGTAAGCAGGGGATGAGGCAATAGTAGCAAGGCATTCCCAGGATGGGCTGAGACAGGAGATTTGGTCTCAAGTAAACATCTTCTGCTTGAAGAGGTTCGCAGAGATAGTAGAGCGGGCACTAATATCGAAAGGAAACCTGAAGGGAGCTTTGGGTAGTGGGATTTTGGTGCCAGTGAAACAGATGAGCGGTTCAACTACCAAAGGTCGAATGTGACTCCATGAGAGCTCACAGCATGGTTGAAGTCTGCAATGTGGCTAGAAGAGAGTGTCAGCCTCTCAGAGTGGAAATAAGTTGGTATGTTATCAGTGCGGTAGGCCGAGGCATATACGTGGTCAGTTTCTTCGACCACCAGTTGAGTGTCGTTCGTGCGGCAAGATGGGGCATCTCCAGAAGTTCTGCTGGAAGCCTCAGTAGGCGGGTGAGCATGATAGTTGGAGGCAGGTACCAAATACAGGCAGGGGATCAATTTCCCCGTATCAATTAGGCAGTTGGTGCTCCACGGGCCGTAGTAGCAGGGGCGGTGGATGTGGAACTCCATGACAAGATCGTTCATGCCACCAGGGCAGTGTAACACCGAGTACATAGGATGGATTCCATGGTATAGGGGCAGGTTAGCTTCAGGTAGTTCAGTTTGCACCTAGTGATGGTGAGGCAGGACCATCGATTGTTCGAGGTACAATCCTTGTAGCTTCTACTTTTTCTAGTGCGTTGTTTGACACAGGTTCCACACACTCTATTATCTCTGTATAACATTTGGTAGAGCTGGGTATAACTATGGAGAGTTTTTGTGGAGTTATGTCAATTGACACTCCGTTGGGGGTGCGGGATGAGGATATCAATCAGTGAAAGGGATGTTCCTTGGAAGTTGGTGGGTACCATTTTCTGAGGTATTATTTTTTTCTCGAGATGTAAGGTTTTTACCTAATCATGGGAATGGATTTTTTGGTGTTGTATCACTCCCAAATAGATAGTTATGGCCGCAGAGTATCATTCAGGTCGCTTGAGCGTGACAATTATGTACACCGTGGCGAATGGGATGTTCGAGCAGGGCATGCAGGACCATTTGGTCAGCGGTTAAATAGAATCATGGATCGAGTGGCATGTATCAAGCTTGATGAAAATGAAAGGGGAGACCAGTCTATCTTTCCTCCCATGGTGGATCAGTTTCATTATGTGTTTTTTGAGGATTTCTCGGGGTTACCACCTGATAGGGATGTTGAGTTCACGATCGAGTTGCTGCTGGGAGTGGAGCCAGTTTTTGTCCCGCCATTCCAAATGGCACAGGAATAACTCTAGGAACTGATGGTTCACCTTGAAAAGTTGGAGCGTAAGGGTTTTATTCATCCTAGTACATCTCCTTGGGTATCTCCTGGGCTTTTTTCAAAGAAGGTCGATGGGTCGTTGAGGGTGTGTGTTGACTATCGAAAGTTAAATCAGATGACAGTGAAGAATCAGTTCCATCTTCCTATAATTAATGACCTATTTGATTAGTTGAGGGGTGAATCAGTGTTTTCTAAGATTGATTTGAGGTCGGGTTATCACCATTTGAGGGTGAGGTCTTCCGACATTTCGAGGACAACTTTCTAGAGTCCGTACGGGTTGTTTGTGTTTGTGGTGATGCCTTTCGTCATGACCAATGCACCAGTGGTGTTTATGGCTTTGATGAATAGGATCATTCATCCCTATCTAGATCGGTTTGTGGTTGTCTTTGTTGACGATATCTTAGTGTACTCAAAAACTCAAGACGATCATGCCCAACAACTTGACATCGTCTTCGGTATGATAAGAGAGTATCGGCTATACGTAAAGCTATCCAAGTGTCAATTCTGGATTGGTGAGGTACATTTTCTGGGTCACATCATCTCTGAGGCAGTTGTTTTAGTGGATCCAGAGAACGTGCAAGAATTTTTATCTTGGGATCAGTACAAGAGTGTTTCTAATGTTCAGAGTTTTTTGGGTTTGGCCGGGTATTACTGAAAGTTCATTCAGTATTTCTCTCACTTGGCAGCACCACTCTCAGGATTGACCAAGAAAGGAATCATGTTCAAGTGGTCTGAAGGTTGTGATAATGTCTTCAAAGAGTTGAATTAGGGGTTCACGACCGCACCTATTTTGATCCTACCCGAGCCGGGTAAGAAGTAAATCGTGTTTTGTGATGCGTCTGGAATCGGGCATGGGGTTGTGTTGATGCAAGACTAGCGGGTGGTGGATTACGGGTCAAGGCAGTTGAGACCCCATGATTGGAATTATCCCACTCATGACCTTGAGTTGGCTATACTAGAGTACGCCTTGAAGTGCTGGATGCACTATCTCTTGGGAGAATGGTTTATCATGTATACTGTCCATAAGAGATTAAAGTACATCTTCACTCAGTGCGATCTGAATATTCGGCAGCGTAGATGAGTTGAATATCTCCAGTCTTTTGAAATTGAGTTGGTGTACATTCTAGGAAAATGAAATAGTGTTGCTGATGATCTGAGCAGAAAGGTTCAGAATCAGATTGTTCAGGAGTCCAGCATCGAGCGGAAGGTGATGGCTTTGTTTGCAGAAATGCTCATGGAGGTGCAGGAGTAGAATGGTCAGGTCATTTATGATTCCTTAACGATCGAGTCGATGATTTTGAGTCGAGTTAAGGAAGGTAAGCTTGATGATCCTGAGTGTTTTAACATGAAGGAAAATCTAAAAGGTGGGGAGCTACCTTCCTGATGGGCCATCGGCGTGGACGGTGTTGTTCATGTTCATGAACGTTTGGTTGTGCCAAAGTGTGTGAGAGAATAGTTGAAGTGCGAGTTCCATGCATCAAAGTGGGTAGTTTATCTTAGTTTGACAAAGATGTACCGTGATCTCTGAAGGATGTTTTGGTGGCCTGGAATGAAGAAGGAAGTTGCAAGCTTTGTGGCGCGGTGTCATACCTGTCAGCAAGTGAAGGCCGAGAATCAATGCCCAGGCATTTTGTTACATCCATTTCCCATTCCAGAATGGAAGTGGGATGATGTGACAATGGATTTTGTCATTAGTCTTCCGAGGAAACCACAGAATAATTATGCAATATGATTGGTTGTGGATCGGTTAATGAAAGTGGCTCATTTCATACAGATTCAAGAGACCATTACAGTGGACCAGTTGGGTGAGCTTTATATTCGGGAGATATAGCAGTTGCATGGGGTGACATGGACCTTAGTTTCAAATCGAGACCCGCGTTTCAGATCATGTTTCTGGAAAGGGTTGCAGAAGGAACTTGTTACGCAGGTGTTTTTGAGTACAGCGTTTCACCCGCAGACGGACGGGCAGTTGGAGCATACGATCCAAGTGTTGGAAGACATGTTAAGTGCTTGTGTCTTAATCTTTTGTGGTTCTTGGGAGAGACACCTATCGTTGGTTGAGTTTTCCTTCAACAATAGTTTTCAGGATATGATTCAGATGGAACCAATTGAGCCACTTTACGGGAGGCCATGTAGGTCTCCATTGTGATTGCTAGAGGCCAGTGAATCTGAGTTGTTGGGGCTGAGTCTCGTGCAGGAGACTTCTGAGAGAGTTGAGTTGATCATGAAGAGGATGGCTATGGCTTAGAGTAGGTAGATGTCATATGTAGATCGGCAGTGTAGACATCTTGATTTTGGGGTGGGCGATGAAGTTTTCCTTTGGGTGTCACCAAGGTTGGGTCACCGGCGGATACGAAAGCAGTGTATACTGGCACCCAGGTATGTAAAACCATTTAAGATTTTGGATAGGATCAGACTAGTGGCTTACCAATTGGCTCTTCCACAGCGGTATGGTGGGATGCATGATGTGTTTAATGTGTCGTAGCTTCGACGTTATCACCTTGACCCATCTCATATGGTTGATGTTCAGGATGTGGAGCTTGAGGCTAAGGCATACTTTGAGGAGAATCCGGTTTGTGTGGTGGATCGTAATGAAAAGGCCTTGCGAGGCAAGGTTGTGCAATTAGTGCGAGTACTATGGCAGCATGGGAAAGTTCAAGAAGAATCTTGGGAGAGGGAATTGGATATGTGGGCTCAGTATCCCGAACACATCTCTTTGGTGGAGCATTAAGGCTTGGAAACTCGGCTCGAGGACAAGCCGTCACAAGGTGGGGAGGTTGTAAGATCCCGATTTTTGGAAAGGTATTGTTTGTTGTGTTTTAGGTTGAACCCTTTGTATTTGGGGCTGTAAAATGTTTCTTGAAAGTGTGAGAGGCATTGGGGGTGTTATGGGGGATCGGGGCATAGAAGAATGGAAATCTGGGCAAGACAGGCCAGGGTGCATGGCATGCGCATGACAAGGTAAACCATGCGGCCTACCCAGGCTAAATCGTGTGACCCCTTCCTCCTCCATACAGAAGCATGTGCATGGTTTGCACAAGGATTCCCAAACCGTGCGTATAAATCGTGTGACCCCTCCTCATCCGGGCAGTGGCATGGGCACAGTTTGCACATTGTTTTCCAAACCATGCGGACAAATCGTGTGTCCACTTAATGATGGAAGAATTACATGTTTTCCACTTCGGGCTTTTAAACCCCACTCGGTATTTCCTCTCATTTCCTCTCTCTCCACCCTAGTAACTTAACAAATCGCCTAAAGGCTCCAAGGGACCGATCTCCATTGATTTTAAGGCATTTTTGGTTTCATTGGTTGTAGATCGAAGATCCGGGTAAGGATAATCTCATCCATGGTTCTCTTTTTGGTTTAGGATTTGGATCTTCTCTCCCCCTTATTCTGAAGATCTAAAACCCTATCGTTTGGGTGAGTTTTAGGTTGAAGCTCCATGTGTTGTTCAGATCAATGTTTAAAGACTCGATTGAGAGTGCTTTCAACTGTGGATTTAAGGTAGGTGGTCTACAAGTGATATCCCATAGTTATTTGGGAATTTGAGCATGTTTATTTATGTTCTTGTTTCTCCTTTGTTATGTTTTGGATAACCTTGGCATGTTTGGTAATATTGTTGTTTAAAATGTCCAATGGAAATCCTCACAATCCCCGTGGGATGTGTTGATATGGACTTGACCTAATTTAGGGCCATCCATGGGATGTGTCGGCTTTTCCTAGGATTCGAGACTATTATTAACAAGTGGCCTTGTTGTAGGAAATTGTAGATCCCTTGATGATCATGTTGGAATGATTAGTAGAACATGGAATAGAAGTTAGGTGATGCACCAAGACATGGCAATAACATTGGGGATATTTGAAATGGAATGAATGGTCGATTCATGAAAATGATGAACTGGTCAAATGGGTTAATGTGTAAATTGATTTAAGACCATAACGGGATAGGTTATGTGTATAATGTTCAATGCTTAGTGAGATAGTAATAACACATGGGAATTGGGTAAATGGTTAAATGATGTGAAATGGTAATGCGTTAATGGGTTGAGGCATGATGTGGATTCCCATGTGGGTTGTCGTGAATAGTGGTTACCGAAGGGCAATGGTTTAGACTGTTGATGGTTACTTATATATAATAATGTGCACATGGCTTCGTAGAGTGGGGTATGACATGAGGATCTATGCCCATGGGTTGAGTGAACACTGTGGTTCTAAACTCCACCCTAAATGCATTGGTTAAGAAAGGGGACTGAGAGTCTATTCTCCTAACAGTTGCATCCACCCGGACTAAGGCTTTGAGATGAGGTTATGGTTGCTATGAGAGGTTAGTCCTAGTGAGATAGGATAATGATGTGTTTACCCTATTGGATGTTATTGTTGTCCTTTGACCCATGTAACAAAATGAATGTGTGATTAACCGATGGAAATTTGATGAAATGGTATGTGATGATAATTGGTAATAAATGAAAGGTAATGAAATTTCAATGACATTGACTCTGAACTTTTTAATGGAACATTAATTAATTACTTGGAAATTATAATTCCTATTACACTTGCATGTACTACATGTTCATACTAGATATTTTGTAAACACCATTTGTGGTGGCCTACTGAGTTGTACTCACACCCTGCCCGGGCGGTCGTTGGGCACCCAAGTAGACATCATGTTTGAAGGTCAAGAGACGGGAAATGGTCCTTTCTAGATAGTGGGTTGAAATGGGTAGCACTTGGTGGAGGATCCAGACATAGATTCAGGACCATTTTGCAGATTGGGACATTGTCTTTATTTTGGGCTCTGTTCACTTTTTCACTTTTAGTATGACATCGCATATTTACTAATGGAAATTCTTGTTATTCATTTTCCTTGTTTGTTGGTTATTGTTTCTGCTATTTGGTATATTTTTTTGTGGATTACTCTAATAAAAATGGGGTATAGTCTCCCCACTTGACTACATAGTCACCTAATGCTAGTTGGTAGCATTTGGCATATGGCGAGGCACGCTTAAGGTCATGTAACCACCTGGCTTGGAGCACCAGTTTAGTGGCTTCGGTGTCAGGGACGTTACAGCTGTCATCTCAACAGTTAGAACATATTGTTCTTGTTTCAACAATTGGGTCAAATAGGGAATTCTAACTAACAATTCAAAACCTATATAAATCCCCCCCATTCATTGTCCCACATCAGTTGTCAAGTATTTTTGTGTCGACGCTCTGCCTCTCTTCAAAAAGGTCATTACGCTTTTCCAAATATTCTCAAAATACGGATGTAGATGGAAGCCTCTTTATAGAAATAGAAGTCCTCAATCAGAGAAATCACAGAGTGGAAAATATACAGAGAAATTTTATTTGATATAAGATTCATCACTAAGTATAATTCCCTGATTACGAAATATATTAAGCCCAATTGATGGTGGAGTCTTTACGTAGATAAACCGAAATGTAAGGATTTGGTTTACCCATAGTTTGATGTGGAGTTTTATGAAACTATATTTTTTTTATAATGAAGGTGAAAGAGAGAAATTTTTGTTCATGAGTAATGGGAAAAACTATTCTCTATCCTTTAATATGTTAACAAGTATTATTGGAGTACCGTGTAAAAGAGATGCAATTTTATGCACTCACAATCTACCAGATCAGTCAGGATGTTTTGAGAATGAGAAGGAAATAGAGTTCCATATACTCAATGAACTGAAATCACTAAATATTATCCATCTCTGAACTAACTCCAGGTAGAGAGAATTATGGGTATAAGGTTTTCTAATTCTGAGAAAAGGATTCAAGGACTCTTTAATGAAAATTAACATCTTCATTCTCATTTTTGTATTTAACTTGTGGAAGATAAACATAGTAAATTATATCCTGATGAAAATTATGAATATCAAGAATAGAACTCTTAAATACCTGATAATCATGTATCTAGAAATTTTATCTACGATCATAGTGTTATTCCTAGAGTCATTCGTAATCCCATACAGCTCTAAGACATGATATTTTATGATCTCAATTCAATGTGATGACACTCCGAGGAGAATGAAAGTTTCATTCATTTGATTTTCCATATAATTTTATGATCTTTAAAAAAGTCAAATTGTTTCTCTAGAAAAAAAAAAGATGAAGTAGCAATGAATTCCATTAAATTTCAGATGTAGAGAAATCAAATAAGAATCCATAAACAAAGAGAAAACTACAATTCTAGATATTCAGTCATCGACCCCACAACCAAAGAAGAAAAAAACATTTCCAAATGAGGGTTTAGAAAAGTGGAGGGAATATAAGAAAAATAATAAAAATGTAGATAACGTTTTCTTCCTAGATCCTAGTGGGGAATTAACTTTGAAAATTTAGGTTTTTGAGGAGTATGATGAGTATGAGATACATAAAAATCAATCGATGAAAATGTCTGAATCATTGATCATTCAAGATCATCACAACGATACTGAGAATGATTTTCAATAGACTCAGGAACCACAATATTTTCTTCAAGAATCAGAAATAATAGAGACTCTGGGAATGAAAATGATAATTCATGAACCCAAATTTGAAGATGAGATAGTTCAGGATGATGAAGTAGAAGAAGAGGAAGAAGAAAAAGAATATGAGATAGATTTTGTCATAAATAATTTGAAGAATATCATGAAAATAAATGTCCTTCTGAAAAAAAAATTATCCAGACATCCCAAGTAGAGTCATCCAAATTTTTTTCTCCGGGACTAGAGGATAAGGGTCAGGAAGAAGTTAATAATCTATCATATGTTGAAAGCATCAATCACAACTTTATAGTGAAAGAAAATGAATCTTCACCCACAATTGAATCATATTCTGAATCATCTTCAATGGGTCAGGACTTCATGGTATTGTCTCTGAAGATGTTGTTAGTCACCATACCCTTATTTCTAAGTATTGATTCAAACTATTAGATTCTTCAACACTAGTTTAATGAAATCTTAGATTCATTTTGCATGATCATGGAAAATTCATCAATCTTGAGGCTGATTTGAAAACCATCTATATCGGTTATGATGCTCATAAGAGATCATGTATGGAAATTGTAAAATGGTTTAAGAAAATATTTGAAGACCTGAGAATTATTGATGAAATCAATGAATCAGAAAAGGATTCTTTTGATATAACTTGTAATGTGATAAAAAATCTTACAACATGTTTTATAGAGAAGATTAACCTTGAGCATGTAGCCAAGAAGAGAGAAGATAAATCACTGAATGAGAAGCTAAATTCAGTTACTATAACTATAAAGAGAGAAAGAGATCTCATGATAGAGTTAGAATAAAAGTTTAATCTACAAGAAGAGTTAATGAAGTCTCAAGAAGACACCCTTATGTTTTAGGATAAAAAATTCAAGGCTTTGGAATGGAAAAATAAGTTTGATGAACAGTTCCACAAAAGGTTTGAGGAATATCATAAGGACCTCATGAGGATGAAGACTATCACGAAGTCGATCGTGCTAAAGTAAAATAAGGATGAATATATTTTTTCCTTCAATATCAATCTATTTTTTCATTCCAATATGAATTTTTCCAATCATAATGAAAATTATTGTTCTCCTTCAAATATTTTTCTATTTATAGTTCTTATATTTTAGGCACCACATTTTTTTAGTCTCTCTATTCCATTTTCAATATCACAAATGAGGAGAAAATAATGATAAAAACCATACAATGTATAAAGAAAAAATTCTCTAAGTAAGGGGGAGTTGAAATAATTTGGAGTTTACTTATAGAATATTTTCTTATGTAAGAAAAAGTAAAATCTTTTTAATGAGGTCAATAATATAATCCATAGGGATTTCAATACCTAAGGGGGAGTTAGTCGTATTCATAATGATTTATAAGTAATGGGAGATAAGTTTTTCATCTAATTTTCATAATGAAATTTATTTGTCCAAATATTCATTTTCGTATGATTATTTGTGGTTTCCAAAAAGAAGGATATTGTTGAGTCAATAAGGTTTTCTTATAACTTTTCCATTGCTATGTGTTTTGAAAATCACAAACACTTTATCATAAGGAAAATTATCATTACATATGGATATTTTTTCTTATGGAAAAATTCCATTCTCTAAGGAAATTTTTATCGTTGCCTTTTTTTCATTGCCTCATTTTATAATATCTCAAAAACACATTTTATTACAAAGTCAATAATTAGTATTCTTATATAAATCATTGGAATTTTATTTTTCGTTGGATATAGAGTGTTCTACATTTACCCTTGGAATTCTCTGAAATTTAGACTTTGAATTCACTAAAATATAGACACTGAATTATCTAAAATTCAGGCCTTGAATTCTATAAAATTCTGCCATAGAATTCATTGAAATTTATAACTCGAATTCTCTTAAATTAACACACCAAATTCTCTGAATTCAGACTCCGAATTCTCAGAAATTCAGACTCCGAATACATCAAATTTAAGACTCTGAATTCCTTAGAATTCGGACTCCGAATTCCACAATATTCAGAATCCTAATTCCTCATAATTCATAATTCAGACTCATAATTTAATGGAATTCAGACTCTGGAACCATTTGAATTCATCTTACGAATTCTTTGTAAAATATAATCTGTATAACCATGTTTTATTGAATCTAATTGTTTATATGGTTAATCTCTAAATTCTATTTTTCCATAAACTCTAGATTCACAGATTTGGTTATGGTATGCAATTTTCCTTACACATGTTATTATTATTTAATGATGTCGTACAATCTATTTCAATATAATAATTTATTTAGTGACACATGTACCGGTCTCTCCAAAATTCAAGAAGAAATATGAATGTTGGGGGAGGGTGTCGACCGTTGGATATTTTCCTATAAATAGGAGATCATTTGAATGAGATTATGACTATTCCACAATATAGAGATTTCATGTTGTGATGTGATTTCTATAGAGAGTGACACTCATGAATTTTCTATTTTTCATAAAAAATTTGTTCAGCCATGATCATCTTGTTCACCCATGAACATCTTGTTCAATTGTGAACATCCTGTACATCCTAATTCATGAGACTCTGATTGTTTTTTTACTACAATCATCGGCTTTCAGGGATAGAAATACAATGGTCATTACTACCTTACAGTTTAAGGAATTCTAGTGATATGAAGGTAGAGGTGCTGACTACCATAAAGATCTAGGGCTTGCAGGGATAGAAAAATATATTTAGGAATTCTTATTGAGGTATTACCCTAGTGTGGGTAAGATAGACATTCTTGAATGTATAAATCAAGGGAAATTTTTCCAAGGTTATTGGATACCATACTTTATGGGTTAAAAGATTTTATACTTTTGTCTTGTTTTGATGTAAGCTTTATTTTTGTTGAATTTTGATAAATGAATAAAGTATAAAATTCATATACATTCATATATTTTTATTGACTCTGATAAGTAAGATTCTATAATTTTTAAGGTAGATTCATTCCCTAAGTAAATATATTTAAGTATCCTTTTAGTTTCCATATTTTCAGAACATAAGAATGATTGTTTCATAGTTAAGAACAAAAGAGGGTTTGTGTCATTACCTTGATTAACATTGTTAAACATAATTTTCCTTAAGTATAAAAATGAATGTTTTTAAACTTACAATTCACCCCACCTCTAGTAATTGAACATTTACATATACTATTTAGGTCCAACATTAATAAAATTTTCCCTAGGTAGAACATCCCCAACTATTTTCTTGATAACTGCTTAGAGGATATCAATGGAAGCCGATTTCTTTTTGGTCATTAAGGAGATAAACTTCATTTGGGTTGTTTTAATCTATATATCAACAAGGAGGATATCTTTAGTTTCTAGTAATTTCATTATTATCAATGGAATTTCATCAAATATTTTTGTTCACTTATATATAGTGAGTACCTCTAAAAATAGAATCAAAGGGAGGAACTCAATTTTTATTTAATGATTTTATTCTGTGTAGAGGGAATCCAATAATTAAATTTATATGGTTAAGAGGAGGAAAATTATCAATAGGACACTTGGGAGGGCCTATAGATTTTTTCTATCGTGTATAGACACATTGACTAACTCAATTATCAGTGAATTGAAAAATTCCACCACAGAGAGGACCTATATATTATTAATATTGATTATCATGTCTATGAACATTATTAAGTGTGATATATTTGAAATTATATAGCTTTTTTTCATTCCACCATGGGATTAAAGTATTTTAACTATCAAGTAGTTATTTTGTTATCATGGTTAAAGGAATGTTTTCAATGGAGATTAGGAATGATCATCGAGTGATAATCAAGATAAATTTATGCGTGATGAAAATATGTTTATATTTCATAATGGGTTAATTAGCAATGTTATGGAAAACATATTATTGATAGTTGGCCACCCGCCTTAGCACTCTGGTATAGAAAATCACATTAGTTACAATGGTAATGACTTCCCCAATCACCCATTGATGGATTGATTCTTAGTCATGATTATGTAATTTACTATTAGTGGTCTCTATTATAAGATTAACATTGGTATTTATTGGGACATAGTGTATGTTCCCCTCCACCTACCAAAAATAAGGGATCTATATGTCTCTTAACTGTATATAGATACATATCAAGTTGTCTGCTGTAGTTACTTTGGCCACATGTCCCCCACAAGCTTTTCATTGAAGGGATAGCCTATTTAGATTCATCTTCTGAATCCATTATAATCCACCTCATAGGATTGGAATTTAAGATTAAATATTTAATATCAAATGTTTTTTAACAATTCATACTAATTAAATATAAGGGTCAAAAACCTATTTGGGGTATATGAGTTTCAATTGTCATTTAACTTGAGGAATACATATGGGGAGGTATATATTTTAGATTCATGGGAAAAATATTTGATCCTTAATTTAAACCATTTACATATGTAATTGAATTATTAATAATTCATTAATATGTTAGTCTATATAGATTTTATAGAAGAGATCATGAGACAACCTTAAGATATATTGTTATATCTAGTTCTTATATAAAAGAAATTTATTATTTGTTACCAATTTATGTGACCCATGTATAAAAATCATTCTTCTTACACATTTTTACTACTTATTACCTTAATCTAGTAATAAAACATACCCCAAAAATTACAGCGGTAGTTTATTTGGATGATGGGTACATAACTATCTTATTCAAGGTGATTTAAAATATCTATCACAAATATTATTCTCACATGATGAAATTTTAATGACAGAATACGTCATACACATCATTATAACGTATTAAATGAAAAAAAATATGAAATGGTGATAATATAAGATAATTATGGGTAAAAACAAGATATAAAAATTAATTATCATCTGTTACGACAAGATAAACGTGTGGGGATGAAAATATATTTAAGGTAAAAGTTCATAACATAACATAATAATACATAATAAAATGTTGATTATAATTTATAATATAAGGAATATGGAATATAGCAAAAAAATAAAAAATTGATTTTATAAATGTGGATACTTAGGTTCATTGTAATGAGTCATGAAAACTTTACATGAGAATATGAATAGGGAATATTCATAAGCATAGATAATCATCTCTTGTGTCAAGACTCCCCACAAAAACCATCATCAAAAATTGGAAAAAACTATTAAATTAATTATCATTACTACCAAATCCATGATATATTAGATCATGGGATATATATATTTAACCAATGTAATCAATTGAAATAATGTGCACAATCATCAACTAGATGAAATATTATATTAGCAGTTTGGATTCACTCCCCATTTCAAATCATCTTAAGAGTTACAAAAATATGTAATGCATTGTATTACTATAATGTGTTCCACATTACAATAGGATGAAAAATACTTAAGGTCTCATAAGAAAATTAATGAATTCAAAATTCCCTAAAATTTTAATTAAACAATGGATGATAACTGAGTTACATGAAAACATCCATAATATATAATGCTAATCCATTTTGGAAAAAAGATTTGGACAATATCATTCCATCAAAACACTAATGAAGCATAAAAAATAATTTTTTTTATATATTTGAAAAAAATGATAATTTGAAAATTGGTATAAAAATTAAAATAAATTATACATTACCTTTGAAAACTATTATTTTATGAGAAATCAGTTTTTAAAAAATATACAATATTCCCCTTTTGAAATCTATGATAACATAGTGATGAAATTCATAAATAAAAATAGCAATAATTACAAGAATATTAATTAATGTGAGAGTTTATAGAATATGTTATATTAATAATTTTGTAAAAAATTTAAACAAACATAAAATTAATCATTGAAAAAATGGTAAAAAAATTTCTTTTGATGTTTTTTATAGACTTTTAAATTCCATATAAACCCACCTAATAAAATTAAAAAGTAATTGAGAAGTAAATCTATAAAAAACATACTGAATATGGACATAGAGGATAAATCTTCTTGACATAAAATAAGAGATAAATTCTATCCTATTTATGAGATTTATTTTGCTGGAATAGTGAAAAAGGGGGTGAAAGAGTAGTAATAAATTTTAACATGTAGAATAACTAGAGAAAAAGAATAAAAATATTTTGTAGATAATGGACATCAAATATACCCTAATTGAATTTCATTCGTAAACATTCTCTATTTAAATGTGATATTGGTAACAAAACACTTATTTATTTAGTACATTTTGAATCAAAATCCATTAACAGAGAGAAAATGAGATGTATTTGTAAATATAATTAAATTAATGGAATTTATGATAAATCAAAATCCATCGGATGTATATAATATAAAAAAATGAAAACAAGTGGTTATCTTGAATCATATCTCAATGAATGGAATATTTAAATGAGAACACACTTATATTTACTCAATAAATCCACAAAAGTGATTCAAAAACCGATTTAATAAATATAACCAAATAAATAATTCATTAAATAACTATAAGAATAAATATTAAAATTTATTATCCTAATTTTAATTTAATCATTACAGAAATATTAATTAGTTATTCTTAATTACAATTATAAAATGATTGTAGACTTTCTATCTATGAAAGTGTTTAGGAATAGTGATGTGTGCCCTTTTTGATTTAAACCATTTTCAACATTAATGTAATATTTATGTTTATAGAATACGATTTTTTTATATTTTTTATATTTTCTCATGTTCATTTTATTATTGGTATGGTATGGTTGGTGAGAGTCGAATCCATGATGAGAATATTTTTGAAATTTACTAAGAACTGCTAGTTACTTAATATCTATCATTAATTATTTCTATAAATTAAAGAATGATATTTATAACATAATTTAATTTGTAATATCATATATTAGTTCTATTATTTTTATGATACTTATTCATGTTTCAAATGGTGAACATACTATATGTTCATCTAGTTTTTTGTTGAAACAATCCTTTAAATAACATGTTAAAAATGAATGATTAAGAGTGTATAGTTATACAATTGTAATACCATTTCATAAAGAACTTAATTATGTTAAAAGATCATAATTATTGTTGAAAATTATATTTAAAAATGGATTTTATGTGAATATAATTTAAGAAGATGGTAAACAACTTTGTATTTACATTGATGAATCCTCTACTTCTCGATATGAGTTCCTGTGAATTGATGGATTTAGGCTTCCATATTTGAAACAAAGGCTACCAAATTTCAATTAAAATATTTTGGGACAAAAAATTTGTACGATTAAATATTTTTTGATGGAAAACAATGGATTGGAAGTGATATTAAGGGACATTTCATGGGTGGGTTTTGATTAACATTTCTGCAAACATACATTCCCTCTTTAAAATATTTCAATGTTATCATGTTATGTGGATAAAAATTAGAAAATAAAATATATGGCTTGAGAACCCCATCATACACAAAATATATATATATATATTACATATATTCTGTAATTTATACTAAGATAAATCCTTTTACCTAATTTTACAATTATCATAGTTACTCTATTAATACCCACGTAACATTATTTTTTACATAGAAATGAAATTGAACATCTAAAAAAATAATGATTAAAAATTTGTGCTGTATTTATTAAAAAAATTATATAGATGAATTTTATAAATTGTATGATAACCTGAAATATATAGATACAACTATTTTAATAAAAAAATACTTTTTTTATCATTTTGGGTTCTTTATATGATTATATATTTATTAATAAAATAGATAATGACTATATATTCATTAATATATTTAAAAAATAAGACAAATTCCTAATTATTTTTTTATTTTAATTTATTATGACTAGAATACACAACACATCACAAAATATTTCTTTGAAAAATATCACCTTTTAATATTAAAATCATTTAACCTTGTCCCCTTAAAATTATGTATTAATCATTATACAAATAATTTTTAACAAACAATGATAGAAAAATATTTCATTGAATTTACAAAATACATTAAATCATTCTTTTAAAATAATAATAGTATGTGACACAATTAATTGTACAATATAATATTTTAAGTAAATCTTTTCATTGTGTTTCATTATTTAATATTATTGGATTATAATTTATTTATTTTTATTTCAAAAATTACAGAATATTAATATAATTATTTTATATATTATTAATAAATGATGATATATCCAATAAATATATATTTTTGACCATATATCCAATGACCATCTCATGCATGACCATATATCCAATAAAAATATTTCCATTAATTATATATATATATATCAGTCAGATGTCATTAACATACATATACATATATATATATACATTAACTAAATAATTGGTTATATTTATTTACTTCTCACTCAACGTGTAAACTAAATTTCTAATGTTTATAATTCATAGTAGATTTTCAATCGGGGATATAATCTTTTGAGGAATCCTCAAGGATATTGATTTTATTTTCAAAATGGTTTTTATATGCATTGGGTGTTATTAATATTATAGTATTCTTACCATGCTTTATATTATGTAGTAATAATTATTTCTATATTATCATGTTTTATAATATATTTTTATAATAAAAGAATCATAAACCATTTATGGTTGTTGTTGAATGTGAAACATGTTTTTCAACATTATATTTATTTATGTGGAAATAAATATTTAAATTTAATGTTGTTATATTATAAGACCCTAAAATTAATTTCTCTATTGAAACTTCATCATCCAGGTGTAAATAAATGTGTGTACATCTTCCTCTTTATACATTATAGTTCCGATGTTTCTTTCTCAAACATTTGATTTCTCTAGAGAACATGAACTAGTATAGTTTCCATTTTTAATTCATCTTTACGATAAAATATTTATTCCATTTATTCCTCATATGGGAGATATTTTTCTACATTTACAACGAATATTTTTAGTACATTTGAAGGTTTATGTATGTACATAAAAAAAGTGATATATAGAACACATCTCGCACTTGAGTGATGTTCGGATTATGTTCAAGATAATAATATATTGTCCCCACACAGTCCAATCTTTATAATTGGTAAATTAAAATACGTTTTATCATTACCTTAATCCAAAATATCATAAAAATATTCAATTTTATTTTCAATGAAATAATATGTCTTTAGACTCAAAATCCATATCTCATTGATGATTTTCATCATAGATATTATATAAAAATTGTGTAGTTTGAATATTTTGGTGAATGATTTAAATATTTTATAGAATTTCATAAGAAATATGTAGTATTAATATACAATTATCTCCATCTATATATCAACAATTTGGAGTTATATACTATTTCCAATATAGAGGCTAACATGATACCATTGTAATTATAGATTTTAAACATTCATTATATTATATATCTACAAGTGTCTGGTCTTGATCCTTGCATATTTTATAATACATTAAGTATGTATCCCCATAATATATATATATTCATTAAATTAATATTATTCTTAATATAATTTGATATTAAAAACATAAAAGAATAGTTAACCTTAATACAATTATTACAATAAAATATTAAAATGAAAGATAATCACAAATACATTATGATGTTGCAATATTAAAATTCATGAAGATAGGTTCAAGTGTTGTAAAATTACATATATAAAAATACAATAACATAAAATCTTTATCATTGTGTTTCCATATAAATATTTTCCCCCATCTACCACTATGGAAATAAGCCATCAATTAGGAATATAGTATAAAAAATGGGAGCGAATTAATTGTATAATTTTCAGTGAAACATGTATGCATATATATAGTAATTTTAAATTACTGTTATATATATGTTCATTAGAAAAATTGATTTTTTAAATATATCTCTATTATATATATATATATATATATTAGGTATATTTAAATTCATTTACTTTTAAATGAAGGTATTATATTTTGATGAATGCCTTTTTATGTGCACAATGTATTTTAATTTTAAAAGATTAAATTATTCACTGTTGATAAATTATTTTAATGATATAATGATATTATATATTCAATATATGGAAAAAAAGAATCCTTTAATTAGTTTTACTATTAAATTAATGGAAAAAGTTTCTTCTAATTATTTGAGAATTTATTTACAATAAGAATGGGTTTTATAATTTTTATGGAAAAACATTACAATTAATTTGTTATATATTGGTAAAATATATTTTAAATAAATTTATAATTATAAAAATAATCATATAAAAATTAAATTGTTATTATTTTTTTAAAATGATAAATTTTTCAGTGTATAATGACAACATACTAATTTTATTGATAAATTTCTTGAATTGGGTGATTTACATTTTCCGATTTAGTTTTGAGTTGATTAAAATATTATTTATTTATTTATAATTAAAACATTATACATAATTTTATATCATTATACATTATTTTTTATTTTCTTATAAAAACTTTTCATTCATTAAAATATATTTTTATGAATGAACTATTTTTATCCCATTTCATGAGATTATTATTAATTTATACTGTGAATTTTAAATAATTGAATTTGATAAAATGAAAATTATAATTGTAATTATAATTCCCATATTTGGTAATGTTTACACTATTCATATGTTTTATTATGAATATTTATAAGGGTAAAAATTTAGTATCCATGGTAAGAGTTAAAATAGGTAAAATGGGTTAAAACAACATTAATAAGTTTTATAATGACCTAAAAACTTATATAAATAATATTTATTTCTATATTTATATCCAATACCATATAAAATAAAAACATGAGTCATTTTGGGGGAATTTAACATCAATAATTCATTAATATATTTGATATCATTTGAATAATTTTGAGTCCATCCCTTACCTAACTTATTAAATAAAACCATAAGTCCTATATTATCAACAAATAAAGAGGCTATTATCATACCTAATCATGATAAAATTTTCATAACATCCCTCAAAAATTCATTTAATTCTTGTTTTGATCATAATAAATTCATATGAAAGAGTTAGGTATAAACATATGTCTTTTTTTTACAAAGGTGTAATGTTGTTTACTGAGTCTTATAGTTTTATGTTCCCTGTATACCTCGTCCAATTATATTCTAACTATTTTAAAAGAATAAAATAAATTAATTCAATATTTGAATATTTTGTTTTTTCCATCACTCAAATTTATTAATCAGTCATTCAATCAAATTTGAAATCAAACCATTATTTATGCTCACGTAAATAAAATTTCTTTGAGAAATGTTAGTCATTATTTATCATCATCTCAATTAATGAAATTTTATTATAATGGATGTAATTTATATATATATATATATATATGATTGTTTCTGAATAAGTATTAATTTTTAAATAAACTATATAATATATCTATATACCATTCCATTCATTGTAAATGAAATCATTACATATCATTATGTATGGTCTACCATATCTACATAATGTTTTTTTAAAAACATCTTCTCTTAGATGTTTATATGGATAAATTTAATGAATTTATTAGAGTTTTGTAGCTTTATATTAAATCTGGATGTATAATATATTTTTTACATTCCTACCCTTGCATGTGTCTAAAAATGATAAACCCTCTCAGAAATACACGTAGTCTACGTGCCTCATGAAGCGATTTGAATAATTATTCATGTAGATGTTTCATAGATAATTATAAAATTTTATCTAATTTAAAAAAATGATAATTATTTTATTATAATCATTTTTTAGATTATTGAAAATTGATATATTTCAAAATTTATCAACACAACAAAGTTATTTTGAATATATAAATCAAATGTCCTCCAAACATCTGAACTGGATGTAAAAAATCAGAAAATTAAAAATTAATTGATATAAATGAAAAAAATAGTATAATTTTATTATAATAAATTCTTAATATTTTTCTAAAAATGTATATATATATATTGTAATTTACACATTTGAACGTTAAAATACATACATTGAATGTTTTAACATGAGGTATGAGGTTTTTTATCTCAATTTTTTTTATTCAGTTCTAAAACGCCTTTATTAACATTGTTACACAATGATATTTTGTCAATTTATCCAAAAATATACGAAAATGTATGTATCGATTTTTTATGTTGATGTAAATATGTTCAAATAATCCCTCAATAGAGTAATTATCACTTCAAAGGTTTTGATCATGTATACGGTATTCATAGTCTTAAATAGTTTTTCTTGATAAATTTTCCATATCATGAAATATAATTTCTTTTTATAGTTTAATTAATACCAAATGAATGAATTTTGAAAATAAAATTAATTTAATTCACTTAAATTACACATAAATATCATATTCATTCATCAAATGACTATATTTAGATCTTACCAAAGACATAATAGAATTAATTTTCAATCTCATTTACATTCAATATTGGTTATGGTAATGCTTACATTGGAGGTAATTTTATGAAAATAATTTAAATTTTTTATATTATTCTTAATAGTTCACTTGTATGGTTTAAATAATGAGATTTCATATTGAATTCTATGTTACTTAAAATGATCTTCCTATTTTTTTTGGAATACCTGATCATATTTCCTTGTTTTTTAGGAATATTTTCATATCTGTTTCATGATCATTATGATATTTTCATGAATGTATTATATATAATTAAATGATCATTGAGGTAAATTCTCAACTGTACATTACATTATTTAAATATTATTAAAGTGAATATATTTTTAATTTTCCAAATAGGTTTCTTTTGGTTTTTACATGGATTTTGAATGTGATTTTTATTTTATAAGCATCCAAATGTTTTACTTTTTCTATTGATAGATCTATTATCTTCCATTAAGAATCATTTTTATTAATTCATGATTAATTTCAAACGAAATTCTTATCAAAAAATTTTAATTTTTTTTCTAAATGAAATGAAATAGAGGTATGTTTCCCATTGTATCAATGAAATATTTAAATTTTTCCTTTATAATTATTTTCAACTAGTTCAATTTCCATTACTCATTCCATTAATTAATTGTGAATATGATCTAATGATAACATAATTATTCTATCTCTATAAGGAATATTATTATCATTTGGAATATACTATCATGAAAATTGTTTCTCTTCCATGTGTTAATCAATTTATAAAGGAATTAAATTTATATTTACATTATTGATGATGAAAAAACTTATTTAATATGTTATATTAATGTATATTATAAATAGATTATTGTGGTTGCTGGGTAAGACTAATATATCACATGATTATGGGTCATAATAATAGTTATTAAATGAAATGTGATCCTGCTCTACTATATAACACATTGGTTAATGGTCCTTATTATGAATAGAATGTAGAACAATGTTAACCATATGGGTTTCTTCTTTTGATTAAAATAGTCTCTAGTTGAAATAATACTCACTTAAATACATTGGTATTTTTATTTAAGAGTCTGTCCAAATTCTCCATAACATTATACCTAATATTTCTTTAGGTATATAAGTAACACAATATTCTTAATTGATGTTATAGGTTTTGTATAGATAAATTGGGTATGTTTTATTAGTATCAAATTAAAAAATTCAACGATTATTATTTGATCATTAGATCCATGAACATTGGTTCAGGGATTCTACTATTAGTACTACATCTAGGATTATATAAATTTTGAGAATAATATGTTTCCTCATTAGGTTATCTTAAATATTTTTGATATCGTCCGGTGTTTATAAGTATATATTTAATCATGAGTTCAATTACATAGATAACAATTTTGAAGATTAAATTAATTATATTATAAGGTGATTAATATTATCTTATTAGAATATGTTATGGTTCAACTTATATTTGACTATTATGTTAAACTTGAATTAGTATTTCATAACAATTTAATTACATTTTGTGTTGTAATTTGAATGTTATATGATATCCATTCTATTTTATACAATTATATTGGTTTCATTTGGGATATAAGAAAAATTATTTGTGGAAGGGAATAATTTTAACATTGTATAATTTTATTGAATTATAGTTATTAATTAATAATTTATTAATATAATGAATTATTAATTTTTATAATTTTATTATTTTCATTTTTTTCTACAAGCCATTTTGGATTTAATAAATATAGTAGGGTTGTTTTTTTATTATTTTTTATATAATATGATCTATTGAAAGATGATGATTTAGGGATAATAAATAGTCATTATGGAAAATCACCACATGGAATATGGGAATTGATATATGTGGGAACCTTTTAAAAGATGAAACCAAATAATAAATAAATTTAAATCTCTTTTGAATTCATAAATGAGTTATAATTTCTTATAATTAATATTTTTCAGTAACAGGATTCCTCATCATTAGATAAAAGATCTTGAAAATGAAAACTTATTCATTTAATTTTATCATTTATGATGAATTGATGGTATTTTTCACACATCATTGGATTATGGATTTGGGGTCACTTACATTTTCATTGTCACTAACTTTCTTTTGATCAATATTCTCTATCAATCTTTATAATCATTTGGAAATTCATTTTCTCCACCATTTGAATTGTTTAACTTTCGACAATTTTTATCCTATTTGGAATAATTTTTATTTGTTATTCAAGATGGAATTTATATTTCCATTTCCCTCATTTAAAATGTGTTATTTAATAACCATATTTATGATGTGGGAATGGAATACTTATTTTTTTAATTCTTAAAACTCAGAATACTGATCTCAATGAAAAATTATTAGGACATATATTATTTAAGTGGTGGATAATATGACAAACAGATACATCTATATGTATTTCTCTATTATATATTAATATAATATAATAAATATTATGATTCAAAATAAATCAAACTAATTGTAATTTGGAATATTTTATTAAAATAAAATATTACAATGATCGATAAATATTAATACATTATGATGATGCAATATAAAACAACAACTAAAAAGGTACACATGTATTAAATAATCATATGTATATATATGTCAAAAAATGAAATCATTACCCTCATTATTATTTATGAATATTTCATCCTAAATCATAGTTTGGAAAACAAGGTAATGAATTTGTAATACAATAGACAAAAAGGGAGATAATTAAAATAAAAAATTTTATTGAATTAGGTAAAGAAATATTGAGTAATGGGATATGATAGTTATATTTTTTCTTATTAGACAAGAATAATTTATATATATATATATATATATATTCATTATATATATTTTCTTTAGGTATATTTATATTGAATTTGTTTGAAATAAAGATAAAATATTTTCAACAAACGATTTTTATGTGAATGATGTATTTTAAACACAATTAATTAAATTAATCAAATATTATAACTGAATATAATCTTATAATTTCATTATTTAATCAATTTCATGAATTTAAATTAACTTAATTATGGTAACTGTGAATTGAATTTAAATAAATTCATCATTTTATTCAAAAACAAATTTACATAAAAAATAATTTTATTACTTTTTAGGAACAAATATTATAATTATTTTATGAAAATTATATAATTTTTATTTATTAATTCTGATATATATTTGGAAATAATCCTTAAAAAATTATATAGAGTCAACATAATGTATTTTTATGATAAAATTAATTTTTTCTTCAAGAATGAAAAAATTATGATTTTATTAAAAATTATCTATCCCCTTAAAGTATTCACAAAGTCCATTTTATTAATAATATATTTAAAAAATTTATTACATTATATTAATTAAAAAATAACCAATTATTTTTCTAAATCTAAATTATAATTTTTTTTAATGGAAAAAATTTAATATTAAAAATATATTTCTTTAGAAAGTTGTTTTTGTATCATCTTGTGGGATTATTTTTTATTTATTTTAGAAACATATAAAAATTTAATTTTATAAAATTTATTCCATATTTTTAATGAAATTTTATAAATTTTCAAATGTGGACACTTTTACTTCTATTAATTATGAATAGTATCTTCCTTCGAAATCATGTTATCATAGTAAGAGCTAGAATGGTTTAAAAGGGTTAGAAATGAAGTTATAAGGGATAAAATGATGTAATAAGTTGTTTATATCATATTTAGAACCTATAAATCCCATTTTACATGATTATCAATCCTGGTTCCATTAGGCTTCAGTAAGATATTTATATATTTTATTATTTTGAAAAATAATAAGTGTGTCCCCTCCCTCATGTATTAAAGGAATCCATTTTATTCTATTGTCCACAAATAGATAGCCTCATTGATAATACAATACCTTCCGATGTACAATCCAAATATCTATACCCATTTTCTATAGGTCATATATTAACAATAATTCCCAGTAATGAATGATTGAGGTGTAATCGTAAGGAGGTTTTTTGAGGAAGATGTATAGTTGTTCACCATGTCATTTAATTTTTACTTCTCATATACCTCCTTTAGTTCTATCATAACCATTTCAGTATAATAAAATCATTTTCTATAATATAATTATATTATATTCTTATAATTTATGATCTTTATTGATATCATTTCCATCAAATGGGATGTGAAATCATCGTTCACGTGAATTTGTGGACTATAGACTCTGGAACTGATGTATTATGTTTCACATTATTTACTTTCATGTATAGTTATTATGATGTATTTAATATATATATTATCTTTATTTGATAATTATAATTATGAATATATAACATATCGTAAGTCTTCATATCATTACATTCATTAAAAATAGAACCACCGCACGTGAGTATGTATGGACTACCGTCTCCATGTAGTGATGTATATCATTTTTTAAAAATAACCTCTCTTGGATAATAATGGGGGTGTATTTAATGAACTTATTCTATGTATACAAAATTATAATTAATATAAAAAATTAATTTATTGCTCATATTCTTACCCTTCCATAAAAATGAGGGTTTATCTTGCGCATACTTGTTGACTACCACCTCTAGAAACCGAGGTGATACGTTTTTCATGTATATATTTCAAGGATTATTATATATTTTTTAATGTAAAAAAATTGATAATTATATCATTATTATTATTAAAATTTCTATTAAAACATATCACCCCTTACCATTGTTGACATAACAATGTTGTTTTGAATTTTTGAAACAATCATTCTCAAAATATTGATGAGCCCATTTCTAATTAATAAATTTTTTTACATTTAAATATATTAAATATATGGTTTAATTATAAAGTTATAATATTTTTAGTGTTCTATAAATAATTAAATAATTTATGTGAAATTATTATAATGTAGTTAAATGATATATGTTGAATATCTTGAATCAAGGTTATTGGTTTCACTGCATAATTTTTATCATTAGATTATATCAGTTCATTATTGAATTTTATAGAATAATTATGTGTGAATTGTTCTCAATATTTACAAAATTATTATAACAAATATATATTTATTTAAAAAAATTTACATAATCACTTTATGGAATAATTTTCACTTTAAAATAAATGATCATTGTAATTGTTTTCTATGCCTTAATATAATTTTATTGAGACATGATCATTTCATGAATAATTATTATTTCGATGGTTTTCAAACCAATCCAGTATTAAATAATCAAAATTCAATTATTAATAATCGAATTTTCATATCCACTGAATATTCATGCATTTAATGTATTTTTATTAAAAATAAACCAATAAAATAAATTATTTATGTTATAATATCTGTTATTTTTATGAATGATAATGTAAAAGATTATTTTAGGGGGAATACATGGTTTCAATTTCATGAACAACTTATATATTCTTATCTTCTATTTATTTTATATTTTCTAATAATTTATATTCATTTTCCAGCAATTTATATTAAAGGAGATTAAAATAATTTTGTTATGAAAAAATCCATTATTAATATTATTGGTTAGATGTGTATTCTATTACATATCTAGGATCATTAATATTTAATATAGAATATAATTTTTAGATTTATATATTATATCATTAATTAATTTTCATCTATAATTAAAAATTTAAAAAAAATGTGTAAAATGATTTTGTTTTCATTTTTCAAAAAGGGAACTTTTTCATTTTAGAAAATGAGTGAAATATATAATTTTTTATAATTTCCTAAATTAATTTTGGTGTCCCCTGTCTTTAATGTTTTCATCATTTTGGAATCCAATCCATTTTTCAAAGGTTATTTTCAAATAATGTATTTTTTAAAATATTATGAAGTGTTCATTCTTATCTACTTCAAAGGAAAAGTGTAATTTTCCCAATATTAAATGAAATATTTTATATGTTATTTTAATTTTATATTAAAATATGTAATAATAATATAATTATTCATCTATTTCAATAGAAATATAATCATATGATACCATCCATCATCTTTCATAAGATTAAATATGATGGTCATGTTATTGAAATTATCATGAATCCTAATTCATTTCCAAGGGTGATTCATGCTATCATGAAATGCATGGTTTTAATATATTGATGATGAAGATTTTAAATTTCATGTGTTATATTCATATACATACATAAAAATTTTTTATTATGATATTTGATCATGAAATAGGTCATGATATTGGGTGATACTAATATTGATTCTATGATATGTGAGGAATATGTAGATCTCCAATGCATTGGGAAATATTCCAAATCTGTAATGAAAATAAGAAGGGAGTTAATTGGATAGGATTCTCTTATGTATTGATCTGATCACTTATTATTTCTGACATAATTTAATTTTTGTGAAATATATAATTTTAATTTTAGAAACACATTTTCTATACTCTTGTTATGTGTTTTTAATAGTTACTTTGATGAAGATTGATTTAACATGGAACATAATTATTGATTATTATAAATCATTTCATTATTATGGATTTATGACATGTGACCTATTTAATTATCTATATTTCTATGGTTATGAAATATATTATATAATTATAATGCACTTTGAATATGTTCTCATACCCATATACGCATCATGTTATCATTGAATTTATTCAACTATTAATTAATGTGTTTATCCAAATTAGCATGTATCCTCACCATTCTTATTGTTATTTTTCAGATGTTATGAAAGAACATGTTATTCATGATATTTATATAAGGGTCTCATGTTCTTCATGATTAAAACATAATTTATAATAATAAAATATATGTATAGTGGGAATAATTCCATGTTTAATACATTTGTATTGTAATGTAAGAGTTTGTCATATTTCTATAAAATTATAAACCTACAAGATTATTATGTATATAAATGATACAATACAAATAATTTTTTTTATGGCCAAAATTGGGTTACTTTTATTGGTATCAAATATATATGTGTTATAAATATTATTTTAGCACATAGCCAAAGAGTATAGGGATGGAGTTTTTGTAGTGCTAGATCTGAGCATATCATTTAGAATTTGAATGGTCCATTTATATTGACCATCAGTTAGAGTATTCTATGAATTTATGAGTATCATATTAGTATCTAACGTCTACTAAATACTCTTATATAACATTATTATAATCCTTATATAACTATTAAATATGATGGAATGTTGTACTCCATATTGCATTATAAATTTTATTATGTTTTTCATTGATATTTGATCAAAGAGATAATTATACCGGAATAGAAAAGAAATTAAATAAATAAAAAATGTGTTCAACAACAATAGAAATAGAATTATGGAATTCATATTTATTGGGAAATCATATAATGAAATCAATAGAGATGTTAACCCAATTCCATTATATTATGTGTAATGGTTACATAAAACCCATTATACACATATTATTTTTCTCTAACATCCATGAATAAAAATAATATAGATATATGTGTTTTAATCTACCTAGTCATGTTTGTAACCAAATTTTTTCCTAGGAAACGTAATACATCATCATGCTTCTGAGTTAGATCTAAAATGATTAACTATTTCAATCTTTCAATGTAATTATATTTAATTCCAGTACTGACAGATGACATAATAATTTACCAAAAATATAATTCCTTTACTATAAAAATAAAATGATAATCTATTTTTACCATATATTAATCATATGAATCCTCTTTATGTGCCTCTATAATTTTTACACGGATGAATAATTGATGAGTTGTTATATAAATATCACATTTCACCATTTTATATTGGATTTCAGGTTCTATCCTGAAAAATTAGTGAGTATCAGATATAATTAAATCAAAAAGATGGATGAGGATCCATGATCCATCCTAAATAAAGAATACAACACCTCTTATTCCATACCTATTTGGTAATGTATTTAATACTCATTGTATTTGATCAATTTCAACCAATAATCATTCAAATTCTTTTTTGTGAATATATACTTCAAATGTTTCACCACAAATAATGCCTCTATTTATTCGATGAAAATATCATAATTGTAATATTCATATCATTGATAGGTTTTTTTTTCTCATATACTATCAATTTTAATGAGGAATAATATACAACCATGTAATTTTTAATTAGAATACATATTAATCTGTTCTATAGTGATTAACTATTTATCATAAAACCATATTTATTACATGTTAGAATGTGCATTGGTCCAGGGATTAACCTTATATTATGTTCTAATAAATTTTCTACAATTCCATCTATCACAAATATTATAATACCATTTTATGTTTTCTGGTTTTTTTTATTTGATACTTCTAAATTTGTTCTCACAAATATTTGGTCTGATCACACCAAATAGAAGAAAAATATATATCTATATTCTAGAGGTAATTTTTGGGAAATTATTTAATTATATATGAAAATTAATGTTATAAATATATAAACCTTATTATAAAAACATAACCCATTAATGGGACATTATTGACCTACAATTTCTAGTTGAAAAATTTAGAATACATTTTTTATTTTTTAATGTTTTTTAAAAATCCTCATCTTATATTATTTCTTATCCTTTATCTTTAAAAATACTAGAATATAATCAATATTGTTCTATAAATATTTGGTTCAGGTAATCCAAAACAAATATTTTCAAAATATACATGAAAACAATAGAGTCATTTTCAAGTATGAATTATATCATAATTAATTCCATGTTTCCATACCTTATAAACAAGGCTATGTTAGTAATATCCTCCATTTTAAACATTAATTAATTATATATGGATCAAAATTCAATATTTAATAAATATTAATATCATTTTTATTGATCAAAGTTTTCATCAATAATAAGATATTGATACTTTTTTTCTTGAAGGTGAATTTATGTTTATGGTAACCAATATAAATGCACTTTTTTCCATAGTTATTTCAGGATAATTGAACTAGGTCAGATATTAGTAATGAATAATAGTAGATAAAATCCTTTTCATGATTATTTAAGAGTCTTTTTCATTTATTATAATTAAATGGTAACCATTGGGTATAGGATTTATTATATTATTTTAGAACCTTTTATGAGTTAAATTGATATGAAAACCGCATGTTCCTGTTGAAGACCCAGTCACCTTTTGGGAAATACATCCACACATTATCACACAATATTGAAAACATAATAATTGAGTTCATTTTATGAAAATTAATAGATATATCCATAAATATTATATATAAATAATAAAATTATTAAATTTATTTCAAAAGTTAGAACATCAAGTAGTTATCATCAATATTTTATCATGTGGTGATTTTGGAAATGAAATTACATTTCATTCAAAAAAATATCAGATGTGTTCAATGTATGTATATATAATAAATTATAAATATCCAATTTAATTCAACAAAAATAATATGAACTGGTTTTTATAACATTCATTCCCTTAATCCTTTAAATGATAATAGATATATATATATATATATATATTATAAAATCATCACATGAACAGTTTCTCTAAAAAAAATCAATATTCTAGATATCAAGTAGTGAGTCAACATTCATTTATCCCTTGTATTATATTACACAATTTATTGAAATAATATAAAATAAAATATTTTTAGTTATTGAGTAGATGATACAAATAAATTTAATCACATTGTTTTGTGACCCACATAATTAGTTGTGGTTAAAAAATGGTTTCCTTTTCCTCAGTTTAGGAGGTTGTTGGCATTGATTGTCATCATTAAGACACTGTTTGGTGTATGTGTTAGAACAATGTTCAAACACTATAACCATTATTGTTGGAATGTTGATCAACATATGTCTTTTTTTAGTATGAATGTAGATTAAGATACAATCTCAATTCCTGGTGGATGTTTCGCGATTTAATAAATTCCATATAAGGTTATATGGGAAAGTATATCAAGAGAATATTTCATTAATACATTAATATTGAGTATCCTAATTATTAAGAGAATAAACAATTAATCATATCATAAAAAACTAATTAGTTTGATAAGAAATCAATACTATTTGTCAGACTATATTACCAATTCCATTTACCAATGGAATATATGAATCTAAAGGTGAATTTATATGTGTATAACCAAATCATGAATCACTTGTGGATAGAGAGGATTGATAAATGTGTATGTCTATTTGGAGGAATGGGAATAAAATTAATGTATCCAAATTTTAGCTTGAATAAGTTATTTAAACAATGTAGATGACATCAAGGAATGGAGAATAATTATATTATTGATATGGGATACTTGTAGCCTTATAAGAGTGGAGATATAAGAGAATATAATGGATGAACATTTGGAGAAAAGTGCCACACATAATATGTAATTGAGGTGATGACACAGCCTGTTTGGTGATCTATTAATACGAGAACACAATTGGACACCTGGATTCATGGGTTCCTGGATATACGGGATGGTAATAATTAGTTTTCTAAAATTTACATTATATTTGGGGTACACAAAAAACAATAATTGGATTCTTTGATTGTATTTATGATAAAGTGGGATCCTTGTGATTACCAATGAGGGGTAGGTTTGGGTGTATTTTAAGAAAAATTTCATGTTGTGAGGCAGCACAATGGTTTCTTAGAACCCCCATTTTGATAAGGTCTCAATATTGTATTCTTAGTGATTTCTTTGTTGAATTAATCTCATTTATTACCATATTCATAAAATGATATAAATACCCTTTAATATTATTATTCTCCATTAATTTTTGATCTGAAATCCACCTTAACAAATGTTTATAATCCTTTTCATTAATAATAGTCACATAATACACGTATTTGTTATCAAAATTTATCCTCCTCCAATTGGGTTTTGAAATGGGATTCCTTGAGTACCTATATTGGCATGGGGAGTGTAACATCATGATATTTCGGAGAACCATATTCTCTAACTTATTACATTTTTCACTAGCGTATTCATCGTGTATAACAAAACTAAAATGAGTTAGGTTGTATGAGATAAGTATTTTAATGGAAATTATTGTAATCATAAAATCTATAGTGAATACAAATATATTAATCAATATAAAATTCATATATTTATAGGGTAAATAATTAATATGAAATAATATTAAAATTTTTAATTCTTCCTCGAATAAATATGTGGTTAAAATAATCATATTTTTTCTTTAAGAAAAGTAATTAACCACTTTTAATAAATTTTTACCTATAAAAAATATAATAACATTATTTAATATTTAAATTGATTTAAAATAATATTAAAAACATGTAAAAATTAAATTCTTCATGTATACAAAAATTATACTTAAATTATTTATTTTCCATAAAAATTGATTTTATATATTTTTAAATTTGATAGTTCTAAAATAATAATATTATTAAATTATGCATTCTATAATAATATTAGGATGAATTTATGATTTTTTTGTAAGGGTATAATTTTGGTCTAATATTGAAAAATGGTTATTTTTTAATACTATCATTTTTGTGAAATTTTAAATATAAAAGATTAATTTGAATGCTTATGATATATATTTTTTATAAATTATATATTTATGACATAATAAAACAAATTTTAAAAATACACTGGTTAATTTATAACACCTAGGAGACATATATTTGAATAATAAATAATATTTTAAATTTATATAAATGATATTTTTTATGTAATTATTTTAGAAATATATAGATAAGGATGAATTTTGTTATGGCTTCTTTTTAAGGCCAAATAAATTGTTTTTTCTAATAATAAAGAAAATTCAATCAAAAATATTGTATTAATAATTATATTTTAATAAAATTTCTTAAGTATAAAAATATGCATCTTCTAGACATAATTTTTATGCGTTATTGGTTATAATATTAAAATCTATTTATATCACTTCAATTAATTTAATTATACTAAATGGTTCCAAAATTTTAAATATTTTTTTCTAAATTATATATTAAAGACAAGATTTTTGTAAATTCTTAAAAATATTTTCAAAATTTTAGAATAGGATTTCATGAAATTACATTGTATCCTACTCTATCATTCTCGATTATTAGATCCACTCAAATATTGAATAGAAAATTGACCATTTATATTAAACCCATAATGCCACCATATTTAATTTTAAAACGATCAATCATCACCACACATCACTATACACCCCATGACACCAATAATTGAAAATAAGAAATTTAAATAACCCCTAAACAATTTCATAAACACCCAACCTGTTAAACACTCCTCAATAGACCACCTCAAAAAGACATTATCAAATTTTTTCAGGATCTCTTCAAAGGAGTAAGCTAAAATTATCAATGACTAAATTTCAATTTCATTTCTTTTCATTCATGTTACATATCATAGAAATATAATATACCCATTTGACATAATCAAATTAAAATGATAATAATACAGTAATGTTATTATTTTTATGACATTAATGGTTGTACCTTCCCATTAACTATTTTAAAAATTAAAACATCACTTCTCTAATATGTGGTCTTTCCCCTCTATAAACTGCATCATCGATTTTCATGAAATCCCACACATTTATAGTTCAAATATAAATTTAATGTAATATTAATGTTATCAATAATATTTTTAATATTCTGAAATGAAATACAATTACCTATATTACTCTTTTCCTATGAAAATTATTTTCTTTCTCGTGTATATCAGTGGGCTATCGGCTCAACGAATATGACATGTTTCATTTTTATTAAATTATTTTCTTAATTATCAAATTACCAATATATATTTTTCATACCATCATAATAATATAAATAATATCATTATGATTTTGAAATTATGATGTTTAAGAAATAACTTTCTTAACCATAATAAATCCTAGATTATACATTGGTATTTTTTTTTACAGTTTAACTGCCAACATGAACAATGTTAAAAATTCTATCATGTATGACTATAAGTGCATAAATACTCACATTATCTGAAATAAATGAGAATTTTTTATATATAAAATTAATTTTAATATTAATATTTTTAATTTTATTATTATACCATCCTTTTGATCATTAAAAAATATTATTACATGATCATCACTATGGTTATTTTCTAAAATCATAATTAAAATACATAGGAAAATAAATTATAACATTTTAAATCATTATGAAACTTCTATTACAATACTGATAATGATCATAAAATGAACAAATTTTACCTAAAAAACAATCAACATCCCAATTATGAAACTAATACTCAACAAATAACAAAGATAATACCATCCAATAATGAAAATAATAAACTACTTTCAAATATCTGTTTAATAAATGATTATAAATTTTTTTATAAAATTTAATATGTTCGTATAAAGTTATAAAAAACATTACTACTATAGTTATTTTTATTATACATGAGTTTAAATAATGTTAAATTATTTGGGATTAAAGGAATGGTTTTTTTCACTAAAACCCAAAATATTTGTGTTACCATCTTTCATATTGATCCTCTTAATTCTATTCTTATATTATTCACCCATATGCATTTATATTGAAAATTTACATTCTCTTTATGGGAAATATATATTTTTATTCTAATCTTTTACCTCATGGAATTTAATTCTTATAAATTTTTTATATTATTCACAATAATTTCCATTTTAATTAATTATTATTTTTTCTTCCATGTATATATTTTCCCTTCCCACAAATGTTTTTCTTCATATTTTGAATCATATTAATGTGATTAGTCATTTTTAATTCAAATTTATTTTTCAATCTTTTATAAAGTATTTTATATAACCCTTTTAAATAATATTTTTATACAAAAAAATTTATAAAATTTTGAAATGGGTTTCCTTCCATGATAAATTTTTATCATTAACACAAAATTTTCTCAATGTTTTTATTATCTGTTTTTTAAGGAGAGACTATTGAATTTTCTATACAAATAAAATATTTTATTAAAATGATTTTTTGGAAATTATTAAAAATAACGTAGAATGTTACCCATATCATTATCTTTTAAATATACTTCCAATGGTTTTATAAAATATATTGTAAAGGATTTTATGTGAAATATATATTTGTTCATTATGATCATTCTATTAAATGAGTAATATTTTCAATATTTTAAAATTTGTTTCTAAATAGACCTGATCCATATTGTTTTTAAATGGAAATGGTTGATTCCTATAATCGTTAAATTTTATTTATCAAAAAATATCATAAGGCGATTTTTCATTTATTTTGATATCATTAATGATCGTTACATTACACAAGTGATATGTTTTTATAAAACCATATTATATCATTATCTATATGGGTTATAAAATAATCCATTGATGGTTCCAAGAAATTAGTCATTTTTATGGGTATATTAATTTACTTTTGAAATATGAATCTTATTATATTAATTTGGATTAAAAATTAATGAATGATGATTATTGATGAATGGGGTCTTCACTCACCCACTCCTGAATTGTTGAACGTATTATGTCTCTTTATCTATAAAAGTATACACTAGTAGTAGTATAATTCTATATGGGAACATAGTTAGCTTCTAAATCAAAAGTGGGCACACTAGTTGTTTTACAAGGCCTAAGAGGTTACCTAAATTGTGAGATCAAGCCCAATAGAGTTTGTAGGTAGTATCCACAACCCAACGGCCTGTGAATATTATTATCCCATGCCCACTATATGTTAGAAATCATGTTTTAATGCATACTCTAATAGGTTATGGGTTTTATTCATTTAATTATTCCACATATATATTTCATATACTTATTTATGTTAGCATTACTCATGCTTATTATTTAATTTTTATATAACAATATTCCAGTATATATGTTTTATCCATTTAGAAAATATTCCATTCTATTTCACATAGTGGATAAATATTATTATTCAAAATTAATTTCAATGTTATATTTCTATAATTATCATTTTTTCTCATATACAAATTATGTTAATCCTGATTATATTTATTTAATTTTTCCCTCTCTAAGTGTTTGTTTTCACACTTTCAATATGTTTTTATCCTCTCCCTTCAGAGAAATATAGTAACTTGTAGGGGTATAAATGGGAATCTACTGGGGTTTAGATATGGAGAAATAAAATATGCATCACGTATAGATGACCCTAAAAAGAATTTACCTTCTTCGTATTCTTGTATTATTGTTGATATGTAATGAATGAATTATATAAATATTATAAGATAATGATATTTTTATCTATTTCATGAATTGAAAATAAAGTACAACAATAGTGTTTTTAGAACCAGATCTAGGAATGAATGTATGGGGGTTACAAAATTAGGATTTAATTTTATATTAGTTATTTTTTTGTATTAGTTTGGTTATTTTAAGAATTATACTATGAGAAATTGTTGAAAACATTGGTCACATTCCTAGCTATATGATATTTTCCAGAATATTTTTAAAAATTTAGAGTTTGCGGATTCCAACTAAGGGAATCCCTATCTGAATACATTAAGAGGATATATAATCTAGAATAGATTGACCTATAGTAAATAACTCTAAAAGTATATTTTGTTATTAAATAAATCTTCTCAATTTCATGGAAAGAGGTACAACTACATAACTATATTGAAAAAATATAGGGATATTCATTACATATATCACATTCACATAATAAACCATTATAAAGGATTTAAATACAAAATTATTTATTTATAAACCTTATATGGCAGATTTATATGGATAAATTAGATGGAATATTATATATTCATAATTTAAAGAATATATATCATTATTTAGTAATTAAATTTAGGCTCCTAGTTCTCATTATATGAAATTATAAAATTTGTTTCCAAATAATTATCTATTAAAACAATTTTCTACAACCCGTATCAATAAGTCATAAATTGGTATAATTTTCAATGTAGAAATTTTCCCAACATGAAATCAAATGGTAATAATTTTAGTGAAAACCATAATGAATATTATATAATAGTTTTTGTAAAAAAACCATATAAATCACTAAAACACAAAAAAATAGAGTTACATATTATTGAGTTTTTATGTTCCAATAAATAATGACATTAAATGGGTCTTTTAATAAATTAATCTTTTATAGATGGATAACCATATAAAATGTATATTTTTCATCACCCATATCTCAGATTATGAAATAGTTGTTTTGGTTTTATATCATGTTCATAGTGAAGTTGATCGATGGTGAACCATAGTGAAGAACATGATTTTAATAAAAGAAAAACATTTTCTAACATTGGATGATGTTATGGAGGCATAATTTTTGAGATATTTTATTCAAAAATATTGTATAAAAATGAAGTGATAATTAAAATACTATAATAAAGGGGAATACAAATCCATTAGTGACTATAAGGAAAATAAAAAAAATACATTCATTATATGCAGCTGGATTTATCATTGACCATGGATATAATAGTGATTTTGGATTTACTGTGTTAATGCATAATATCCCAAAATCATTATATTTAAGGTATTTAGGAATCATTGACTATATTTTTACATATAAACATAAGGTAAAATTTTAAATTAGATTATATCATTATTCTCATGGATTATAGGATGAGAATGTAAAATTGTATTTTATGGGAATTAATGTAAAAAAACATAAAAGGAATGAAAATCCATCCTTCTACATGATGAAAAGGTAAAAACTAATAATGTGGAAAATCCATAGAACAAGTATGTTATTTTTATTTTTTAGGAGTAGGTCATCAGGATAAATAATTTGGAAGGGAAATGAGAGACTAACTAATGGAATGGTTGGAGGTAAATCCATGATGAATGAAAACCCCTCATTTTATTGCATCAATTATATAATTTTTGAACATTAAAAATGAGTTGAAATAAATAAAATGTATATAGGGAACAAAAATTTCAAAAATAACCAATCAAACTGGAATATGGAAAAAAATATTCAATAACTAGTATTGATTTGGATAGCTATAATCTTGTGATGATGGGTACGCTAATTCTTCAATCTAGATATTTGGATGTATTATATTTTTTATGTTTTCACATACTATTAGTCATTGAAATAAAATAACATATTGGTATCCATCTTATATCCTTTTTATAATAATATACATACAGTTATATGGGATTACTTTTCATAGAATTATTATTTACTCATCCAATTTAATGAATTTTGTATGATTTTGGAAGTGTATTTTATATCCTCATATAGTAACTATATTAATATAAAAAAATTAAATTTCACAAAAAACCATCCATAAATAATTTTACAATTTATTTATAAATATAATACATACTTTAAAAAAATTATACAATTTGAGTTATGAAACACAATTATAAGGGATGTTTAACTCCAATGATCATAGAAAAAGAATCAACATTTGGATTGACCGATCTTTTTGGGAATGTTATGTTTCATAAGATCGAAATGTATATTAATATTCATAATATAAATCATTATCCATTTATATCATTTTATAATTCATATATTATTTCATTTTTAAGTGTTAATTAAAATTTATAGGACTAAATTTATTTTGGGGAAAAATAACACATCGATTTTTTTCAATAAATTTTTCATTAAATTATAATAATTTTTAATTGCTCATTTCACATGAAAAACCTAACTAACATAGAAGTGAAATATTTAATAAATATTATTAATAAATTTATCATCATTTTATGAATTCTGTTTAATAAAGGGATAACACAAAACATAAATTTGGAATATTTTGAAGACAATTAGTAAATATGATTTAATATTAAAATGGATTTTTGTTTTACAAATAAAAATATTTATATGTGTATTATATGTCCTCGTTTTAAATGAAATTTTCCAATTTTGAAAAAATATGTTGTTTGAAATAATATATTAAACTAATATAAAATATAAATTGATATGATATAATATCTAGAAATTAAAAATACATCAATTTTGTTCAAATAAAGTATTTTTTGTTGTATTTTATGTTTTTATTTTACATCATTCATAATTTTATAATTTTAATTCTGTTAAAAATTTGTTAATTTTTGGTTTGTCATTTCATAATTATTATTTGAAGAATTTTTTATAATTATATGAAAAGTTGTATTTTCTTTAATATAGAAAGCCACAATTTTTCAAATCATATAACTTTTTAAAAAATTTTATAACACACGAATGATTTTAATTATTATGAAATTTACTTAAAATATTTTATATATATTCATAAATTAAAATATATAATTTTAAAATACAATTCCAGACTTTTTAATTCTTTGATTGTAATTTTGAAAGCATGGATAATATTTTAAATCAATAAAAACAATTTTTGGTATGTATTTTTTAATATATATCGACACGGTTTCAATAGTTTTTGAATTGTTTTGAAAAACAAATTAATCTTATTTTTATAATAACAATGCAATTAATTACATATAAAACATCACCATTTGTTATTTTATATTAATAATAATTTTGAAGAAATATAATAACCTTTTTTAAAAAATTATTTTAATGCATTATTTGTGTCAATTTTAAAATTAATTTTTATTAACCAATGAATTTTTTTACGATATGTATTATATATTTGGAATCATAATTTCTTAATTATATAATAATTCACATATATATTTTTTTATTATAATTAAATTACTTATATTAAATTATTCATTCTAATGAAAATCCATTTTGGTAAAATTGAAAATTACAATAGATAAAGATTTTAGGAAATGTAAAAAAATGTGTGAAAATGTATGATTGTGTCTTTATGAGCCTTTCCAATTTCCTATATTCCATCATTTTATCCACTTGACCATTTAATATTGACTAAAAATTTAATACCATTTAATAAATTCCCCACTCTTTACTTATAAAAGGAGTCTTTTCCATCCTGGCATCTCCACACACACCATCACTATTAAATTCTACCAAAATACACACAAATAGAAACCTAACACTATTAGATACCACTTAGAGGATATTGTATTATCCGAATTCAACATCTCAGATCCTTAATCCTATTTTCATTAGACCTCTGAGATATTGTAATGTAAAATTTCCAATATTTCATTTTTCATTCCTTTTCTTTTCGATCATAATCTACAAGATCAAAATCTAATATACACATATTGAAAAAATTGCATCATTATCAAAATTATAATTAATCATTTTCATCTTAATTTTATTATAATTTTATACCATGTAGAAAACCATTCATAAAATGAAAATTAATCTTGTTTTGTTTACCAACTATCACCTCCAATAGGGACAGTATTAATTTCACACAATAGTTCTTCAAGGATTGAGAAAAGAGGGTATTTACTGAATAAATATATAATGTATTATATTAGTATTATTCACAAGTTATTCACCATTTAATATCTTCACCAATTATCTAGAACATAATGTGTCACCAATGTGTTTGTGTTGACTACTGCTCCATAGATGTAACATTTCTCATATTTATCAAGTAAATTATTCTTCGAAAAAATTACCTTAATATATACTTCACCACCACATTATCATCATGTCCTAAAATAGTAATACATTACCAAAATAATTACATTCCAAACATTACATATTCATGTATTAATAGTTGTTCTTTATTTGGTATGTTTAACCACCTACATTAACAATATTAAAAATAATTAGATTTTATTACTATGAAATTTTAACTAAAGGGGCTATTTAACACTATTGAGAATATAATATTCATATTTTGTTCTTAGAAACGTTTTATTCATATTTCTCTTATTTTATATTGTTCCATCCATATTTTATTTCAAAATTTTGACAAAATATTTCCAACAAAATTATCATCACAAGTTATATTAAAAATACACATAAAGTTATCTTTTAAAATTACAAATAAGTTTTAAATTTTATTTCCTATAACATTATTTAGATTTTATATATGAAATTTAAATATATTTATATATATATATAATAACACATACCCCTATTTTGAAACTAGTATAAAAAAACAATCAAACTAAAAATATATGATGATGAAAATAAATTATTACTAACAAATATATATTGTTTCAATAATTGATTATAAATAATGAATAAAAATGTTGTAGTATTCAATAAGTAACTAAAATAGGTGATTATGATATTTATTTTTTCTAAAAATATTTTTATAGAATGTTATGATATACAGGATTAAAGGAATGGTTTTTATATAATCAAACCCCTATTTCGAGTTATAATTTCTCATATCAATATTCTTATTTCAATTAATGGTTGATTTTATAGAATTAATATATATTGAGAAATTTCTCTTTAATTGGGGAAATTGAAAATATTGATTCAAGTAATTCTCCTCTAAGAATTTCATCCTAGAATAAGAATTATATTGTTCCAAATATTTCACATTCCCATTTATGATGATTTTTTATACCATTTCCATATTTTTTCATTAATCGAGTGTTATCCATTATATATGGAAACCTAATAATGGGTTTGTTTATGTGACCATCATATTTCCCTTCTCCCCTTTTGAAAGTGAACTTTTATCATCCTTGTTTAATGATGTGATATTTTTTTAATGGAATTTTAAAATATTAAAGTGGAATTCCATCCATGATTTTTTATTTTATCTCCCACTAAATATTTCCTTCATATAGTAAATATTTATTTTTTATGTATTCTATATAAGATGATATTTTTTAAAACTATATGTTTTCAAACATTTTCACTTCTGCATTTTGAGAATATCATTTCCCAGTATCTTGTGACTACATAATTTTATGATAATATGAATATGTTTACTGAAATATATTTTACTGTTATTTTTTACTCAAGTCATTCTTGTAATGATAATACCATTATTTCTAAAAATCTCCCATTACATGATGTAATATTGTTGTCAATGTTATCAAAATTTAATGTGATTTAAAAATATAAAATGGAATTTAATCTAACATTATAAATTTATTTTACCAATAATATTAGAAACGAATATTCCATATATTTTAATATTAAAATTTTTCTTAATATTACACTATTTTTTTTGACTATCCACCATGATTCTATGGATGGCTTATGAAATGGTCAATGGATTTTTAAATAAAATATATAATTATCCAATAGGTTAATTGAGTGTTGTTTAAATTTTAATTTTTTCATATTCCCCTGGAGGAAGAATGTATGAATGATTATTATTGTAATGTGAGATCATATATCATTCTCAAATGGATTTTCATAAACTAGTTAATTTTTATGAGGTACATAGGTTTATTTTTTTATCTTCTCACATTTTTTTTATTATAATGAAGGGTTTCCACTATATTATTTATGTAAGGGGACCAGAATAGTTCATGGGATTTGAAAAGTAATCTAGTGGAAGGAATTTATGTGCAATCATTCTAATTGAACTCGTTGTCTAGTTAGAGAGGCCCAATATTTGGTGGGTGATGTCGATTGTTGTGGAGTTTGGTGTTGGGAAAAATGTAAATTTCTCTTGAAATAGTAGGTTTTATCCCTAATTGGACTCCTATGAACATAAATCATTTCATTCATTATTTAGATGATGTAATGTAATTTTTTTATCTCTATAAATCTACCTAGTGGAAAATCATCAATCTGATTGATGCTTGGCCCTCAGTTTAATGTAATATATTAAGTTGGTCTGATCTATTTTTATTTCCTTCCATATTATCCATCATTTTAATGTATTATAGGACTATATTGTTGGATGTATCATATATACGAGTAATTTATGGTTTTTTTACCACAACAAGGTTTTTGAGTGTCTGATCTCATCTACTCTCATCGCAATTCTAAAATTACATGCGGATTTTGTCATTAATGATGTTGGTGTCTTTGTCATGTGGTTAAACTCAAGGATTATATTATGTTATAATTATGTTTCTCAATGGTTGTATTTTTTTTATTTAATATTAAAAATAAGGATTCAATTTTAGCGAGATAAATATATTTCTAAAAAGAGGGGTTTGAATAAGAATGAATCTAAACTATAATGTTTTTTCCGATTTCTTTTAAGACAATATATATAGTGAATATGTGTTTTAAAGTGGGAAAACTTATAGATATATTTTTTTAAATATGTGATTGTATTTCAAATGTGTTTGACACACAAATTGATAAATTAAAAATCATTTTGGGTTCATTAATGTAATTATGATATAAATCCCACGGGTTGACCATACGGAATAGGGAAAAACAAAACCAAATTAGATACATAGTGGACTTATATATCAATAGGGGGTTCCCTAATTGTCATCGGAGATAGGGTATCAATTCTATGGGATCATGGATCATAGAAATTTTTTAATTAGATATGATTTATAGTATTCCTTTTTACATCAAAGTAGTTTGGTTGTGTACATAATAGTATGATGTATTCCCCTTTTGGATGCATTGATATTATATGACATTCATGAACTTTAAAAATTCTAATATTATGACATGATGGTGACACATATATTGATTATTTGAAATTGGTTATTATATGTTTACAAAATTGAATATGTGATATCTTCTATTGCAGTATTTTATTCATAATGACAATATTTTTATAAAATATAATGTTTCTTAAATTCAACACAAAGTTTTACTTTTTAAGGGAAAATAATTTATTTTAAATGTTTTTAGAAATATAATTAATTAAATAATTAATGTATGGTTATCATATTATATGGAATAGATTCTAAAGGACATCCTAAAAAGTAGTAATTTAAAAACCATACCTTTTCCTATGAGATTTTTTAACATCGGTTTCCCAATATATATGGAATGGGAAGATATTTAGTTAATTAATAACTATACCATCTTGTGTTTCTGTTCTAATAAACTGGGATAATAACGATGTATAGTCACATAGAGATATAACACTTGAGTTATTTAGGTTCCATGTTTTTTTAGTATTTCTATTGTTCATTAAGAAAATTTTATGTAGATGTTGGATGTAGCCTTTTGGATTGTTTATATATATATATATATAATTTTTAAATCTTATTTTTTTTTAAAAATTATTTATATTATATTTTTTATCTGAGCATGAAATCATCACATATCCACATTATACAATACCCATATTTTTATCAATATCCACAGTTATCACCCCAAGCATTCAAGGTATGCTTCCTTTTAAATAATACAATAGCGTGTGTTATACGCAACTTCGAGTACTAACACACCACAACCAATCATACTAGTCGTTAAGCATATTAATAACCACTTTTTAAAATTTAATACATTTTATCATTAAAAATTAACTTCATTTTTTGATTTAGAATATCAAAATAATCTTAGGGTGAATTTTTAGTACTTTTCAAATAAATTTCATATTTTGATGAATAGTGAAAATTAGAAATTTTAATTTAAAACAACTTTTTTAATTGAGTTAATTAATTGTAATAAAATATGTATTTGAGTGATTTAAAAGTATAATTGGATTATATTTTTTTCAATTTAATCCAATGTGAGTCATTTGACATAATTTCACATTTAAACTAAACATAAAATGTGTTTGTCTTTTGATAGTTAATATTTCTTAAAAACAAGATATTTGTTTTGACCATGGGAATTAATTAAAATTAATTAATTAAAATAATATGTTTTTAATTTTATTAATTAGATATCATTTTTGAATTTATAATATCAAATATATCTTAGGCCGAATTTTTGGAATTTTTCTCAGAAACATAATTTTTTGATGAATAGTGAAAAACACTGAGTTATTGGTCAAAACAGATATTTTTTTTAAATAATTATTTATTTTATTTTAATTAATTTATATCAAAATAGATAAAAAATAATTATATAAGTTTATTTTAATTCATTGGTGTCAGTTTATAATAATTTTAGATATATAAAATTTTTATTGAACTTTTCAACGTCTTTTACCCACCTCCGTGGAGAATTTGAAAATTCCAATTAAACTCAATTTTACTGCTTTTGTGAGTTGAATTTTGAAAATACGATAGACACGGTTAATATCAAGAAGTAAAATGTGGTTCAATATGATAAAAATAGTTTTTGTTAAATTGAATCTTTTTTACTTTTATTTATCGCGATTAAAGGTAAATAGGGAAATTCAAGGTAAAATGAATAATGTTATAATTCAAAATTACCTTAACAAATGTCCTAACCTTATTGGATGAGTAATGGGCGACCATGGGTATATTTGGGTCGATTTTGGGACTCCATAGAGCCACTTATGAATGATAATGACATTTTATATTAATTAATTTAATGTCAAGGTAAAAAATGAATAATCAAAAACCTTTTAGTAATAATTTTTATATTGTGTTATAAGTAATTATTTTTACTATAAATATTAATTAGAAAGATAATGTGATTTCCTAAATAATGGTATTTTATTTATAATTTTTAGATGAAAAATTTTAATTTATTTATGACATAATGATGATGCATTAATTACCATATTAATGAAAGATTAAGAAAATTAATATTATAAATACCCAAATAATTGTAATTTGAGACTTTTTATGAATTCCAATAATTTTCTATTTTTATATGACATATTAAGATTGGTTATATGAATTTTTTTCTAAGTAATAATTTTGTTATGAATTTATCGAAAACAAAAAACCCAATAGTTCTAAAATTGACATAAAAGAGTTTTTAAAACAAATATTATATTATTAATTTATATTCTATTCCTAAAAATCGAACGTTCGGAAAAAGAACTTATATCATGATTGGTGTCTCATTAATGGAAAACTTGGGGTTGATTGAAAGTTTATATTAAATTTATTAACCATATAATATAAAAATACAAAGAGACGTGGTAAATGTAAAAAAAATTAACTAAGAGTTAAAACTAAAAGATAAGGATAATAAAGTGACCCAAACCTGTCGAAAACCTATAGGTTAAGTTTTTTTCTACGTATCCACACCTTATACTTTGAATAATCCACTTATTAGACATTAGAAACCGAATATGATTTTATTATAAAATAATACTTTATATTTTTTCTAAAGAGCCCCACCTCCCCCTTATAAAAGGACACCACTTCTAACCAATTCCTCCCACCTCTCAAGACTTTTGGATCATCCATACTCTACCAAATTAAGCTTCTTAAATCCCACCACTCCTCCTATAAGACTTACATTAGGCATAAGTCACTTCAAGAGTCCTTTTTGGTTCAAACCAAAGGCAGTTACCCAAATTAAAGGTAACGATTTCTCTTAGCTTCTTTTCTTTTATTTTACTTCTCCAAACCTAAAATATTCTTCTTATTTTCTTTTGTAACAAAAATAGTATCCAAAATATACTAGGATATTGTTATGAGATGTATTCTAACGACACTTACACACACCTCCATCTAATGGGTGAAGAACATAATGTTTTTGTGGATGGAAACAAAACGCCTCAAGAAACGTTGATTGTTCAATTATCTCCTACCACCTCTCATGATGGCCATTATGATGGAACTATAATTAAATATGATATTTATGATATTTATTTTATATAAATTTTTCTATATTTCCAATTTATATCATACCATTAATCATTTCATGCTATATATATATATGATAATTTCATTTCAGGAAGTGCGGACTACCACCCCCTCAATGTGATATGACTCTTTCATACCATACATGGAACATATAAAGGATAGTGTTAATGATCATAGGTAACATATATGTGATATTTTATTATACTAGAATAATAATATACATATGTATCATTTGTTTTTTATAACTTTTAAAAAGAAAAATGAAATGGAAGTAGTGTTCGTGCGTACGTACGGATTACCGTCTCCACGAACACGATGAGATCCATTTCCCCATCATATCCATTCAAGAATAATTCTCATTTGATGATTAAAAGTAATGTTTAAGGACTTGATATAATTCTGTATATGAATAAGATACAACCTATCCATAACAAACACAGCTTACGTAACAAAGCATATAAAGGAAAATGAATTAGTTAACACCCAAAACGACGATAATACTAACATATTATTAACAAAACAATACTAAATGATCATATATGATATCATATTTATATATATAAATCTTATATAATTTAATAAAAATGATTTAACTATTATACATCAGGTTAAGCCACCCTCATCCAAGGAAATGTACAAGGTAAGGGGTTTTCATCTCACTCCTTATTCTCATGAGATTCATTCCATATTGCCAATATTAGATTTTGTGTGGTGTATGTTCTTCCCATAATTGTATTATTTTTGTAATAAAATTTAATTTATGTGTATTTACATATTCATTTTATGATACCTCTTTCATGGGGTGTATGCTTTGTAAGTTACCAAATTGTAAAGGGTTAATTCTTCAATCTCATTATTATCTAAGATTGTTTATGTGTAAGTATTTACTGCGACATTTTTATTATCCATGTCCATTTTTCATAATAATGATTTCAAAATGAATATTTTATGTATGTGTGAATGTTAATCTTGATTATGATTAGAATTTTAAATGTTATAAATATTTATATTTCTAAATATTTTTATTTAATTTCCATTTTTTTAAATTGATTTTAAGGATTTATTTACATGGACATGAACGTTTTGAAAATAATAATTCATCTAAAAATTTTAAAAGTTGTATGGGACACTTTGATTCAAAAATCTCTTTTAAATTACTTCCTTTATAAATGTGTGACTTTTAAATGATTTCAAAAATGAGATATTTCTCTCAAATAGTTTTGATTTCAACTATGTCAATATCCATTGATGGATTTTATGTTTATTTTAAGTTAATTTATTATGATACAAAACTTATGTATTGTATTTAAGGTTTTGTGATATGATTGACTCTGGATGCATTATTTTTATACTATTAATGTTTTATAAATCAATTATTGACATTTCTTATGCTAGTTTCAATACGAATGTTTATGTTATTTTTAAACCATTTCATATGAGGAATGCATTAGACATAGTAAGTGATAGGTGGATCCCTCTATAGCTTCTCGATACATCGGTAGGTCTCATGAGACAAACTAGTGTCTTGGCACAAGGCCTTGACAAAATCTTATTTGTAGTCTTGGCACATGGCCTTGACTGTGTGGTTATGATAGTCTGGAATTATGCATTCCATCATTATGAAAGTGGTTAGTGATATTGCATGTGATTATTATACTCGTAAAATATCCATGTGAATAATTAAATGGGATTAATTCATTATATTTTTTCCATACTATGATGATGTTCATGTTTAAAGCGATTTTTTTTTAGTTATACATTGCCATAAAATTTTATGCTTACTTATGAATGTTTCTGCTTTATTGTTATCCTTACTGAGCATCTGAGCTCTCCCCTTTCTATGTTTTGTTTTTCCCAGGATTCAAAGAAGTGTATTCTGATTTATATGTAGGGTTAAGCCAAGGTAATAATGGTGTTCGTGAAGGATTATTTATATTGGTTTTTATGTTATAAAGTGTAATGTAACATTCATGTCTGTAATCTATTTTCCAATATGGCTAAACTCATTGGTCCATTAGGACATGATTCCTTGTAATCACGCCAATGTATTAAAATAATTCACTGACTCTAGGTAACTGGGGTCGGGCGTTACAGTCGGTATCAGAGAAATTTTAACAATAACCATGGAATCTAGATTTAGATAAACTCTGATTAAAGAACATTACCCTACGATAGACGTTAAGGATTAGTATAGAAGAACATCCTAGAATTTTGGTAATATATATATTTTCTGAGTTTCCAAGAAAATACATCCCTGTCTGGATACGAGCAGGTAAAGGAATATCTGGAACAGATGTACCTAGCGGTAAAACCCGAAAACACCTCTTTGAGATAGACTCGAATGGGAACTGGTGGACAACAATGGGCCTTGTTAAACTATTGGTTACGACACTCCCATGTTATATTCTTAGGATAATTATTGGTTTCATTACAAAGAAATATGAAGGGTTTATAAGTATATATCTCTTCAAAGAAATTATTTTTTATTATGGATTATATTCATAAACTGTTCAATTTATGTTAGGTATTTTACATGTTTGTTATTATGAATTCCGATTCAAAAACTGAGCATGTGTATACCATTGTTTACAAATGGTGGCCAATATAAAGAATGAGAACTCGAGCAATACGTATGATCCAAAGAGTAAGAACGATCATATATTTCATGTTATTAAGCCAACATTTATAAGGGAAATTGTCTCCCATGTATTCTCAACATATGAAGAAATAGTATCATGTGTTAAAAAGATAAGTAAATAATTTTTTGAGTCCTATGGATTTGATGGGAAGCAAGATAAGAAAAGGATAGAAGAGAGAATGATTGATAAAGGGAAGAGGGAAAAGAAGAATTTTCCCATATGTGATAACTATGGGAATAAACACTATGGAACATTCCTGAAGTGAATGAGAGTTTGTTATAAGTGTGGAGAAAAAGGACACCAATTACATGACTGCAATGGTTAGAAAAAGGATTCAAATGTACAATGCCTCATCTGTAAGAAGTTGGTAAACTATGTGAACCAATGTCCAAATCATCAGAGTATGCACCAAATAATGCTTTTGGATAATAATAATGTTATGATACTACCTTAGATAAAGAAGAATTACTAGTGTTCTTATGTTGTTATTATAGGATTATTTCATTTCATTGTTGTATCACCAACATAATGGTTATATGAATTATGGAGATAAATAAAGATTGTACTGTAGTAATATTTTATTGAGGATTTGAGATTATATGGTTCTATGAAAAGTGACATAATAGTAAGATACACTTTTTAGAAAATTCATGGTTGAAGGAAAGGTAATCCTTAATTGGATGTTTATAGTAAGTTTATTAACCATATAATATAATAATACAAAGAGTCATGGTAAATGTCAAAAAAATTAACTAAGAGTTAAAACTAAATGATATTGTTAATAATGTGACCCAAACCTATCTAAAACCAATTGTTTAAGTTTTTTTCGACCTATTCTCGCATAAGACTTTGAATAATCCACATTGGAGCCATTAGAAACTGAATATGGTTTTATTATAGAATAATACTTTCTGTTTTTCCTAAAGAGCCCCTCCTCCCCCTTATAAAAGGACACCACTTTTAACCAATCCCTCGCACCTCTAAATCCTTTTGGATCATCCAACCTCTACCCAATTTATCTCCCTATATCCCTCTCATCCTCCTAGAATCCTTACCTTAGGCAGAAGGGACTTCAAGAGTCCTTTTTGGTTCAAACCAAAGGGAGTTACCCAAATTAAAGATAACGATTTCTCTAAGCTTTTTTTCTTCTATTTTACTTCTCCAACACCTAAACTATTCTTATTATTTTCTTTTGAAACATAACCTGTATCCAAAATATTCTAATATATTTCTATGAGAACTATTCGAACTACACTTACACACACCTCCATCTAATGGGTGAAGAACATAATCATTCTGTGGATGGGAACAAAACGCCTCACGAAACGTTGATTGTTCGATTATCTCCTACCACCTCTCATGATGTCCATTATGATGGCACTATAATTAAATATTTTATTAATGATATTTATTTTATATATAATATTCTATATTTCCACTTTATATCATACCCTTATTCGTTTCATGTTGTATATATATATTATAATTTCATTTGAGGAAGTGCGGACTACCGCCCCCTCAAAGTGATATGACTTGTTCATACCATACATGGAACCTATAAATGATGGTTTTAATGAACATAGGTAACATATATAAGATATTTTGTTATACTGGAATAATAATATACCTATTTATCATTTGTTTTTGATTCATTTTAAAATGAAAAATGAAATGGAAGTAGTGTTCGTGCGTACGTACGGATTACCGTCTCCACGAACACGATGAGATTCATTTCCCCATCATATCCATTCAAGAAAAATTCTAATTTTATGATTAAAATTAATGATTAAGCACTTTATATCATTCTGGATATGAATAATATACAACCTATCCATAATAAACACGCCTTACGTAACAAAGCATATAAAAGAAAACAAATTAGTTAACACCCGAAACGACGATAATATTAACATATTACTAACAAAACTATACTAAAAGATCATATATGATATCATATTTTTATATATAATTATTCTATAATTTATTAACAATGATTTAACTATTATACATGAGGTTAACCTACCCTCAACCAAGGAAAGGCACAATGTAAGGGGTTTTCATCTCACTCCTTATTCTCGTGTGATTCAGGACATATTGCCACTATTACCTTTTGTGTGGTGTATGTGTTTCCCATAATTGTATTATTTTTGTAATACACTTTAATTTATGTGTATTTACATATTAATTGTATGATAACTATTTCATGGGGTGTATGTTTCGTAAGTTACCATATTGTTAAGGGTTAATTCCTCAATCTCATTATTATCTAAGATTGTTTATGTGTAAGTATTTAATGGGACATTTTTAATATCCATGTCCATTTTTCATAAGAATGATTTAAAAATGAATATTTTAAGGATTTTTGAAAGTCACACTTTATCAAGATAAGAATTTTAAATGTTTTAAAGAATTATATTTCTAAATATTTTTAATTAATTTCCCTGTTTTCAATTTGATTTTAAGGATTTATTTATATGAACATGAATGTTTTGAAATGATAATTATTTTCAAAAGTTTCAAAGTGGTATGGGAAACTTTGATTCAAAAATATTTTTTAAATTAGTTCCTTTATAAATGTGTGAATTTTAAATGATTTCAAAAAAGAGAAATTTCTCTCAAATAGTTTTGATTTCAATAATGTCAACATCCATTGATGGATTTTAAGATTATTTGAAGTTAATTTATTATGATAAAAAAATTCCATATTGTGTTGAAGGTTTTGTGATATGTTTCATTGTGGATGTGTTATTTTTATACCATTCATGTTTTATAGATAATTTTTTGACATTTCGTATGCTAGTTTCAATACGAATTCTTATGTAATATTTAAACCTTTTCATATGAGGAATACATTGGACATAGTAATTGACGGTTGGAGCTCGCTATAGCTTCTTGATGAATCGGTAGGTCTCATGAGACAAACTAGTGTCTTGGCACAAGGCCTTGACAAAATCTTATTTTTAGTCTTAGCACAAGGCCTTGACTATGTGGTTATGATAGTCTGGAATTATGCATTCCATCATTATGAATATGGTTAGTGATATTGCATGGATTTTTCTACTGGTAGATATCCATGTGAATAATTAAATGGAATTACTTCATTATATTTTTTCTATATTATGCAGAAGATCAAGTTCAAAAAGATTTTGTTTTAGTAATACATTGCCTTAAATGTTTAGGCTTATTTATGAATGTTTCTGTTGTATTGTTATCCTTGCTGAGCATCTGAGCTCACCCCTTTCTATGTTTTATTTATCCTAGGATTCCATGATGTGTATTGTGGTGTATATGCAGGGTTAATCCAAGAGAATATTGGTGTTCATGAAGGATTATTTTTGTTTTTTTGTATGTTATGAAGTGTAATGTAACATTCATGTATGTAATCTATTTTCCAATACTACTACATTGATCGGTCCTTTGAGACTTGACTCCCTGTAATCATGCCAGTGTATTAAAATAATTCACTGACTCTGGGTAACTGTGGTCGAGGCATTACAGTTGGTATCAGAGGAAGTTTAACAATAACCATGGAAACTAGATTTAGATAAACACTGATTAAAACACATTACCGTAAGATAAACATTGAGGATTAGTATAGAAGAACATCCTATAATTTTGGTAATGTAGAGATTTTGTGAGTTTCCAAGCAAATACATCCCTGTCTGAAAATGAGATGGTAGAGGTGGCTCTGGCACAGATGTACCTAGGGGTAAAACCTGAAAACACCTCTTTGAGCTAGACTCGAATGCGAACTGGTGGACGACAACGGGCCTTGCTGAACTCTTGGTTACGACACTCCTGGGGGATATGCTTAGGATAATTCTCGTTTTCATTACAAACCAATATGAATGTATTATGATTATATATCTACTCAAAGAAATCATTTTTGATTATGTATTATATACATAAACTGTTCAATTTACGTTAGGTATTTTACATGTTTGGAATTATGAATTCTGATTCATAAACTGAGCTACTGTATGCAATTTTATAGAAGTGGTGCCCAATAGATTGAATGAGAACTCCATCAATACATATTATCCAAAGAGTAAGAAGGATCATGTCTTTCACGGTATTAATCCAATATTAAGAAGGGAAATAGTCTCCCATGTATTCTCAACATATGATGAAATAGTATCCTGCGAAAATAAGATATGAAAATAATTTTTTGAGTCCAATGGATTTGATGGGAAGCAAGAGAAGAAAAGGATGGAAGAGAGAATGATGAATAAAGGGAAGAGGGAAAAGACTAATTTATCAAATGTGATAACTATTGGAAAAAACACCACGGAACTTGCCTAAAGGTAATGGGAGTTTGTTATAAGTGGGGAGAAAAAGGACACCAAGTAAGTGACTACAAGGGTAAGAAAAAGGTTTCAAATGTACAATTATTCATCTGTGAGAAGTTGTGACACTACGTGAACCAATTTCCAAATCATCAGAGAATTCCCCAAATGATGCTGTTGAATAATAATCAAGTAATGATACTACCTTAGATAAAGAATAATAACTAGTGTTCTTATGTAATTATTATAGGATTATTTCATTTGAGTGTTGTATCAACAACATACTGGTTATATGAATTATGGTGATAATTAAGGATTGTATTGTTGTACTATTTTATTGAGGATTTGAGATTATATGGTTCTAATAAAAGTGATATAACAGTAAGCTACACTTTTTAGAAAATACATGGTTGAAGGAAAGGTAATCCTTAATATGGTCATGATGATGAGGTAGTGATTTTGAAATAAGAGATGGTTGATTTGAATAATTATATTGGATATTCTTGAATAACTTGAAACTGATTAATGATTTTTCATCATTAGAGTTTACAACATTTTTTTATAGAAGAATTATATCCAGTATTCTATAAAGAATAAGGGATCATGAATGTAATCAATAAGGATTTTTGGTAATTCAGGATGTTACCGTGTTTTAAAATAATACATGTTGAAGGAGTTCACATGTTATTACATGGAATAAAGGATATTCATTGTGTTTAACATCCTTATAAATCATGGACTATGATTTTGGATTGTAGTATTTTGGATAAGTCTAATGGTTGGAATTAATTATGATTGAAAGGTTATTTGTGTATTTTTTAAATGGACAACATACAGAACGTGTGACAACATGTCGCATCGGAAAAAGATACCGGAATCGAACCCAAAACCATAGTGTGATTGGGATTTATCATCTACCACTGAACTATGTGAAGTCCCTGGATTGTATAATGTAGTTTCTTTTTTAAAGGGTCTGATATGTGAATTATAAATTCATTATATTTGGAACCCTATACGATTAGGATAAATAGAGTATTTTTGAGTTGTATTATGTTTTGTAGTGAAAGATGAGTTTGTGGTAGAAATTTATTAATGTATAAAACTGTAATTATAAAGTATGTATATCTCTTTATGATCTTATCCAATCTCATAAATAAATTCCTCATCATTAAGAATATGAACTTAGAACAAAAATGTTGTCCTAGATGGTACCATAGATCATCACAAATTTATGGCTTTGTGATTGTTGGACTTTTCATAACCGTGTTATCTACCACTCTCCATCATATATTGATGGTTAGATTTCTCTTCAATATCCTTGTTTCCATACATGGAACCCTAGTGTGTTTTATTTTCAGTAACCTTCATACTTACCACTCAATATTTTAAATAGAGGCCTCATTAATCATTTTTTCGATGTGGGATTTCAACTATGATATTTTTAAATGTCAAAACCAAGTTTCCAATAATGAGCATAAATTTTGAGGATGCAATTTATTAAAGTATGGGAGAATGTAACACCTCAAGCTTTCATGGTACGCTTCTCTTTGAATAATATAATAGCATGTGTTATACACAACTTCGAGTTCTAACAAACCACAACCAATCATACTAGCCGTTAAGAATAGAAATACCCACTTTTTTAAATTTTATAAATTTTATCTTTCAAAATCAACTTCATTTTTGGATTCGGAATTTCGAAATTAGCTTAGGGTAAACTTTTTGTTTTTTCTGATAACTTTCATATTTTGATGAATAGTGAAAATTACTAAATTTTAATTAAAAACAACTTTTTTAATCGAAATTATTAATTGTGATAAATTATTCATTTGATTGATTTTAAAGTATAATTAGATTATATTTTTACCATTTAATCCAATGTGGGTCAATAGACATTATTTCATATTTAAACTGGACATAGGAAAGTGTCAATCTTTTGATAGTTATTATTTCTTAAAAACACGCTATTTGTTTTGACAACAAGAATTAATTCAAATTAATTAATGAAACTTATATGTTTTTAATTTGGTAAAATATACATAATTTTTAATTCATAATGTCAAATATATCTTAGGCCTAATTTTTGGTATTTTTCCATTAAACATCAATTTTTGATGAATAGTGAAAAACACTAAGTTATTGGTTAAAACCTCTTTTTTAATTTAAATAATTATTTATTTTATTTAAATTAATTTATGTCAAAATAGATACAGAATACTTATATAAGTTCATTTTAATTCATTATAGTTAGTTTATAATAATTTTAGATATATAAAAATTTTATTGAACATTTCACCGTCTTTTACCCACCTCTTAGGAGAATTTGAAAATTTCCATAAAACTTAATTTTACCACTTCTGTGAGTTGAATTTAAAAAATAGAGGAGACACAGTTAATATCAAGGAGTAAAATGTGGTTCAATAAGATAAAAATAAATTTTGGTGAAAAGCAATTTTTTACTTTTATTTACCGCGGTTAAAGGTCAATAGGGTAATTCAAGGTAAAAATAATATTGTAATAATTCAAAATTACATTAACACATTTCCTAACCTTATTGGATGAGTAATGGTCGTCCATGTCCATCCTTGGGTCTATTTTGGGACCCCATGGAGCCACTTATAAATGATAATGACATTTTAGATTAATTAATTTCATGTAAAGGAAAAATTGGCATAAACAAAAACGATTTAGTAATTAATTTTTTTATGTAGTTATATAGGTAATATTTTTTACTATAAATATTCATTAGAAAGGAAAAATTATTTCATACATAATGGTATTTTATTTATAATTTTTAGATGTTAAATAATATAATTTATTGATGACACGATGATGATGCATTAATTACCATATTGATGAAAGATTAAGAAAATTTATATTACAAATACCCAAATAAATGTAATTTGAGACTTCGTATGAATTACAGTAATTTTATAGGTTACTATGACATAATATTATTGGTTATATGAATTGTTTTATAAGTAATAATGCTGTTATGAATTTATCAAAAACAAAATACCCAATAGTGCCAAAATTGACATAAAAGTGTTTTTAAAACAAATATTATATTATTAATTGATATATTATTCCTAAAAATCTTTGGTTCAGCAGAAAGAATTATATAAAGATAATTGAATCATTAATGGACCACTTGGGGGGTCTATTGGAAGGTTATAGTAAGTTTATTAACCATATAATATAAAAATAAAAAGAGACATTGTAAATGTCAAACAAATTAACTAAGAGTTAAAACTAAACGATAAGGTTGATAAAGTGACCGAAAACTATTTAAAACCTATTGGTTAACTTTTTGTCGACCTATCCTCACCTTAGACTTTGAATAATCCACATTGGAGCCATTATAAACCAAATATGATTTTATTATAGAATAATACTTTCTGTTTTTTCAAAAGATCCCCTCCACCCCCTAACCAATTCCACACACCTCTCAATCCTTTTGGCTTGTCCAAACTCTTCCTAATTAAGGTATCTACGTCACTCTCCTCCTCATAGAATCCTTTCCTTAGGCCGAAGGCACATCAAGAGTCATTTTTTTTTTCAAAGAAAAAGGAGTTACCCAAATTAAAGATAACAATTTCTCTTAGCTTTTTTTCATTTATTTTACTTCTCAAACCCCTAGACTCTTCTTATTATTTTATTTTGAAACAAAACCAGTATCCAAAGTATACTACGAAATTTTTAGGATATTTATTCTAAATACACTTACACACACCTCCATATAATGGGTGAAGAACATAATGTTTCTATGGATGGATACCAAACACCTCACGAAACGATGATTGTTCAATTATCTCCTACCACCTCTCATTGTGTCCATTATGATGGCACTGTAATAAAATAAGATATTAATAATGTTTATTTTATATATAATCTTCTGTAATTCCATTTTATATCATACCATTATTCATTTCATGTTGTATATATATATGATAATTTCATTTGAGGAAGTGCGGACTACCGCCCTCTCAAAGTGATTTGACTCGTTCATACCTTACATGGAACGTATGAAGGATGGTGTTAATGAAAATAAGTAAAATATATAAGATATTATATTATAATGGAATAATAATATACCTATGTATCATTTTTTTGATTTATTTTCAAATGAATAATGAAATGGAAGTAGCATTCGTGTGTACGTACGAATTACCATCTCCACGAACGCGATGAGATTCATTTCCCCATCATATCCATTAAAGACTAATTCTCATTTAAGGATTAAAAGTAATTTTAAAGGACATGATATAATTCTAGATATGAATAAGATATAAACTACATATAACAAACACATCTTACATAACAAAGCATATAAAGGATAATGAATCAGTTAACACCCGAAATGACGATAATACTAAAATATTAGTAACAAAACAATATTAAAAGATCATATATGATATCAGATTTATATATATTATTCTTTTATTATTTAATAACAATGATTTAACTATTATACCGGAGGTTAACCTACCCTCATCCAAGGAAATGTACAAGGTAAGGTGTTTTCATCTCACTCCTTATTCCCGTGAGATTCATGCTATATTGCCACTATTACCTTTTGTGTGGTGTATGTGCTGCCCATAATTGTATTATTTCTGTAATACACTTTAATTTATGTGTATTTACATATTCATTGTATGATACCTCTTTCATGGGGTGTATGATTCGTAGGTTACCAAATTGGTAAGGGTTAATTCCTCAATCTCATTATTATCCGAGATTGTTTATGTGTAAGTATTTACTGGGAAATTTTATTATCCATGCCCATTTTTCATAATAAAGATTTCAAATTCAATATTTTAAAGATTTTTGAAAGTTACTCTTTATCAAGATCATAATTTTAAATTTTTTAATGATTTATCTTTCTAAATATTTTTACCTAATTTCCATGTTTTGAAATTGATTTTAAGGATTGATTTATATGGACATGAATGTTTTGAAATGATATTTCTTTTCAAAAGTTTCTAAGTGGTATGGGACCCTTTGATTCAAAAATCTCTTTTAAATTACTTCCTTTTTAAATGTCTGACTTTTAAATGATTTCATAAAAAGAGATATTTCCCTCAAATAGTTTTGATTTCATCTATGTCAACATCCATTGATGGATTTTTAGTGTATTTGAAGTTGATTTATTATGATACAAAACTTCCATATTGTATTGAAGGTTTTGTGATATGTTTGACTGTGGATTTTTTATTTTTATACCATTAATGTTTTATAGATTAATTTTTGACATTTCGTATACTAGTTTCAATACGAATGTTTATGTTATGTTTAAACCTTTTCATATGAGGAATGTATTGTACTTAATAAGTGACGGGTGGAGCCCAATATAGCTCCTCGATGGATCGGTATGTCTCATGAGACAAACTAGTGTCTTGGAACAAGGCCTTGACAAAATATTATTTGTACTCTTGGAACAAGGCCTTGACTTTGTGGTTATGATAGTCTGGCATTATGAATTTCATCATTATGAAAGTGGTTAGTGATATTGCATGTGATTATTCGACTGGTAGATTATAAATATGAATAAGTAAATGGAATTAATTAATTTTATTTTTTCCATATTATGTTTAAGTTCAAGTTTAAAAGGCTTTTGTTTTAGTTATACATTGCCTTAAATGTTTCTGTCTATTTATGAAAGTTTCTGCTGTATTGTTATCCTTACTGAGCATCTAAGATCACCCCATTCTATGTTTTATTTTACCCAGGATTTCAAGAAGTGTATTGTGATTGATATGCTTGGTTAATCCAAGGTAATAATGGCGTTCGTGAAGGATTAATTATTTTATTTTGTATGTTATGAAGTGTAATGTTACATTCATGTATGTAATCAATTTTCCACGGCTACTAAACTGATCGATCTTTCGGGAAATGATTCCTTGTAATCAGGCCAATGTATTAAAATAATGCACTGACTCTCAGTAACTGGGGTTGGGGCGTTACACCCCATGTGATTATGAATACGATTTTGGAATTTCAAAGGGCTAGTTTATGTAATGTTATGTATTATGAAAGGAAAATTTAATACAAATTGAAATCAGTAACATTTGTTTTGTTAAAACACAATATCATTTTTTTGTGTCAACATATTGTATATCAGGGTTATAGTTAGATTCGATAAATGACTATCAATCTTGATATGTAGCATCGAAGTTTGACTGACTAGCTCAGTTTCATAACAATCCTATATATACAATGTGGTGCATGCAGTTTTCAATTGTTACTGTTTATAGACTCAACGTTCTAACTTCACTTAATTAAATTCACTTTAAGATAAAAGAATCAATCTCAATTTTTAAATTGTTTTTATTAATTACGTTTATGTTTTATTTATTGATCAAGAATAATAAATCTATTTTATATTGATTAATCTACGAATGAATCCTTATAGATGAATTATGTAGTGGTCCTAGTTTTGGTGGAAGCTATCTTTTGAATGATTTATTCAATATTCGTTGTTACTAATGAACTACAATGAAGAGTGAACAATTATTTATAACTACCCATGTAGAGTCCAACCAACATCCACAATGATAAGGGCCTATAGGTTATAGAGGAATTTACCTTATGTATTGATAGTAATTTCATCATTCAATGTAAAATTAAAGACTCCATGGTTTTCTTCACCACATATATTCATGAATGGTATGGAAGAAAGTGGTGGGAAAATATTTTTGAATCCATGTTTCATGAAGATATCACATGAACTACAATAAAAAATATTTTAATCGGTAGTTTTACACTGAATATTACCATTGTGTGGGAACATGAGTTTCTTACCCTAGAGTAGGGATATTATTGTGTCCTGTAGTATGTTACATGGATTTTTTATTTTCTCCACATCTCATGAATACTTTTTATAATGATTATCTTAATATGTGGGAGTCCAAAATGTTTTAAATGTCATATATTGGACATATTTATTTGTGTGATCATACCAACCTATGTGGATGTTGTGGAGGGGGGATACATGAATGATGTGGACATAATTTATAAGACGTGAAACTTTGGAGGATCAGGGATATTATTAGGTATTCATAGTTATATTTATAGTAACAATGAAATCAAGGTTACATGTACTAAGGTTGTAGTAGGAGTGAGTATTGGAAATAATGGAAAACATAGGAGGTTTTTTACCGATACAGAGAAATTACATATCAATAGTTATTATAAGTCCACAACAAGGGTGTGTCTCAATTTTGGGAAATTAAAAATTGCTTAGAATATTTTGGATCAAGTATTCTAGGGATGTATAGTTAGACCACCTTTACAATGTGTGATTCTTCTATCATGATGAAAATGAAGGATGATATAGGATCCCTATATATACTAGAATGTACACTAGAGGAGATAGATGCAATATTTACTACCAAGATAGGCTGGATTTTTATTAAATATTTATTTTTCATTAATTTTTTGGATATAGGTGAAACTCCTTCCTTTATAAAATCTAATACCATAGATATTTTTTTCATTCTATTCGAGCATATGACTTTATATATGACTATTTCTACTCATTTGGAATGAATTTGGGGAAGGGTTTTAAATTTCTCATTTCTTGGGTGATGACTACAGAAGAAAAAACTAGTTTGGACATTCTAGTTCTCATCCTTGATATTTTTTATATTTTAATTGGCATATATTCAATGAAATTCTATAATACCTAGATCTTTTTTTCTCATCCTTAGGTATAATTTAAATCTCTTTAAAGATTCAATGATTTATTTTAGAGAGATTTGGATCCATTACTGGGGAGAGAATGCCCGATTACTCATAGTGTTCTATTGAACTCATACTAATTTCTCTCGATTGTTCTTGTTGGGGAAAAATTCATCGAGGTATCATGGCATCATTTTTTGTTGTTATGTTTGTTGTAAAGTTGTTTTTCCAATGTGAATTGTAGAGTATCAGAGATATTTTTGTCAAAAAATGTATAAAAAGAACTCTGAAAACGTAATGGACGATTTGAAAGAGTGTTCTCAAAGGATCAATGAAAGATGATAGTGATCTATGTGATTACGAAGAGCTTTGTGAATGCATGAGGATTAGAGCATTGTGAAAACACAAAGGGTTTGATGAAAGATCTCTGATTATGGGAGAAGAAGAATCAGGTGGCACAATGGCTTTGACAGAAGTCTCTACGATTACACAAAATTTTGAGAATTGAAATTGTCCATATAGATTCTTGAAAAAGTGATCACTACAATGGAAAATATGAACATCACAAAATGGTGCTGATGTGGCACTAATGTGGTTGTAAGGTTATGTAGTCAGTGGGGAATGCCAATAAATAGGCTTATACCCCCTTCTGAATATTAAATAGATATAAATAAATTCTTAAGGATCTCAAATCGCGAAGGCTATTCCCAATGCAATGAGCATCGTGAATGTAAGGGAATTCAAAAAGGTTAATTGATATTTTATAAAGGACAGAATGTCGTGAAGTATAGTAAAACATTGAGAAATAGGTGTTCTTTGAGAAGTCTATGTGATCTTCTTGAAAAGGAAAGAGATTTATGAAGGCCAATTTGAGTGCTATGAAAGAGTGACCTACACGAAAGGAGGAGTACTTGGAAAAGGATGGTTTGATCTTCATGAAAGAAGAAGCTTTGTGAAGAATGGATATTTCTAAAGGTTTTTCAAAATGGATTTCTTATGATCTATGGTAATGTGATATTAATTAGTAGATGAAAGTGGTACATAAATAGATCATCTAAATATATTAGAGGATGCATTCATTATAGATAAAGAAGGGAATTACAAGTCTATAAATAGTGAGTGGATATTTTGAAGAATTAGTGACCATAAATCAATTGAGGGAGAAGCGATATTTCAAATTGTAAATTGGTTGTAAAATAAGAGGGACAGTTAGTCCACTAAAAACTTTGCAAATAGAGGTTTTATTCTATGTATTTGGTACATCAGCACATTTTATTTGTTTGTTCCTTAGACATAGCCCATTGAGGGTGAACCAAATAAAATTTGATGTGCCTCGTGAATTATTTAATTTCAATTCCCACATTCTCCAAGAATTAGAGAGAATATATTTTTTATTAAAAATAAAGAACAATTGAAATTGGCTATTATTTTAATGACTCATAACCTGATCCACCCCTACATTATTTGACATTGTGTAGATAACAACTCTTGACTCCATTGATTCTCATATTAGTGGCTCTCTTGTGGGGGTGGAACATGAGTTTCCCAAAATAATTTCAATAAAATTATTAGGTTACCACCTCATATGAAATTTGAGTTCATAATAGAGTTTATTTTGATGAAGATATCCATTTCCTTACTCAAATAAAATATTTTCCCTGAAAATTGAATGAATTAATGTTTCAGTATAATGATCATGATTGTTATGAATATTTTCCATTGAATTTCACTTTTTTCAACACCAATTTACTTTGTAATGATAACATAAAGGAGTATATATAATTTAGATTATTACTGGATAATCAAAAAGGTGATAGTTAATATATCCATTTATTAGGATTAATGGAATTTTCAATCAGCTTTAGGGGTATCAGTGGTTTTTGAAAAATGATTTAAAATCATGGTATATTAAATTGATGATCTGTGTGAAATATAATGAAAATATGGTTCACATGAATATGTCTATGAATTATGAGTATTTGGTTATTCCTTTTTTCAATACCAATGTTATTATGGTGGTTATGGATTCAATGAAAATTATATTTCAATGATTCTAGGATTCTTTTGTAACAATTTTTTTTAATGATATACTTTTTTTACTCTAGATCTGTGAAGTCTGATGATGAGAATTTGAGAATCATCCTTAGAATTCTAAGAGAACACTTTCTATGTGGTATGATATCCAAATGTCAATTATAGACCCAAGAGGTGATATTTATGGGACACATGATTTCATAAATGGGTGTCTTAGTGGATCCTAAGGAAATCCATGTGGTTATGTGTTGGAAAATTCTTAAAAAGATGTTTGGGATATGGAGTTTCTTTAAAGAACTATTTGTTACAGAATATTTTTTTCAAGACATCTCCAATACATCATTCCATATGATAGTGTTAAACCATAATTGTGTAGTTTTATTTTGGATTGGTCAATTACAGATATATTTTTTGGATTTGAAGGTGAGATTTACATCACCTCTATTATTGATTCTTCAAAATCTCCATTTTTTTATGATTTATAATATGAAGCCTCGGGTATGATTTGGTGTATCTTCTGAACTGGTGTTTAAATTCAGTATCTTAATTATCTTTTCAGTTATGCTCACATGAGATGAACTATCTCACTGAAGATATAGATCTTGATGATGTGATGTATTCACATATAAGATAGCTCTAATATCCAATTTGGGAGAAGTTTATAAAATATTCAGACCCCAAGCATCATATATATTTCAACATTTAGAGGAATCTGAAATTTAATTATTTATTGTGGTTGGATTAACTTCAAACCATGGATTTTTATATTTCATACATCACTCGTAAATGAAATATGATCGCTTATATTTTTAGGAGGTAATTATAGACATTTGTCATTGAAGAATAAATGGATGTTTGTTTCTTGAAGATCTTTCTTTTTGAAGAGATACATTAGGTAAAAGGGAATTGTACTATAAATTCATTCCTACCTTGTACTCATGTTTGGATTAAATATAGATGGTTAGAATTGGCATATATAGGTGGAGGATTCATATTTTCATTATTTTAGCTGGAATCCTAAAGGTGAGGCGACCAAAAGTGAGTGCACTTAGTCTTCCAATTGTGGGGTTAACATATGAGATAGAATGATCATTATGATAGACATTAGGTTTGACTTGGTGGATGGTGTACATAGGGTATGTATGCCATTTCTCAATAGAGGTACCATATTTTACAAGGAATTTAGATGTCATTACTGGTGGTTGTGAATGAGATGATAAATTACAGTATTTATTTCCCAATAACTCACATGTCAATAAATAAGGAACATAATTAGATAAATGTAGAAATAGTACATCCTTTATCCACTCTAATATTGAAATGAGATGAAATAGTGATAGGTATTGTGACTGGGTTACCTCAGACTCTTAGTTGTAATGATATGATGTTGATGATTATTGAATAACTCATGAAATAAAGAAATTCATATATACTATGTTTTAAATAATATTACGGGTACTTTCTAATTAATTATGTATGACATCATCATAAAACATGTTGTTTTATTCCTTATCCTCTATTATATATAATCTCACAATACACCCATGTTTTGGAATGGATTTTAGATAATGATGGGTTCATAGATGATGATGAGAACAACTTATTATCTACATATAGAGGGTAAAACAGAGTGATACATTTATATTCATGAGGATTTTATGCATTTATATGTTTATTACATCAGTTTTTCAACGAAAAAACATCATCTCTTATTAGAGTTTTTTAATAAAAATAGTTATGACAATTCTATATTGATGGTACTTTTTATAGTGTTTACTGGGGGACCATGTAGGTTGACACCCTAATTGTATTATGTCTGAGAAAAACCCTCATGTGGACCAAACATTATCTAGGGAATGATAAATATTGTGAAATTTCACAATTAGAGGAAATAGAATAATAAGAGTCATAATAAATCTTCTGCTAATCAGTATATCCATTCGTTAAACATTGAGATATGTGTTCATCTATTTATCAGTGTTACACCACAATTGGGAAATAGTTATTGGGGAATGTTATGTATGTCACCAGCTCATTATGATAGCCCATATGATGTTATTGAGAAAATTAAGATGTTGTATTATCATTTTTCTGAAAAAAATGCATTATTGGTTTATCAATGATGTTTTTGAATTTTTCTAGATAAATAAGTATTAGTTGAATACCTTTCATGTGATTTAGTGTGAGGAAGTTACGGTTGGAAAAAAAACACCTTAGTGGTTGAGTGAAATATTAATATAATTTTGCAATAGGATAAGGGGATGTAAAGAAATAAGACCCCATCTATTATAGTAAAATGTAATTTTAATAGGGAAAACATGGGGAAATTGTTGTGTGAGTGATTTAGGAAGTAGTAGCACTGTTATATTATTTTTAGTTCATGATCGTGTGCAATTATTATTAAAATATGATTTTATAGTACTGATAATTATCACACCTAAGTATATGGGACCAGGTATAGATCTATCCTTTGTTTTTCATTTTCAAGTCCATTTTTGTTTAATTTAAGATAAAAGGGGTTTTTCATGTTGGTGGGACTAGGAGTTCGCTATCCAACTAGTTTTTGTGGGAAGAACTACTACACCCTTATGTATAACAAAATATAGCTAGTGTAGGGTATGTAGTTTTAAGTGTTTTATATTCTTCAAATAGTAAACCAATTGGTTATCACCACCCAGTCTGTGGATCATCGACATGATGATAGTGAACAATAACTATACAATGGTGATTTTGGGTGATTATTTTTTTAATGGATAAATTTTTATATTCACAAAAAAAAAAAATTTATCATCCCTATTTTGAACTGTAAGACTCCGACATGGGTTTTCACTGTTTAATTCTCCAAATATTCATTTTTTTAATTTCTCGGTCTCCCTCCTATGAAATCATCACATCAGTTTAATATTGCACCTTTGTTGATAAAATTTATTGAATTAGATCTGCTTATCTGTATTTATTATGATCATTTATATAATTTTAAATTCAAAGGAGGGTAGATAATTGTATCTTACATAGAAATGGGTATATGAAATTATTTATGGAAAATCTATGTTCTTGAGAGTTTTATCTTTTCATCTCCTATCACTTGTTTAAATTGTGGATTTTTCATCATTATTTATGTGGGTTTCAATATCATATGTTTTAACCCTTAGAATATATTATATTTTTGTGATGTTATTCTTTCGTTTTAATTATGAAATTTAGTTTTGGAAAATGATTTTTTATTTTAGTGATATTGAAATATTTACAAATATATGGATTTCTATAGAAATCAGTTGGGTAAACTAATGAGTTTTTTAAATTGCCTCAATGGTGATTTCTAAATGTAAAAGGGATATTAAATAAGTATAGAGATATTAATCTCTATATTAAATGATTTATAAAATGTGAGAGTGTATTTGAAGTTAGTTTTCCTTTGAAAATGTTTTATGGCTCATGGATTTATTTTAAATAAATTAATGATGATATAATGTAAAATGGAGATAACATAGAATATGGGGAAATGTAAAAAAACATGTGCCCTAATAGAGATAACTATCACTATAAGACAATCCATTGATTCCATGAGGATTGTTAAAGACATTATTTGGGATTGATGTTTTCTAATATTAGTCTTCATATATTTCAACTATTATTACAAAATTTTACTTATAGGTTTCATAGTGTACACCATTATACCATTTATTTACCCTCATGTATAATTTAAGTTTCCATTACATGTATAATCATTTGATAGGATTTTTAAATGATCTTGATATATATTTTGATGCATGGGGATATTTTACATACACGTATATATCATTGGGTATATTATATGTAATATTATACTGCTTTTTTTATTATGACATGATTTGTAATTAAATGGATTTCTTTTACATTTAATCCAAATGATTATTTTTAAATGGAAATTTATTTCTATTTAAATGTTACATAAATAATATTTATTCATAAACTAATATATAAATGTGGTTGGAAATTATAATTATTCATGGTTTCATCTTATAATGATTTAGTTATCATAGATAACTTTTTTATTTTGGTAATTTTTTCCTTGGTTTTATAAAATTTATGTAAATGTAAAAAATTCATGTAGAGGCTATCTCTCCTAGAATGTGTTTCCTTATGGTGAGTTGGTAAGGTGATGAAATGTAGTCACATGGAGATGATCCCATTGTTTGTTTGAAGTAATTTAATTATTTATATTTTTCATTGAGACCTTATTATCTAAATGATGGATGTGAATTCTTTTGTTATAGTTTTACATTTTATATACAATATTAATCATCTCGGATACCATATAGTAATATATCATATCATATATATATATATATTAAGGGTGAAATAATTAAATTTCCTGTTTATATTATACCCATGATAATAATGCCACAATGTGGTGATTAATAACGTGATTTGGGCTATATGGTAGAAAAAAATTTGTAATTTTTTTTTTACCAATATTGGTGTACAACAACATTTTTTCAAATTTCATTTCTCATAATCTAAAAATTTGGTATGTTAGTTGTCTCCATACCCAAAGAGTGTTTATGGTTTTTTATCCTAATAGGGTCAATATGATTTTAGCCAAAGACCACTGCGGTATAATAGTGGTATCCTAATCACAAGACTGTACATGAGTTTTAATCTTAATACCTATATGTGATGTGAATTTGGTAGAAATATGAGAATAACTTACAGTATCTGTTATAATTTTGTTTCATGTTCATCTAATTTATCACATTAACATAATAATTCCATTATTATAATTTTAAAAAATCACTACCTTATATATAATGGAAGTACATATTAGATATAGACATAAATTTCTTTAAACAAATAATGAAAAATATAATATGTATATCTATTGATATAGGAATGAACTATTTACATGATAATGGAAGTACATAATAAATATAGACATAAATTTCCTTAAACAAATAATGAAAAATAAAATATGTATATCATGTTCATCTATTATGTACTTCCATTATCATATCAACAGTTCATTCCTATTATATTTTTAACATAAAAAATGATGCAATAGATTTAAAAATTAGATTAAAAATCTTGTAGTTAGAATATTATTATTGTATATTATTTGATATCTAACATCTAGGGATAACTATATTTTTGTTCTATATAACTATTTGAATAAAATAACATGTTCTAGAGAAATTTCTAAATTAATAGATCTATATATTGAGGACTCTAGATTTATCCCACAAATTTATTTTATGCCATTAAATATATTAACTCATTTTTACAATATTAAAATACACATATAATGTCTGTTGTTGTGTTACAAAACACCAATATCAGCACACAAAAGTCATATTATTAAAAATAATTAATATTTATATGTCAAAAAATTACTCTACCAAACTAAATTATTTATGGTAAAATTTTCATCTTAGATTTATCCCTTATAAAAATTATTTACATTTATAATATTTGTTTTCCACAATAACAAAATTATCCTTGATTTTCAAATTTATTCTCTTCACAATCAAATGGATATTATTAATAGTCAAACTATTTTCCCTTATGGTAACATAATTGATCCTAATTATTAAATTACATTATTCCACAGTCAATATATATTCCATTAGAATAATATTTTTTCTCATGAGAAATAGTTAATTTTTCCAAAGTGTTTCTTTTTGAATTGCTACTTTGTTTCATCAAAAAATAGATAAGGACATTAACTGAAAACCAAATATGTTATATATATATATATAGGATGTTCAAATACCACTATAAAACTATAAAATACATCATCTATCAATTTTCATTTATTTTTTCTAAATTATTATTTAACTAATCAATTTTAACCAATTTTATTATTGATACAAAATATAATTATATAAAATTCAATAGTTTGTAATCTATATTACCTACGTCAAAATTGATAAATAAATTTCATCTTAGTTTTTTTGTGATAAAGTAATGGTTCTTCATTAAAAATATTTATTAGTATATTTATTCACATTTTAACTATAAATATTACAAGACAACAAATACGAAAAAATTAAAAAATATAAATTGGAAACAAACAACTATTTTAGTGATACATATGAGACAATACTATGAATTTTTAAAATTTAATCATAAAATGAACTTAAATAAAGTAATGGAAATTTGAGTAAATTTCTATAATAGAATATAAAACATCCAATTATTATTATTATTTTAAAAAATTAATAAAAACAAGGAATAAAACATTGTTTCAAAAAACCATATCATGTAATTCAAAGTTTCAAACATGTTCACTAGGTTTTGTTTGTGTCAATCATAATGTATTTTATTTAATTCATTAACATATAATAATATGAGAGTGTTATAAACGTTTTTTTATGAGTAACCAATAAATAAAATAATGACTTCTTAATAGATTGTGATTTTATATTGAATAATTCATATATGATAGTAGAATAAAATACATCTCAGTTTTTATATATAGATCCACATTATAACATATGCATAATGAGATATTGTATAGTATTAGTCAACTCAAAACGACAATATTATAATAGCGAGTTTCTTATTTTTTTCTTTTTTCATGATGGAAAATATTTAAATTAATTTGATCCATTAATAATAAACACAATAAATGTTTCTTAAAAAAGATTTATTGGATGAGGATAGATTTTTGAAATAAGGAATGAAAATTATATTTTTTAAGTACAAAAAAAATCATTTTATCACAACTAGGTCAACCCAAATTACTTTATATATAAGATTTACCAACATGAGGGAGTTATTTTTAAATAATCAAAGAATAAAAATAATATAGAAAAGTTTTATTTGGGAAATTGTAAATCAATAAAAAATATCACCCACAGTAAGTCAATAAGAAATAAATAAAAAACACAATTATGATTATGTATAATGACTTATATATAGTTATGGATTTGGCATTATTGAATCATTATGAAAAAATATCTTATTTTTTTGCGTGATTCCTTTGTATAATAATAAAATGGGATCCACATTGATGTATAATATAATAAATTAATGTATCCACAAAATTATCTGACAAAATAGTATATCATACCCTTTATTTAACTTCCAATTTTTTTTATTGTCATTCTTTATTCTTTTAGTGATTATGTAGAATAAATAAAAGGGATCATAGATTACTCCCTCATAGAATATGAACATTCCCAACCATCCAAAATTCTAACAATTCCATTTATTGTGGCCACTACTTATATTATCACTTGATAAATTCAAATTATTTAGATATGTTAACATTTATTATGAAAACTTTGTATTTCTAAATTAATTAGGGTGAACATAAAAAATATTCACTATCAGGGATGGATTTTACGGGCCTCTTTAAAACAACTCCTAACTAAAATATCATTATTTTGACATCTTAGATTATAATGTATTCTTTTTGATTCTTTGAGGGATAGATATATATTGGATCAATTGAAAAAAATGGTTTTATCTAATTTCCATGTATAGTTTTTTCCATATAATTCTAAATATTAAGATAACTTAGTCATTAATGGTGATCTATAATGATTAAAATTTGTAGACCATGTAATGTAGTTTCTACAATCTGTTATAAGAATTACACATGAGTTGTAATAGAAATAATAAATTTTTTATATATTAGTTCAACATTCCATCATATCATAGTTAATTATATCCTCGAGTTATTGAAATAATTATCATTTAGAATGAAGGTAAATTATATTTTTATAATGAAAAAAGAACAATTCTTTTTCAACTACAATATATTAAAACTATCATTTTATATATATGTATATCAAAATATGTGGCACTAATAATCAAGAATGATATGAAATTTCATCGAATATAAGACATTATTATCCATGATTTACTCCATTGAGATACTAATATAATAGAATATGACATAAAATTCTATCTTGAATATATTAAAATACAGTATCAAAATCGATTTTTGATATACTAATATATAATGCATGATGATATTTTTCAATTCGCATATTAAATATAAATTATGATATAAGAAATGGAAACAAGATGTTAAAAAATTAAATTGAGGATTCTCAATGGATAAAGATAAAATAAATTCAATATTTTCCAATGTAATATAATATAAATTTAATGAAAATCCCCAATTTATCATTAAGTTCCTCAATTTTTAGTTAAAAACGCACTAACATCTCAATGGTTAATATCATTTTATTTCCACCATATATTATTATCAATATTTAATACTTCAATTTATTATATTCCATTTTATTCACTTGACTTTATAAATAAATATAAATGTTTCAAGTATTTTTTAATTCATTTAATTCAATAAATTATTATATTTGATTAACTCTAAATCAACATCTAATTTATAAAATATTTCCAAATTAATTAAAAATAAGACAATTATTTGGAGGCATAAAATTTTAAATTATTTTAAGAAATTTTGAGGAAAACTAATTGAAATATGATAAAATTTGATATTATATATCGGTTTCTAATTAACCAATAATTATTTAATTTCAATTTTAGGAAATAAACGCTACCTGACCTATGTAAAATTCCAAACATTATTTAATGTTAGAATATTTCCTACATATTACCCCACATTATACATGTTATTGATTATATATCCCATCTTTTTTGAATTCAATTCTTTCAAAAATATTATATCCCCACATGCACACTATTATAAACCTCCAAATAACTATTTATATTACAAATAGTAATATATTTAAAAAAAATTGGTATTTGATTCTCATTAAAGGGTCACCAATGGAATTAGGTCATTAAATTACATATTACCATTTTCAAGGTGTTATATAGATATAATGGAATTATAGGGTTCTATTGTAGTTGATGGTGGGTAATTTATTATGAAGAAGATAAGAATAAACATTATTACTTATTATGTATAATTAATGATTTAATATTTAAAAATTATATGAAATATATCAATAGTTCATTTTATAATGAATTATTGAACAACCTTTTTTCATTAATGTCACTTGACATTTACACCTAGATAATGGTATTATTGTAATACGGTTTATCACCCATTTTAATGATTTTTTCTTCATTTTCTTTCTTTTTATATTCTATATATAATATTATATATATATATATTGAATAATAGAAAACTATTGATTTAATTATTTACATTGTTATTATTTTTAATTCCAAAATAAAATCTAAAACTATAATATCATTCGTAGTATTTGACTATTTATGATATTGTTATTAAATATCACCCATACACACACATTTGTCAACCTTGATCATCAATTCCCTTATTTTAATGATATTTTAGAGTTATATAATATATTATATCTACCTAATAAGGGTGTTTATTTCTAATACGACTTGAATATTGGATTAGTATTTCTATAGTGGAGAAAGGTGTGATTGAAGATGTGTGTTTTCAGAAACAGTACCTTAATCAACATGAAATAAGTATCATTATGACAATATAAAGATAAGATTTACTAAGATATTCATGATATTAAATTAATTCATTTTTTCACATGTGATATTATATTTTTATAATAAGATTACAAATGGTTTTTAATCCCTTTTGGAATTAAAAATTGGAATTTTTGAGTGTAGAATACAATGGGTTTCCATAATCATTGTCTATATCATGAATTTTATATAATTAGTATACCCAAATAAGATTAATATAAAATTTTATTATAGTGGTACAAAAAATTGAACAATTTCAAAAAACATTCTTCAGTATCAATCTAACAATGGAACTTAACAAAGAACAGTAATGTTTTCCAAATAGATGAAAATAAAAACAAGAAAAAAATTATCACAAAAAATCCAAAAAATACTTTATTATTTAAACCTCTTAAAAAATTTGAAACGTAGTATTCATATTTATGAAAATAATAATATAAAATCTCCATAAAAGATTTCATAACAAAAATATGAGAATAATTAGAGTTTATTTACCCCATGAATCATTTTTAATTATCATTGAGGGGTGACATCACCTCTAAAATTTATTCTATTATTTTCCACATATGGTACCATTATATTATATATATATATAATCATATTCCCCACTTTTGACTTCAAATACACTATAATGAAAAAAACTAATAACATTTAATGTACATTTCCATTTTGAATTGTTTCTCAGCTCAGATATTTATGATCAGAGTTATGGAGTATTACAATAACTCATATCTGATTATACAAGAAATGAATTATATATTCATGTTTGTCGATTAAATATTAATCATAATCAGATTACTTATTAAATGAGCCTCTTCTGGTTTATTCTACCTTAGATAACTCAAACTAAATTTGATTCCTAAATATCTCAAATTCGTGTTCTTGTTTGCCACTAATTAATACTATATATATTCTAGCTATAATAGGTAGGAAATTATATTTCAGTAAACAAAAATAAATTATATAACCTAAACATATTTAGGTGAGAAGTTATTTAATTTAATTAGGTATTTATTTTCCTTAGCATCCATTTTTTTATTTGCCTGAATCATTTTCTCTATAATCCATTAAACCTCTCTATTTAAAAAATTTTCATTATGGTTTTTTATGGGTTTTAGGGTGTATATTATTTCCGATTTAAAAAATTTTAAATATTAATAAATATATGGCTCAGATTAAAAATGAGTCCCTTAGACAAAAATAATTTTTAGTCATTCGAAATATATAAAAAATTTAGAAAATACAAAAATCACGATAAATATAAGATTCACAGGTCTTAGTATTATTACCCTATCAAATATATAAAATATAATTTATTAAAATGATGAAAAATTGAATCCATAATATACAATAATGTTTTCTATATTATCATTACACTACGTATGAAATATTTTTGAATTATTTAATTGTCTTCAATGAATTTTTATAATTTTATGTATATATCAAGAAAAAGATAAATAATTTTGGTTTAAGAAAAAATCATTTAATAATTGAATTTTTTCCAACATAGTTTATATAAATGTAGAATCCTTTCGATTTGTTAGATACAGGATTATCCAAAATAACTGTGTGTGATAGAAATTTAATAAAAATGATTTATAATATTTATCTGAGTATCTTTTAGTTATTTAACCACTAAATAATTTCCATAAATATAAATTAATTGTTATATAATACAAATACAAATTTTTTATTCTAAATCTATGTTATTTTTTTTAATGACGTGGTTCTTTATAATATATAGGGAGGTCTACATATTTTAAATACTAATTATGTTTCTGAGTGACATTGTAATGCTCCTCATTTACAATTTTATAATCATGAGTTACCATATCTATTATTTCATCCTTTACTGTGTGGGGGAGATCTACCCATTTTTTATGTTATGGGAATTCCCAAATCATTTTGATTGAATTTATTGGTTGTTTTGCAGTCCTTGATAGTTATCATGTTTTGAAAATATGTTTTTTTGGATTTATAAAGTATTTTAAATGTTTTAAAAAATTGGGGAAAAGTAAATTTTCTTAATTCGAGAAAAGTTTATGAGTAAATTGTAAACACTTTTTAAATTGTTAAGAATAATTTATACATCTCACACAATGATAAGATGTATATGTTCTTGTTCATTTATGTAATACCCCAAGGTTATAAAAATATAATGAAATACATGAAACACTGAGTCTCTATATAATAACACTTTGTATTAAGGAGATAGTTTTAAAATTGCTGTTAAATATAATTTTTCAACTAATATGATTTGAATGTCGAAAAACAGAGATACATAGTTATGATCAGTATATTTTTTGAGTCTGGTAGGAAAAGGCTAATCTTTGGTGAATAGTAACCCACCCTTAAGAATATTAATTTTACCCTTATGAATATTAATATGAACAAATTTATAGTAATGTCGCCAATAAATGTAGTTCTTATAATTTATGAGACCCTGATTATTTTTTAAGGTATTAAAAAATTTGTTGGAGATTTAAATTGATACTTTTGGAAGATATTTTGATTTTATTTAAAAATTAAATATTTAATATTTAAAAAATTATTTTTATAAAAGGGAGTTCATATTTGAATTATACATGATGACCTATGGTTCGGGATAATTTTTGGGTTTTTTCATAAATACTTGAATTTTTTGTGAATTGTGAAATACAATAATTTCAAAAATAATCTGAATACATGTTTTATTGACTAGTGGATGATGTAATTATATGTTAAGAACCCTTTTTTCGAAATCAAATACACTAATTACTATTCTCTAGTCACATGAAGCAGAACTATTTCTTATCGTGACAAAAATAATAAAATAATGATTAAAATAATGGAAAATCGCTCCTCTCATCCACTATAAATACAACCCTCTCCCTTTATTCCTATCACACCTCTCAATCATTTAGAATTGTATAAAAATGAGAAATCCTCTTCCCAATTTTTTTTCCCATGTCAAATACTTTTAGAATCACCATAATGCCAATACCAATGGCCATAAGATAGATATCTAGGAGAAGAGATCAAGAGGTAATGATCCTCTTTCATTTTCTTGTGTTATTATTTAAATGCATTTCTTTTCATATAATATATTAACCCCCCCCCCCCCCTATCCAAGAGGAAGTAAATATTTATTATTATATATATTTTCGATTGTTATCATGTTTCTTGAGAAATTTATCTTCATTATTCCTCTACCAATCTTGTTATTCTAAAAAAACACAGTCTGTGATGCGTCGATTTACTAAAATCATGAATGATATGTCTTCTATTTCCTTTACATCTATAAAATCTTATTGTAAAACCATTTTTATGGTCAAAAAATATATCAATGATTATTATATGACCTCTCTTATGTTCTGGAATTAACTTATATACATAATATTAATGATATATGATGAAACAATTTTCTGATTGTCGAAGAACTGCCAAAATGATCTAATCACATATCACTAATGATTTATTTAATGATTCATACTCATATCATATAAAGAAAATTATTTATAGAATCATTTAATATTTTATATATATATTAAAACCATTCCATTCCACTTTTGGATTTTCACATCCATACAACAAGAAATTACATTATGAATCGACTATGGAAATTATGCGAAGAGCGCACACGATACAAATGAAATAAAAACAAATATTTTTACTAAATGGGTCAAATGATATAATAATATGATTATATAAGCACTTATAAAAATTATTTTTTTATAAATATTAATAAAGTCCTTTTAACCATTGTATAGGCAGTTTAAACATTTTTTATGTTAAAGGAACTTGAGGTAAGTGATTTCTTATCCCAATTTTAATTCTTTGGGTTAACATTATAAATCACTGTTTATGTGGTACTAAGATTATTTTTGTAATTATTTTTGTAACATCATGCTTCATTATGTTTTTTTAGTGTATAAAAATATTACCTTAATTCTATTAATTCCCATATCAATTTTATGATATTTGTAAGGGACTTTTCATTATAAATCATCATTTAGATTTAAATTTTTCTAAAATTTTAATAGAATAATTTGGGAAACTATTCATATTTTATTATTATTTTATTGTTCATGTGAACTGCTTATAAGATGGATGGGGCCTATATCTCTCTAAAATTCATTGGGTATGTCTGTAATAGAGGACACATGTATGGTTACTCAATGTGTAACTAAGATGGTTACACCATAAGGTAGCTGTTAGGGTTACATTTCAAGGGAGTTGTGAGGGTTACAAATCATAATGTAGTTGTGATGGTTACAATATATGTATTTAATTCCCCAATATACACTTATGGTTTTATATATGTTCTATAATGATTTATGGAAGTATCATGTTTCAAAAAGTATGTATATATTGTGGATAAGTATATCTTCTTTAAAATGATTTCATATGTTTAAAATCATTCATGGACCAATGGTTTCATCCCTTCCATTTATATTCAGTAAAAATATTTTTATGTTCATCCCATGTTTCTAAAAGTTTTTCTTGGGTTATAAGGATGTTTATGATAACGAAGTAACTCATCTTCATTGCTATAATAATTTTCCAAAGAAATCATGTTGTCTTTTTGTGTAATTAATTAAATGTTTTGGAAGAAATGGAAACTATAATAATGCTACCCACATCGTATGCTTGTGTGTTTATTTGTATGGATTATCTTATATAAATCTAAAACCCTAATCTGAAAATATCATTGGGAATTTAATGAAGTTAAATCTAGTTGAAATAGCTACATTATGTTCTGTCTATGGTCAGGTCCTTATAGTATAAAGAGGTAGATAATTCTCTCAATTCCCTCAAAAATATAGGTTTTCCCTCACATATGTGCATGCTATGATTAATGTTGGATGATTCAGGGTAACCATACTTGTAAGGGAATATCCATTTTATCCTTGTAAAACACAAATGAGTAATGTAATGGAAAATAATTTAGCATATAATTCCAAAATTATATTTCCTTTCAATCTATAAAATGTTATCCACATAAATTAAGGAAACAGATTTGGATGTTCAATGGGTTTGAATCTATTTTTTTTGAATAATTTTTGTTATAGTCCTTTATTTTAGGAGACATATAATTTTTCATGTTTATATTTTATATAATAAACATGACAAAATATATATAAGATGTTCTTTTGAGTTTTCATGGAGTCCTTTGATCACTATTTATATTGCAAAAAAGTTTTATCCTTCCACACATATCTAAGTCGCCCATTTTAAACTATTGGTTAGATTATTCAATTATTCCCGTTGAAATAAGAAATTGTTCAAGAATTCATCTAATACCCCTTTATCATATTTATAGGGATAAAATCATATTCGTTCCTCGTATGGTTTTGAGTTACTATATGAGAATCTTCATGAGTTTGGGGATATATAAATTTTTTGGTTTATTTGATTTGAATGTGTGATTTGGTCATTATTTATATTTTTTTTGATATATATATGGATATAACATTAAGAAATTTTAATATATAAATTATGGGGGACAGAAATAAATATTCACATGTTGTGTTCTTTTTTCATAACATGAAATGATGAATAAGAAGATAAAATTGATGTTTTATAAATAAATATTATTATTAAATAATTTAATGTATTTTCACATGTCGATATATGTATAATTCATAAATTCTAAAAAATATATATATTTTATTTTTTATGAAATATGAAATATCATGTTTTTTAAATCATATGTGATTATCTAGTTATAACTTTGAAATTGAAATACAGGATAACCATTTTTTACTATTTTAATTATAAGAAATCACATATTTTGATATAATTTTCAATTATGTGGTAATTTATAAATTATCATGAATCTTTATTTTATTTCATCATTTTGAAATTATCCAACGAATATAAATATGGTCATCGAATTGCATAAACTGATAATATTGTTTCAGAATATTTAAATAGTTTTTTGTAGAATGCTTATAATTATTTTATAATTATGGAAAAAAATAGTTTTAACTGTAAAATGATCAAATTACATAGAATTAATATTATAATAAAGAAATATATGTTTCATCATATATATTTCAGGTGATTTCTGATACTATAAAAATTATAACATTTCATGGATTAATTTGAGATTATCAAAAGCTATAGAAAAATTATTATTATTCTATAAATTTTGAAAGAGAATTAATGTGATAATAACTTCATATTATATTATTTTTTAAATATCTAATGAGATAAATGATAATTATAATATAGTATATTAAACGATTTAAATGGGAAATATAAAATTTTTGTGTAATTAATATTTCTTAATTAAAATATAAAATAATATTTTTGGTTATTGTAACCCCATGTTTTTTATGACATATGGATGCTGCCTCCTAATTTCATAGATACCAAGCTATATTCATTATATTATTGGTGTTGTTTGTTTCTTATTGTTATTTACTATATATTTTTAATTAATTTATATACAACTAAAGATATAATTTAATAATACTGGCCTGAGAAAAATATTTACTTTTCTTTATGGAATTATGTAAAAATATTAATGATTGAAGCCTATTTATATTTATTATTTTTATTGTTATATAATTTTGTATTTATCATTCATTTAGAAAAAGAATGTATATAAAAATTACAAATTCAATATGAAATTTAAAAATTTGATTGATTGAAGTAATCATATGGGGATGAACTAGAAATTATTTTTTTGTGAGAGGCATGAATCCATAAATCTAATTACCATACATTACATTGAATTTGTATGTGTAAATACAATGAATATCATTAATTTCTCATAGGATTTAGAGCTGTGTTTTGAATGAATTATTTTTTATAATAGTTGGAGAACATTAATGATAAAGAGGGTGGATGAAAAGGGCTTGTTGATAGGTGGTTAAATTCATTAGAAATTGTCCTGTGACCTTATAAATTTAGTGATTATAATATTTTTATAGGAGTGGGATGCGGGTACGAGCTATAGTGATAGTTAATACTGATAATGTTTATAGAGATTTTACCTTTCAAATATTTTTAAGAATGTACCGAAGTGGTTAAAGTGAGTTATGGTTTTGTTTTCTAATGGATATATATATTTCATGATTATTATTGATGAAAAATATAGAAATAATTATATTAGTGGTTTTAACAACATGACATAGTTACGATCTATACCTGATAGGTGAATCTCAATTATTGTATCATAGTATGCATCCTAGAATACTGAAATAAATTTTGATATATTTAGTATAATTAATAAATGAACGGGGATAGTTGATGCTGTTAAAAAGCATGATAAAATATAGAAGAATATGAAAAAGAATTTACTAATCCAAGACACATAAAGGATTAGAATATCGACATTTTAAATGAATCTAAAATAAATTTAATTAATGGATAAACTAAAAATTCACATTAGACATCATGATTTTATAATTATTTGATATATCAGCCTTTGGACTGGATTCTAGGTATCTCAGGTGACACTAGAAGCAAATGAGGTGAAGCATGGGTAGTTTTCATTATTGTGGATTTGCATGATATTATAAATATTTTATTATTTAATATGCTACCACACCAATGTATATATAGAAATAGATACCCAAATGTTTTGGTGGGGGTGTTCTCAAACATCTTGGATGGAATGGTAATTGATACTTGATTTCCATATCTATACCGCCCTCCAAATTGATGTTGACGAGTATAAATATATTGGGCAGTAATGGAAAATAATATAGGGTTTATTTTCTACAAGGGATGTGATGTCACATATTTTTACAGTATAGTTATGTGTGGGAATTAATTCGTAATATGATTCACATTATAACATCTTATCATTGGGGGTTCATAATTCCATTGGTGTATATTCATGGTCTGTGGTATATTTTGGTATAATTTAATGACACAAGATATAGTACATTCTTAGCATAACCATAGTAACTACTAGTATATTATTATGAATAGATTTCAGGTGACAGAAGATGCAGTAATGGATTTGATACTATTTCACAGTGTATATGATGACTTATAGAAGGGATAAGCATTGTATTTATCCATTAAGGGCATGCCAATGTGAAACCGGTGGAGAAGTGGATGAAGGCTATCATAATTTATACATTTTATTATTATATATGATTTTTTACATATTTTTGTTTTTTTCTGAGTGATCCATGGTAAGGATGGGAAACTAATATTACCCTTTGTGGTGATGAGTTAATTTCATTTTATTATTGGATTGCATTTTTTATGATTATTTCACATTTTATAGGTTTGGATTTAGGAAGTATCCAATTGCGTATACATGTTATACTCACATAATATATATATATATATATATATATATATATATATATATATTTAGTTCTATAGAATCTAGTTGTTGGTTATGAAGGGAATAACTATTTTAATGAGTTGTTATAGAGCTGTTAGTACTTCATGGTTAAAATAGATGATTGGTTTTAGTATTTTATATTATTTCAATTCCATGTCTTTATATACTTATACTAGGTTTATCATGTATTTTATTTTTTGCTGGATGGTGGTATCATATTCTTAACCATTATTCCAGACATCATTATTGAAGGTAATGCATCCCATAAGTGTAGTATCTATACTATTAGTGGTGTTTTCAAACCCATACTATTGAAGGTTGGAATTGGGATTCATTCTCTATATTTTTAAATAATCATCCAATGAGGGGAACCTTTGAGGAAGGGATATGAAGGAGTTGTATCTAAGTTGATGGTTTAAAGATATGAAGGATTTTTTTGTTAGGAACTAGTGATGTTCAAATGGCATGTTTTGAAACAGTGTTAGAATGGCTTGGTATACAATGTAAAAAATGGATACCTACTTAGTTAAGGGATTTTAGGTTCCCATTTGATGTGATGCATGAATAATAATTATTAATTAACATACTATATGATGTGATGCAACATTTACAGTAGAGACCTCAGTATTTATCATGCATTGTGATTGAATTTTTCTGATATTGAATAGGGTAGATAATGTGGATTAGGTAAATATTAATGAATATATTAATTGAACCAAAATAATCTATATAAAATGTTAGGAATCCATAATGTTAATTATATTTCATTAATATCTATAGGTTTATGTCACGGTAGGGTTCAGGGAATAAATCAGCCAAAAACTAACCACTCAATATAAGTAGATTATAATAACACAATATGGATGGATCTATTATTGTATTATATCTATCGTCTATAGAATTTATAGGGCTCTATTTTTAGATAAAGTGATATGGGGTGGAACAAGAAGGAAGATATATCCTTTAGATTATTTTATTTTAATAGTAAGAATGAGGCTTTTATTTATTTTAATGATGATATTTGGACAAGATCGATAGTGGTGGTTCTTTTTTCCTTGGAGTTTGTAAGGAGTCAGATATCTTATTGGAGATTCTTCAACAGCATTACAAGTTTGTTTTCATTAAAATGATAATGCTAAAAAAAATTATATAGATTCTTTCCCTCTACAAGGGTACTTATGAGTTCTAATGTAACAAAATGACCTGGGATGCTATGAAACCTAGAACCAGACCTGATCTTTCACATAGCTGAAGGGCGTTCTTGATCCCCTTATATTGGAGACGAGCACCCAAGAATCGAATGACAAAACTGAGGGAATGATTTCACCTGACCTGAACAACCAGAAAAAATATATATAAATTAAAGAAGAAAAAAAGGATGACTAAAAAATATATATTGCATAACTATATGAAAAAAAATTAAATGAAATAAATGAAATAGTTTTTAAAAACTCTATATGACAAGTCCGGCTACAATGGAATCAAAACTAAACAGCTACTACAGTGATGGCATGGACGAACTCCAACCATCTCAACACCAACTTCCCATCCCAACTTAAATAAACCTTACCATATCACAATTATGCCTTTCCATTCCCTACATTATAAGACAAACAAAGGACTATGGAGCATCGATGCATTGTGTAGGGTGAGAGCTAACATGCTCAGTATCATCCCACCATGATGTTCCATAGTAAGTATTTATATAACAATTCATGTATGATTCTTTAAAATTTAAAACATGGCATGATAAACATTAAAGTAGTTTTATAGAAAAGATGTTAAACAATCCATTTTCCATATTCCTAAACAAAAGTAGGTATACTAGTTTCAATTCACATTTTCTATACACTATTCCACATGCATAAACATGCATATCATGGAAAACTTATAAATACATGAAATAAAAAAATGAATCATAGGTATTAATGAACTGTGGAATATTATTGGTCTAGGAAGAAGACTACTCATACCATAAGAATCGGGTGCACAGAAACTGATCCTATAATAACAAACCTTGGAAGTAGAGGAATACCCCAGAGTAAACCCCCCAAAATATCAATACTGATCCCCTAGAATCATTGGTCAATGAAATAGAGGTATGCCCCCAAGAAAAACCTAATTGATATTCAGAAATCAATACAAAATATTCTCAAGTTAAACATTCCACATAAGTACCCATGTTATCCCCTGAGTTCTTTTTCACAAAACCATTTCAATTCATAAAAACCATTAAAATTATATGATAATCCATTTATTAAAATCCAGGGAAACCCATTTTTATTTCAAAAAAAATTTTCAACAAACACACCATTAATGAAAATTTCGTAAATCAAGTTCTAAATTAATGTGAAAAGAAAAAAAACTAGGTTTATTATCATAGTATAGAGATAAAACCACCTACATCAATGTTAGGGTCGCACATACCAACTAAAGAATAAAAATGCAATGAAACCCAATAATGTCATCAATGAAATCCCTAGAATCAAACCCACACATCAATGTATTGATTCAAAATAGAAGACTGAGGGTTTTACAGATAGAATAGATCCCACATACCTCAAGAACTAACATCCACTACACCTGAACTGGCCATGAAATGGCCTTCGAGACAAGATCTCACAATGGATCTAGATGAGGACAACAAGAAACATCCAACATGGAAAATCCAATATGATAATGCAAGGATAGGGTGTTATCAATCAATATTAATGGATAATTTGAGATAACAAATTCCCATAGAGATGTACTATATAAGAAATGATGAACCAGAGCCGATCGAAACAATCCTGAAGGTTAGACGCCTCAAAAAATTTATTAAAATCTATTCATGGTCAAACTCCAAGATGTTTGGGAGGAAAATGGTTGATAAAAACAGAAAAAGGCAACACATAAACCTGGGCATGGGGAGGGTTAATATGATTACCCCTTGGTCATGACATTTAGTTCTCACTAGATATGTTACAACGAAAAGACAATAAGGATGGGATTAAAATACACTATTTAAACCTTGTTTGATGTGTATATCAGGTAAATTACATGTACCCACTTAGTACCTACTTACACAGTGATCCCTCATTCATGACTTCAGTCCAGAAACTAGTACATGATGTGTACCTTAGGCCCATGACGTGTACCTCTTCTTGAAACTATATTAAACCAAGAAAAAACACCTCTAGGGATTTTAAAAACCAGAAGAGAATTTAGAAAAAGGAAAAACACACCCTATCAAGGTAACAAGATGTTACAATCTACCCACCATATGGAAATTCCATCCCCAATAAGTCAGGTGGAATATGTACTCCCTGTAAAAAGATGAGGACACTACTCCATCATCAATAACTCTAGTTCCCATTTCTTAGGAGAATATTATCCTTGTTTCCATATATCATTGATGAATGGATTCGACATCCCACACAGGGCTTTCTTTTGATAGGTAACGATTTCAACTAATTTCTATGAAATAGAATCATACAGTTCTAGATCAATTTCGTCACATCATAGTATATGAGGTGGGTTAGGGTGATTCTTCTTTCACTATGACATGTGGAAAATGTCAGGAATTCCTATCAACTAATCTGGAAATGATATCTGATAAGAGAACATTCGATGTTTTTCAGTAATGTCAAATGATCCAACATATCTCAGAGACAGGGTTCCTTGTTTTCTTAGACGACGTTGACCCAAATGAGGATTAAATTTTATGAAAACCCAGTAACCTATGGAAAACACTAAGGATGATTCTGCTAACCTACATAAGATTTCTATTGAAATTGAGATGTAACCAGACAAAATCTCACTTCTTAAATCCTTACAGATGTCTCCTGAACCAGACTTGTTCAAACCAATGATATGTTTCCCACGTCTTCCAAACAAAGTGGTGATCTACACGGGCGAACATACAATTATTTGAAGGGATCTATTTTGCTCAATGACTGATGACTGATGTGGTTAAAAAATTATTCCAGCCCAAGATGTCAATCTCATGATCCACTGAAATCCATGATATAGACAAAAAGCATATCCTCAAGGATCTGAATTACACACTCTATATGGCTATCTGTCTGAAGATGGTATGTTGTTCTCAACATGACTGATTCCCCATTTCCTTTTGAAGACTCCTCTAGAACCATGAGGTAATGATATTATCCAAATCTAAAACAATTAGAAGAGGACTCCCATGTAACCTCAAGATCTCATGTACAAACATCATACCCAGATCGTAAACTTTAGTGGTGTATTTGATTAGAATCAAATGAGAAGACTTCTTCAACTGATCAAAAAACACCTATATAGAATTTTTCCCTCAAGGAATATATAAAAACCCAATAAAAAATACATGGACAGCTCATACCACTTCAAAACCATCACCGGGAGAGGCTCAGACAAACTAGATGGTTTTATGTGCTCTGCCTTTATCCGATGTAAGGTGTATCAACAGTACACATAATCTTCAAAGTCATGATTCATACTAAGACACCAAAATGGAATTCTCATGTCATAATAAATATTTTCAGCACTCGTATGAACAAACCATGATGATCTACAACAATAAAAAAATAATGATCTTCTCACATGTGTATGGATGAGAACTCACTTCCCGAAGTGAAGTGTGTCATCTGAAGAATGATACCAACCAGGAACTATCTCCCTATCATAATGGTTTTTTTGAATCATTAGAAACTCATCATATTGTTCTTTAGTTTTCAAGATAGAATCCATGAGAGATGATGAAAACTGAATATTGGTCATAACCATACATGAGATATCCTCTTGAGTATCCATGTGCAGTGGAGTAAAAATCCCCATAATATTCCTCTCCTCCTTCGATTCCAGAACACCTTGTGATGATACCTTCCTTCTTAAATCATTTGCGACTATATTCCATTAACCAAGAGTGTTGGTGATGTTGAATTCAAATGAATAAAGGCATTATACCCATTTTCTCTATCTGAGATTCAATTTATTTTCCGAAATGATATAGCACAGACTCTTATGATCAGAGAAACCCATGAACTTCTCCCCAAAGAGATAGTGCAACCAGCACTTATGATCATGAATCAACATCACAAGATCAAACTCTTGATTGAGGAATCTCATCTCATCTGTTCATAGTTGACAAGAGCCGTATGCTACCACATGATCAACTTTCATTAGCATGCATCCTAATCTATCACCAGATGCATCAAAAAACACCGCATACCTCTTACTGGGCTTATGTAAGATCAAAATAGGTGTTCATGTTAGAATTTGTTTTAGTTCGTCAAAAGAAAAAATCCACATTTCATCCAATTATAATTTCACCACTTTCTTAGTAAGAATAATAAAAGGAGATGATATCTTAGACAAATCCTTAAAAACCATTGGTTGTATCCAACATGGCCAAGGAATCATTGAATTTCCAAGACCTTTTGTGATTCCTTCCATGATAAAGAAAATCATACCATCTATGGATCAACTGATAAGTCCTTATAGAAAATTATATTCCCCGATAAAATCACTTCTCAAATCCAGAAACTGCATTTTTAAATCTTTCCATACATACGATGAATTCTCAAAATCTACCTTACAAAAGATAGATGGTGCTTGTGCTCATGATTAGAAATTGAATAAATAAGAATATCTTCCATGAACACAATCAAAAAATTGTCATGATATTGGTGGAATGTCCCATTAAAAAATTCCATAAAAACCGTAGGAGTGTTACCTATACCAAAAGGCACAACAAGATATTAATAATGACCATACCTACTCCTAAACGCCATCTTTAGTATATGAGACTCTCAAACTCTGTGTTGATGATAACCTGAACAAAGATCAATTTCTGAAAACCATTTTTCTCCCTTCCACTGATCAAGAAAATAATCCACATGAGGAAAATGATATTTTTTCTGAACTGTTACCTGGTTTATCATCTAATAGGCCACCCATAAACGAAGTGCAGCATTTTTTTCTCTGCAAAAAGAAAAAGGGGATTCCCTAGGAGAAACACTAGGGTGAAAAAAACCTTCTTCAAAAGGTCATACAACTGAATATTGAGTTATTTAATCTCTGTTTCTGCCATATGATAAGAAGCCATCGATATTGGTTGCTTACCTGGAACCAGGTCATATGTCAACTCCACCACTCTCTCAAGAGGAAGATCATAGATTTCATATAGGAAATCATCAGGGAAGTCTCAGAACAAAACATGAATATCCTCAATAGAAGAAACAACATCGGGCTCAAAAACAGCTGTTAAAAAAATCTCTTGAGCTCCGGGTGGGAAGGCCCTGCCTGACCATATCTCGAATCACACTCCACATAAACACACACAAGAGTTACCATCGATAGAAATAAACAAAACATGTCAATGATAACAATCAAACTCATATTGATGAGTTACAGGAAAATCCATAATGATAGTGATGTCAATAAGATCTAGATCATGAATGGGGAAATCCCAATCCAACTCTGTGTCAGTTATCGTCAACGAACAAGGAGGACACTGAAACTCGTAATCATTCCTCGTGACCAGAGGTGTCACTATCTCCATCGAGAAAGGACTATGATCCATTAGATGTTTAAGTATATCAACCAAAAATGTAGATATAATTGAGTGGGAGGCACCATTATCAAACAAATAAATTTATACTAAAGCTACAATAAGGAGCATATTGTTTACTATTTCCGAGACTATATCAATATTTAATGGGCCTCTAATCTACTTCATGTAAATGCTTCACTCCTAAAGCATGTGGCCAGAGCCCTATAGTCCATGAAGCATATGACTACACCGAAATAGCCTTCATTTCTGGTGATACCAGAACATAATTGGGAATATTCATATCCTGATAGAGAAATTACTAGTGAACAACACAACCAAATATATTGCACGTCTTCACAGGAAAATGACAACAATGACTGTTGTGACCCCCATAGCCACACAGGTTGAAAGATAGAGGCACACTGCCAGTTGCAACGGACGTTACAGAAGAGGCTCACTACTAATACCCACCTCCACCACTCATGTGATAATAATTCCACTTTCTCTTCTTCCCATGCATGCCATTGATGATTTCCCTAGATGGAAGATAAGAGGCAGAAAAATGACCTTTCTAATTATGTCTATCTCTACCATCATTTACCCTTCCAATATCTCTACATAGGTAAAAAGATTCCATATGAACATCTATAATCTATTGTCTGGTCATAAACCATGTAGGTATTTATAAACATTCAACTAGTTATTCCTTACCACGTACATAGAAAAACAGATAATCTTAGCAAAAGGGTTGGTGTAGACTGCCACCGAACAATCTCCCTACTGCAACTATAGGAACTCCATTGATTTTTTAAGAAAAAATACTCGAGAAAAAACTAATGAAAGAACAGGGTTTTGAAACCCTTCCAACACAAGAAAATATGTCTCTCTTCCAAGAGCATAGAGTACCACCAGTGCATAATGGAAACCTTAAGTATCATGTTGTATACTTCTGACTAATATTATCATGTTTCAACAGGAATTCATTGATTGGATCAATCATGTACAGCCAATCCTCAGCATCTTGAGGTCCAGTCGTCCCATTAAAGGATGGTGGCCTCTCCTGAAAGAACATCAATGATCGATCTCTTCCTCCTCCAGCTCCAGGTTGTACATAAACCACTTTGTTCTGAACTAGTGGCACATCCTATTTGACAACACAGACTGCACATACAATATTGTCGATGGGATTATGATCCATAGGTGGTTTCCCTTGACGACCATCAATTGCACCTTCCCAAGGAAACTGTTGAAGATGTCTCAGAGGCATACTATTGCACTGAAACATAATAATGATCATACAATGAAAATATATCTATTCAAAAAAAAACCCATAAGAAAAAAATAGAGATTTTTTTAAACAAAATCCAATAATATAGAAAATAATCCAGCATCCCATGGTATCTTGAGTCTCATTGCGATAAGGGATGTCCATTCAATCAGCGCAATATACCTATCAAGTCGTAAAAATCATATTTCCATTCTAACATACATCCCATGAAAGGATTCGTGAGGTAAAAACTATCACTAGTGCAAAACTGTAACGAACAAACCTTGGATGCACAAATACCAGGAACTCGAACTGATCTGTCACATAATCGAAGGGTCTTCCATATCCCCATGGGCTAGCGAAAAGAACCCAAGCATCGAAATACAAAAATGAGGTAATGATTTCGCCCAACCTGAACAACCACACAACCTATATATATAGGGAAAAAAAGAAACAATGAATGACTTAACAATAAAATATTCCATAACTACAAGGAAAACAATTTAAATAGTATAACTAAAAAAATAGCTAAAAACTCCAAAATTTAGGTCCTACTAGAAGGGACTCAAAACTAAACAGATACTCTAATGATGGTATATACGATGTCCAACCATCTCAACACCAGCTACCCATCCCATGTTACATGAATCTCCCTGCCTCACAATGGTGCCTTTCCATTCCCTCCATAAGAATATAAACGATTGTCTGTGCACCACCAAAGTAGTGTGTATGGAGTCAGATAACAGGATAATCTTTATCCCACTCTGGTTTTCTAAAAAAATATATGTATAAATATGCATGTGCAATTATTTAAATATTAAATCATGACATGATATGTAGTAAATCAATTTTATAGAAATCATGGTAAATGTTCCATTTTCCACTGTTCTAAACAAAAGTGTCTATATATGTTTCAAATCACATTTTAAATATCATTTTACATGAGCATAAACAAGCACATCCTGGCTAACTCATAAGGACATGAAATAAAATAAATAATCAAAGGTATCACAAAACCAAGGAATAATACTGGACTAGTCCGCAGACTACTCATAACATAAGAATCATTTCACAAAAACTGATCCTATGACAACAGAGATATGAAGTAGAGGAATACCACATGACTAAACCCCACAAATTTTCAATATCATTCCCATAGAATACTTGTCCTAGGAAACATAGGTAATCTTGAAGAAAATCCTCCTTGATAATCACGAGGTAATGGATGATGGCCTAAAGCTAAACCTACCACCTAAGTACCCAAGGTAACTAATGTGCTCATTTTTACAAACCCATTTTAATGCCTTGAAAACCGTTTAAATAATTTATACTCCATTTATAAAAACATAGTGAAAACTATTTTTCATTCAAAACCTTTTTCTAACACACACAACAATCATTCCAAATTCATAAATCATGATCTAATGTGATTTCCAAAGAAAAATAACTAGTTTTATTATCAAAGGAAAGATATGTAACCACCAACATTAATATTCATGTTTCACGCACCCACAACGGAATAAAAAATCCATGAATCCCAAAAACACCATCAACCAAGGCACTATAGTAATACCTGAATCTCAAAGGTTTGATTAAAAATAGAAGATAAGGGGTGGGAGTATAGATGAAAGCACACATACCTCAAGAATGAATGTCTGATACACCACAGCTATCAATAGAATGGCCTTTGTGATATGATGTCACAATAGCTATAGACGATGAAAATAAGAAAATTCAGTTTTGGATTAGCAGATCTGATAAAGCAAGGATAGGGCACTATCGATCAATCACAAGGATGAATAGGAGAGAAAAATGACTTGTATAGACACCATAGAAGTAATGATGGACCGAAGCCAATCAGATCAATCTGGAAGTTGAGACACCCATAGAAATTGTCTAGGAGATGTTTAGGGTTGAGAGCCAAGAGGTTTAGAGGAAAAAAGGCTAAGAGAAATAGAAAACGGCATGACTTATTTCCAAGTGTGGGATGGGACACAACGAGTACCCCTTGGTCACAACGTATATCCCACGCATCGTACGTTACACTGGGAAACCTATCACATCATGTTAAAAATACTCTATTTAAACCCTACAAGAAGTGTATCTCAGGGATACGATGTGTACCTACTTAGTAACTTCTCACACCGTGATCCCTCATTCATGACATGAAACAAACAACCAGCACATGATGTGTACCTATTTTTTAACCTATCGAAATTCCAAAAAACACATCTATGGATTTTAAAAACAATAAGGGAACTTGGTAAAAGGTAAAACCTGCACAATCTACCTAACGAGATGTTATATCTAATCTGGATAGAGATTTAATTCTTTTAATTTCAACATTAACCCTAAAACCCTTCAGTTGTTTCTCCTAGTAAATGAATGAATAATATTGTCATAATTCATTTATTTATATATATTAAATATTAGGGTTGGTATACTTCCTAATTTTCCCTATTTAAACCAGCTTATTAAATACTTCATCCCTAATTTTTACAACTTCAACAATTAGTTTCAAAACCCACGTTAGACTTTTATCTGAGAGATTTTGTATAACTAATTCATCATGCCGGGGTTTTCCAGAAGGATATATAAACCATAGACATGGTTTTTCTAACCATAATAACTTAATTATATGAATATCTATTCAGGATCAAAGTGTAACATATTTGGTAATGTGGTACGGGTTTCTATCATCATATACACACTATAACTCTTTTCCCAGGACCGATGTTATGTAAATTTTGTTCAGGAGAAGGGGTTTATGAATTGTTTTATTTTTTAATAAATTTTTACTCTTCTATCATTACTAGTTACATGGGACCTTTTATGGTAAATCATTATGTGATATTTTCACTATTTCATTAATTTTTTCCATAGTAATATATAATGTTCTATATATTATCATGTAAATTATTAAATATTGTATGTCCTACAGTAGACTTTTTCAATTATGTGATGATGATTTTATATTATTATGGATTTACTTTTAATGGATATTAATTTTATCAACATGAATATATTATGAGAGAGAACACTTCAGCAATCTTGTAAATGTATTGTTTCATGCTACTTTTTAAAAACATTAGGCTATATCCATACTTCCCAAAGTGAATAATTTTAAATTTTATTATGGAAGATGGGTTTCCTTCATTTTTATATTTACAAGAAATCAATTTCAATTGATCTTAGTGATTTTATAGGTTGGGAAATATCTTATGTTCATTTATTGAAAACTATTGAATGTAATGAAATTCACATGTATTGAATGGTTAATGTAATCAATAAATAAAATCTTATAATCTCCTAACAATGTTCTTGTTAAATTATAATTAATTTATAGATCCTGCAAAATATAAATGTTAGATTACATGGATGAAATATACTTAATTAATTATGATGCATGTTATATTAATTTTCTAGTTTTCAACGTGAGTTTATTAATTTTATCTTACTAATGAACATTATAGATATTTGTTAATGAAAAAACATTAATTTTGTGAAATTTTAAATCATTTATATATATGAAGTTATAGATAACTTCTTAAATATTGAAATATATAAATCCTTATTAGTATGGTTACAAGTAATCAATTGGTTTTACATGAACCATTTAAATGTTTTAAATTGTAGTAGTGGATATATTAATTTATTTCTATGATGAATGATAAATTAAATTCGACAATGTTTTTACCTAGTTATTTTATATAATTTCTTATAAATTATATTAGATGTAATTTTTATGGAAACATATTTTAAATAAAAGATGGTTGTTATTTCATAAAATATGATATTTTATTTAAGTTTTTTTTGAAAAAATTTTTTTGATATTATATATATGTAATAGTATTTTTATGATATACTATTATGAAAATGATAAATTTCTTATCATTTTATTGTTTTCCAAAAATCATTATTTTAGTTGAAATGGATTTTCTAAAAAATGAATAGAATCATTCATTTTAATATTACAATTTTATAATATGGAATTGTTTAATTAATTTTTTATGTAAATAATCAATTAAAATGAAATCTTACATATTAAATTACTTCATTATAATACATAATTAATTCTTGTTAGACGATTATTTATGATTGCTAATTTTTTTTGTTGAATGCTTGTTAAAGAAAATTGTTCATGAATTTTTAATCATGAAATTTTTAGAATAATTTAAATACACAAAGATACATTATTATTATGCATTTATTTTATTAGGTATATTTTATTAAAAGGGAACTTGAATAAATTAAGTGATAAATTGAAATAAATCAAATAAATTAATGAAAAATATAATATAGTGAAAATATTATTATGTGTGATTTTAAAACATGATACATGATGATAATAGCATTTTTTGTTTTTCATTTGATAGAATGCCTAAGTAAAATATTTTATGTGCTAGATATTGTTTTTTTTTTCAAATTATGTTCTATTAATTCTATTTAACTCAGTGTGAAGTGATAATTTTTGATCCCCCCCCCCTTTTTTATTGCATTAATAATCATTTGATTGATGCAAACAGAATTTTACGATTTTTATGTTATTATATGTGGACTTTGTGGTGATTTTGTGAATTTAAATGGGAACTATAGTCATATAAGTGTGCTCAAATTTTGGATGTTTTTTATTATTGATCTATTTTTTCTGATGATTTTGAACATTGGTTGGTTGTTGATATTGAATATCCAACTTGATATAATATTTAATTAATGGAGTTCCTCTATGGTGAGATGTAGCTACCATAGAATAATGTTTTGGTAATGCTTTATGGATTCCCACATTATTCCTATAAAGGGTTGGATATGTTTCTAGTTTGCTGAAAACCATGAGAGGCATCTCATATGGTTGTTGAATTAACTCCCATAACACCTATCTCCATCCTTATTATATTGTTATATGTTGACGATGATATTTTATTGATTAGTATTTTATATAAGGGTCGTGATTTCTCAATGATTTTCATTTTTTTCACAGTTTCATTATGCTATACGAGGGTTTCTTATATATAAAAAATTAATTCTAAAAATGGTTTTGTTATTTATATTATAAATCATTGTTTTTGGAATATGTTTTTAGGGGTTTTGAAATGGTAATAAAAAACTATTCATTATTATTATTTTGTTTTTGTATATGGTAATAAAATATTATTGATATAATTCCATCCCTTGTGATGGGACATACAATAAAGTAAGTGTAAACACATTTTTATAATTTCATAAGAAGGTTAATATTTATATTTCCCATATCCCATAATGATTATATTGAATTTTTTCCTCTCACATATGGGTAAGATTTATTTTCAAATATTTTCTTATGGATATGATGTTTTTCTAAAATCCAACGTAGTGGTATATTTATCACCACATAATGGTATGCTATTATTTCTAAAGGATACATCATGGTAAATAGTTGTATATGATGAAACATATTGTTCCCACACATTGCATGTGTCAGTTTCATAAGGTAATCATTATCAATTGAAATTTTATAATTCTCTTCGTATTAAAATTGTAACGTGTCATGAACATAAATTAAGGAAATAAGTAAATTTTTATATTGTTTGGAATATAGTAATAGTTTTCAGAAAAATAATTTACAAAACTTAATTTTTGGAGATTAAAAAGCTGGTATGTGATGAAGATAATGTGGAATGAAAATAAAGGTAAATTTAATTAGTAAGTATGGATGTTTTTTTTGGAAAAGACGTGAATACAATAAATATTTACCAAATCTATTTTCATTCCTCACTCGTTTGAGTATCTATGTTTCCCATCTTGCACTGAATATTAGACCATTCTCACATAGATGAAATACCATATTTCAATTCATCTAAGATATGTTCTTTATGTTTATATACCTTTTATCTACCTCCACTCACACCATATTAGAGTTAAAGTATGTGCTAAATATTTTATTCGGATTAATGAAACAATTTTTAATTTAATATCCATGGATTTTGTAATCATTATTTATATTAATTTGGATAAATATATGGATCCAACCTTAAACTAGATCATAATCTCAATATTTTCATAGAAAGAAAAAATATTTTATATTCATGTTCTTATTTAATATTATGGAATTATTAAATTAAATATGGATAAGATTGTGTTAAATGATTAAGAATGTATTTTATTATTAATGATAATGAAATATATTCACATCTGATTGTAAGGGACATTATTTTATATTAAATTTTTTTCTAATTTGTTATATTTGAAATATGAAATAAATGTTTAATTAAATAATATTTTATAATATTTATTTTCATAATGAAAAATTATATAGGATAATCATTTGATGTTATTTGATATTTTGAATAATTTAAAGTTATAAAAATAATTTATTATTATTTGGGACCTATTATTGAAATATTTTGTTAATGGTAAACTCAAAATTATCAACGCTAATAAAACATATTAATTAAATTCCATAAATTATATATTTTTTTCAAGAATATAAAAAAGGTTTGTAGAATAATTACAATTAATTCATGATTTATTAAATCAGAGAATGGAAAGAAACTATATTTTTATATAGATGGATGATGTTTTTCAGTAAATAAATGTATTATCACAAATAGTATTAGTAATATATGTTATTTTATAAATTTATTTATATTAGTTATTAACATTTTGAAATTATCACATGGATTTGAATAATGATAATTTTTGTTGAAATTATCAACAAATGAGAAAAAAGGATAATCACATGTAGTAGTATTAATTATTAAATATTATTTTATTTGAATCATATGAATTATTTAAAATATTTACAACATTAATTTTTTATTAACACATGTTCAGATAATTAATACCTCTTGGTATAGAGATTAAATATTTATTTTGTAGGTTCTGTTCGTATGTGTCTTATGAGTTGTGAATGTTTCCTCTTGATTTAACAGATTGTGCATTATATGATAGGTAGTGTTTATTTCTTACATTAATGAACTAGAATTATTATACATAAATACTACATCCTAATAGAATTTAATCCATTACATACCACAACAAACCGCAATAGTAGTATTTTAGTCTAATACCTATATAAACTAAGAAAAATAAAAAACATGTCCAAAAGTGAGATGAATTATCTTCCATTGTTTTCATCATAATTATTAACATTATATGATATATCATACATAATACCATTAATAATAATATAGGGAAGTTAAAAAAAAAGAAATAGTGAGATCATATGATCAGTAATGGTCATGAATAAATATATCAACATATCATGTTCATAGGTGGTTAAGAATTGAGAATAAAATTTTAAAACCATATCGTCCATATAAAATAACTTAAACATGAATCTGGACATTAATATTGGTTGCTCCTAAGACTGTAATAATAATTGGCTCAATGAACATTAACCATGAGAAAATTACATAGGCATACACCATAGATTTTATTATTATAAATTGTGTTGAAATTAATTTCTTATTATTTTAAGGCTCATTTTAAAAAATATCATTGTGGAATGGGATCATTTCCCAAGATATAAATATAGGACTAGTTCAATACTAATACTATCATAGTGGATAATTATTCATACCAAAATGGGATTACTCCCCATTCTAATCATGTTTATCTCTTGAGATATCAATATTTTCTTAACGAATTGAAGAGAGATGTCAGTCCCTATGGTAATATATTTAAATAAATACATATATGTTCAAAATATCATAAAACATTCAGCATTTTAAAATAATAGAATGGAAATGGGTTTCATAATCATTTCCTTTTAATATAATATATGGAAATGAAATAAGTTTCAAAATGATTTAATCATTCCATCAATGAATAAATCAGTGAAATAGAAGTGGGTTTAACAAGAATCATATCATTATAATCATCATCCATTCCTAGAATAAATTAGAATTATATTTATATATATTATACCTACTAAAATATAAGTGACCTAGAATTATTTCCTAATACATGGAAAATAATATGGAAATACAAATCTATTGGAATGTTTTTTAAGGAATGCATCATTTCATTGTAAATCATGTTCATAAAATTAAAAATCAAAAAACAATGACAATTTAATTTTATTTTAAAATAATATTGAAAATATAAAAATTAATGTTCCATGAAAATATTGGTCCTAAATTCAAGGAGTTATGTTCCTGTTATACATATTAAAACCATTATTCCTTTCATATTTTCATTAAAATCCAAACATTCCTTATTATAAAAATGACATGAATATTATATTCACTTTTTTGATAAAAACTAAATCACATAAAAAATAAATTATTTTATATTTTAGAAAATTTTAAGAATATATTTTCAAATATATTCTTAAAAAAGGATTTGGAATAATAAGGATTTTCCACCCAAGTGATAAATAACAATATTTTTTCTTAAAAACATTATTTTTACCTCTTCAGTAAATAATGAGATGAAAATTAATAGATAACATGTATTTACCTGAAAAAAATTTATCAAAATAAAATTAGTTAGTTTCATGAGATATGGATTATAATATTTTATCAATAGAATAAACATAAAAAAATTCTAGATAAAATAAAATATTGTATCAGAAATCGCTTACCGATTTGGTAAAATTGTATTATAATCCTAAACGAATGATTATCATTTAATGAAAAAAATATTACAAGAAAAAATAAATTCATGATGTTACATGTAAATGGGTCTTATATTCACCATATATTAGAATACATGAGCTTAATATAACACATGTCCCAAAAAAAATTAAGACAAAAATATATTAGCGTAAGTCCTGACATCCATCATACACATTGAATTTTACTCAATAATAAAAATTTTGAAGTTAGTTGTCTATTTCATAACCATAATTTTATATATAATTCTATATATGATTTAATTATGTTCATTTACTACCTATTTACTAACAAATCAATATCATATTTACATTTCAAGTAAAAACGGTTTTTTTGTATGTTTATATAAGTGATTTTTTGACCAATTACTTTTATTATGAATAAATGATATAAAAATGGTAATCATGATTAAAAAATATATATATTTAGTATATATTCATTTATAATAATTAATAAATGTTAGTGATAGAAAATAAAATATGTCATTTATAAGTAAAGAATGGCAAACATACAGATGAACAATGCTTCCATTTTTAAAAAGTATTGAGTAAAGTAAAGGTAAATAATATATTTCCATTATATAATCATTTATATTTCATATAAATCACATATATAAATTAAACCCATCATTATTACATTCCATGTAATACATGAAAAAAATCACAAGGATCTGTCAGGGGGTAGTCCATCATACACACGAGTGATATTTTCATATTTTCAAAGAATAGAATGTAAGAAGGTATGTTGGATATAATAATTTTATATATATAATAACATAAAAAATAACATATATAAAACATTAATCAATCATTAAATCGAGCTATGAGAGGCGGTGATGGAAATAAAAATTAACATTTTTTGGGTGGTGGTTGTCCTCCATACACATCAATGATGATCTCATATCCCATTTGATGGAATAAGATACGGATATAGGTTATTATATTAACAAAATAAAATATTAATATATGGGAGATTATATTGTTTTTATTTCAGTATAATTTAGTAATATTTGATGGATTGGTATGCATATATATTACAAAAACACATTGTTAGGAACATTATCTCCACTTCAGACGACCTCATTAGATTTATCCTAAAGACATCGTCGATTTGATTTCATTACGCACCAATGTCAATAGTATATGGGAGTTATTTTTGTAATGTAATTTTTTGGGTATATTCAAAACAAAATGATTTTGGATTTGTGAATAGGAAATGAGAAAGAGTGTCCTTTTCCTAACTATGATGAGTTGCATAGTTGTACATTTCTAATAGAAAAAGGTCTTCCAATGTTTTTTAAAGTAAAAAAACTGCAAAAAATCATATTATCAAAAATAATGGGAAATAAGGTCTATGTATGATAATAAAATATTTTAATTACATGTTTTGTGTCATTTTACATCTTTTTTAAGTTTACCCCTATAAACCCATTTTTACCTTAAAAATGGTAAAATATTGTTACTATTTTTACTATTACACATTTTAGAAATTAATTATTCATTATAATATTATTTATTATGATTCAATATATTGAATCATATTTTCAAAATTCAAATCATATATTTTCAGAAATTAAATTTAAATTATACTTTTAGACTGGATGACAACGTATTTTTCCAAAGACCAAATTTTCAAATGATTATAATTGTTTTTTAGAAATCAATTAAAATGAAATAAATGGTATTAATTTATATATATTTGAACTATTATTATTTTTATTCCATTCAAAAAGTAAACATGAAACTTATTATTTCATTAAATGAAAAGGTAGTTTTCAATAAAAACATGTATTGTATACTATTCATCAAAAAATCAACCTTTTCATTAAAATCCAAAAATTTCACCCTAATATAATGTTTATATTTTTAATTTTAAAAAAACTATTATCTGAAATTAATATTCTAAAAATTTTAAAGAATATATTTATTGTTGCACAGTAATGAAATCAAAAACATTCTTTTGAGGGAATCATTTTTGTCGAAATATAATATGAAATTATAGAAATGTAATGAATATTTTATATATATGAATTATTTATTTATAATATATTAAATATAGCATTTAAAATCAGGATATTCTTATTCCTCACCCTGTGTTTGAGATCCATGTAATAAACATCCTTTTAAAAGATTATTATTATTGTTTTGTCACAGTCTCTTACAAATTGTTGTTGCATATAACATATGATATAGAAAATATAAAATTATATGTTAATTTAAATATTTATTAAATCATAGATTGTTACAACATACAACCTTAAATAAATTTCATCCCCAAAAATTATATCACTCAGATACAAACATCTGAGGATACTTCCACAATGTCACATCCACATGTTCCCTTGTGGCTTCTTAGAAATATGGTTTTGCAACAATCCTTTGACTAGGTGTGTAGTCCAATTTCATATTGAAATATATATACAATAATGAATCACCACCATCTATTCATCATGTGAATGATCCTTCTCAAGTGTTACATCCACAAATATCTATACATGTGAGGGACATGTTTGTACTTCCTTGGGAGTGGTTCATAGAACACATTATTAAATTTAGAGAGGGTTAGTGGAAGATACATATGATTGGATACCATCCTAATAAGATCAAGAATATCATAGGGAATAATGAACCTTGGGATTGTTTTTTCATTCCTTCAAAATATCATTACCTTCATCCATGGTTTATTCTTAGAAACACCATTTCATCAACATCAAATGTTATATCAGAGTGAAAATTTTTATTATATATTTTATGCCGACTCTGAACATACATGATGTTATATTGAATCGATAAAATATTATATACCATTTATCTGACTCTCTCAGGAACCTATGGATTTCTTCATCCTTCATCATTATAGTATGTTTTAGTTCTACCCTTACTTCTATAGAGTTCTTTAAAAGGAGACATCTGAATGGTACAGTAATATATGCTGTTATATAAAAACTCAAGTAGGGGAAGGTATTGATCCTAAAAACCTTTTAAATACATATAAAATTATCTCATTATAACCTCTAGTTTTTTAAGTATTCTATCATAAGGATCATCTATTAAGTAATGTTATGTATTTCGGAAACATAAAATGGTATCCAGAGCAAAATGATAAATTCTCATGAACATTAAGGTAATTATTGGATTTTGATAAAATATTATTTTATGATGTACTCTATGAAACGAAACTTCATCTAAAATGTATATCCTATAATGATTCTCTAGGGCGTAATATTATTTGATTGTTATGAATTTGTTGTTATTTTGAATGGAGATAAACTACAACCCATATATTATTTTTTTTTTATCAAATTTTGATAGTTCAATAATAAAATCCATCATTATTTTATCCCAATTACATTTTTATCGGTGACAGATGTAACATTCCTTTATAAAATTTCATCTCAGACATAGTTTTTTGATATTCTGATAACCAAGATCCAATTATATTATATCACTCTTCATGGAATCCCACCTGAAGTACTCCTTCAAATATCTATACATCATCTAAATTCTAGAGTGATTAGAGTTTGAATATCCATAAATTCGCTATAATGAATCCTTCAAATATGGTTGGTAAAAAACAAATAAAAAGTTCCTAAACAAAATGATTCCATCATGATCAAAGATGTGATCAAAAATAATTTCGACCATCTCTTGTGTCTATACATCTTCATTATATTCCAATTTTTTCTTCATATAGATAAATTATAGAAAATTCAACTATTAAAGAAATTTTTTTCCCCTATAATTAGTATCTTAAATATAATCCATATAAATTTTTAAAAAATTGATTTTTTAAACCATATCATGGATAAGATAGAATGATATTCTCAACTCAACATATTAGCCACCATATTCACATTCTCAAGGTTGTAATGTATTGAAAAATCAAAATATTTAATCATCTCTAAAAATATTTTATATATCATATTAAAATTATTCTTTGTGAATAAATATGTATACTCCCAATTTTTTCCATAAAGTAATTTGAATGATATCTATAAATATTTTCGCACCTAGTCGCTGATAAGGCGTGTGATTCACAGCCATAGGGTTCCCCAATTTTTCTTATAAAAATATATAATATATTTTGTAACATTAAGATTGGTTTTTTTAGAGATAGTTGGAATGATCTTAATCTGAATATTGGATAAAAAATATGTGAAAATGGTTGACTCTGGAATGTTAGGTTTACTCTATTTATGACCTAGAACTAGTCATTGTGTGGAATTTAGATATCATTTCCATTGGTGGGTTTGTTAATTAAATTAAATAAATTTATTTCTTTATTTGAATTTTAAAAATTATATTTCATCTCTATATTTAATGTTATGAAAATAATTTAGGTCGTGCAGCATATCCCTTGGTCCATTCTGAAGATTATTTTTCCAACAATCATTAGGGGATCGAAATCGAACAATGATGAATCTCAGGATCCATGAATATCGAGAAGCAGTGAATACAACTACTTACCTATTTAATTTTGAAATCCCATAATTCATCATTAAAATACCAAATATTCAATTCTGACTCATAAATTTGACTATTCTTCAACAATTTACTAAGTGATTGGTCATGATCATTCTTATCTCATTGATTTAAAGTAATTTACCCACTCCATGTAACTGTGCATCATATTAAAATTCCTTATTTAATTATTTCTCAAACCTAACATCCTAATTTTGGTTCATTGAACAATAAAATTTTTCAATGATCATCTCACCTATTTTATAATGAATTTATTCCATTAATTCTTCATGTTTTCATTGATTCAACCATGAGGTCTAGATTCGACATTAATAGGTGAGATTGAGCCTAATCGAACCTCTTGACACACGATTAACATGTGTGTGGTATTAGAATAGAAAAAAGGGTATGTATTGATATTTTATTTGGGTTTTAGACTATTTTTTAAATCAATCCTGGATCTAATGTAGTATTTGAAGTAGAATGGGTGGATCCTTGAGTGACGATAGTGCAATAATATTCCTGTAATCCAATCAAAAAAATTTCTAGGAAAATAGATTTTTGAATGTGATGAACTAGGTATTCAACATATATTTTTTTTTACATGGAGGTGAGATCTGAATCATCAGTGGTGGGATATAGAACATTGGATTAAGATCTAATGGTCTATAAAAACCCGATTAAACAGTGTGAATTAAGATGAACACGCTATGTGTAGTACATCTACTACTATGGTGTTATTGTTTTTGAAATTTTCAAGATTAGTTTATATGTATCTAGTATATAAATCACATGACCCTCCCCAAGTTTACAGGTCGTATGGCAGAGACCACAAGAAAAACTACCTGTGCGGGAACATGTTGTGTACTATAGAAAACATACAAGTTTTGTAGTACACGTAAAAATCCATGATCATGATCAAGATCCGTGGTGGATAAAAAATCCCATTTAGTCTTCCTAAATTATTAGTAGTTTTATATTGTCAATATTTAAAGTATTTTTAGGGAAATTAATAGGTAGATTAGTGGTATCACACACCATGTGGGTTCCCTTACACGTCATGTACCCATACATTCCTTTTTTATTAAATTTCATACTCTCATATCTTCTTTATTGTAATCATATTTCAGTCTGTGAGTATCCTATCTTTGGTGTCTTTCAATCTATAATGTGATGGTGGAATTCATGAGGGATTTTGAGATACAATGTGAGGGATTTCGAGTGTGATGCTTTTTATGGAGATGGTCAATGATTGTGATGATCAGCTTAGATCCTCAAAGAAACAATAGTGTAACCCTCATGATAGGAAATTCATGGTTCATATACCAACCAAAAGTGTGGATCCATAATACTAAGAAGTTAATGGTTCCTCTAATGACACTTATAATGGAAAACTCATCCTGAAAAATGTGTGGTTCCTATACCAACCACTCTAGTGGAACCCTTTAACTAGATAGGGCATGGGTACTCTACAAACCACTAGAGTGGAACCCACAGGTTGTGCGTGGAATGGGTCCTCTACATAAAACTATATTTGAACAATTCGATAAAAATATTTCATTTGTTCCCTATATATACATTACAGTGGAACTCTCTTATCAGAACATGGAATTTAAATATTATATATTTACAATGTGGAACCCTTATGTATAATCATGTAATGGGTTCTATACCACTAGAATATAACCCTACATTTAGATATGGAATGACTCTTCTATCTACATTCATAGAGGAACTGTCCTATGGAATCTTGGTATGGGTCCTTAATTGGCCTTCATAGTGGTACCGGCATCCTATATCAAGGTATGGGTCCTCTCCTAATAAAATATACACCATGACTATGAGTAATAGTGGATGGATGAATCTTAACATGGATTTTACATCTAGAATAATGCATGAGATGTTGGGAATCATTGATTTATCTTTGAATGTAATGGAAATTTTACCGGGATGGTATATTATATTTAAATCCCATTTCTAACAAATTTTTTATTATATTATAAAGCATATATATTGATCTATTAACTATTTTTTTATATTTCTTTTTTGGGGTTCATATATCTATCCTTATCATGTCTGTAACTTCTCCCCCTTCTTATATTGGGTTATTCTTCTATGTTTCTATATAATCAAACCTATATAGCCTTTTCCCACACGTTACAAGCCTTATATAGATAAAGGATAAGTCAGTACTAATTATAGAGAATTGTTGGAATATATAGTGAATTGTTTCATACACAGTAGTCAAGGAATGGATATCAAATGATGATCTCTATCAACACTATACCTTTTCTCGTTTTACTAGGTTGGGAAAAAATTTTAGTTAGGTACGTATTTTCCCTATTACGTTTGAGAAATCAACATTTTACTCTTGTATTGAATAGTGGTTGATTCATTTATCGATGATACTCTTGGGATTATCAACTATAATTATTTATTCCTTCGTAATCTTTCATTATAATGGTTTGGTGTGTTCATAAAATTACATAGTAAAAAGGCCTCCTGGGTTAGCTATGTATTAAAATGTTGGTCACCAGCCCCTAATCTATGAAGGGAGGTTCGTGATAGTCATGGACTAGCTCATCATGGTCAATATTGGACTCATTGGGTAATATCGTGGTATATTGATGGATTTTAATACTTGGGATGGAATTTGGAGTTTTCTCCTAATGAGGAATTTTTTGGTAAAAAATGTAAATTGATTCAATGTGTTTCGAGAGTATCTCTATGGCTAGTGAATCCAATATTGATGTGATGTTCAATGTATCCTCTCACTGGGTCTTTGACTATATATTTTTAACTCGGAATAGTTGTACATTGGTTACATGGAACAATGGTAAATGTATCCTATAGGGTTGATTATTTTACTATAATTACTAATTATACTCACCATATATATATTCCCATCTAACCGTGTTATGTCTAGAATAAAATTTCAAGATTCCATCGCAATGAAAACCCGGTATGTTACTAATTATAGATCATGACAATTAATTGATGAGTGATAAGTCCGTAGTTTATGGTCTATCATATGAAGTCCTTCCCCTATGAAAATAGGTAGTAGAACCACTACCTTTCATGTATTCGATATTACTAAGAGATTATGCTAAGGAATGTATTAAGCCTTTATGAAATTTACATGTTATAAAACTAGAGGCAGCTAGGGTTTTGAGGCGAGAAAGATCCTTAGAATGTAAATGATTATCTAGAGTCTGGGATATGAATTTTCAATAATATTTAAACAATTGATGATTTGGTGGATGTGTTTTAAAATATCATTTTCCAAAGAGAAGTTGGGCCCTGGTTGGGTTTTTTCATATAGATTCATGATGAGTCGAAACTCTCATGGTCAGACAATCAAACATCTATTTCATGAGGATTTCTACTGATCATAATCTCTCTCATTTTTATTTCAAAAAACATTTCCCTATATCATGGAAGGAAGAAAATTATTTATTATGTTGTGTGGTTCGAAAAACATATGTCACACCCAATAGATACGGGTTTTGATGGAAACATCGAGGAGAATAAAATTTAGAAGGGTCTCTGAGGAGATATATGTGCCAGTGTGGTACCATTATATATTCCAGAATATGTGGTAGTATTATAGTGGAAATAATACTATTAGAGTTGGAACTGGGAATTAGTAGGATAATTCTACTATAGTATCTAGTAGGAGCTTGTCGGTATGCTCTCGTCATAGTAGATGTTTCCATGATTAGTCTCATACAAGTGTTCGAGTAGTACATATATTACGCATGGGACTGAGGAACTCTATAGGGTGGCATCGATATGCATGTGATGGGTGAGTTCAAATGGAAGGAGTTTTCCCAACTATAAAAGGTGATGGGAATATGAAGATATTAGATGATCCACTAGGATAGAGGCAGTACCATGATAGATTTCCTAGGTAAGGGTAGGTTTTTCTAGGAAGGAATTGATAGAAGTGGAGAAGGTGGGGATCCAAGAGGATAATCCATGGGTGGTGGAAAAAAATTTCAATCCTTCCAACACCACTACTAATATGCCCACATCAGGATCGGGGAGTTGGAAGTTTGGGCGACATACTGCTTCTAGCCTTGGAAGTGTAAGATCCATCCACAAGCAATATGATTAGAGACACCATTTTTGTTTATTAAAGTATTATTTCAGTAATAGTAGTAAAATTTGTGATTAATTCTTTTATCTAATTACTGGTGGTGTGATAAAGTGGACTTAGTGTTTTGGTTTTCTCTATAGATCTGCAACATGAGGGTCTTATGGGGAGCACTTCTTCGATCTAATTTTTCTTCTTGTAGATGATGATATTTTTTAGTGGATATGTTATATAATGGGAACTCTTGGTCATCACTATGAAGTCATATGACGTCATAATGGGAATGGATTGGTTTTCAAATGTATTGTACAATATATACTATAACTAAAGATGGTTCTTGTACATATGGACTATTAGGATATGATTATATTTTATGAATTATGATATCACTTGTAAGAGCCACTATGATTTCATATTCGGAGACCATGATCCATAAGACCATGAGATGTAGAGTCCATCCCATTGTGTAGTAAAGTACTCAGACATTTGGACTATATCAATGGTAGAGTATTTTATCATCATATTCAAAAAAAAGAGGTTTCAAGACTCTCTATGTTGAAGGAGATATATTTTTTCATCGACATACACATATGGGAAACCCCTCTTTTTTCTTTTGGAATAGGAAATGGAATCTATTGATCAATCTGTGATGTAGTTGTAGTTAATGGACCTTTGATTGAAGGCAATTATGTGACCCGATGTGTCCCCTTAGGAATAATGAGTATTTTCCTGAAAAAGTATGTCAGAAAATTTTAGATTTGAGTAGACTATCATGTCCTGAATAAGATTTTGATAATGAACAAGTACCTCGTGTGAAGGATTTATGACCACTTTAATCAGTTGAAAGGCATCAGATGGTTCTAGAAGATAAACTATTGCTCCAAATTCCACTATGTGATAATTCACATGGATGATATTTTGAAGCTAGAATTTCAATGAGTCTACAAAAACAATGTGTTCCCAGTGATTCCCTTTAGTGTGAAAAATTCTCTTATGATTATATCAATGATGAACCTGATTTTCCAGAAATACTTGGAATAGACTGTTATTTTTTTATTGATGACGTAAACATGTTATCTATATCAAAGGAGGATCATGTAATGATTTTTGCGATGGTTCTATATTTTCTTTTGGGTTACTAGAGTTATTGTAATCTCTTGAAGTTCTCATAAAATATTCATGAGGTTCACATTATGGTACCTATCACTTATGTGAATGGATTAGTTGTGGGTCTAAAAAATGTTTATGTTGTGAATTATTTGGATATACCCATGTGTGTAACTAAGGTGAAGTCATTTCTTTGGTTTTAAGGGTAATAATTAAGCTATATGGAAGAATTATATAGTATTGGGACCCCATAGACCACTATGATGCGGAAAGGGAAGTCATTTTCGATGACTGGTAAATGTAAGAGTGCATTTGAGGAGTTTGGGATAATGAAAAATAATTGTCATATTCTATGAATACCATAGGAAATAATGGAGTATATACATTATTATGATTCCTATTGAGATATTCATGGTTTTGTGAACATATAGAGTAAGGAAGTTATTTATAATTGGAAGAAGTATATTAGTTCCCATGAGAAAAACAACATGGATCATGACCTGGATCTTGTAGTGCTATTCTTATCTCTAAGGATTTATAGACAATATCATTCATGAGAATACTTTGTACTCTACCCAGATAATCAAAGTCTAAGTTACGTCTTAATGAATATAGACTTCAACATGAGACATGTAGACTTGTTGGAGTTTCTAAAGGACTAAGACATTGAGATAGGTTATACTCTAGAGAATGGAAACATGGTGGAATAATCTATTAGTATAATTTTCGTGAACCATTATTGTGATAGAAATTAGAGAAGTTGTATTTCCTTATATATTACCAAATTTGGGAAATAGGGTACAATTTTAATAAATAGATTGTGTTGATTTGTCCACCCCACTAGCATGAGAAAAAGTAACATTTGGAAGACATCAAACGTGACTTTCTAATTTATAATATATCCTTAGATGATTCACAACATTGATAAAATGATTGTGGGAATCACACCATCCATTTTTAGGGAATAACAACTGTATGGGTCATGATGTGGGGGGAGGTGATGAGAGACTTTCCACCTACTACATTGAAAGTATATCCCTTTGTACGAATGAATTATATAGAACCACTGTTTATGTTTTTGTTTTCTAGTATGAGATGAATCATAATAGATTTCAACCCTTAGTGCCTCACCTATTAAAAGGTGATGGCTGATAAATTGGTTATGGCAAGTTTGTTATAGCCTCTTGAGATCCAAAAGTGTAAATCGGAAAATATATCAAATGGAATCATGATAGGGATACAATAGAATGTGAAGGGATATGTCTCTATATGGGTGATAGTAGATAGACTCAAAAAATCAGCACACTATATTCCAATCAGGTAGTAGTGTTCAGTGTAGATTTTGGGAAGTTTATGGTGTGATAGATCAGTAACCTTCATGGGGTTTCCTAGATGATTATATATGGATGTGATGAAATGCATACCTCATGGTTTTAGAGAGGCTTGATAGAGTCATTTGGGACCCAGATGAGGATGACCACAACCTTCCACCCAAATAAATATGGGATTTCTAGGAATACAATCCATGTGTTGGATGATATGTAAATCGATTCTATGTTAGACTTTATTATGCTCAATTTACATTTTCAGAGTTTCTGTACAAATTCATTTGAACACTACTATTATAATGGAAAAATTAGAGGCATTATATAGGAGACACTATAAGTCACCCTTCTTCTAGACTATTGTAACACCCCAAAATTTTATGAAAAATATTCTTTTTAATTTCACTAATGTCTTGTGTTGTACGCTACACCAAAAGGAGCTTGCACAACACGCATCCTTGACTTTCCTTTTATTACACGCAATCGCGACCTTCCTCGATAGCGTGTGTAGTACGCAATACCGAGTTTCACTAAACAACGATATGCTATTAAAATATTATTAAAACTAGCCGTTATGAATAGTAATAACCACCTTTTAAAAATTTAGAAATTTTATCTCTCAAAATGGACTTCATTTTTGGATTCGGAGTATCTAATTTAGCCTAAGGTGAAATTTTGGTACTTTTCGGATAACTTTCATATTCTGATGAATAGTGAAAATTACTAAATTTTAATTAAAAACAACTTTTTTAATCGAAATAATTAATAGTGATAAATTATTAATTTTAGTGGTTTTAAAGTATATTTAGAATATATTTTTACAATTCAATACAATGTTGGTCATTGGATGTAATTTCACATTTACATCAGACATAAAAAAGTGTTAATCTTTTGATAGTTATTATCTCTTGAAAACTCGCTATTTGTTGTGACAGCGGAAATTAATTATAAAATTAATTAATGCAACTTATATGTTGGGAATTTTGTAAAATAGAAATCAGTTTAGAATTCGGAATATCAATTATAGCTTAGGGTGAAATTTTGGCATTTTTCTGAAAAACTTCAATTTTGATGAATAGTGAAACCACTAAGTGGTAAGTTAAAAACTGAATTTTGCATAAAACTTAATTTTACCGCTTCTGTGAATGGAATTTCGAAAATCCGAGAGACACGGTTAATATCAAGGACTAAAATGTGGTTCAATGAGATGAAAATAATTTTTGGTGAATAGTAACTTTTTACTTTTATTTACCACGGTTAAAAGTAAATATTGTAATTAAGGGTAAAAATGATATTATTATTACCATAACACATGTCCAAATTCTATTGAATAAGTTTAATTCGACCAAAAACAAGCTTAGGAATAAAATATGACCATTTAGGCCCACTTGGATTAGATTAGGACATTTATTATTATTTAATTCAAAGAAGAGTTAAAAGAGTTAAAATCAAAGTTTATTTACTAAAACATTTTTAATATAGGGTTATACATAAGATAAATTCAATTGTAAATATTCATTAGAAATATAAAACGATTCCCTACATAGCGGTATTTTATTTGTAATTTTTAGAAATCAAATAATTTAATTTATTTATGACACAAAGATGATGCAGTAATTATCTTATTAATGAAATATTGACATAATTGATGTTATAAATACAAAAATAAGTGTAATTTAAGACTTTTTATGAATTCCACTAATTTTCTAGGTTACTATGATATATTAGTGTTGATTTAATCAACTTGTTTCGAACATATGATTCTGTTATGACTTTCACAAAAATCATATATCAAATAGTGTCAAAATTGACACAAAATAGTTTTTAAATCAAATATTATATTATTAATTGTTTTTTTATTCCTAAAAATCTAAGGATCGGCCAAATGACTTAGATAAGGATATATATATTAATTATAAACAACTTGGGGTTCGTTTGGCAAGTTATAGTAAGTGTATTAACCATATAATGTAAGAAAACAAAAAGTCAGAGGAAAAGTAAAATTATTTAACTTAGAGTTAAATCTAATTGATAAGGATAAAATAACAACCTAAACTTGTCTAAATCCTATTGGTTGATAGAATTTCGACCCATCCCCACTTTACCTTCGAAATAAGACCCTTTGGAACCATTATAAACTGATTTTGACTTTAATATAAAATAATATTTTGAGATATTCCTAAGGTGCCCCTCTCCTCCCTTATAAAAGGACACCTCGTCCCCCTCTTCCTCACACCAATTTGAGCACTCAAGCTCGGCCAACCCCTGACAAAATCCCTTCTCCACTTCCCTAGAATAATCCTAGAGGACCTGGTCTTCTTCAAAGACCAATCTTAGTTCCCTAAGTGGAGGATTCAAAGAGGCGTTTCAAAGAAGAGGTAATATCCATTACCAATCTTTTCAATTTCTTTCTTCTTCAACTTCTTCTTCTTTAGTTGTTTCATGATAAAGTAATAACATCAGTATTACTTACATACTGATATGTTATTATAAATATGAAACACCCCTAATTCACCTTCTATCCATCCTATGGAAAAAGGAAATCACCGCGCGTGCGTACGTACGGAATACCGTCTCCACGCCGTGGTGAAATCTATTTTCCACCACCACCTTACTCGGATGGGTATAATGGTGTAAATAATAACTATATATTATTATTTTAAAGTGATATTGATTCTGAAATAGTATACATACACTCCAATACAGTCCCACGATCATGAGAACGATATCATCGCTCGTGCGTACGTACGGAATACCGTCTCCACGATGCGATGAGATTCATTCTCCACATTAACCATTCATGAATGATTATAAAGTATATATAATGAATAATAATGAAATATATGACATGTTAAATCTACTGGATTTATGTATATATATATATGTATGTCATCTACTTACTTCCATTCAAGACAATAAGGAAAGGAAAACGGCGTTCATGCGTACGTACGGACTACCGTCTCCATGAACGGTGTATTTCATTCCATTTATCGATATATTATATATATATATATATATATTCTGAATATATATTATATATAAATCATGTTTTACATTCTAGATATAAGTAATCATGATCCAAGTAATCATATTAATAATTACAAGTTAAAAACACGAACGACAAATGAGATGATTTTACCCAAAACGCTACATTAACATGAATTTACAAAAGAACGGGTAATATAAAGTCATAAGTGGACCATATATGATATAATAACAATGAATATGATTCTGGAATAAGTCAATAACATGATTTAAATCATTATACAGGAGGTTTGGACACTTACGAAGCAAATCGGACCTAAGGTAAGGGAAATATCACAATCTCATTTTTATCCAAGATTGTTTATACTTTAGTATTTACTGGGGTGTATTTTATCATCCACATCCATGTTTCCTAAATATGTAATATTATTTCCATTCTCCTACAATTTTTTAAATCCTATTTTACCCATCGGTGTGTTTTTAATAAAAGATATGAAAGGAATCTTTTGTCGTTTTTCGTGTGAGGTAATTTTTGACTTTTCCGGCAAAAGTACAAAGAATGTTTTTTTTAACTTATACGACATGAATGGATTTTTTAAACCTTATTTCCAAGAAGCTTCCTTTACAAGTTTTCAAGTTTATTGTTAATCAACTTCTTTTATTTTAAAATTTTATGACATGTTAAGAAAGGAAAATTGTTTTTGAAGTAGAAAGGATATTTTCCTCAAGAATGAAGTTCAAGTGTTTTATCAAAATTATTTTCCATCTAAGATAATAAAGGGTTCTGTTTTTATCCCTATTATTACATTGATTTGATTATGTTGTGATGGAATTATTTTTATGAATTCCTTTATTGTATATGAATTGTTTTATGATGTCATGATGTTTAAGATTCCCATTTTTATTACATGGGTTATGTAATGATGTATGATTTATGATTTTGTGGCACACATAAGAATGGTATCATTATGAGATGGGTGGGACCCATATCTCTCTCCAATGCATTGGGTAAAGATTTTATATCTCATGAGATAGACATGGCTGGAACGGTAGGTTATACCGGTTTAGTGAAACAGGATTGAAACGAGGGTTACTCGATTCAGAAATGGACTTTGTCCACTAAGATAGTCTTGGCAATGAGTCTTGACTAATAAGATATGATTCTCTATGATTATGTGTGTATGCCACAAAGTTTCATGTCTTATGTTATGATTATTGTGATTACATTTCACTGTCATGATTTACCCCATGTTATGAAATTATGATCTCTTTTGCAGGTTAAGATGTGATTGATATTTCTTTTGTTTACCCTTACTGAGAATTTGAGCTCACCCTTTTATGTTTTCTTTTCCCCAGGATATAAAGAAAAGTTTTAGGTATAAAAAAAGGAAGATCTTTATGGGAGATGTTGAAGATCTTTCACCAGGATTAGAAGATTATATTCCGAGTTTCCAAAGACACTAAACTATTACGGTCCTTGTGTGTGTGTTTTTGTAATGTACTAAGTATTCCGTAAAAGTAATGTAATGTACATGTACGTCAGGCTTCGGGTCTCTACAGTTGGTATCAGAGGAAAGGTTTAGTCAACCTTTGGAAACTAGGATGTGAGAACGTTAGTGAGATCCCTAGAGATATTTCTAAGGCATGTCTAGGGATGTCCCTAAGGATAAGTATACATATAGGATATAGTCCTAGAACTACAGTAACGATCATAGAATTAAACCTAAGATGTTAGATATTGAAGGTACTCCCCATTTATTATGTTGTTTTCCCTAGCATGATTTTTGCCTCTCACACTATTCTTTTTGGGTTTTAGAAAATGGCTGGAAACAAGATGATTCACGATAATGGAGGATATGATGGACAATGCAATGATATTCTTCATGAGGAACCAAATGAAATGGGATTTGGAAGTCCAAACATCATTATTATGCTGAATCAGCAATCTCATAATATGATCAATAAAGTAAAATTTGGTAAGTTTCGTGACTCGGATAATAAGAGAAAGATGGAGTTTCATGATGATCATTGAGGAAAGATAGTTCAATTTCCCCTATGTAAATCATGTGGGAAGAGACATCAAGGAGAATGTTTCAAAGGAACTGGAAGATGTTTTGGGTGTGGAAAAGAAGGACACAAAGCCAGTAAGTGTAAAGGAAAAGGTTCAGTTAACACCAGGGATGAGGATAATGGTATTGCTACGACATCAATAATGGTTAAATGTTTTAAATGTGGAATGTACGGGAATTATACAAACCAATTCCCTAAGGGAAAGTCTCATGAAGAGAATCAGTATGGTCGTATGGGTAGTATTTATGTGGATGATGATGAAGAGACTACAAATGATATGTGAGATGAATGAATTGTTGAAGCTCGGTCAATGGTTTAAGAATGTAGTGGAATTATTACCTGTTTATCATGTGTAATGTTGTATAAGTAATCTCATGCTACTATGGAATAAAGAGACATCTATGGATTGTTACACTGTTGTCTTTCCTTGAGTTTTGAAAGTGTATGATTAATGTTACCAGTATACATGAAAGGTTATTCAGATATTTTTGGAATGTAGATGATATGCGCATAATGAAGGGATTGAGAGAAAATGAAATGTTTGACAGTATTCATGAGCTCATGATTGATATAAGGACTAAGTGATATCATTGTTTGAGTATATAGAATTTTGAGGATTTTGGTATGTGGAAGGTGTTAACGTTTAACTGCATTCATGTTTTCACTAAGGTATTCAAGAGAATACATGATTAAGGACTTTGAATGTTTGGAATGTGACCAACAAGATATATTTTATGATATATGGGGATAAACGATGGTATTAAATCTCTGAGAGTGGACTGCAGTATTATGGATAAGCCTAAAGATTGGAATGGATTATGTTGGACATAAGTTAGTATTGTTTAAGAATGGAAGTTTTTTCGATTTTATTGATGGGATGTTATAGTAATATAGTTTTAGAAAAAGGACAACCTGCAGGATGGGTGAAAGCCCATCGCGTCGGACAAGGCTGTGGAAATCGAACCCACAATCGAAGTGCGACTGGCCTTTATCGCCTACCACTGGCCTACAGGAAGTCCCTGTTTAGTATAAACTAGTATTATTATATTAAGCAGTATGATATATTAATTATAAGTCCATTTTAGGAACCATATATGATTAATCTCACTATAGATCGACTTATGTATATAATTTTTGCTAACCTTTTGTTTGAGACAGATGGAATGACCCGTCATTCTATCACATGATCTGCTAACACTTCACGAATAACAAATTCAACTTCATTTATTTAAGACATGAAGTGGAAATTGTTCAAGGCACTAACAACAGTGAGATTGTACCAAAATAAAGTAATTATTTATTCTAATTCAAATTTTCAACTTTAGGGAAATGATCTTGAAAACCAAAAATGTTATCCTAGTGATCTTATACCTGATGAATCAGATGGTACCTTATATCGTCACAAATCTATGGATTTGTGATTACTGGATTTTCCATATCCATGTTCTCTACCACTCTCCCTCAGAACATGATGGTTATATTTCTCTTCCATATCCATATATTCACCTATGTGGAAACCCAGCAATTAGTTTATTTGGGTAACCGTTACATTTCATACCTTTGTTTTTAAAGATTGGTTTTGGTATTCCTTTTTACGATGTGGGTTTATATTAAAGAAACTTTCGAATAGTAAACCATTTATAACCCCGACGAATTTCGAGGGCGAAATTCATTTTAAGGGGGGTAGAATGTAACACCCTGAAATTTTATGAAAAATATTCTTTTTAATTTCACTAATGTCTTGTGTTGTACGCTACACCAAAAGGATCTTGCACAACACGCATCCTTGACTTTCCTTTTATTACACGCAATCGCGACCTTCCTCGATAGCGTGTGTAGTACGTAATACCGAGTTTCACTAAACAACGATATGTTATTAAAATATTATTAAAACTAGCCGTTATGAATAGTAATAACCACCTTTTAAAATTTTAGAAATTTTATCTCTCAAAATGGACTTCATTTTTGGATTCGGTGTATCGAATTTAGCCTAAGGTGAAATTTTGGTACATTTCGGATAACTTTCATATTCTAATGAATAGTGAAAATTACTAAATTTTAATTAAAAACATCTTTTTTAATCGAAATAATTAACAGTGATAAATTATTAATTTGAGTGGTTTTAAATTATATTTAGAATATATTTTTACAATTCAATACAATTTTGGTCATTGGATGTAATTTCACATTTACACCAGACATAAACAAGTGTTAATCTTTTGATAGTTATTATCTCTTAAAAACACGCTATTTGTTGTGGCAGCGGAAATTAATTATAAAATTAAATAATGCAACTTATATGTTGGGAATTTTGTAAAATAGAAATCATTTTTGAATTGGGAATATCAATTATATATTAGGGTGAAATTTTGGCATTTTTCTGAAAAACTTCAATTTTTGATGAATAGTGAAACCACTAAGTGGTAGGTTAAAAACTGAATTTTGCATAAAACTTAATTTTATAGCTTCTGTGAATGGAATTTCGAAAATCCGAGAGACACGGTTAATATCAAGGACTAAAATTTGGTTCAATGAGATAAAATAATTTTTTGTGAATAGTAGCTTTTTACTTTTATTTACCACGGTTAAAAGTAAATAGGGTAATTAAGGGTAAAAATGATATTATTATTACCATAACACATGTCAAAATTCTATTGGATAAGTGTAATTCGACCAAAAACAAGCTTATGAATAAAATATGACCATTTAAGCCCACTTGGATTAGATTAAGACATTTATTATTATTTAATTCAAAGAAGAGTTAAAAGAGTTAAAATCAATGTTTATTTACTAAAACATTTTTAATATAGGGTTATACATAAGATAAATTCGATTTTAAATATTAATTAGAAAGATACAACGATTCCCTACATAATGGTATTTTATTTGTAATTTTTAGAAATCAAATAATTTAATTTATTTATGACACAAAGATGATGCAGTAATTATCTTATTAATGAAATATTGACATAATTAATGTTATAAATACAAAAATAAGTGTAATTTAAGACTTTTTATGAATTACACTAATTTTCTAGGTTACTATGATATATTAGTGTTGATTTAATCAACTTGGTTCGAACATATAATTCTGTTATGACTTTCACAAAAATCATATATCAAATAGTGTCAAAATTGACACAAAATAGTTTTTAAATCAAATATTATATTATTAATTGTTATTTTATTCCTAAAAATATAAGGTTATGCCAAATGACTTAGATAAATATATATATATTAATTATAAACAACTTGGGGTTCGTTTGGCAAGTTATAGTAAGTTTATTAACCATATAATGTAAGAAAACAAAAAGTCACGGAAAAAGATAAATTATTTAACTTAGAGTTAAATCTAATTGATAAGGTTAAAATAATAACCTAAACTTGTCTAAATCCTATTTGTTGATAGGATTTCGACCCATCCCCACTTTACCTTCTAAATAAGACCAATTGGAACCATTATAAACCTATTTTGACTTTAATATAAAATAATATTTTGAGATATTCCTAAGGTGCCCCTCTCCTCCCTTATAAAAGGACACCTCCTCCCCCTCCTCCTCACACCAATTTGAGCACTCAAGCTCAGCCAACCCCTGACGAAATCCCTTCTCCAATTCCCTAGAATAATCCTAGAGGTCCTGGTCTTCTTCAAAGACCAATCTTAGTTCCCTAAGTGGAGGATTCAAAGAGGCGTTTCAAAGAAGAGGTAATATCCATTACCGATCTTTTCAATTTCTTTCTTCTTAAACTTCTTCTTCTTTAGTTGTTTCATGATAAAGTAATAACATCAGTATTAATTACATAATAATATGTTATTATAAATATGAAACAACCCTAATTCACCTTCTATCCATCCTACGGAAAAAGGAAATCACCGCGCGTGCGTACGTACGGAATACCGTCTCCACGCCATGGTGAAATCTATTTTCCACCACCACCTTACTTGGATGGGTATAATGGTGTAAATAATAACTATATATTATTATTTTAAAGTGATATTGATTCTGAAATAGTATACATACACTCCAATACAGTCCCACGATCATGAGAACGATATCATCGCTCGTGCGTACGTACGGAATACCGTCTCCACGACGCGATGAGATTCATTCTCCACATTAACCATTCATGAATGATTATAAAGTATATATAATGAATAATAATGAAATATATGACATGTTAAATCTACTAGATTTATATATATATATATATATATGTCATCTACTTACTTCCATTCAAGACAATAAGGAAAGGAAAACTGCGTTCATGCGTACGTACGGACTACCGTCTCCATGAACGGTGTATTTCATTCCATTTATCGATATATTATATATATATATATATATTCTGAATATATATTATATATAAATCAAGTTTTACATTCTGGATATAAGTAATCATGATCCAAGTAATCATATTAATAATTACAAGTTAAAAACACGAACAACAAATGAGACGATTTTACCCAAAACGCTACTTTAACATTAATTTACAAAAGAACGGGTAATATAAAGTCATAAGTGGACCATATATGATATAATAACAATGAATATGATTCTGGAATAAGTCAATAACATGATTTAAATCATTATACAGGAGGTTCGGACACTTACGAATCAAATCGGACCTAAGGTAAGGGAAATATCACAATCTTATTTTTGTCCGAGATTGTTTATACTTTAGTATTTACTGGGGTGTATTTTATCATCCACATCCATGTTTCCTAAATATGTAATATTATTTCCATTCTCCTACAATTGTTTAAATCCTATTTTACCCTTCGGTGTGTTTTTAGTAAAAGATATGAAAGGAATCTTTTTTCATTTTTCGTATGAGGTAATTTTTGACTTTTCCGACAAAAGTACAAAGAATGTTTTTTTAACTTATACGACATGAATGGATTTTTAAAACATTATTTCCAAGAAGCTTCCTTTACAAGTTTTCAAGTTTATTTTTAATCAACTTCTTTTATTTTAAAATTGTATGACATGTTAAGAAAGGAAAAGTGTTTTTGAAGTAGAAAGGATATTTTCCTCAAGAATGAAGTTCAAGTGTTTTATCAAAATTATTTTCCATATAAGATAATAAAGGGTTCTGTTTTTATCCCTATTATTACATTGATTTGATTATGTTGTGATGGAATTATTTTTATGAATTCCTTTATTGTATATGAATTGTTTTATGATGTTATGATGTTTAAGATTCCCATTTTTATTACATGGGTTATGTAATGATGTATGATTTATGATTTTGTGGCACACATAAGAATGGTATCATTATGAGATGGGTGAGACCTATATCTCCATCCAATGCATTGGTTAAAGATTTTATATCTCATGAGATAGACATGGCTGGAATGGTAGGTTATACCGGTTCAGTGAAATAGGACTGAAACGAGGGTTACTCGATTCAGAAATGGACTTTGTCCACTAAGATAGTCTTGGCAATGAGTCTTGACTAATAAGATATGATTCACTATGATTATGTGTGTATGCCACAAAGTTTCATGTTTTAAGTTATGATTATTGTGATTACATTTCACTGCCATGATTTACCCCATGTTATGAAATTATGAACTCTTTTGCAGGTTAAGATGTGATTGATATTTCTTTTGTTTACCCTTACTGAGCATTTGAGCTCACCCTTTTATGTTTTCTTTTCCCCAGGATATAAAGAAAGGTTTTAGGTATAAAAAAAGTAAGATCTTTATGGGAGATGTTGAAGATCTTTCACCAGGATTAGAAGATTATATTCCGAGTTGCCAAAGACACTAAACTATTATGGTCCTTGTGTGTGTGTTTTTGTAATGTACTAAGTATTCCGCAAAAGTAATGTAATGTACATGTACGTCTGGCTTCGAGTCTCTACAACTATGATTAGTGACACATCCCTTTTTGGGCCAGAAATAGTACAAGTGATGACAGAAAATATCCAGGTTATTCGAGAGTGCATAAGGAAAGCCCAGAGGAGGCATAAATATTTTGGGGATAGATTTTGTATGCCCGAAAGTTAAACGCATTATGGATTGGCTTTTTGGGGGGAATTTTATACCATAGGTCTATCTATAAATTTGATATATTTGAGAGGGTTGACAAGGGTACATACCACTTCACCCTAGCCCCATAGTTTTAGTGAGTTCATGTTTTATTCTTTGAGTCAGAAATGATAATATATGTGAATGATCATACAATCTTCATTGACATGGGGGATATTAACATTGATAATGGAACCACATTATCATAGAACCTAGTGGAGATAGATTATCAGCAGGTGATTACCATACATGGATTGACCATTCATTAGGCTTGTTTGTTTTGGCAGCAAGGGAACTTATAAAAATCACCAGGGGGAAAGAGATCTATATCGGAGATCAGTGTCCAAATATATTTTAATATTTTTATTTTAAACGGAAATATTTAAAGATAGAATTTTTTAGAATTTTTTTCACTTCTGTGACTTCAAAATATATCTAGAAATATTTTATGTTCCACTTATGGAGAAATAATGTTATTCTGAGTCCCGGTGTGCCTAGATTTAATTTTATCAAAATTTAAAATATATATCATATAACAGACACATGGATTATAGAAATTATTTCATATCTCTTTAAAGGAATCTCATATCATAAATCTAAGGCCATGGTATAGTCTAGAATGTGATTTCCTTACTACGTACAACCAAAAATATGCAAGAAAAAGGTGTACAGATATCGCGACCACTGGAAGTTGCATTTAAGTATTGTTAATAAATAAATATATTTATTAATAATAAATAATTTAATTCTATTAACACTATAAATATAATGTTATTATGGTTTTATTGGGTTCTCTAAAAAACCATAGAACTATTTAGAAGATTCTTATACCACCTCTAGTTTTCAGTTTAGAATAATGTGATGATGAACCCCTGTATTAAGAAATATGGATACACAATAAACATAATGACTTCCCTCATTTGTTAGAAAGAAAAAAAGTCATCATAGAAAGTTACAATATTCATAGAAGAGTATAAATTTTTTGTATTATATCCCAATTGATTAAAATTTTGTGAATAATTATTATTATGTCTTTTATCTTTATTAATTGATCATTTACATGTTCCCTCGTATCAAATTTATAATGCTTCATTATTTTTTCCCAAACCCTATATCACAAACGGTGTTTTTGGAAAACAATAGTAGTGTAGTTAATATTGCACCATTTTTCATAGATATTTCTCCCAATCATTCTTCAAATTATTCACTGATTGTCATATATAGTCGTTGTTCAACATTTTTAAGATGAAATTTGATCAATTGAACCATTGATATCAAAATTAATTCAAGCAGTAGGAATGTTTGGGTGAATCTGTAATAGATTTAGATGTATTATAGATGATCTATTACAAGATTTAGCATCTAAAGTGGTATTTGGCATGCCACGGGAGGTTCCCTTAGTGTTAAATGCTCATATGGCATCTTGCGAACAATTATGGAATTTGTTGTCCACCCAATGGATGGACATAATAGACAAACAAGTTTTTCCATTCCATTTTTGGTGGATTGTAGTTCATATGTAAAGAATTAGAGGCTCTATTTGGCATTTCACAACCATAGCTAACATTATATGAAAAACTTGACAACTTTATGTGTACATAGATTAATACATGTGGTGATGTACCCCTATGGATTCAGCACTAGGTTTTTATAAAATATTAGGATCCCATGACTTGTAGTTAGGATACATGCTTTGTGAACCTCTCTAGGTGGACTGGACATGTGGTGCAGCACACGTATAGGTCTTTGTGGATGAGAACATTTTATGTCCCGTAGTACATAGACACATGTAGTAGTGCACAGACATGGCCTTGAGAAAGGGAAGGACCCTGAGTGGCTACGGAATTTCATGTAATATATAAAAATATTGTTTCGTTATATGAGTTTTGGGATCCATGTATTTCTACTGACACTCCCAAGCAGGGATGTGAGAGGAAATGATTTGTGTTTCAATCTATACGCCCTATACCCCTACTTTTCTATTTATCAAACATCAACCTCTCATTTCCCCTTCATTTGGTATCATATTTTTTCATATTAGTGACCTACCCTATTTTTATTTCAAATAGAATGTGAAGGTGTCCTTTGTGATGGATTTTCATATATGATGCAAGGTGTTTTGAGTTTGGTGCAACTTAGGGAGATGCTCGATAGTGGAATTAACGAGAAAGGATATTCTGACACACTAGAGTGGATACATCCAATTGGTAAGTTCATGGGTCATCTACCTAAAACTAGTGTGGAACCCCCTAGAGTGTAGGGAATTTTTCATCTACCAACCACTAGATTACAACTCTCTCTCTTTCATGGCAAGGGTCCTCTATCGAACACTAGAGTGAAACCCTCAAGATAGGAAGTCAATGGGTCCTCTACAAACCATTGGTTTGGAGCCCTTATATTGAGAATTTCATTGGTCCTCTATCGACCATTATTGTGGAACCCTCCTATAAAAATAGGGAATGGGTACCCTATCTATCCACAATAGTGGAACCCTTTGATGTAGTAATTACATCAAACAACTACCACTGGAGTGGAACCCTTCATTCTTAATAGGGCATGGTTCCTCTATATATCTATAGAGTGCAACCCTCATATTGAGTTCGGTAATGGTCCTCTACCACTAGACTGGATCACCCTTGTTGAATAGTGAATGTGTCCTATATCTACATTCTGAGTGGAACCCCTCTACAATATTATGGAATGGGTCCTTAATTGATAATCAGAGTAGAATCCTAATTCAATATAATATCATGGGTCCTCTATATAGTTTTTATTCATATAGGCTTTGTGAAAAAATATGAGGTGAGACATTACAAGGATGATACAACTTGATTGGTGGGAAAGATGATTGGAATAATTGATAGACCTTTGGAATTGATGGATCTATTTAATTGGGCTAGGCTTTAAGAGGAGATCACCATTCACTCTCATTTAGAAATATTTTTTTGTGGATATATATATATCTATCACATATTCATTTTATTTTTATGTCTATGGAAATAGTTGTACATACATACAGTGTCACTTATTACACCTCGATCACATTTTTAAGAATCCGACTGAGTATGTATATACTCACTCCTACTTGGGTATTTACAATATGAGTTGTCTCATATGTGAATAAAATGTCTAGGATGGAAGAGATTATTGAGGATCATATGTTTACTTGCTGAATTTGATCACATAAAGTCATCATGGCATGAAGATCTGGGGAGGAATCTCTCTACATGTTATCTTTTTTATTTTTGATTGGTTGGGACATATTTTTGGTTGGGAATTAATTTTTCACCATTGATATTCAGACATCACTATTTTAATATTGTATTACATAGAGATTGTTTTATGAATGGTTGATACTCATGGGGATATATTCCTTTATTATTTATTCCTGAAAATTTATTCACCAAGATGGTTTGCTATTTTCATATAGGTACATAGGAAATAAACCCCATATTAGTTATGTAATTCATTTATAGTCACTAGCCCTTAGATTATAAAGGTGGGATTAGGGTTTTCAATGCTCATCTCCCCATTATCCAGCTATTACCCATTATGATAGGTCCTAAAATTGTGAAATAATCATTTTTTATTTGTATATACACATATTATTCCATAACAAGATAATTCGCCTATATATTTAATGAAAAAATTACCACAACTAACTCTAAATAATTTGATTGTTAATTTATCACAGTAACTTTCAATTTTCATGAGGCATAACCTATAACCATTTTATTCTTAATAATAATTAATCCAATTCCCTTCATGGATGAATTACTATGGATTAAAAATTATTCTTTACTTTAGGGACTTATTAGAATATTTGGGTTATCTAATATTCTTTTCACGTGTAATTTTCCACACCTTCATATTTTGAGAAAAACTTCTCTCCCAGTCTAGTTATCATGTTGAGTTCATTATTTAATTCTCAGAAATTCAACACAAGAAACTGATAAGTGTTAATAATAATGTTCATTATATTTTTTGTAAATGGAGGAAAATAGAATGAACTCTGTTAATGTTGAATGTGAAGAAATATTAGCTGATAAGTCAATAAGGAAGATCACAGGAGTAAACTATTTTTTTATAATCCCTAATCAGTTTTCATAAAACATTATTAGCAATGTTCACTATAACCATCTCTTGAAGTCAACAATGAATCGATGGAAATTTTTGGTTGAGTGTTTGGGAAACTGATATCTCTAAGTAAAGAAGCCTTAGTTTCCTTGTTGCGAGAATGTTGAATGATTCCCCTAAGTTAATGCCTTTACTGACAATTATGATGGATTGAAAATGGAATTAAATGACCAAAGAACAGTTAACGACAAATAGAAAATGAAATGTTTCATTAACAAAATTGATGTGAATATTTACCTCCTTATGGTATTGTCAAGTGATGAATTATTTAAATGTTTAAATAATAGGATTTTTGAAAATAAATGTCTTATATTGAAGGTTAATGAATCTAATCAATAAAGTTGGCACAAGTAAGGGTTTTTATTTTAATTATAATACGATAAATAACAACATATGAATGGCATGTTTCATTCTTATATTATTTTTTATATCAATTTTTTGTTTTATAAATGTAAGGAGATGGTTAATATTTAATATTTTTTGAATGTTTTTTTAAATAATAAGATGAGAAGTCCTGGTTAATTGATTGAGAAGGAAGTGGGATGAATTAAGTAATTTTGTTTTGGAATTCAATGATTATGCCATATGAATCATGAAATATATAAGTGTTGATATTATTAGTTACCATTAATGGTTTGAAAGAATATATAGAATGGTGATAATGAACTAGGAATGTGATTTCATGGAATGGTGATAAATTTATTAAGGGAAGTTAAACCTGATTATTTTCATAATTGTCAAAAATTATAGTTTACATTGTATAAAGTGATGACTGATTTGAATAAAGTATAATCGATGGTATTAAATATCATAGAACTGATAAAGGATTTGTTGAAAATGTTTTCTATGTTTTCATATACGAATTTTATGACTTATTGGTATATAAGGAATATATCCAATAATCATTAGAATGAGGAAACATGCATGTTATTAATATGGTTTTCATTAAATTTTCGTTATTTCCAAGGTTCAGTAGAGTACTCGATGAAGTTATTCAAATGGATGGAATGCGAAAAATAATAACATCATTAAAATAAATGGGGGATCAATATAAACATATTTTTATTAAATTTATATACCATATTAATAATTTTTTTAATATATTTATTTGAAAGGGTAATAAGGCTAACTATTCCTGAGAAGGTTTAAGATAAAATATGGACAATGTTTTAGAAAACCATGTATTATCTCCCCATATGAGGATTTATTCATATTAGATACCATGATGAAACATTTTTTTATGGTAACTAATGATATATGAAATGAATTATCATTGATATGTTGATATTTTAATGCTCTAATAATTAAAAATGTTCACAATTCATTTTTTATATTCTAATGTTATGTGAAAATTGGTTCAGACCTCATCAAAGGGTGAGATTTTTCATAAGATAGGGAATGAAATCGAGAACATGTATATTCATTTAAAAAAACCAAAATACTCAAAATGTTCATAAAATAAAAAAGTTTCCTATTATCAACATTTCTGATGATATCAATGGCATATTTTATTCTTCTTCTGTTTATGGTTTCGTGAATGATAAATTTCTCTAGATCACCCACGTTCTACTGATCAGTGCTTTTTATCAATGCATATGATTATTTATATTTTTCATTAATTTAAATATTCTCACTTCCCAAATATGGTCTCTTATGTGAAAACATAGTAATATGTTACTTTGGTAGCTATTATGTTTCTAACATTCACTTTTTAAATAATGTTTTAATGTTCACATTTATGATGTGGGTTTTTATGAATGAAATTTTTTTCGATTAATCCATTGATACACTAGGATAATTTAGATAGATAAATTTATTATAATGGGGTATAATGTATCATGATAGGATTTTTTAAAATATATTTATAATTTAAAATAATATTTTATATATATTATATTTTATAAACACAGAATATATATTTGTCATACTAAAGTAGTAAAATTGTATTATGTGTTATGAAAAATTATGTTAATATTTCACTACTAATTACATATATATTATATTTTACTACATGGAAAACAATTTTTTCATTGTATTACAAACAATATTAACACCCAATGATATCTTGATTTACATGAAATTTCGTGTTTTATTGAACTATAATATACTATTAATATAATTATTAATTGATTATTTAGACACCACATAGACATTGGTGTGGATCTTATAAATAATATTAAATTAATTTTGAAAACATTAATTACAAAATTTTATAAAATTAATCAATTTTTTATAAATTAGTTATAAATTAATGAATGAACTATATGAAAATATTGCAAATTATTTCCTATGAAAAGTATTTTTTCTATGTACAAAAATAATTTTACCCAAATAAATTAAACAAACTAGTTTGGATGAATTTTTTAAAATATATATATATATATAATATTCTAAATAAATATTTTTATACTCGTGCAACATATTTTATAAGTATAATATTATAATAAATAAATTATTATGAATAAAAATGTGTGTTTTTCTAAGACGTATTTTTACAACCATTGAACAGAGAATGAATTTTACCTCTATATTTTTAAATTTTAATAAATTTTATTTGAAAAAATTAACATCATTTTTGAAATTTTTACCACCAAAATTTACATTGGGTAATTTTTTTGTATTTTTTGGAAAATATTAATTTTTTTGATGAATAGTGAAAAACACTGAATTTTTATTGCAAAATACATTTTCAACTATTTAATTATATAGATTATTTATATTTTTATTTAGTTTTTTATATTTTATTATATCAACTTTACCTAAATTAAAGAAATAATGTTATTTTCAACCAATTTCACATTGAAATTGTATATCAAAACATTCCATGCTATTAAAAAAATTCTTAAAAATCTATTTTCTCGACATGCTTGTAAGATTAAATATTAACTAATTTATACCGCTTCTGTCATTATAATTTATAAAAATTAGGCCTATATTTTTAGTACACATTATTTATATCTTCAATTATGATTATATTGGTTTTTCACCAAAACAATATTAATCAAAGTGATTAAAATTAATTACATAGATTAAGAGAAAAATTAGCTTAACAAAAGACAAATCCATAATCATATTTCCAAAAGAAAAAAAAATAGTTCCAAAAGGAATATGATGGAAATATTTCTACGAGATTACATCATATATCAAAATGGAAAAATTATTTGATGTACATTATTTTGTGGTGTCCTCTCAATATTAATTACCTTTCAATATTGACAAGAATGACTCTCCTCCTCCACTATAAAAATTCAGTCACCCTTAAATCTTATTAAGACCACAAAAAAACTTTCTCCACCAAAATATAAAAATATATCCCCCCCTCACATAATCCCTAAATTCATAACAAAATTATCCATTATGGAAAAATTTGGAAAAATAATTACTTTTGGTGGAAACTGATATCAGTTTACCAAATAAGAGGTAACATATTTTCACAAGATCGTTTTTCATTTCATTCTATTCCACCAAAAATATTTTTATAAAATTATAATATAATAAATCCTGAATCATAAATATTTTGATATATTTTTAATCTTATATACACATCCAACTAATGGGTAACGAACATATTCTTCTTGTGTATTGTGGACTACCACCTCGTGATATGATGTTGTTTGTTTTTTCCATTACTAACTATAATGGGTGGGAATTATAATAAACCTGTTATTTTATTATGTTATATATGATATTTATGATTTTTCACACTTTTTTAATTATTACAGAAAACATAGACTCTTACATACCATTTTCTATTAATATGATAACATTGTTAATGGATGTGTGGATTATAGCCTCCTCAAAGTCGTATTACTCATTCACACATTACATGCGTTATATTAAAGATGGGATTAGTAAAAAATGATATAAATGATATAATAATACTACTATAATGTTATTATATATATATATATGACACGTGAATCCTTTCAGTCAATACGTTAATAAAACAAAATCAATGTTCATGCATATGTACAACCTACAGTCTCCATGATATGTGTATTCCATTTTATATTTCTATATCTTGTATATTATTAGAAATTTTTATATAGAGAGTATAGATTATATTTATATCTATTTTTAAATTCTTGAAAAAAAATTGAATTAATATTTACGTAATATTATCATTAATAACAAGTCAAAACATATAAGAAAAACAATGGGGATATTACACGAAATATAACATTAACAAGGAACTGATAATAAACGGAAAATATAAAGTAATAATATAATAATATATGGAAATATATATAAGAATATGGTTATTTTTATTATTTATTATAAACATATATTTGATATACATGTGGTTTTAACCTCTTCAATGAAATTCAAGACATCTGGTACTAGTTTTCTCATCTCACTTTTTATATCTGTGAGATAAGTTCTTAATTCAACATAAATTTTTTTCTATCATGTATATAGTTCCAATGATTTTATTATATTATTATTTTAATTAAATATCATGTGTATTTACATATCTTATTTATGATAATTATTTCATGGGGTTTGTGGGTCAATAGTTACAAAATTGTTAAAGTAATTTTTGACTCAATATGTTTTCATTGACACACACAACTTGTTATGCACATGTATTATACTATGACGTGTTTAAAATAACCTATGAAATGATGTATCTTTATTATATTTAATTAATTGATATTTTATTATTCATGTAATGTAATTATTTCATGGGTATTATGATTCAACATTACCAACATCGTAAAAGTTTAATTTTATAATGTCATTGTTTTTCTGGATTTCATGGATTATTATTCCATTATTGTGATAATATTTTATTTAACGCATGAATAATAATGAATATTTAATCCCTAATTATTCATATGAATAAATTTTATTTTAAAATGTCACCTTTAAATTTTACATAGATTATTCAGGAAATTTATATTAAAAAAAATATTAATTTATCTCCCTCTTCTATGAAAATTTTATGTTCCTTATAAACCGTGGTTTCTAAAAATGATTGGAAAATTATTACACCATTATCCTATAATCATTAAAATTAATTTATACCATTTTTTACATTTAAATTATTTCAAAAAAAAATTCATTTTCCAATTATGGATTTTTTCAAAAAAATTTAAGGTGGAAAGTGAATTTCTAGCATGTACGAACTTACCTACTATTAGGAATATCATTTCAATGAATATTAATTTTTTTGTTTCAATGATTATTTTTAAATAATTTTTTCAATAGTATTAAACAATTTTTTTAATTTTTAATTTGGGTTTTAAGGATAAATTTTTCAAAAATGTTTTATTTTTAAAAAGTGGTATTAATGATTTTCAAATGACATTAGTTTTTTCATAAGGTTATTTTCAATAAAGATGATTTAAATTATTTCAAGATTTCACGGTAATATTTAAGGAAAATTTCTTAAAATTATATTCTAAAATTATTTGAATTCTTATTGTTAGGTTTTCAATTTATGTTCAAACATAATGTTTTTCAAAATGGTTTCAGGCTTATGTTATAAAATATCTCATTGTTTTAAACAAAAAACAATTAGAAAATTATTTCAAAATTATTTTATATGTTTCAAAAGATTTTCTAAATTAAAATGGTTTTTAGAAATAATTATATGGGGTTCAGGTATGAAAAGATATTTCATGATATTTTTTAAAACGAAATTATAATTCTTTTATTATGTGAAAAGTATTCTAGAAATTTTATTATAAAAATAATTTGAAATAAAACCATATTTTTCTTACGAAAAGTATAATGTGATCATTAAAAATGTGTATCCATATAAGATGAAATTATTTGATATATTTTATGATTTACATGGTATATGATATAAGAATATCATTCATATACTTTATTGAATTATTAATTTGTTTATGGAATGATGTATTTGAAATTTCTTTCACTTCCATGAGATATATGATTGTTAAAAATGTTTTACTATATAGGTTATATGATTTTTAATCTTTAATCATATCATATGAAATTCCTGGTGAAATTATTTTAAAACATGTCAATTTTCTATTGGTAATTAAATAACGAAATGTTTTTTAAAATCAGTTAATTTCATTGGTTTTGTCATAATGTTTATTAAACCCATATATTTCTTTTGATTCATGATATGATCAATGTTTTATTATCTTGAGGGACGTGTATGAATGATTTTATTATGTAATTGGTGGGATCTATATCTCCCTCTAGTGTTTTGCGTATGTATTTATATCTCATGAGAAAAATGACGGGAATCAAGTTGATCATCTTGATCCATTATGGAAGGTTCTGAAAAAGTGATCCACTATGGGAAACTGGGGAAACCAGATCCACAATGGGAATATTAGGAAACCTGATCCACTATGGGAAGATAGAGAAACCAAATCCTTTATAAGGAATAGATTTAGTATGGGGATGGAGGTGTGTATTTCCGAGTACGTTTAGTCCTGATGAAATTCATTGGAGAGTTATTTACATATAGACCTGACTTATAGGGAATGTTATAACATGAATATGTGACTCCCACAATAACATATCTTATTCCATGATATGATTTCATGGATTGTTCTTTTTATTCTATTATGATTCATGTCTTTTGAACAACCAATATTTATTCCATGGATCATGATTATGATCATTGATATGATTTGTATGATTCTAAAATGTTAAGATATTATTCTAATACCATTAATTTCATGTAATGATTTTGTAGCTCCATTATTTAACCTTATTGAGCATTGTTTATCACCCATTTCTTATATTTTCTTTCCCCATTTTATGAATAAAGGTTTTATGATTTATTTCTTTGGGGGAATATCAATTTTCGATAGGTTCAAGATATATTATGGAATTTTAAGAATTTGTTCCATGTTTCTAATGACACTAAACTGATATAGTCCTCAGGATTGTATTATTATAATGTATTGAATATTTTATTAAAATGAATATTTACCATGTATGAGAAGCCTATGTCTATATATATCCCTACAGTTCTCACAAATTTCTTCCATTCCTAGTTTATAATGGTTTACTAATCCTATCCTCAGATACATTCTAAAGATACATATTCTTCTCATACATATATATTAATTATTTTTAGATCAAAATTAATGACATTACCTAAATACATGCCTAAGGATCATAAATGAAAATTTCCATTATATTATGGGACCCAAATAAAAAATCTTCCATATGTATGCTACATGATCCCCCAAATAGATCTCCATAACTATAACCCTTATTAAAAATATCTTAATTAATAAATTTCACTGTAACTAAGGGAAATATAAATAATATTGTGTGGGATCATTTGTAACAACCCATCCCTATATAGCTCAGATCTAGTATCTGCTACTAAATACATTATCATGATTACAAGGAATGAATAATTGAGGTATCGATCGGTTTAGTAGTCTTGGAAACCAGATACATAATTTAGTATTTCATTACAAATGGATACATTAATTACAACATATGTTTTTAATTCTAAAAAAATAAATTTGTGGAGGATAACTATAATATTTCTAGTATATTCCTCCATTTCTTTATTAGTACACATAATATATTATGGGGGAGTGAAACATAATAAGGCTGAACACAAATTCTTAGTAAGAGAATAATATATCAGATGCAAAAAATGAACCAATGAGTATAGCCTTTGTGGAAAGGTAATTAAATGTACACACATTCCATGTAATCAATAAAATAAAAGAAAGAACATAAGAAATATGGAAATATATTAAATGGAATCACATTCCATTCAAATAACTAGATATGGAAATGTATGTAACTAAAACACATTCCATTAATCCATGAAATGACATGTATCCACAGATAAGACGATGCAAAATCTCATTGATGAATTATAAATGAAAATACGATGAGGGAAAATTCATTCTTATCAGATGTCATTTCTCTGGAACATGATGACTTATTACTATCATGTCCAATTACAAGACGGTTTAAACCTAAGGTTAGAAACCCATTTTCATAATTATTCATCTCATGAGAACCTTACGATACATCTAGGAGATATATAATGTTTGGGATCCTCCTGTCATTAACATTCCAATTAATTCCTCATATTGATTAATGAAAATACCTAATATTACTTATCAAATAACTATACTGGATAAGAAATACATATCTATTGATAATTCACCAATTAATTAAATAAATATCAAATTAGGCACTATATGTAAAATGGTATATGGTTTAGGTCATAGAAATATCCATGAAAAATAAAAATGATAATAAGGGTATATTCAATTTTTAATGACCATATTAAATTTAATTCATCATGGTGATCGACAAAAAAATCCTGGAAGTGAATGAGAATATTATTCGTGGCCAATTCAATAATAAACCATTCATAGGAAGAATAAGGATGGTACCATTACAATAAACCCATGTGGCATAAAATATAACATTGTTGTCATTGATAGAATAATAGAATGACATATAATTATGGTATTGAGGAAAATATCCTTTTCTTTTCAAAACCATTTTGAAATTGACAAAGTGGCTTCAAATAAATTACATCATATAAATCCATCCATGTTGTATGATGTAAATTGAATGTTCCTTTTTTATGAAATAATGTAAGAAAAAGCCTTGTTTTGAAAGAGACAAGAAGGTTCCTTTTATGAGATTGGTAAAAGGATAAAATATATGAACATTATTTTACCAAATCAACATTAAATCATGTTTTAAAACATTATAACTAAACATGATTTTTAAAAGAATACAGTTTCTTCAACTAAAAAGGTAAATATTTTCGGTTTTTCTTCAAAAAATTATCATAAACACTATTATTACAAAAGAGTGAAAATTTTTTACCAGAACTAGAAAATGGACATTTATAAATAGAGAATAATCAATGGGATTATTGAACAATGGTTATATAATTTCCACTAATGAAAATTCCCTTGAATTATTATTAGGATTATTTTAAGTTAAATAATATTTAAACATTCCAACATGTCCCATGACACTTTAAAACATTTTAAATTATTGCATCATGAAAGAGAAAAATTGAATGAAATTAATAATATAATGATATAAAGGATTTTTGTGATATATAATGTCAATTGAAATATATACACCATAACAAAGAGCCTAAATGACTAACAGTATAATGTGCCTCAATGATATAAAATTGAGACAAAATCCATTACATATAAATCGAAAGAACCAAAAGAGTTAATCATAAAATGAAACATCTAAATACCATGAAGATAATATGTTTCATGATTTTATATATCAATGTGCTAATATTTACATAATATATATGAAATTATGTGTACAAAAATTATATATTCATCATGAAATTAAAATGAGACAATATTCTGTTACCTATTGTTTTCCTTCGGGTGAACGTCCTTTAACATCATGTATAATAAACATATATTAATTTTATACTTGATTAATTATCTCTTAAAGTTTTATAAATATATTTATTTCAATTATTTCTATGTTTTGTAAAACTGCTCAAACAATTAAATTTAAACTAGGTCTTTTTTACCAAATTCGGTTTATGTTTCAAAACAACTATTGTTGGTCATCTATGGTCATAGAGGTCATTATATAAAATATCTATTATAATAACCATGAAATAATTATAATATTTAGAAATAAATTATACTTTTCAAATCAATAATTAAATATTTTTATGAAAATGAGAATATGATATAATCATTCAGATAGTTGGTTGTACGTACCCACGAGTCACATTCCAATTTTAAAATTTTCATTGTGGCAAAAAGGTAAATTACTAAACTCTTTATAGAATGATAACTATTTAATAAATATAATATTATTTAATAATATATAAATATATATATAATTATGTTATGTAAATGTAATCACATCATATCGGGGTTGTGGTAGACCACACATCCAAGAACATCATCATCTCTTTTAAAGTGCGTGAAGGGGTATCAAGAGAGATGATATAAATATATATATTATATTTCTAGAAATATAATTATTTCATTAATATATTATTTATGTTTTTTATTTGAATTATGATTAATTATGTCAATTAATTTATACATTCCATGTATCATGCGAACGAATAACATCGCATTCTGTGGGAGTAGTCCACACTTCCTCAAATGATATTATCGTAATTATAAAACATTGAAAGAATAAATGTATGTTATAAATAAAAATAACAGATGGTTAAATAATTATAAATAAAACATATATCATTTATAAATAATTTTAGTTTTAATGGCCACAATGATAGGAATTAATGGATGAAAGAACAATCATCTTTTTGTGAGGTAGAAGTTCACCGTCCATGGAAACATTATGTTTGTTACCAATTAGATGTTGATGTGTGTATGTTATGGATAAAATAATATAATAACAGCATCATAGTATATTTAGGGTATATTTAATGTTATAAAATAACATATTAATGATATTTAATGGGGTTGGAGAATTGATAAGAAACTAGAGATATTGAGAAAATATGTTTCCTTTTAATCGATTAACTTATTTTGTATTGAACCAAATGGATTTATTGGACTGGTTCTTTCCTAAAGGGGTTATTCTATGTGGATGATAGGATTTCTGGGAGACTATTTGGTCAATTAATTTCCGAATGTAATAGGATTTATAGGTTTTAGGAATGGGTAGAAGTGGTTACCTTTTATAGGGATGGAAAAGGACTCACATAGAATTTTTGAATCATAGTTAGGGGTGGATATGTTCATACCTAATAAAAGGTATAAATACCACACACAAAAATTAATGTAATCATAATATCCTAAATATTTTTATATAATTAGGTTTTTACAAGTGGATAGGTCATTTGGGCCCTTAATCGTAGGGTTTAGACCATTTTAAAGCATAATTACACTTTAATCACTATAATTAATTTTAATATCTTTAACAAATCATTTTTTCAAATATTAATTTTATCATATTAGAAAAATATATTATCCTTATTAAAATTTTGTATTAAATATTTTAAAATTTTAAATCACTGATGCGGAAAAATTATGATTAATGCTAATATCACTGATAGACAGATTAACTTGTTTTAGATGAAAAATATTCAAAAGATTTTTATATTTTCATGTTAAATATAAACATTATATTTATTATAATGAACTAAATTACATTAAAATATTAATAATTCATCTAATGTGACTTTAGAACAAAAATATAATATAATTTAATATTGATAATTATTTAAACAAAAAAAAGCAGTTTTTAAACAAAACACAGTATTTTTCAGTAATCACTAAAAAAATACGTTTGTCGGAAAGTTCCCGAAAAAATCATCCTAAAATAATATTGATATTAATAATGAAAAATAATGTTTATTTTGAAAATTTAATATTTAAAATGCATTTACCATTTATAGGCTGTAAAATTGACTTAATAAAAGTATAGGTTTTTTTAGGAAAAACTTTGGGTATGTTATTATCGTATGTATATAAAATATATTGGATGAATAACAATAATAATTTTTTGAATATGTTAGAATTTTATTACATTAATATCACTCAATAATTTTAATTAATTTAATCTTTTAGGGTAAAATGGCTTTGTGAGCATAAAAATAGTTTCCTTTAAAAATATGCATTCAATATTATATTGGTTATTATATTTATTTCTAATTTATTTATAACCAATGATTAAGTTGTATAAACAATATATTTTCCAAAGTTAGTTAATAATACTCATAACAGCTAGTTTATATTAAATAATAAAGTTTTAATTATAGATTTTTTATTAGTAAATCATGGTATTGTTTATACAACAAACCATCTAAGAAGGTTGATTTTGTGTGTAATGAAATCTATAGGGGATGGTTTTTATTGAATAAGATGATTGCTAACCCAGTGGCTTGTTAATTTCAATCTAACTATATGATTCAAGTGTTAAAATATATACAATATATTTTAAATTGAAAACATATTTTAAGGTACACTGATATTATATCATATTACATGCTTGTTGTCACGTGTCAAACACCAAATCAAATACAAGGTTCTTAATTTGGGGTTTTAAGGCATCACATTCTCCCCACTATATATAAATTTCATCCTAAAAATGTAAAATCTATCATGGTGATAGATTTTTTTATTCATCTTATGATTGAAATCCCACTTCATGATAAGGTATTATATGTCATCCTCTATATAATAGATAATGGACTATTCAAAGGTCCATGGACTACCGTGTAACTAGGTTTCAAAGTAGGAGAACATTAGTGGAAAGTAGAGATACATTTAATGAGTAACATCCTATGTAATTACAAATATTGAATGATGTCATCAATCAAAAAATGGATTTATCAATGGAGATTTGAGGGCCTTAAAGCCATAAATAATTGATTATTTAGTTGGAAATTAGTTCAATTGAAATTTCTATTTTTGAACAACATTTTAATTTTGAATTCATTTCCCTAATGTTGGGTAATTGATTTACTAACAAATAATGTATGAAAATATTCCTACATGATAGGTTTTGATATCATATAGACAATTATATATTTTATTGTACATTGATAGAATTGAAAATTATCCCTGTACTCCCAAAAAAATTAACTAACAACACTGAATTTTTTTACTACCTAATGAACTAAATGAATATTTTAAATGATTGTAAGGACTATAAATGAGTGAATTGTCTTACTTTTTTCCTTTAAATATCTATAATTATAAATTTTTTTAATAGATTAATTTCCATGCCGCAAAATAGTTTCTACTGGTTCATCATTAATATATATTCACTAAATTTTCTAAATAAAAAAATGAAAATTTACAAGGACATTTCGTAGGATAGTGGTTGGAATGAAACACATATCATCCTTCGATCATGTGTTCAAGACCCATGGCCTTGCCGGATATGATTTATTGTCACTGATCTCACATGTATTAAATTTTGAAAAAAAAATATAACTCCAAATATAAATATGATTGACATCCATGAAATTAGTTTATTCTATAAATAATATTTTAGCTAAGGATTTCAATACCACTTCGATACATAAATACCTCATCCATTTTATTTCCACATTAGTCCTTCCTTGTAGTAGGGTTTTTTTATAATATCATTAGTTGGATTTCCAAATCATGATACTTATCTTCAATATAAAACTCTTTATGTTTAACCTAGGATACTTATTATTTTTACAAATCCATTCTAATGGGTTTTAAAGGGAAAGTTGATAATCTTGTGCAGATCCCCTAGGAGTGTCAATCAATATGCACAATAAGGCCCGTTTTTGTGTACCAGGTTACCCCGAGTCATTACCAAAACACCTTATTGATGTTGTTAATCCTAGGTTCAAATGTTCTATAACCACATCAACTTGTTGTATCCAAACATGTATGTATCTATAGGAAGACCCATATATTCTATAATTTACCAAAATTATCAGATTTTAATCTATACTTTTTCAAATTATACCTTACTGTAATGTTCTCTAATATAGGATTCCCAAAATATAGTTCCCATGGTTTCTAAAAAACCTCACTCCGATACCAAATATATTGACCCAACCCCAAATAACCAAGATACGATGTCTGATAGTAAATACATTTTCATGATTACAAGGAATCAAGCCACAAAGTACTGATCAGTTTAGTAGTCTTGGAAACTATATACATAAATGAGTATTGCATTACAAATTGATACACTAATTACACCATATTTTTTTCTTCAAAAAAAACAGCATGAGGATAACTCTAATCCATCTAGTTTAATCATGTATTTCTTTCACTGTATTCTTCTTTCATTCCTAGGGAAAAAATCCTAATATGGATAAGCTCAAATTCTCAATAAGGGAAAAATATAGCTTATAGAATAATGATGAATGAGAATATCCATTATGTAATGGAAAATAACTGAACACACATATCATTTATTCAATAAACTAAATGAAAGTACATAAGAATTATGGAAATAAAATAATTTAAATCACATGACATTCAAATAACTTGCGATGGAAAAATAAAAACGGCATGGTATGAAACTAAAACACTTGCAATTAATCAATGAACTGAACTAAAATGTATCCATAGATATGTCGACACAAAATCTCATGGATTAGTAATAGCCAAAATTAATATTAGTGAAATTTATTTATTACTATAAGTTTTTTCTCATGTATAATACGTTCTATTACAAGAATGTCCTTCCAAAATAATGTTTAAAAATAATGTTAGATACCCATTTTTGTAATTATTCATCCCATGAGAACCTTTAAATTCATTAATGATCTATATAATTTCTGCATTCCACCCGTCATTTCCTATCCAAATAATTCCTCATATTTAATAATCAAAATAACAAATATTCCTAATGAAATAACAATATTGTATGAGAAAAACGAATCTATCACTAATTCCCCAATTAATAAAATAATGGTCAACGTAGGCACCATATGTAAAATGGTATATGGTTTAAGAAATAGTAATATCCTTGAAACATGAAATGGATAATTAGGAGAAATTCAATGATTAATGATCATATGAAATTGAATACCTCAAAATTACTAACTAATAATTCAAGTAAGTCAATGTGAATACTATCTATGGACAGTTCAATAATAAATCATCCAATAGAAGAATAAGGAAGGTATCAATAAAGAAAACCCATGGGGCATAAAATAAATGGTTGTTATCATTAATGGAATAACATATTATCTTTTTAAAATATTCTTTAGAAAAATATCATTTTCATTTAAAATACTATTGAAATTGAGAATTTGGATTCAAATAAATAACGGTTGATAAATCTATACATGTCGTACAAGGTAAAAATAATATTCTTATTTTATTAAAAAAGGTTAGAAAATGAATCATTTAATAACCCAGGTTTCCCTCTGTCACTATTTTATGAAAATCTAGTGATTATGTTGTTCTGGGGTGTAATTGTGGATCATTTCATGAGTTTACCCAATTTCATGTGTTTTCACCAGCATGTCAGTGTGTCGGCATGTCAATATGTCGATAAGTACGAGGCATCGACATCAATGAGTTAAAAGTGGCGTTATTGGTGAGTTAGTGGAATCTCTATTGGTTTTTCATGGGAGATCTCATCAGTGAGTCAAAGGGTGTCAATGTCGGTGGGTAAATGTGAGTTTGTGTCAATGAGTCAAAGGTGTTAGTGTTGGTAGGTCAAGGCATTGGTAGGTTGAGGCATATGTTGGTCAGGGAATCCCTATGTCAGGACATCGGTAGGTTGAGGAATCGGTAGGTCGAGGCATCAGTTTTTCATTGCATTGGTAGGCAGTCACGTAGATAGCTTATTCGTCGGTGGCTCAACGTTAGTGACTCACCCATCGGTGGCTCATTTCACGTTTTTTTGTTTTTCACAGTTTTTCCACTTTTTCCTATATTATGTGATTCATTCATGAAATTGAAAACTATAAAATCATAGTGGTACAATGGGTTGCCTCCACCAGTTTTGAGGAGAATTATTATATTCAACATATCACTCAATGTTCCACCAGTCATGTAATCGTCCAAAACTAGTAGTCAAGAAACTATCCCATTTTCAAGTACATATAAATCGTCTCCCTAATTTTTACGATCTCCCCCTTTCATAAACATAGATCTCTTAATTATGTATTCCTTTTCATTTCCCATGGTGCGTCTAGAGCCTTCCACCACAAAATATTAGTGTTCTTGTGCCTAATCTCTCCTACATCGTTTTCTTGGAGTTCTTCCATACTGCTCGTGCAACCTTTGTTCTTGGCACAAAGTGGAACTTCGATCCTATGATCATCTAGGTAGGGAATTATTTTTATTCTTTTTAATTGTGCATAATCTAGAGTAGGTATACTAATGAACCATTATGAGGAATGAATTTTAACGTTATTAAAAACAAGAAATGGATTATAATTGGATTTGATTAATAGATGACATGGGTAAATAATATAATGGGTAAAGAGTTGTTTGATTTTGATCACCTATTTTATTTTTTGTTTTTGATTCTGTTCTATTTTTCGTGGCTATATGCCTTTTGAAATTCATGGTCATTGGTTGTCCTTTTTATCACACAAGTGATGTTCTATTTTTTTGAGATACATGAATAGTGACTGCAATATTAAATTTACATAATCACGTATACATTGTAAAATAAATGAACACCCCAGGATTCAACATGTTTTGTGATCACTCCAGTTATAATCCATTAAAATTAAAGAACCTATGATGATTAAATATGAATGTAAACTAATATTGTTGATAGGTATGGATGATTGTTGTGTTCTATTGAATTTGGTAACCTTGTGTCAGTTGTGTACTGCATTTGTTGGGAGCACAATTGTTGTTACATGTTTGGGTAGAGGACTTGTTTTTTTGAGATGGATGTGGTATGAGTATACAATGGGGTTGTGGGTAAATGATATATACAGAGGTATTTGCGTGTGGGGTGGTACATGATCGTTGTGATATAATCATTTCTTGAGATATTGATTAATGTTTTCATGGATGAACTTGTATGTAGTTGAACTGCCTATGTTGTGTTGTGGTCATAGAGCGATGCCGGAAAGTGGGACTATCATGTGGTTATTAAATCGTCATGTAGTCGGAATACATTAGGTAATTTTTTGGACCGCAGGGTTGTCGGGCTGGGTTGTGAGAGAAGTATTGTGTGGTATAATTTTCAACAATGGCTGATTGAAAAGGTTGTACTAGTGTATACGAAGATTGGGGGGTTTATATAGTGGGACTGTAGTTCTAGTTTTTCTTGTTGTTTTGATAAGGTTATGGTTGGTAGTTTCCCAGTAGTTCTATAATAGATTAAAATTAACCCTTCTAATTGATATATTCAATGTGGTTTAAAAAAGGGGTTAGGATTGTGTTTGTTTTAGGATGGTTATGCATATTTGGGTGGAATCAAAGTTGGTTATGTTGGCTGGTTTCTTGTTGGAAACCCATAGTTTGTTTTGAGTGTTATTTACCTATAAATATATATTTTATTTTCCTGTGATTTCAATATGCCCCCCACCTTCATTGAGTTCTATGTGCCGAACACCTCCATTTCATTGGGTAGGGTTTCTTTCCCAACATCCCGATTGGAGGATGGATGGCTGGTTACATACTTTTTCGTTGGAACCTCTTTTGGGTTCATACCTCTCAAGAATATATTTTAAGGATTTAAGGGATTGATCCTTAAAATAATACAAGATTATATGTGTTAGGGATTGTTGTAGATGAGAGGCCTAGGTATTTTTGGGACATGATTGTGTTCACAAGAGACTTCGAGATGAGGCCCAATTTTCTTAGGGTGGGAGGTGTGGTTGTTGTGTCCCAGAAGTTTTTTTTAGGATTGTGTGTTATTGAGGTGCGTGTTTGTGTGGGTGGGTTGTGTTAGTGGGAGTACATATGGGGTGAGTGGTAGCGTCAATAAGTTATCAATTTGGGATGACCAGTCATGCAGAGAGAATGTGGTGTGTGGTACCCAAATATCAATTTTCATATACTACTACCTTACATAAAATGTGTTATTTGGTGAGTGTTCCTTCGTTATAATTGGATGGTTAATACTCCTTGGTATGTGCTTCTGGGTACTACTCTTTTCTCACAGGGGAATCAGTATGTTCCACCACTTGTTAATGGGTATCGTTAGATTTTCTCAGTTAGTAAACTAGTGTGGTCACCGTACATATGTAAAACTATTTTCAGGTTTCCATGAGGACCTTGAGAACTACGGTGGACCATCCTAGCTCGAGCATCAAGATTATTAGATTATGTTTCTTATAATATTTTCTTTTGGGACATTACTTTGGAGTTTTCATTTTTCCTTGTATGAGTCATAATTTGGAACATGCATGTAGGGATGGATTTTTTATTCACTTTTACTTTAAGTACATGGAGTTTTTTCAAATTTACCATATTATCTCTCGATCTTGTTCTATAAAAAGGGAAATTTCATCCCTTTCTATGTTAGGTTCTATGCCCTTTTTGATAGTTACCACAATGAGGCATATTGAAGGTGGGATTTGGGGGTCATTGTCTCTCTTTAATCTTATGGATGGAAGGTTCTGGAAAGTTCTTCTTCCATCCCTCATCTTGGAGATGGTGGGTTGTTCCAAAATGTTATAAGAGGGAGGTCTATTTTAGGAGTTTGAGAAATAGTATGGAGTATTGTGTTAGGAATAGTGAGGATTTCCTGGGATGGTAGATAAATGGTGTTAGGCCCTCTTGGTGCGTGAGATAGGCACTGGAAGACAGACTATAACACAAGATTTTAGCACCCCTGATCTGATGCAAGAATATGGGCCTATTAAAAATCCATGAGAGGCTACACCGATTGTAGGGTAGAGACCCTAAAAAAGGAACATGAATCAGGATGACTTGTGTTCTATTATGTCTTGGGTGTTTTTTGAAATTTAAAATAAGTGAATATTAAAAAATGAATTTAAAATAAACATTCCATGCTACTCAGGCTTAGGATTTCCTTGTTTTTATTTTCAGATATGGCATCAACACTTCATCCTCATGTGGTACGAGTAGTTGAGGCTAGTAATGTTGACCTGGTTGATCAATGTAGGGCTGATCGAGAGGAGGAGGATGAAAGTGGTTGAAGAAACATCATTCCTTCCAATGGTAGTCTCTATTGAAGTACGAGGGTAGTGTATCAGATATGGGGAAAAAAGTTGGCTCAATTAGCTTGTGATCACTTTCAGCTTGATACAGGCTCTGAAAGAGTACTATGTTCCTCTGGCAGTGAGCCGATATGGAGAATAGTTCAGTAGTTGTGGAAACATTACTTCAAGGAGATGATGGAAACAGAAGTTTCGTGGGACAACATTGATATGGAGTTCCACATAGAATTCCATTCTTCCATGATGATGGTTGCATAGAGGATGTAGATACTCTCCCTCTAGCATGTGAGTATGTCAGTAAGGGAACCATGGATAATGTTCAATGATATGATGCGCTTCACAAAGATCTATTCCCGAACGAGGAGTCCTGAGAGAGATTCTTAGAGAATGAACTATGAAATTCTATTCAGTATGTTGTTACTCCTCTCACACTAATGACACAACTAGAGGGTAAAAATACGGCTGAAGTAGTGGAAAGTATGCACTCGATGGGAGGTGTGCTGTGAGAGGGGATCATGCTGAGTTAGTCAAAAGGGAACGTCATCAATAGTAGGTCTCTAGCATCCTGGCCATCCAGGTTTGGGCCAGGGGGAAATATGCTTCAACAGTTCCAGTTTTGATATCATGGTCCTCACCCTTTACTCATGGGAAGAAGACTGATGGGATTTATCTGTGGAGGTCATGGACCTATTTGGAACGATTTCCTAGTTGAAGAGTCATACAGTGGGGGTCGTTAGGCTCAACACCCACCACAACTCCATCAGTTTCTAGTGAGGACCTTCCTAGAGCAGGGGATGTGACCTCCAACTCCACTGAGGGTAGACTATCCAGGGGAAGGACGACCCCGGGGTCCTCTTTAGGGACCTCTTATAGGTCTTCTTCAAGGATGCAGTCTAGAATAAAGAGGTAGAGGAGAAGGGAATGGGTAGTTGCACGCCGCAAAGGTAATAGTTTCTGTACGGTATGAAATTGTTTTAGGTATGATCAGTCTATTTAGTACACTTTTTTTCATTGTTTGATTCAATAGCCTCATACTCCGTCGTTTAACCTAGTCTAGCCAACACTTCTAGTAATTACATAGAGACACTTCCCATTCCCCTCATGTTGAGTATTTCAGTTGGAGGATGAAGGTTGACCAGGACAAGCATAATTCATATTCTGGTCATAAGAGGAAGCCTTTGGAGTTCTAGGTTGGGCACCCCGTGTTTTTAATGGTCTTCCATCAGCAAGGACATTTGATGTTTGGAAGAAGGACCAAGCTTTCTCCCAGGTTCATCAGACCTTTCGAAGTTTGGGGAGGAGTTGGTGAGGTGGCATACCAGCTGGCATTACCACTCCTGTTGAAGAGGATCCACGATGTTAATCATGTATCTTAACTCCATCGATATTTACCTGTAAAATCACATGTGTTTGACTAGGGAGAGTTAGATATCGAGGACGATGTGACATTTTTGAACCGACCCGTAATATTCGATGGGCATGAGGAGAAGGTGATGTATGGATGGCCCTTCATTGGTTCATGTTTTTTGGAGGTATGGTGTCTATGAAGGGAGTACCTAGGAATGTGAAGCACTGGTGTGTTCCCAATACCCCAATCCGGTTATAGTTTTTCATTTGTGTTTTCTTGGTTCCATGATTATAATGTAATAGTTGACCTTGGTTTCTATCAGATATTTTGTTTTCATTTTTTAGGATTTTTTGTAAATATTATTGACTATTGGGGGGTGAGAACCTGATCACTAATTAAGAAGAATTAATTTTCATGTGATTAAACTCTAGTGGGTGAGTGACTGCCACAAAATGTAGATAATATCGTGACATGTAGGAAGTAGCTCCATAATCCATATGCCTTGATAACATTATTATTGGTGTATGTGTGGTTGTTTGGGGTAGTGTTGTTCTTTAGTGTTTCACATTTTTTTATGATATATATGTCAAGGATGTTTCCTTAGACATTGAGGTTTTTTCTCCATCTTTAGAACAACCCAATGTCATTTACTTCTAATAGGTATCTTAACGGATGGTTGTTCAAACAACATTTTATTCTAGGATAGTTTTGAAATTCTCTGTGATGAGAATAGTTTGAGTGGTATCTGATGTAATAACCTTGATTTCCCCAGGCCCCTCCTTTGTGAAAATCTTATGTATAGGGTGTTCTGGGAGGCAATTGTCAGTCATTTCTAGATTTTTCCAATTTTATTTTTTTTCCATTGGCATGTCAGTACGTCATCATGTAAGAGGGTCATTGAGTCAGAGGCATATCTATCAGTGATTCATGGGCATCAGCATTAGTGAGTTAGATGCATCGAAATACATGATTCAGGGGAATTGGCATCGGTGAGTCAAAGGATATCACTGTGAGTGAGTTAATGGGTGACAGTGTCGGTGAGTCAAAGGCATCCGTGTCGATAGGTTGAGGCATCAGTTGGACGAGGTGTTGGTATGCTAGGGCATCATTATGTAAGGGTGTTGTTTGGTGGATGCCTTAGTAGTTTATTGTGATGGTAGGTCGTGGCATCCGTATCTCACCTTTAAGTGGCTCATTTTCAGTGAAACATCCATCAGTGAATTGTTTCCAGTTTTTTCTAGTTTTTACTATTTCTACCAATTTTTTCCTTCTAACATTTACCTCTGTGAAATGGTAACCTATCAACTCACAACAGTGTGCTAGGATATCTCCACCATTTTCTAGGTGATGTAATAAATTCTATGTATCTTATAATGTTCCACTATCCTCATTACTTTCATGCCCCATGGTCAAACTAATATAAAATTTTCAAGTACTTTCAAACCTTCTCCTTGAGTTTTATGATTTCACCCTTTCATAAACCAAGATCTCTTCAATCAATCTCATTTTTTTTAATCGTGGTGCGTTTAGAAACTCCCACCTCAGAGTATTCATGTGCCTATTTCAGATCTCTCTAGATCTATTTTTATACTATTCTTCCATGATGATCACATTATCCATATTCTTGGTGCAAGGAGGAACATTTTTCCGATGATCATCATGTTAGGGTTTTATTTTTCCTCTCTTTAATTATGCATTAGGCTTTAGTGTTATGCATATGAACTCTTGTAAGTAATGGATGATAACATTCATGAAAACAGAAAATAGGTAATAATTGGATTTGATTAAATGATAACATGGGTAAATAATATAACAGTAGAGAGTGGATTGATGTTTATAACTTTTTTTCTATTTTATTATGGTTGATGTTACTATATGCCTTATAGAAATAATAGTAGTTGTTTATCATTGTTTTAGAACAAGTGTTGTTTTATTTTTTTGAGATTCTTGAACAATGAATGCAAAAATAAATATTCGTTAATCATGTATACATGGTTAAATAAATTAATGCACCTGGATTAATCATGTTCTATGATCACTATGATTAAAATCTAGTGGAATTAAATAAACATTGATAATTAAATTTGAATATTCATATGTCCTATTTAGATGGATGGATGAGTTCTATGTTATGTTGAGCTTGTTAACCTTTTGTGAGTTGGGTGGGGCTACTATTGGGAGCACAGTTATTGGTAGATGGTTGGGTAGAGGAGTTGGTTCCATGAGATGGGTTTGGTATGAATATGCAACAGGGTTGTGTGTTAATGATAATTACAATGGGATTTGTGTATGGGGTTGTACTGTAGAGGTGTCATATAATCCCCATCCAAGATATTGATTGATTGTGTAATGGATGAAATTGTTGGTAGTTGAACTACATTTGTTGTGTTCTGGTCAAAGAGTGACGTGTTGTAGTAGGACTGTAGTGTGGTTATGTACTCATTATGCAATGTGACTACAATGGTGAATTTTTTGGGCAATGGTGATGAAGGGTTGGGTTGCGATAGAAAGATTGTGTTGTATAATTTTTAATAATGATTGTGGTAAAAGGTTAAAAAGCTGTCTAGGAATATTGTGGGTTTTGTGTAGTGGGAATGAATATCTGGTTTGCCATGTTATTTTATAAGGTTATAGTTTTTAGTTATCTGGTAGTGCTGAAATAGATTACAGGGAACCCCTTAATTGATAAATGGAATGTGGTTGAATAAATTGGGGTTAGGCTTCTGTTTTTTGTGGCTGGTTGTTCATACATGGGTGGAAAAAATGTGGTTGTGTGGACTAGATTATTTTTGGAAAAAATTGGTTAGGATGAGTGTTGTTTACCAATATAGATAAATTTTAGTTTCTTGTGACTTATATATGCACACCAACATTATTGAGAACAATGTGTTGAACACCTCCATTTCTTGGGGAAGGGTGTATTTCCCAACATTCTTGTGGGAGGATGGATGGATGGTTACTAACTTCTTCCACACAACATCATTCTGCTTCTTAGCACTCAAGAGTATTTGGGAATGATATAATGGCATTAGGATTTCCATCATCCAAGATTCATCATGTGATGGTTTTTTGTAGAAGAGAGTCCTAAGTGTTTACAGGCCATGATTATTTCAAATTTTTGATCGGGTCGATGCACATGTGTCTTCTTGTGAGAGGTGTTGTTGTTGTGGACCAAATGTTTGTGGGTAGGAATTTGTGTGGTTGAGGCCCAAGTGTGTGCGGGTAGGTTGTAGCAGTGGGACTGTGTATGGGAGGACTCGTAGTTTCAAGACGTTATCCATTAGGGATGACTAGTCAACCAGTGGTAATGTGTTGTGGGGTACTCTAATATCGATGTGTATATACTATTACATTACATGACTCACATTATTTGGTGATCATGCCTAGGTAAGGCTAGGTTGGTTAGTACTCCTTGGTAGGTTCTTTGAAATTTTTTTATTTTCTCATAGGGTAATTAGTATGTTCCCCCACTTTTTTATAAGTATCATTATATTTTCCTACAATGTGTACTTGTATGTTCACCCTATGTATATAAAACTATTTTCAAGCTTTGAGGAGGACCTTATAGATAGTGTTGGACCATACTAGCTCAGGAATTAGGATTTGTTGTTGTCTCTATATAGAATCTTTTCTTTTAGTACCTTAACATGGAGTTTTCATTGCACCTTGTATCAGTATTACATTTGAACGTACATTTTGGGATGGATTTAGGAATCACTTTTACTTTTAGTACATGGAATTATTTGGGATTTACCAACTTATCTCCAAATATTGTTCTACAAAAGTGTATTTCCATACATTTATATGTGAAATTATATTCCCTTGTTCTAGTCACCACATCAGGTCCTATTGAAAGCAGGACCCAGGGGTCATTCCATCCATCCAACGGCCCGAAGACCTTCAAATTTTTATTATATGATAAGTCCCCCTTTTATGGGAAGAAGGGGGAAACCCAAACAGACTACAAATACAATGGACAAATCACACCTGAAGGAGAAAAGAGTAAAACCATAATAACAACATGAAGTTGCCCCTCCCTAGTATATGATCATGATGAAGCTCTCCACCATTGCAAGGCTCTTTGGCAAGTAAGTGTCCTATTTCATAGCACAGGCCTGATCCAATGGCTGACGTCATACCCTCTCAAACAACCAAATCCGAAAAGCACTGCAAAGATAAACCGCCGGCTCTGAATCCTCCTCTGGAGCTTGTTCCATGTATTCATGTCCAGTTGCACATAATTCCCAACATCAGAGACACACGAATCACACAAACACTTCCACCATATCACAAAAGACCAAATTCACCAAACGGAAGTCAAACCACCAACCAATTTTCTGACTTCAAACCCTTCCCGGATGAGCCCCACTCCGTTCCAACTCACCGCCCACAACTACAGAATCCCAGAAGATGATCCAAGGGATGCGAAGCCGAACCATAGTCACCAACACCACACCAAATGAAAGTCACCAATGAAAGGATTCGGGCCGCCCTGTACCGGAAACGCTGCTCTAGGCAGGATCTGGTTAGGGCAGAACCACGTATGCACCCACGGGTTCCGATACAATCCAGCTACGGTAAGCCAACGAGAAGACCCAGAGAGGCAGGACCAATAGATCACAAACGATCATCAGAACAACCAATCATCAAAACCCAAACCAGAACAACCCTCAAAAATGCCGAAGTCAACCAAAGAAAAGAAACTCCAAGACTCCAAAAACCGAGCCAATTGAACAAATCCGAACAGCATCAAACCGAAAACCTGAGAAAACTCATAGAATCACCGAAACCCAAAACCGTCCCCTCTGAGCCGCTCCAAATCTGTCGCCAAGCACACCGGAGTCACGCAGGAGACCACACATGATCGCGCAGGACCGAGCCGGGAAGATGAATCCACTGTATCCGTGCCGTCACTGCCGAGCTGCAAGATTGTGTTGGACTGAAGATGGATCATGTACCAGCCCGAGATAGGAAGATGGATCCACTACAGCCGCATTGTCGCTGAAAGACTGGAGCCGCATCGATCCAAGAAACCACGCCAGCCACATCGATGCCGAAAAGCCAATCCACGCGGAGCCAAACAACGATTTGGGTGCTCCGTCGATCCAGATGAGCCAACTTCGGGACCGAGAAAGGCCGGAGGGGAAGGGACGCGAAGCTGAAGGAAAACCTAGCTGTCGTTGGTGAAATTGTAGACGCCGCTCTGAGGCTCTTCCTAATCTGCCATAATATGACATACTCTAGGGTCATTATCCCTCCTTCATATTGACAAAGGATGATTCTGGTAGGTTTTTGTTACTTCCCTCATCTGGGAGAAGGTGGGTCGTGACACCTCATTTGGAACACAAAAAGAAGATTCCTTAAAATATATTTGTAAAAGGAGAAAAGGGTATTTGATTCCTTAGCAAATCATTTTAAAATTATTTTTGAATTTTTTAGCAAAACATTATTTTTAGAAGAAAACAGGTTCTCTAACTAAAGTGGGAAATAAATGTGGGTTTTATTAAAAACATTTTATTCAACACTTTGAGTACCAAAAAGTTGGAAAAGGGTATTATTACTTGAAAATTGTAATCAATAAATAGGAAAGAATGAATGGGATCATTTTACATTGTTCATATAATTTCATTAAATGGAAATTCCCTTGAATTATTATTATGATTACTCTTATGGAATATAATCTTTAAACATTCCATAGTGTTTCATACCACTTTGAAACATTATAAATTATAACCTAATGAAAGAGTAAAATATATGGAATGTATAATATTATAAGATTAAAGATATTCCGAATATATAATGTCAATGGAAATATACTCACCATATAAAATAAATTATATGCATAACAATACAATATGCCCCAATGACATGAAATTGAGATGAAATCCATTGCATTTGAATCGGAAGACCCAAAAGTGATAATCATCAAATGAAATGTCTGAATAACACGATGATAATTGAATTCAATATTTTATATGTAAATGTGGCAGTATGTACCCCATATAAAAAAAATTATGTTCGCAATAATTATGTTTGCCTCATGAAATGAAAATGAGACAAGAATATCTTACATTGTGTTTCCTTTAGGGTGAACGTCCAATAACATCAAGTATAGTAAAGTTATATTAATTTTATACTTGATTCATAACCTTTATGATGTTTTTAATAAATTTAATTTTACTTATTATCATTTTGGGTACCACTACTCCAACACGTAAGTTCACACTATGTGTTTTTTATCAAATTTGGTTTTTGTGTGAAAACAACTATTGTTGTTCAACTATAGTCATTGGAGTCATTATATATCTTCGACAAAATAAGAACCATGAAATAATTATCATATTTTTACATCAATTATACTTTTCAAATAAATCATTAAATATTTTTATCAAAATGATAATATGATACAATCATGGAGATGGGAGGTAATGCGTTCGTAAATGTAACATTCCCATTTTTAAATGATCTTTGTGGAAGGAAGGGAAGTAACTAAATTAATACCAAAATTACCATTATATAATAAATATCATTTTATTTTATAATATATGATTACATATAGAATTGTGTGATGTAAACGGAATCCCATCATATCTAGTAGGCGGTAGTCCACACTTCCACAAACTATCTTATCTCTTTTAAATCGTGTGAATGGGTAATAAATGAGATGATATACATATATATATAATATATTTCTAGAAGATAATTATTTTTGGAATATATTATTGATTTTTTTTATTACACTTATATCTAATTATGTTCATTCATGTACACATTTTGTGTATCGTGAGAATAAATCTCATCGCTTTGAGGGGGGTGGTAGTCCAAACTTTCTCAAACTAGATTATCGTATTGACACGACATGGAAAGAATAAATTTATGTTATAAAAAAATAAAGAAGGATAATAAATTATAATGAAAATATGCATCATATTTGAAAATTTCATTCATCATAATGGCTACCACGAAAGCCGGTAATGGAATGATGATGAATCATCATTTCGTGATGCATTAGTTCGCCTTCCACAGAAACATTATGTTATGTGTGAACATTTATTAACCAATTAAAGTCATAAAAATCCACAAAAATTAATTTATGGAAGGTTAGTGGACACAATATTTCTAGAAAAAAAATTTTGGACTAGTTTCTAGGTCATTTGGGCCTTAGAAATTTGTATATTCATCCATTTTAAAGCCTAATATCATCTTAATCACTATAATAAATTTTAATCACCTTCAATAATCACTTTTTAAAAAATTAATATGATATTATTTTAAAATATATATTATATTTATTACAATTTTTTTGTCATATTTTTTAAACTAAAATAACATAAATAAAGAAATTAAGATTAATGATAATCTCGTAGACAAATAGATTAACTGGTTTAAATAGAAATATGTGCAAAAGATGGTTACATTTTTATATTAATGTTAACTAGTAAATTGATTATAATGAAATAAATTATATTAATATATTTATAATTTACATAATGTGACTTTAAAACAAATTTATAATAAAATTTTACATTGTTAATAATTTAAATTAAAATGCAGTTATAAAAAACGAATTATTTTTCAATATTCACTAAAAATCAAAGTTTCTCATAAAAATTCAATAAATTCATTCTATTCTAATTTGGAAATTTTTAATTCAAAAAAAAATTATTTTATCAAATTAAATTTATAATAGTGTCAAAACTAATATTTTAAATCGGTTTTTCATTAAAATTATGTAAAATTTCCTTTATAAAAATATAGGTTTTTAAGAAAAACAATGGGTTTGTATTTATATTACTTTTATAATATCTATTGGATGAATATGTAAAATAATTTTATAATAGTGAGCATAAAGGATCATAGATCAAATAAGATACTGCTACAACATTCTAAAAGAGGTACACTTCTATTTACCCTTTTCAAAAATTGGTACAAGGTCATGAGAAAGATTATTGGAAGATGAACAAGTCTCTCATGCACTCCCATATTTGCTATTTATTCCATAGGGTTGTTAGATTGTTGATATAAATTCATGATGATGGAACTATTTAAAGGTATATGGTTGAGGCACTTGATCCACTTCGTTGTCAACTTCTATGAATGGTTTGGTTGCCTAGAATGGACATCTTATATCAAGAATGTAGAGTCTGGCCCAAACAAAATATTATCGAAATTCATTTTCTATAATAAAATCATAGCCTTTATTAGTCCATTAAATTTTTCCTCTAGGGCTATTGATGTTCTGAAAGGTCAATACTGGAAGGTGATGATTTCACTATTAGGGTCTTTAAAAACCCCATATTCAACTTGCAAGATATTTCCATTTGTGGCCCGTCAGTATTAAACATGGTCCAACTAGTAGAGGGTGTGGCCTATATAACATAAATATTATAAAGAAGAGGACATAAGTTTCCATGGACTTTAATGTGTCTGATAACTTCAAGTTCTTGCACTGAGTTCTTGTATTGGGAAACCTCAAGTGATTTTTTATATTGACATGCCAGGATAATTTCACCTAGTACACCATTGAAGAGGAAGGGGGGTTGTTTATAGATTTTATTATTTCCTGTCCTCCAGATAATGTGACCAATATCAGCACAAACCACCTGAAATAGGATGGAAAATTATTATAGACATCGATATCTTGAGCATTGTAGGGATGAAATTGTTAATCACGTTAAAATAAATTGGCCATGAATCAAATTAGTCGATAATTATTTTCCATTGAGAGTAAGTGGTTTTGAAGGAAATAAATAGATGATCAACATCATATTGATGTTAATGGAAGAGTGAACACCTAGAACAAAAGAGATTCCCTCCTTTGGGAGGTTTTCATCAACTGGAATTTTATTGTAGGACAACATCCACAACACGGTGATCCAAGATGGCATGATCGATTTTTTATAGAATTATGCAATCCATTTTCTTGTGCACTATTTGAGATACTTTTAAAAAGGCATTGAATCAAGCTAACCATTAGTAGCTGGTTATCACACTCGCATATCATCATGGGGAGATAAATCAAAATTGATAATAGTTTGGATAATCATAGGTGGGAGGGATTTGATGATGCAAATAGTATCATTGATGTGGATTACATATTCCATAAATGGTCCATATATATATATAAATATATATGAGGGGGCTAACTGTCCAGTTCTAAATCTAGATTTTGTTAGGGGAGTCAGCCCATGTAAACCAATGTCGATTGTTGAAAATCATATGGAATACTGATTTAATACCAGACCATATCGAGTAGATAATGTAAAAAGTACTTCCAAAAATCAATTATTGGAAAAAAAAATTACAATTTAGGAAATCGATATCATCTAATATAGGTATGATAAGCATCCATAAAAATGATATTGTAAATACTGGTTAAAGAGAGCAATGTTATTGATCCCAAGACCTCCTCTAACATAGGTTATGAAACACTGCTTCAATGGAATGGTGATTATATTTCCCTAAAAGAAACACCCACTCCAGATGAAGTTTCTTATTAGGGAGCTGTTATATTTATGGATTGAAATGTTCTTGGACTAAACCATAAATGAGTAAAATAATTTTGATATGAATACATGACTAACCAAGCAAGCTCTCCCATAAATTGACAATTATTTGTATTTCCATGAGGATATGGATCTTAAGATCTGAATAAGGATGTTGATAATCTGAGAAGAGTTTGGACATCCCCAAAATAAGGGAACTCCAAATTAGTTGAAAGGTATGATCCTCTCTCTAATTACCAATTCATTGATCATTTCCATCTTCTTAGAATATGAGATGTTCTTTCCATTGAATACAAAGGAAATTCCCCAACTATTTTCCTGGCCTAAGACACCTTCTTAATGATCAATATAAATTTTATGTCCTTTATATTCCACATTTATTCTCTGGGTAATTATAATAATATCATCAAAAAAATAAATTCTACATAGTTGAGATACTTTATGTTGCCTGAATGGTTTTCAAATTAATATTGTTCACCATGTGATGAATATTAAAGTTAATATAGTCCTATGTGATGAAAATATTAAAAGATGAGAAAGGGTCTTCTTGTCTCACCCATCTTGATCACATAAAATATCCCTATGGAGATCCATTAATAAGGATAGAGATATGAGCGGGCCTGAGGAGTGCCTTAATCCAATTAATGAAAAGATTGTTGAATCCAAAACCTCTGAGAACATTTCAAATAAATCCCCAATCAATCGTACCAATATATTTCATCATGTCCATCTTGAAAGCAATGCTGCTACCCTGTGTTGTTTTTGTGGGGAGATTAACACCTTCTAAAGTAGTAATCATACTATCTTGAATGTTTCTTCCATTAATAAAACTGAATTTGTTGATGGAAATTAATTTTTCTGAAATTACGACATTCCTCTTTTGTAGGATCTTCCCAATGAATTTAAGAATAGTTTTCACAATTGAAATTGGCATGAATTGGATGAATTCGAAATCATTTTAAGCCTTGATTTTGATGTAAATCAATTTCAAATGATATATCTAGTTTAAAGACCTACCTTTAATAGAGTTTATATCTTGCTTTCAGATATCTTATTAGATAACATCACAAATTTTAAGGAATTAGTGGTTTGTGAAATGATCCGTACTATGTGACATTTCCTTTTTCAGACTAAAGACAAGATCACTAATATTAGGATTAGTAGGGGTAAATGTGAGGAACAAATTTTCACCCTTGCTAACACAATTAAAAATCATACCTTCTAGGAGATCAGCATTCATCACTAGTCTGTTAAAATAGATTCTCATAATAGGAAATTACTTGAGTTGTAAGAGAATTTCTATCATTCATGAACTGGACACCACAATTATGTGGTAGAAATGCTTGTTTGCCTTTCTTACCATTGGAAACACATTGAAAATCAATGTGTTTCGGTCCCCATGATATAAACATTTTTCCTTAAACTGCTTTTGAGAATGATGAAATTATATTTTAGAATATTATAAAGCTTCTAAGCCATCTCAGCCTCTTGATTTGTCCCATTTAAAAAATTATGATGTGTTATATCTTCCTGGAAAGAGTGGTGGGATATCATAAAATCCTGAATATCTGCATCAAGATTACTAAAATTTTACCTGATTGAATTCTGTATTTTTGATTTCAGATTTTCCAATTTGTATATTAATACTGTTGGGATGATAATACATTTCAAGATGGACTAATATTTCTGAACTAAATTGTGACATACAGACACGTTACACCATAGATTATTAATCATGAAGGTAATGTGTATTTTATTTTAATCACCATGAAGACTTTCCATGTTAGGGTGGTGATTCGAGCTGTGTGTTTCATGGGTGGTGCATGATATGGATCTCCAAATTCCCACTGAAGCATCATTGATATAGGCTATATCAATCCTACTTTCTATAATTTCATTGAGGTGCCTTCTGTACCTTGTAAATTTATCCACAATGAGTTTGACTTCAGTAAGGTTAGATTCCTCAGTACATGAGTTGAATTCCTCTGTTGAGGGAGTTCATAAATCATGAACTATTTTATCATCAACATGAAGTATGGTGTTGAAGCCTCCATGGATGATTCATGAATGTATAATTGTTCTAGGAAGTCTCTTTATTGATAACCAATGTGATCTCCTGTCAAGAAAACTATTGAAGGTGTGATGGTCAATGAAACAGATGATCTTATTTCCCATGTGAAAACAGTAGGTAATGGATTGATCTCCCTCATGGACTATAGCAGTGATATAAAAAAACTGTACAATCAGCCAATGTCTATCCAAGGTTGATGCGGCTTAGAATTTTACGAGTAGGAAATATCGACAGCAAGGAGAAAACATTTTTGATCGAAGAATATTATTTTTGGGATCATAAATACCAATTGCATAAAGCTTATACATTCCCTAAAGTATCTATAAGGAACACTATTTTCCATGTTTGGAAATGCCTTGGTAGATCAAGAACATAATCCTCATTTTGAATTTGTCTTGTGGGTGATGGACCCATTTTCTTTTCATTCCATTTTATTGGGTCTACTTGATTTCAATGTTTTTTTCATTGATTGTATCTTAGAAATATCTAGAGATACTCATTTAAATTCATCCCAATTATTTATATCAATACTAGAAGGTGATTCATATTCAATTTAGAGAATATTTGAAGCTAGGAACAACATTCCTAATCCAATAGAATCTGGGGTCAAGCCAGTGGGTGATTCTATAGACTGATACGAGATGTTTGAATCAAGATAATGCTTGGAGTCAATATGCTAGACTGCCTTTTCTGCATCATCCCACTTCTAAAGGTTGTCATTTATATCAGTTGAAATAAGCTCAAGAAGACATTCCTAAACCTAGATACTGGAGGCCAAAGAGAAAATATCTGAAGGGAATCCCATGGATTAATCGTCTTTATTTTCTATTATGGGCCCCTCTGTTCCAACATCACTTTTCATCTTGACAGACATTGGCTGTTATTGGGATGAATCTGGATGATCTTCCCCCACCTTGACTAGGTCAGCCAAGGAATTTTTATTAGTTTCAGTATTTCTCTATAGTACCTTTTTTGAATGATTCAGTTCATCCTTTCTAATGCATTCCATTAATATATCCTTTAACCCATTTAGAACATCCCCTCCAACTTGTAGAGTGATAATTCAGTGCTATAATATTCTTCATGACTCTATAATTTTTAATAATAAATCCAAAAATCCTATGATGTTTACCCAAGGGGGGAGGTTCTAAAATTCATATCTATCGTCAAAATTATGGTCATTAGCAATAAGTAATAGTTGATCTGGTGGAGGGGACTCCATATTTATATCAATAAGAACCCTAACATAGAGACCAAGCTCCCCATTCAGTGTGTTCTTATCAATAATGATGGGGTGAAAAATCATATAACTAGGCCATTGAGGGTTTGGGGATTCTAATACACTGATTGAATCCCATGAATTCTAGTCCACACTAGGGCTATTACATGATGTTGATTGAAGGGATTGAAATTACCATCCCACTCTGACAGTTGAAAAATTTCCGGTTTCATATTGAGATTTACATCCCTACAAACTAAATTGAAATACTCTTTCCTTTAAAAAAATATTTGGAATAATCTTTTACCTATTATTATACGACGCCATTTGGTGATATTCCAACTATGAGATATTCTATTACTGTAGTCCTAGAATGACCAAGGTTTTGTAACTTTATTGTAGTCAATGTTCCCACATCAATGAAATTTTCACAAGTACAATTGTTGATTATCCACATCGGGATCTACAACCACATATATTTTTTCATATTCTGAGTGAATGATGACTGGTGCACTGGTCGGATCACTCGAATAACACTACTACAAAAATGGGCTTTATCAGCGCTCAAAACGGGATTTATCGGCACTAAAAAAGTGCTGTAAAGATCAGGGCCGATAAATGGGGGTCCCCTTGACTAGCGCTTTATTATAACTGATAAAGGAGGCCTTTATCAGCGCTAAAAAAGTGCAGATAAATTTACATTTTATCAGTGCTAAAAAAGAGCTGATAAAGGCTTCCTTTATCAGGGCTATTTTAGTGCTGATAAATGTGGATTTTATCAGCCTTTTTTAGGGCTGATAAAGGCATCTTTTATCAGTGCTAAAAAAGCACTGATAAATTCCCTGTCTACTGTAAAAAAAATTCTACAGTAGCACACCCAAACAACACCTTCAAATAATTCAGCATCTCAATAAGTATACCCATACATAATTAACACATAAATAATAATATAATTACAACAAGTATACCCATACACCATTAACACATAATTCATAAATTAATTAAATACATAAATAATTCTATTCATAATTCATGGAGTCGGGGGTTGTTCATGGGTTTCGGGTGGCTGTCCAAGGGGGTAGGGGGTGTCTCGGTGGCTGTCCATGGGGGGGTAAGGGGTGTCCGGGGGGATGGGGGTCTCCAAGGGTGGTGGGGGTGGTCCAGGAGGTTGGGGAGCTGTCCAAGGAGGGTGTTGGTGTCAAGGGGGTGGGGGTGTCGAGGTGGTGGGGTGGTGGGGTGGTGTCTAGGAGGAGGGTGTCTAGGTAGGGGGGGATGTCCATGGGAGTTTGCAGGGGGTGGGCCGGTGTCCAGGGTGTAAGGGGGATTTATAGGGGTGGGTGGGTGTCAAGGGGGTGGGGGCGGTCCGGGGGGTTGGTGGGGCTATCCAAGGTGGGTGGGGTGGTGTCTAGGAGGTTTGGATGGTGGAGACTGGTGGGATAGGGGTGTCTAGGGGTGGGGGTGTCTAGGGTGGGTGGGGGCGGTCCAAGGTGTTGGTATGGTTGTCCAAGGGGGGTGGGGTGGTGTCCATTTAGGGGGTGTCCAGGTGGGGGGTGTCCAGGTGGGGGTGGGCTGTTTATGGGGTTTCCATGGGGGTGGGTTGGTGTCCAGGGTTTCGGGGGGCATTCTAGGGGGTGGAGGTGTCAGGGGTGGTCCAGGGTTTTGGTGGGGCTATCCAAGGGGCGAGGGATGGTGTCTAAGAGGTTGGGGTTGTCCGTACATGGGTGGGGGTGTCCAGGGGGTTGGGGTTATGTAGGTGGTGGGGTGGTGTCAAGGAGGGGTGGGGGTTCCATCCAGGGGAGTGGTGGTTGTCCAGGAGGTGGGGGTGTCTTGGGGGGGGGGGGGTTGGGGGGGCTGTCTGAGGTGGGGGGGATGTCCATGGGAATGTCCAGGGGTGGGGGTGTCCATGGGGTTGAGGGGGCTTTCCAGTAGTTGGGGGTGTCCAGAGGGGTGGGGTGTCCAGGGGAGGGTTGGTGTCCAGAGGGTGGGGGTGGTCCAGGAGGTTGGTGGGGTTGACTTTTGCGCTTAACCAAGGACCCATGGATCGTTCTCATAAAGGATCAAGACAATCCGAATGCGTCTGGTCTAATTTCCATAGGTCATATTTTGTTTTCACTTAAAATTGTGTCCATTTTAAACAAAATAGTTACCCTTTGAGTGATACCGGCATCGTTGTGCCTCCAATTGAGGCAAGGATGACTTTTTCATGTCACAAAGGACCCCTGGATCATTCTCCTAAAGGATAAATACAATACGAATGCGTTTGGTCGGATTTCCGTAGTTCAGTTGTTGTTTTCACTTAAAATTGTTTCCATTTTACACAAAATAGAGACTCGTTGAGTGATACCAGTCACATGGTGCCTCAGATTGAAGCGGGGATGACTCTTACACGTCACAATGGTTCTGTGGATCATTCTCCTAAAGGATCAATACAATCTGAATGTGTTTGGTTGGATTTCATTAGGCCAGTTGTCGTCTGCACTTAAAATTGTGTCCATTTTAAACAAAAGAGAGACCCATGGAGTGATACCGGACACACTGTGCCTTGTATTATGGTGGGGATGACTCGTACATGTCACAAAGGACCCGTGGATCATTTTATTAAAAGATCAATACAATCCCGATATGTTGGTATGATTTCTGTAGGTTAGTTGTTGTTTTCACTTAAAATAGTGTCCATTTTAAACAAAAGAGAGACCCTTTGAGTGGTATCGGCCACACTGTGTCTTTGATTGAGACGGTTTTGACTCATTCACATACCCTATGCACCTGTGGATCATTCTCTTAAAGGATCTACACAATCTGAATGCGTTTGTTCGGAATTTCATAGGTCAGTTGTTGTTTTCACTTAAAAATTTGGCCATTTTAATCAAAAGAGAGACTCATTGAGTGGCACCGGCCACAACATGCCTTAGATTGAGGAAGGGATGACTCGTACATGTCACAATGGAATCGTGGATCATTCCCCTGAGGGATAAAGACAATCCTAATTCATTTGGTTAGATTTTTGTAGGTCAGTTGTTGTTTTCACTTAAAATTGTTTCCATTCCAAACAAAAGTGAGATCCTTTGAGTGGTACCGGCCACACCATGGCTCGGATTGAGGCGGGGATGACTTTTACACGTCAAAATGGACATGTGGATCGTTCTCCTAAAGGATCAATGAAATCTGAATGCGTTTGGTCAGTTTTATGCAGGTTGGTTGTTGTTTTCACTAAAAATTGTGTCCATTTTAAACAAAAGAGAGACCCTTTGAGTGGTACCAGCAACACCATTTCTCAGATTGTGGAGAGGATGACTCATACATGTCACCAAAACATCCTTGGATCATCCTATTAAAGTATCAACATGAAATGAATGTGTTTGGTCAGATTTTTGTTGGTCAGTTGTTGTTTTCAATTAAAAATTTGTCTATTTTGAACATAAGAGAGACCCTTTGAGTGGTACCGGCCACATCATGCCTCGGATTGAGTCGGAGAAGACTCTTCGACATCACAAATGACCCGTGGATTGTTATACTAAAGGATAAATACAATTTGAATGCGTTTGGTTGGATTTTCATAGGTTAGTTGTTGTTTTCACTTAAAGTTGTGTTCGTTTTAAACAAAAGATAGACCCTTTGAGTTATACCAGCCACACCATTCCTCAGATTGATGCAGGGATTACTCGAACATGTAACAAAGGACCCTTGGATCATTCTATTAATGGATAAATACAATCCTAATTCTTTTTTTCAGATTTCTATAGGTCAGTTGTTGTTTCATATAAAATTGTGTCCATTTTAAACAAAAGAGAGACCCTTTGAGTGATACGGGCCACACCGTGCCTTGGATTGAGGTGGGGTTGACTCGTAAATGTCATGAAGATCTTGTGGATCTACTAAAGGATCAATATGATCCAAATGCATTTGGTCAGATTTATATAGGTTAGTTGTTGTTTTCACTTAAAATTGTGCCCATTTTAAACAAAATAGAGACCCTTTGAGTTGTATCGGCCACATCGTGTCTCTGATTGAGGTAGGTTTGATTCGTACACATCCCCAATGAAACTTTGGATCATTATGTTAATGGATCATCACAATACGAATGATTTTTATTAGATTTACAGGGGACATTTGTTGTTTTCACTTAAAAATTTGTCCATTTTAAACAAAAGGGAGACTCTTGGAGTGGTACCGGCCACACCATGCCTCGTATTGAGGCGGGGATGACAATTAAATATCAAAAAGGACACTTGGATCATTCTACTTAAGTATCAAGATAATCTGAATTGGTTTGGTTGGATTTCTGTAGGTATGTTGTTGATTTCACTTAAAATTGTGTCCATTTTAAACCAAATAGAGACCCTTTGAGTGGAACTAGCCACACCGTGACTCAGATTGATGCGGGGATGACTCATACTCGTCACAAAATACCATTGGGTCGTTCTCTTAAAGTATCAATACAATCCAAATGCATTTGGTCAGATTTTCATTGGTCTGTTTTTGTTTTCACATAAAATTGTGTCCATTTTAAACAAAAGAAAGACCCTTTGAATGGTACCGGCCACAATGTGTCTCTTATTGAGGTGGGGTTGACTCTTACACGTCCCGAACACACCCGTAGATCATTCTCTGAAAAGATGAAAACAATCCAAATGCATTTGGTTGTATTTCTGTTGGTCAGTTTGTTGTTTTCACATAAAATTTTGTCCATTTTAAACAAAACAGAGACCATTTGAGTGGCACCGGCTACACCGTGCCTCAGATTGAGCCAGGGATGACTCATACAAGTCAAAAAGGACTTGTGGATCTTTCTCCTAAAGTATCAATACAATCTGAATTCTTTAGGACATATTTCCATAGGTCAGTTGTTGTTTTCACTTAAAATTATGTCCATTTTAAACAAAAGAGAGACCCTTTGAGTGGTACCGACCACACCGTGTCTTGGATTGAGGCGTGGTTGAAATTTACACATCCCCAACCAACCTATTAATCATTATCTTAAATTATTAATACAATCCTAATGCGTTTGGGCAGATTTCTGAAGGTTAGTTGTTGTTTTCACTTAAAAAGTTGTCCATTTTAAACAAAAGAGAGACCCTTTGAGTGGTACCAGCCACACTGTGCCTCAGATTGAGGCAAGGATAACTCATACACATCAAAAATAAACCGTGGATCATTCTCCTTATGTATCAAGACAATTTTAATGAGTTTGGTCTGATTTTTGTAGGTCAGTTGTTGTTTTCACTTAAAATTGTGTCCTTTTTAAACAAAAGAGAGACACTTTGAGTGGTACCGGCCACATAGTGCCTCGAATTGAGGCGGGGATGACTCGTACATGTCTCAATGGACCCCTGGATCATTCTACTAATGTATCAATACAAACCTAATCCGTTTGGTTGGATTTACGTAGGTCATTTTTTGTTTTCACATAAAATTGTGTCCATTTTAAACAAGAGAGACCATTTGAGTTGTACCGGACACACCGTGTCTCAAATTGTGGCGAGGTTGACTCAAACATGTATCCAACGCACCCATAGATCGTTATCTTAAAGGGTCAACACAATTAAAATGGGTTTTTTTAGTTTTCTGTAGGTCAGTTGTTATTTTCACTTAAAAATTTGTCCTTTTTAAACAAAAGACAGACTCTTTGAGTGGTACCGGCCATACCATTTCTTTTATTGAGGCGAGGATAAATCTTACATGTCAAAAATTACCTTTGGTTTGTTATCCAAAAGTATAAAGACAATACTAATGTGTTTGGATGGATTTTCATAGGTCAGTTGTTGTTTTCACTTAAAATTGTGTCCATTTTATACATAAGAGAGACACTTTGAGTGGTACCAGCCACACTGTGCCTCGGATTGAAGAAGGGATGACTCATGAATGTCAAAAATAACCTGTGGATTTTTCTCCTAAAGGATCAATAAAATAAAAAAGAATTAGGTCATATTTTCGTAGGTTAGTTGTTGTTTTCACTTAAAATTGTGTCCATTTTAAACAAAAGAGAGACCCTTTAGGTGGTCCCAGCCACACCGTGTCTCGGAGTGAGGCAGGGATGAAACTTACACATCCTAAATGAACCCTTGGATGGTTATATTATAGAATCAACACAATCCAAATGCGTTTGGTTGGATTTCTGTAGGTTTGTTTTTGTTTTCACTAAAACATTTGTCCATTTTAAACAAAAGAGAGACCCTTTGAGTCGTATCGGACACACCATGACTCGGATTGAGGAAAGGATGACTTGTACACATCCAAAAGAACCCGTGGATTGTTCTCCTAAAGGATCAAGACAATCCTAATGTGTTTGGTCAGATTTCCGTTGATCAGTTTTTGATTTCAAATAAAATTTTGTCCATTTTAAACAAAAGAGAGACCCTTTGAGTGGTACCAGCCACACCGTGCCTCGGATTGAGGCGGTAATGACTCTTTCATGTAACAAAGGACCCTTGGATCGTTATCCTAAAGTATTAATACAATATGAATGCGTTTGGTAATATTTCCATAGGATAGTTATTGCTTTCACTAAAAATTGTGTCCATTTTAAAAAAAAAGAGACCCTTTGAGTGGTACCATCCACACCGTGTCTCAGATTGAGATAGGGTTGACCCATACATGTCCCCAGTGCACACTTGGATCATTCTCTTAATGTATCAATATAATCCGAATGCGTTTGGTCGGATTTCTGTAGGTCAGTGTTGTATTCAATTAAATATTTATCCATTTTAAACAAAAGAGAGACACTTTGAGTGGTAACAGCCACACCATGACTCAAATTGATGCGGGGATGACTTTTTCATGTCACAAAGGACCCTTGGATCGTTCTCCTAATGGATCAATACATTCCGAATGTGTTTGTTCGGATTTCTATAGGTCAGTTTCTATTTTCAATTAAAATTGTGTCCATTTTAAACAAAAGAGAGACCCTTTTAGTGGTACCGGCCACACCATGCCTCAGATTGAGGAGGGGATGACTCGTACATGTCCCCAATGCACCCGTGGATCAATCTCTTAAAGGATAAATTTAATAAAAATTCATTTTGTCGGATTTTCTTAGGTCAATTGTTGTTTTCACTTAAAAATTTGTCCATTTTACTCAAAAGAGAGACCATTTGAGTGGTACCGTCCACACCGTGCCTCATATTAAGGCGGTGATGATTCTTACATGTCCCCAACGCACCCATGGATTTTTCTCCTAAAGGATCAAAATAATCCGAATGCATTTGGTTAGATTTCTTTAGGTCAGTTGTTGTTTTCACTTAAAATTGTGTCCATTTTAAACAAAAGAGAGACCCTTTAATTGGTACCAGCCACACCGTGCCTCGGACTGATGTGGGGTTGAGTCGTATAAATCCCAAATGCACCAGTGTATCATTCTCCTAAAGGATCAACACAACCCAAAGTCGTTTGGTTGTATTTCCATAGGTCAGTTGTCGTTTTCACTTAAAAATATGTCCATTTTAAACAAAAGAGAGACCCTTTGAGTGGTTCATCATTCTTGCATGTTGTTGGTGCATATCATCTGTTAAAATTGGAAATATTCTCATTGTAGAAAGAATGGTTTATTGAATAGTAAATACAATATTCCTACAAACATTTACATACAACAATGTGTCATCTTGGGTCCCCTTTACCCCACTCAAAAATGACCGCCAATTGTACACATCCCCAAGTCAGATCTTACTATTATTTGTGTACAATCTGCCATTAGATATGCGGACCACTCATTTTGGAACATATCTATATTTTCTAGTGAGTATGAGTCTTTTTTGCAGTCAGAGTATTACTCCAAAATATAAAAATAAAGAATTAATAAATAACTTAAATGAACTAGTAGTTGTTTTTGAAAATATGATTTTAGGAATTCATTTTTGTTGATGAAAAATGATCCCTTTTGTAAATTTACAATCCTAATAACTGCAATCATTATCGTTTGTTTGTTTTGGACACTTCAAAAAAATGGTCATTAGGAGAATAAGTAACATGTGTTGAAATGTGTTTGGATAGTGAAATTTTATTATATATACCCTGATATTTGTTCAGAAGAAGTACTTGCTCGCCTCCTTATGTTTAGCCACTATCCTCATTCCTTTTTTTAGACGATAATGATGCAGCACCCTATAATAATAGAATCCTCAGTAAAAGATAATATAAATTATATTACTTGATTTTTATACCTAAAACGTAGGATGTAGTGTCTTACAGGTTCACAAACTCCATCATGTGTGGTCGGTTTGATGGATATCCTTGCCTTGAATACAGAAAATAAATCATTGGAGTATCCAAGTTCACCAAAATTAGCATATAATGTTTCCTAAAAACACAAAAAGTATTAAGTGAAAAAAGAAGTCAATATATAATTGATATAATTTAATCGTAGAGTTTTACCCCTGCATGGTTGGTATTAATAAGAGTGGGTCATCTGTAATCTTGATTTCAAATGTTTTCAGCAAGCCATTCACTATTTCATTATTTTATGATGGCTCTATTTTCGTTAGATGTGATAATGTGGTATGAGGACTAACGAGTCAAAATTTTGGCTCATGGGAAAATTATTTCAACTTTTATTCATATATACGTCTGTCAACAATATAAAATGCATTTAGTTATAATTTTCACATTAGATCCGCTTTTAGAAAATCAATTCATAGAAAAGTACCTCATATATATATTTAAAACAGTGATGCCTAGCCAACAATTTTCAAAGATCTCATTTACATTTTCAGCCGCAACAAAATCTTGACTTTCCTCTCTGTATATATTCTCTTAGAAAACCACTATATGACTACTACCACCTCATAGATTCGTATCCACATAAGTCTTCAATGCTATTAAATGTGGATAGAGAACATGTGGTCTTATTGTGCTTTCAGTAGATCCTTGGGATTGGTTGGTCAATCTTTTATATAGTTTTGAGACAACGTTTTTCACACCTTCCCTTTCTCCATCTATAATAACATTCATTGGTTCAGACCCTTTTTTCATTAACTCTTAATGTTTTATCTTGAAAAAAAATACAATATATACCTCTTTGGTTGCATGTACTCTTACAAGTTTTAACAGCAATGAAATGAATGTCCCAATAGCCTTTTCGACCATATGAATATCATCGTCATCAAGTGGAAAAGGTAGCTCTGCATTTGTCTCATGAGCTACATTAATCTTCACTTTCAGATGATCTTAGGAAAGTGGTCTATTATACAGCGTGTCATCTGGGATGTTGAACAATGTATCCCTCACTACAAGGTGATAGGGGGTGTTGACAGATATAAATCACAATCATTATAACCCTGTAGAAGATAACTACATGAAAATTATCAGTGTTTTTTTATTCACATTTCATGGGAACAATTATTATAATATTGATTACCATGTCTAAGAAATTTCTTTGAGGGTAATGGCAGGCCTCAAAATGGGTGGAGGTGGGGCGGGATCTTCATGCACTGGTTGTTCCTGAGTTGTGTCTTTACCTTGCTTCCCAACCATAAAAGTTTGCTATAAACTATCCCTTCCATTTCCATCATTCTTCAAGGGTTTCTAGTTTTTCGCTCATTATTTTTAATATTTCATCTTTATCATCCGTTTTTTTCTTCTAAAAATATACTCGGGGTGTCACCCAAAAACCTCGCACCTCTAACACGACAGTATTTTTATGGCTTCTTCAAAACTGTCGATAATAGGTCTACATTTTGTATAGGAGAAGTAGATTCCTGTGACTATTGGATATAGGAAGGTAACTAATTATTTTTATGTAATAGCTATTTAAAACAAATCATTTTATCTTCATGTCATACTTACACAAATTTCCCAAACTTTTTGTGTGTTCTCATCTACTAGCTTCCCTTCTTTATTCACACATGCCTCCTACCAGAGCACACGATATGGGAAGAAAGTGTCTTTGGTTTTAGACTCATCAATCTATATATAAACATAGAAAGATAATTATGAGGTTTTTTGTTGGCACCTAACAATATTACATTAAATTTAAAATACGCACTATTTTATTTTCTAGTGAAGCATACCCCTTCCATGCTTTACGATAGGGGTATGTTGGTTTTGATGCACGTTCCTTATTTTCATTACAAATTTTCTGTTTCATAAATGAAATATTGACAATAAGTGATGAATACATGTATCCTCAAACAACGTATTACCACCTATAATGTACCTAAAACATCTAATCCCCATGATGACCAATAAATTCATGCCATGCTTCTTGGGATATCAGGTGAGCATAGACAATGGGTGTGTGTCGGTTTATTTTACCTTAGGATTCTTTTCGGTGAAATGTTGTTAAAATAGTGTGAAAACCTCGATGAATTTTTCCTGCAAGCCTTAGTACATAATCCTTGTGTGATTCGTCTACTATAAATTTACTCTGCATGAGATTAAGAGGAGTAAGACAGTGTTTCATTATTTTATTTGTATGTAAATAACAGAAATAAATTAATAAAAATACCATAACTTCTTCCCATATCACAGCCTTTAGCCCAGACACAACATTGTGCCACGAATTTATGTCAATCGGCACACGTTTCCGAGTGATAACTCCAATGAAACTACTAAACATAGCCTTGTTGGGATTCACATGTTGGCATCGTACATTCCAACCAACAACAAATTTGATGCCTTTGTTTTTCTCCTTAGGAACATTGGCTAACAACATCAAACAATGACGCACCTGTGTTTTTTACGACGTCAATCCTTCATTCCCGACCATTTCATCGATATCAACATCATATATATGTTCATCTGAAATGGTAGCAACAACATGTGTTGATGGTTGTTAGACCACAAAACTAGGAGCAGTAGGAGCCACAACAGCAGGAGCAGGAGGAGCAGCAACAGGAGTAGCAGGAGCAGCAGTAGCCACAGCAGCAGCCTAAGTAGAAGCAGCTACAAGAGCAGCACGAGCATCGGCAACCGCAGTAGCAGCAGCTTGAGAGACTTGTTCATCATCAATGATAGGAGCACCAGAATGTACAGAATTTATTATCTTCAAAAGTGGTTGAACATTTAATTAATATTACAAAATTCAGTAATGATAAGATACTAAAATGAGATAACAAGATATATATTACAAACAAAATATAACCTATTTATTGAACTCTCATTCTTTTTTTCAAAGGATGAATGGATTTGACACCTCTATTGATTATCCAAATACCTTCATTATGGTCTCCTCTATCATACAAAACATCATCTACATTGGGGCCACTCTGAATTGACTGCGACATACCTCTGAAAGGATCATCCTCGACTAAATTTTCATCAGAATGTTTAGTAGTTTATGATGATAACAGAGCAATCAACCACTTTCGTTTTGTGGGATCTGGAACATAAAAAACGTGTACAGCTTTTGATGCCTCTATAAACTGTTTGTCTTTGTACCCTTCTTTACTAAAATCAACATTCACAAATCCTCATTCATCTATTTTAATACCACTGTTGTTATCAACCTATTTGCATTGAAAAATCAGCAATTGGAATGTCATATAATACAACTCCCATATTAGTTGGATAATGCCAAAGTATGACATATTTGCATAAATTGTATTTTTTTCCTTACTACCAGAAACATGCATCGCTTCATCCAATAGTGTAACTCCACTATTTTTCATCATACTATTCTTCATAATATTCATTTTTATAGAATTTATAACCATTAATTAAATAACCATGGTAAGATAATACATACACAATTGGTCCAACGGCAATCCATCGAAGTCGTTGTGAAATTGAATTTGAATTTTCATCCAACTGCTTAAAAATATGGTCCTGAAACCATCCTATAAAATGGTGATTATGTGTATTTGATAACCATTTTCTAGCCCTTGATGGATTAAACTGCCTAAGAATTTAGTTTTCAGTTTCAATATATAGAGAAACCTCCCAACTATTATGAAAAAACATAAAGGTAGGCCTCCTCCCGATCTGTAATGCTGATTGTCAAAACATCTCTTCCAAAAATTCCCTGACCCTCAATGTGTCAAGTGTGATGAGATTTCAGGAGACCAATGCATTCCACATCAAATAGGTATTCAGTACAAAATTCAATGGCTTCCTCAACAGTATATCGCTCCACTATAAAACCCTCTGGCTGACTTCTATTTTTGACATACCCTTTCAAAATATTCATATAACATTCAACAGGATACATCCATCTATAGTGCATAGGACCACAATTTCGAGTATCTCTCACCAAGTGAATCATCAAATGAACCATCATATTAAAGAATGTTGGCGGGAAGAACATTTCTAATTCACATAATATGATGAAAATTTCTTTTTCCATAGCTCGAAATTTCACCAGGTCTAAAAAATTACTACATATTGATTTGAAAAAGAAACAAATTTTGGTTAACGTATGACGTAAATTCTAAGAAAAAATGCAATGTAAAGCTATAGGAATTATATATTTCATCAAAACAAGGCAGTCATGTGATTTCAAACCTTTTAAATTCAAATCATTCATTGACACAATGTTCTTGATATTTTATGAATACCCCTCTAGAACCCTTAATTCATTAAAGAAGTTGGAAAACTGGTATCTCTCCTCTCTAGAAAGAGTATAAGCAGCTAGAGGAAGAATCATTTGATGTTCACCCTTCACAGGAGCCAACTCTTCTCGTATTCCCAGGTCAACCATGTCCATACTTGCCTTAATTCCATCCTTTGTTTTCACATTGGCTTTTAGAAACATTCTGATAACACTATCATATACATTTTTTCCACATGCATCACATCATGAAAATTTCTAATGTACAAACAATTCTAGTAAGGTAATTCAAAAAAAATGATCTCTTTTTCCAACTGATTTTCATAAGGTTTTTCAAAAATGGTTTACCGAAAATAGTGTTCACATCTTCTACATTCTCAAATAGTTGATCACATATTATTGGAGATGGTGTTGTGTGTTGTTTTGAACATCCATTGAATGATGTCATCCAAGATCGATACTTATGCCGACGAGGTAGAAATCTACGATGTACTAGAAACACATATTTGGATAAATGTTTCAACCTAATTGATTTTGTATCTTCTTTACACATGGGTCACCCTTCAGTTCATTTAATTCTATAGCCTGACAAATTTATATAAGTAGGGAAATCATTTATTTTCCCATACAACATCGCTCTCAAAGTTAAGTATTAACTTTTATAAGAATCATACAACATAACACATGAATCCAACAATAACTTCAAATCCTTGATCAATGAAACCAAATAATCATCAATATCATTACCTGGTTGTTTTTTTCCTGATATTAGAATATATAACATGATGATTTTCTACTTCATGCAAAACCAGGGTGGCAAGTTATAATTTCCCAACATAACAGGCCATGTACTATGAGTGCTGGTTTTAAAACCAAAAGGATTTACTCCATCTGTAGATAATGCAAGGCGATGGTTTCTCGACTCTTTTCCAAATTCAGGATACTCATGATCAAATTTCTTCTATCAAGGAGAGTAATCCGAATGATGTATTTTCCCATCTTTATTTCTTTTATCAGCATGCCACGACAATTGTCTTTCATTTTCTTCACATGCATATAGACGCCTAAAACAAGGAATGATTGGAAAGTACCATACAACATTCAAAGGATTGGATTCATCTTTCTTTTATCGAGAAGTGCCACACTTTGGGAATTCTGTAAGTGATTTGTTCTCCTTGTGAAACAATACACAGTCTTTCAGGAAGGCATGTATTCTTTCCGAAATCATACCCATTGAGTGTAGCATTCATTTAGCTTCATATGTCCGGCTTGGGAGCTCATTATCTTCAGGGACCATGTCATTCAAGAGAGAAAGTAGTTCCGTAAAACTGAAATCACTCCATCCGTTGCCTACTTTCAATTTATAAAACTTTAGTAAAGATGACAATGTTGTATGCTTGGTGCAACCAGCAAACAATGGCATCTTTGAACAACTCTTTAACTTCTCATACAGTTTTGGGCAATCACGGAGTTAATCTTAAATTGTATTTGTTATTTCATCAATACAATCTTCATCATCGTTGACATATATAATCACATCCTCCATATGGTCATCTTTATTATCTATATTTGTATTCATATTTGATGATCCATAAAACGTATTTTTATCCCACCCAGTAGCTACATTCACTTTTTCTACTTGTTTATTCCATCATTTATAACTCCAATATATTCCATGACATATCAAATGTTCTTACAACTACTCTCAAATAAGTAGTCTAGAATAACAATAGCATATACACTGACAAAGGATTTGAGAAGGACCTTTTGTGTGATCCTTTTCAAACTTGATTAACTCTTTCACTCTGTTCTAGTACTTTATTGTGAAATGATTAGCATTCATCCAATATCTATTCATCTTCATCCTATTTGAATCTAAAATATTTGTTTTTATGGTTCAATTACACAAAACAATACTCCCAAATATACTATAAGATAACAAATTCCTTATATAAATAAAGATTAATAGAGCGTTACAATTTTCAATAAAGATTTGGAAATCAACAGAACCTAGATAGACCCCCCATCAAAATCAACACAGTTTATAAATAGAAAGGGGTTCGCGGGGATAATCACTTGTGTCATAGATGGTAAAACTCACAAGGCATCATCCTCTATGGCTCATCCTCCTCTATCGGGTCAACCCTTCTATGGTCAAATAGTCCATCCTTTTATACCTCACTAACCTAAAATACATATGGAAGAAAACCAGTAGCATACTCTATAAGTAAATAAATGATTCTAATAATCATTAAAATATGGAATTCATTAAATATAGTTACTTTAGTTTCGTTATAGATTCCTCAATTCACCCAAGTCAAAACACAAGAATGATCAAGAATGATACATCTACCACACCTAGGTCTATATCGTACATTCAATATCATCATGCCTAAATACCCATATATCCACACATACACATGTCACAAACACATAAAAACCCATATCCACATCCGAACCAAAGTACCCATGTGGATTTCAATCAGGTTACTCAACTCAAGTGGTGGTGTGTATGAAATAATAATAAAATATAATAATTATATAGTCACACATAAATCTCAAAATAGTGTTAATAATCCAATAAACCCAATGTATCATTCCATCTATCAGAATAATCTGAAGGAGCCCATATGCGACAGTAGTCCTAGGTGTTGAAGGTTCCTGAGGAGGAAGGGGCAAACACACACCTATCGAGGTTCGAGGTCAGGTCACTAAGGATGAAGGTGGCCCGATACTCCTACAAGGGTTCATTGCATATTTCATAAACCATGTCCTGGTACCCTAGGATGATAACCCACTGCTGGTGGAAGTGAAACTGTTCTTGATGATCATTCCAAGAAGAAATGGAATCCATGTGGGGGAGTGGTTAGAAATACCAGAAGAAATATGGAAAAACATTGTATTTGAGAATAGGTTAGTGGCTTTCATGTTGGCAAGACACTTATCCAATAGACTCCACATGCGGTGATGGCCCTTGCAGTTGTTTCACGAGGTGAAACTGTCACCTGAGAAGCTGAGATCAATGAGGTCGTTCCTAGCCATGAATTGAACAAACTCCATGATGGCCTTCCTCTGTAATGGGATTATACATTTCCTTTCTGTTGGGTTGTAAATGACATTAATGTCACCCCAACAAGATATGGATGGTGCCTGGGATCGAAGGTATTTTTTCACTCCATGGATATTTCCTTTGAAGAGGGTCATAGCATCCAAAAAACAAAAGTCAGAAGGATGCAGGTGTCACCGTTGGACACCTAGGTAGTGATGAATTGATTTCAATCTAGAACAGTCTCAACAACATATTTATTATCCCAAAATACCCATTTGTGCCTATTGGAGGGGTCAGAGTGTAGAAATCCATGCAACTTAATCTTCAAAAAGAATTCTGGGATTATTGTAGGGTTTTTTGTGTTATTTGAAAACAATAACAATGACATTATGATTTTGGATTTATATGGTGAGGAAGTCCGATTTAACATGGTCACTATGACTATGAGCATTACATATAAAGATAATAATGATGGGTATGATAGGCCTCTGGCATTGTATCTAGAGTTAGTAGCCTTATTGAAGTGGGAGGATGATCTCTCATTGAGGTCCCTTGATTTTGAACATGTTCATAATCCCTTCTTGTTGGTAAGCTTCATATGGGTGGGATATGAGTATCCATAGGGGCAGGGGAAGGATGTGTAATGAAACTTGGGGTCTTGTGAGGTAGTTCTCTCTGGATTCATAAGTATTTGGAGCTGGATGACCGGCTTAGATGCAAGGGAGACAGAACAAACACTGCTAGGAAGGGGCTTGGATACTTCAGAGAAGCAGTTAGTAACCTTAGTGAGGGAGAAGGATAGAGATGGAGGTAGGGGTAGAAAGGCTACAAAGCATGGTGGTCTGGGCATCATTCAATACAAGTGCGCACCAGACAAAGTCACTTAGAAAGCATGAAGGAAAGAAAGGGGAACAATTGCACAAAACCAAAAGGAAGGAAAATAATTTGGAATGGAGTGGACAAGGTCTTGGTAGATTTACATGGAATCAATGAGAGAGGAGGGGGAAGACATCTCAAATGATAGGGTGGGGTCTAAAGGGAAAACCATCACTGGAACACCTACTGACGTCGGGGAATCCATCTGAGAGACATCCGAGAGGGGGAGACAACCAATCCCTATTGATCAAGATCTGAGGGGGGTGGCGTTGGTCCCCTTGGTGTCACCTTCAACAAACCTGAATATAATTCTCTTAGAGAATATAGCGGGAGAAAAAAATAGGGAAAATATGTTAAATGATCTCTTGAGTCTTGCAGAAGGCATCCTACACCCGGAGCATGATATTGCAAGGCAGGTTAAGAGATGACTCCAGGTCCAAAAAGATTCAAAAATACGACACTAATAACAAGAAAATAGTCATGAAAAGATGAATAACTATCAAAATTTCCTATCACTAATAGAAATTTCATTTTCAGTATAGAAATTTGAAATTACACATATCCCCATTTCTAATAGTTCAAACAATCCTAAGGGACACCAAACATAAAGGGTATGTCAATGATGTGAAAATATTGATTCTCATATATAACGACCTCAACAATAAATGAACACCTTAACCACAAGGTCTAAAACCAAATAACATGTAGATAGATTCTAATAAACTATCACTATATTTTGACCCTATGTGTTTGTAGGGGGGAAATCATAAAATAGGTTCTTAAATAAAAGATACTTCTTCGAATAAAAATGATGAAACACACAAAATAATAAATTAATAACACAAAAAACAAACAATAGTGGTTACCCAATATATTATAATTCCACTAAAATAGTAACAGTCTAATGAAAAATCTTAATCCAATATGTGAGAATGATTAACATCATCAACATAAATAGCACAAGTCAAAAAAATATTTAAAAAAATGTCTTTTAAAGGGAAACATTGTTATGAAAGAACATTCCCAAAAATCCATATGTAACATAATAAGTCAATATCACTAAGACCAGTGATAACCCACTGTCTCAAAAAATAAAATCCATAATGAACTAATGAGGAAGAAAAAAAATTATAGTTTTATCATATGTTTCTTTCATAAAAAGGATAACAGATGATAGCATTTTAAAAGAGGTAGAATATGTGGTTGCATGGGGTTCCATTACAAAAACACTAAATTCATAGTTAAACCATCCAAATATAAGAAGTTATAGCATGGGAATAACCATCAAAACTAACAAAGCATATTAAAATCATCTAAAAATGTAAAAGCATGGAATCACTTAAAAACACTAGGAAAAGCCCAGAGGTGGAGGTGCATGGGAGGAGCCGCCATAGTAGGGTTTACGTGGAGGATGATCCGCCAAAGGGGTTCGAGGTGGGGGATTAGGAAAAGGGCTAGTGGCGGAGGTCTGACAACGCGATGCTCGAGTGGCAGTAGAGGGGAGTCATAGGGTTTCATTACTGCGATAGATTTATGTAGTTATAAAACGAGGACACTGTGCAACTGATTTTATAAAACATGGGACTACCGTTTTATCGGAGCTAAAAAAGTGCTAATAAATCCTTCATGTATGAGTGCTAAAATTTTAGTGCTAATATAAGCCTTATTTAACAATGCTTTTCTAGCACTAATAGATGGTATATTTAGCAGCACTTTTTTAGGGCTGATAATGGTTACCCTGTATCAGCGCTTTTTTAGCGCTGATAATGGGATTCTTTATCAGTGCTAGAAAAGCTGTGTAAAGAATACCTGTATCAGTGCTAAAATTTTAGCGACGATACAGGGTAACTTTATCAGTGCTTTTCTAGCGCGGATAAATAATCCCTTTATCAGCACTAGAAAAGCGCTGATAAAGAATAACTTTATCATGGCTAGAATTTTAGCGCTGATACAGGGTTTCATTATTAATGGTTTTTTCTTAGCACTGATATAAGGTGGCACTTCACTTGCCCGTTTTTGTAGTAGTGTAATGCCTAGTTCCAGCCAACACTTCTGTGAATGAAATACACATTTAGTCAACAATGATGGATTTTCATCCTTTGCAAGTGACATTCAGAGGAGGTGTTAATGACATTTCCTAGTCTGTATTGAAGGACTCCAAGTGATAGTAAGATTAGAATACATGATGATGGTCTCCATTCACATAACAGAAGCATTGGGTGACTGCCTCTCAAAATTCCATGATATCAAATATCGAAAATAATTTATTGAATATGTAACATATTTATTACATTAATATCACTCAAAAATTGTAATTAATTTATTTAATTGGGGTAAAACAACTTGGTGATTATGAAAATAGATTGGTATAAAAATATTATTTTAATATTCAATAGGTTTTTAGATACATTTCTAATTTATTTGTAAGAAAGGATTTAGTTGTGTAAACAATATATTTTTATATGATAGTTAATAGTATTCATAAAATGTTGTTTATATTAAATAACAATGTATTAATTATAGATTTTTTGTTGGTAAGATTTGGTATTGCAGATAGCTGAAGCCATCGAAGAAGGTAGTTTTTTCATGTAACAGAAGCTATAGAGGATGGTCATTGTTTCTTATGAAGTACGCTAACCTAGTGACTCATGAACTACAAACTCACTGAGTGTTTCATGTGTTGAAATATGTAGAATATATTTTCAATATTGAATATCTTATGACGTATTCAGATATTATATTACATTATGTGGTTGTTGTCAGATTTCATCCATGCTATCGAATACAAGGTTGTTACATTATTTTTTCGTGTAGTCACAACATTTTTTCAGTATGAATAATGAGATGAGGTTTTTTAGAATGATGTGATCTTAAGGGTTTGATAACAGGGCTAAAACATGTGAAAACTATAACCCACATATCAAAGATCATAATTTTCAGTCATGAAATAATTATTGGTAGTTCATATTACATGAATCATAATTCAATCAATTTCACTGATCCATGAGAAAATAACATTGTTATAAGACATCAATGTATTACATACACATATGTATAGAAAATAATTTCCATAACAATAATGGATCAATTACATTCCTTTCATAGTGGAATATATTTTCTCCATAGTCCATGATATTATTAATGGTTCACTTCAGATATAATTATATTTGTTAAATTCCCTTACCAAATTAGGTAAACTCCTTATTTGAGTGTTGTCTCTCTCACGAGTTATAAATTCTCTCCCATAGAATTGGACATAGATATAGTTCACACCCATCACATTATAAAAATAATACAATTGTGTTCCATTATAACATAAAATAATAATTATATCATTAACTATGAAATTAACTGGGGTTCATAATGATTTAATTATATCATAACCTATGGAAAATAGATAGTTTTCAAAATCATTCCATAATGTAATAATTTAATCAGAAAACAATATATATTTGATTTATATGTATTTATAGTGATCTGTAAATTGAAGAGAAAGAAATTGAAATAGATAGTTCAAAGAGTGTCGGTATAGCATTGTTCGGTTGAGGGTCTCTGTCTTGACGGGGATCCCTAATCATGATTGTGTTGTTGTGCTCTTCGACAAGGGAGGTTGGATCAACGGCTCATGGAGCCATGGGTGGAGCAGCTTGAGGGGAAACTATAGGAACCCGGGACGGATTCCCTGGGTTTTTGCGCCGCTCGGGAGGGTTTGGTGAGACGTATCACGCCATCTTTCTATGAGTTCTGGCTTCATCCCTGTCTGCGGAGGTGGTATGATTAGGGTTTCCTGGAGGCACCTCGTCGGGGGGAGTTGTTCCTTCCCCTACTGCCCCGAACTAGGATTTCCATAGTCGTGTCGCCGCTCTATAGCGCGAACGGCCAGGATTTCATCAACCAAGCTCTTCTGCTCAGCATACTGTTGGCACAATGCAGCATTCTCTGGGTCTTTGTCCGTCTTCTTCACTGAGGCAGACGGGTCGTAGTGCTTGACAGCTCTGACATGTTATTTACCCTTACCAGCAATCCGACTGAGTACCAGCGAATTGGTGGGCACAGGAATACCTAATAGGTACCTCTAATAAAGAGTAATCCTCCTTGATGGGTCTAATAATAGTGGTACATCATCAGGGGGTATGTCTCCATCAAGGAATTTCAGGTCGTCCTCCTTGTCCATGATGTTGACAACGTGGACCATGACGCTTCTTGGGGACATGTCCTCAATGTCGCATAACGAGTTGGGCTACTACCAGATGGGACTGAAGAGGAGGGTGGAATACTATCCCCAGCCACTGACTTGCACATGGGGGGTAGCTTCCCTGATGATTTTGTGGAGTACTTTGAAACTCTGAATGCATTTTTGTTGGAGGGTGATCGGGTGACCTGGTGACTCAGGGCGGTGGGCCACAGGGAGTGCGGCCAAATTGACTAGACGACATTGTTCGCTGATTTCCTCAAAGTGCACTTGGATCCTGGGGTACACCACCCGATGATAATTAATACTAAAGTGCATCGCCCATAGGGTTTGGGAGAAGCAATCAACTTCCTCTGGGGTGGGGGATTCCGACGCATGAAAGTTCGATACTGCCGTTGGACAGAACTTCTCTGGGAAGTGGTCCACTGTAAGAATGTTCCAGAAGCTCTTGGGGTTGGATTTAGGGTTTGGCCCTGTATTTCCCCACTCATCAACCGGAGGTGGCTGAGGAACTGGTAGCGGTAATGATGCGGACCGCTGCGACAGTAAACTGGACGACGAAGAATATGGCGAATGAGCCAACTGACCGCTGAATTCCAGGCCATCCTCTGAAGAGTGTGGTGACCTGACCACAACGTCATGGTACAACGAGCTGACAGCCCCAACTTCTGGTGTAGGGATCGTAGTTACTGGTGATAGATCACACTATTGCTCAACCGCCGTTGGTTCCCAAAATAGGTCTCCATGATCTCTGGTTGAGGTAGAGTGTGCTTCTGTTGATGACGGTGGTGACTGCGAGGTCGAAACCTGTGGGACTCCCAAAATTTCCTCCTCCTGGATGTACCTACGAAGAGAGGCAGTGATCCGGTGGACTTCACATTCTGGAAGTATGAAGCTGACACACCTTGTTCTCGCCCCGGTCCTTGACACAAATAACTGAGGGGAAGGTTCCCCTACCGAGTCGTATTCTACTTTAGAATCTGAGATGCGAGCAGGTTTGATCTCCGTCTGGGCCTTCCTAGGATTCTTCGTGTGGTGGCGAGGACCCGCCTTCCTGCCCCTAGGTGACTCCTCTAGACAAGGCTGATTCCCGACATGTGGTCCTAGGGCCGCGCCGGTGTCAGGGTGGAGAGGGCTTCCACATGAGACAGCCGGGGTGTGAGGAGAACCGGGACAAATGTCTAAGGGGACATGTAGAGGACCTCCATGAATATCACCTGAACGAGTGAAACATCCGTTGGAACCGGCGGGGGCCTGGAGAGGACCTCCATGATTGGTGTGAGTGGAGTGAGGCTGAACTCCACCCCTTTGGTTTCCAGGGTGATGAGGAACTTCGACAACCGTAGACAGAACGTAGGGAGGATCCCCACGTTGGATAGGGCCCAGACGGGCAATGCTTTCACATCGACGGTCAGGGGCAGGAGAAGAATTCCATACCCAGTGTGGTGGGCACAAGAAAAGGCTTTTGTGCCGAGTGTCACTACCATGGGGTAGCCTATAATTTGGTTTGGGGGTGGCACAGGGCATACCTCCATGATGATCTTTATAGTGGGGAAGGCACACAGATTGTGGATTAATGGTAAGGGGAGGACCTCCGTACTGGGTGACATCCCAACAGGTTGGTTCGTGGCAATCACCACTCATGCCTGCGACCTGGGGAGTCGACCTAGCCTGGCCATGGGGCGGTTGGGGCCTCGATACGGGTCGGCGTGTAGGTTCCCTTGCTTAGCATATGCAGGGGGTGATGGTGCACGTCGGAAGTGGCTTGGGCCATAGTAGCTGCTGACGTTGAAGCCCCCTGACGGGCGTCTTCCACGGCCCGCGCCTGATGTTGGCGTCGGGTGAGCCGGACCGGTACCAATAGCATAGGTTTGGAGTCAACCTGCTCTTCAGCTCGGGGAGCCGGGTGGCGGCGCTGGTTCAACCTAGTGGGGGCCCTCGCTGGGAACCCCTGGGATGGAACTCTGGCCAGGTGGGCCCGATCATCCCCTACCTCATCGGCGTAGGGCATGGATTCATCGAGGCATTCCGGGGACAGGCTCCCAAAAAGATTGATGGTTGGAGTGGGGAGTAGCAGCTCCCTGCGCGGCCCTCATGGGTGGCGTTGACCGTGAGGCCTGGATGCCTCCAGGTCCAAGCAGGCCATATCCCGGTTTGGGATTATTCCATCCTCCTCATAATGACGTATGAGGTTGTTAATCACCCTTCGTTGGGTGAATTTTTATGGGGAGAGGGGGCAAGGGTGCCCCACGTTCGTGGATGCATATGTCGTTGTGGCAGCATTGGAGCCACGTGGAGAAGTTTTGCTGGTGTTCCCCCTGCCCCTGCAAAGGCGGGTTGGTGGTGACTGTGTCCTTGTCGTAGCAACATGACTCCTGGGAATCAGGGAGATCAACTCATTAGCGCTGCGAGAAAAAGAAATCGACAACTAGTGCCCTAGTGTCATCCCCTCTTCTGTGGTCGGTAAGGGGGATCCATGCCGACAACGTTGTAGAACGGAATGCCCAACATTATAATGCCCCAACATCTGCTGAGTTTCATGCCAGGCCCACTATTTTCTTGGCGGGACTCGGCGCCGAATAGATGGATCTGGTGACATGTCAATCTACAAATGTCTCGAGAGCTACTAATCTCCATATTGAGGAAGTTAAATTCGTGTCGGGTTCACCATTTCTATGTCCGATGCTTTCGCCAGGGTGCACGCATCTGTTCGCTTGGGTGCGACAGGCATGATGGTTTTGTTGCCCCGCATTCCCACTTTCCAAATGTGGGCGGCATCCACTCCTTGTTTAGGAACGTCTACTCCTTGATCGAAACCAAGATGATGGGATGTCGGTTCTTCCTTCCGTGGATTCCTCCTCGAAACTTGTCACCATGTCCGGGTCTCCCTCGTAGATTTAATATGTTGTCCATGAAGCTCTTCCTAGTGCCATGTTTCCATGGATGCCAGTTAATTACACAACTCCTGTCAGGATATTCGATGGGGTCTGGTCAGGGCCACAACCTTCAGTTGAAGAGTAGTCACTTTGAGACATCACTGGCGTGTCTACATGTTGGGGAATTGGCGTGTCTATCTTTTGTCCCATTTTATAAGGCTTCTCGAGGGCGCGGAAGCCTGAGGCATCCCATATCGTGCGTGGGGAATCATATTCCATGGGCATGTATCTAAGGTTTTACTTATCATCCTTTGTTTAACACAGGATATGATACAAGTTTAACGTCCAATGGAGATGGATCAGACTGATCAGAACACTGATAAAGGTGGACCAGATGGAGGGCCCCCTTGACGGATCACCGATATTGGGGCCATCACGTGAGAGGCTGCCCAAATACTATGTAGGGGGGAAATTAAATGGGACCATCGCAAGGGTGATAGTGAAATTGGTCTTGAGCCTCGAAGAGACCTCCTACGTATCCCCGTTGTAGGGAATCAAAGTCCATGTAGTTTGGGTTGGGTTTCATCATTGAACTAATGTGAAGGGGATCAGGATGACTGAGTGGTGGGCTTGAACCTCGTGGAGGCTTCCTACATACCATGCTTTTACATGGATCAAATTCCTCGAAGTCCGCTTGGGGCATTCCGGCGAACCGACGTGAAGATGGACCTTGGTCCGATGGGTATCATCAGCAAACCGACGTGAAGGTGGACCTTGGTCCGATGGATGTTGGGCTTGAACCTCAGGGAGGCTTCCTACGTACCATGCCTTGACAAGGATCAATGTCCTCGTAGTTCAGGTTGAAAAGGAGCTTACACTCTAGGATGCCCAGGTGTTGGTGAACTGACGTGAAGGAGGGCAGATTGATCGGGTGGTGGGCTTGAACATTAGGGAGGCTTCCTACGTACCATGCCTTGACATGGATCAACATCCTAGTAGTTTGGGTTGAAAAGGTGTTGTTGAACTGACATGAAGGGGTTTCGTAACAACTAGATGGTGGGCTTGAACCTCAGGGAGGCTTCCAACATACCATGCCTTAGCATGGATCAAAGTCCACGCAGTTCGAGTGTACAGTTAAACGTCATTTAAGACGGGGCATTTGGGGATTATGCTCTGAGGCAGCACATGTTTTGGGGAACAGACATGAATTAGGTCGGAACAACCGGGTGGTGGGATTGAACCTCAGGGAGGCTTCCAACATACCATGCTTTGACACGGATCAAAGTCCTCGTAGTTCGGGTGGATGGTGTGGGGCATACACTCTAGGCTGCCCTAGGTGTTGGTGAACTGACCTGAACCGGGTGGTGGGCTTAAACCTCATGGAGGCTTCCTATGTACCATGTCTTGACATGGATCATATTCCTCGTAGTTCGGGTTGAAAAGGGGATGTTGAACTGATATGAAGGGGTGTTGGAAGAAGTAGATTGTAGGATTTAACCTTATGGAGGCTTCCTACGTACCATGCATTAGCATGGATCAATGTCCTCATAGTTCGGGTGTATAGTTTAACGTCATGTAGGATGAGGCATTTGGGGCTTACGCTCTAAGGCGGCCCAGGTTTTGGTGAACCGACGTGAATGTGGTCGGAACGACCGGGTGGTGGGCTTGTACCTCAGGGAGGCTTCCAATATACCATGCCTTGACACGGATCAAAGTCCTCGTAGTTCGGGTTGAAAAGGAGTCAGGGTCAGTGCTCCCTCTAAGCTCACGTGAGCCATGCTAGGAGTGAGAAACAAGAGGTTGCAGGGACCTACTGATCATGTCGCACAGGGTGAGTCCATGGGAAATGAGGAGGGGATTCCGCGTTAGGCGGCCCATGGTGCTGGGACACATTCCCGGATGGAGGGCCAATGGTGACAAAGTAAAACGGGAGAGTGATTTGGGACCGAGTAAAGGAGTTCCTCGTCCTCTATCATGCCCCCCACTGGCCTTGGCGGTGGGGAAGTACGAAGGTGAATGGGTGCTACCTTCCGTAATAAGGACTAGGGGCTTACACCTAGATGACCACCTTTCCCCCATGGAAAAATGCCACTCCGAGAAGGAAGAAATCATCCCATTTGAGGGGTTATACCATCCCCATGGAGACGAGTGGGAATAATGAATGTCCGAGCCGGGGGGGACCCTGCGTGCGGGGCACGGGGCTGGATCACAGTTTAACATCATGTGTTGAGGACGAGGGATCTTGGCAGTTTAACTTCCTACAACTCGGATGAGGTGCGTTTAGTCCACACCCCTAGGACATACATAACTGGTACCCTTTTCTCCTTGTGGGAGGTAAGGTACCGGCATTTCCATGAAGAAGGAGGGTCGCATATCGAACCATCGAGGGGTCCACATTAGTGTGGATATGGGAAGAAACAATTGCCTTTAGCGTGCCTATGTGAAGAAGCATTATGCGAAGCAATGCCACAGGCGGTATCGTCCAGGGGATTTTGAAATCACATCGTGCAGACCTGGAGGGCCGCACGGGAAAAGGATTCACCATGCAGCCGGGACCATAGGCACGGGCCTTCTATAGCTTGATTGATCTGAATGTTGAAGGGAACCTTCGAAGGGGTGTGCTTCGCGAAGTGGGATGCCTTAGCCTTAGCATGGGGCCTAGATGCATGTGGGGGTGCTTCGTGAAGTGGAAGGGTGTTCGTGGAGCACTGCCTTGCAGAGCATAGCTGCCTCACGAAGTGAAGTGCTGTGAAGCAGTGTGCTTCGCGATGTATAGTGACCATGCCGTGGCATGTGGATCATGTGTATAGGAAGGGTGTTTTGCGAAGAATAAAAGCTCTGCGACTGCCCAGGATCCCTTGAGGACCCCCTTCCTTCACGAATGCCCTTGAGCTTCGTGAAAGGCATCCCTCTCGGAATAGGGTATCAAAACAAGACAATGCGGAGTCACCTCGCAAAGCAAAAATACCTCTCTTAGCTCATGATTCCTAGAGAAAAGGGGGATTCGCGATTTGGGAGCTTGGAAAGAGAAAGGTCAGATTGTCCGTCCTAGGGACTCATGGGGATCCGAGTATTTATAGGTAAGGGGCGCCACGCTGCAGCGATCGCGCGACGTGTAGATGGCCTGGATTGCTTCACAGTGAGCTGCGAACATCAACCGGTTTTGTGGAGGAGTACCGCCTTCTTTGCTTAGCGGGGAGGTCATGAAAATTTGGGGGGGGGGGGGGTTCGCGGAGCATCCTGCCTTTCTGTCTTCGCGGCGGGATCGCGAACGACAAGGCAATTCACGAGGCTTCCTGCCTCTGCTTCTTCGCGACAGGTTCGCGAATGACAGGGTCATTCATGGGGCTTCCCGCATCTGCTTCTTTATGGCAGGTTCACAAACGTCATTTCCATTCATGGGGCTTCCCACCTCTGCTTCTTCGCGGTGGCCGTGTTGCATTGGATGGCTCTGCGTCAGGGCTTCGCGGGGCAAGCCTTGGAGCCCTCTTTTCTTTATTATTTTTGTCCAATATTTTGGAACCAACAAATGCCCCCGTCAAACTCAGAGTCACGGGGCGGATCAAGGGTCGATGTCTGAGGGAATCGCCAAAATTATCAGCGGTTCGCGATGCGGTCTCACTAGGTAAGCGCGTGAGGAAGATAGGGGTCGTGTGGCCCGGACGTGCCGCAAAGTTCTATACGGGTTGGACGTGCTGCGAAGCTCCAAGGGCTGATGTCTATAAATAGGGGGTCTGACCTCTCTTTATTCCTTTCCCTTCTCCATGACTTTGTCCTTTTGTGCTCTCGATTCGCGAAGCTCCGCGTACTCCACGTCTGCCCACCACGAATCGAGCTTCGCGGCGAACCGCGAGTCTCTGACTCTACGACTGCGCCAAGCGAACATCTTCTTCTGAGGCCAGGCTCTGCATCTTGGATTTGCGACCGAGCTCTGCGAACGAGCTCCGCGAACGAGCTTTGGTACCCGACCTAAATTGTGCCGGGGTTTTGATACCCAATGGCCCATCAAGAAGCTGTGTTGGGGGTGCTCGCAGATGATGCCCAGAGGGATGAAATACCCAACTTTCTGGGCCAGGGGGAACTAGTATGAAGCCACTATGACCATAATTCTTTGACAGAACTACTATCAGAGAGTCAGAAGAACTATCTGTTGTGCAAGAACCAGCCTTTGTATGGCTTCGGGCTGAGGTATGACGTCTTCATTCATGATGTGAGTAGGTATGAACCAACTTGCTGGTTCAGAAGCACGCCATGCCAGCATCAATGGTTCATGGTGGCTGAAGGTCATGCTAAGGAGGACTTCAAACCTTTCACCACCCACTATTTGTACAACCATCTGAACAACATTGACAGGAAGCCATTGCAACCGGAGACGTCCCCTCCCATGTATCGCACAATATTGAAGAAAAATTTTAGGGATTTGAAGAAGGGGTGATATGATGAGTGGGACATGCACCAGGGTGGAAACTTCTTCAATGATTGGGAACGGGATTACTGGGTAGGTGAATCATGCAAGGAGTTTGGGGCCGAGCTGAGGAGAATTGGTTTTAATGAGGTGGCATGGGCCTCCCTATTCCACATTTAACAACCGAAACGGCTGATGTCGGATCTGTTCAGAAGATGGCCGTCTAGGACCAACACTTTTCACCAGCACCATGGGGAGTTTAGCATCAGTCTATGTGATTTCCATCAGATTTCGAGGGTCCCAATCTTAGGGGATATGTATGATGAGTTACTCCCCATCATGAGCATGTGGGAGGATCCAGAGAAGATTCTGTGGCTGGCGCTGGCACTAATTGGATTGGTCCCCTAAGGGGACAAAGAAGCGATGAGAGATGTCCACTTTAAGAAGTGGTTCAAGCAGTTCTTGAACATCCCGAAGGATCGAATGTTTCCCCCGAGGCCTCGAACTTGTCCGAAGGGGGATCAACGGGGCAATGAGCACTCATATTGGCGGATCTTGGAGGACAACTAGTGGAAGACCTAGGGTTTAAGTGTCAGCACTGAACATCGGCCGATAGTCAGGCTGGCAGAATTTATCGCGGCCCTTATCTATGGTTGGATCCTCCTAGTGAGGGATACCTACATGGCGCTACGTCCCAGCTCATTCTTCATGGAATCTATATTGGGCACGAGAAGGAAGGTTAATCTGGGGATTCTGATGCTCGCCAGATTGTACAAGATGATGTGGCATGTTAGCGAGGGCAAGAAGACGCTGAGGATATGAGGGCCCTTCCACCTTCTGTATAGGTGGATCGCGGTGCACATCAGGGGGGTTTACAAGTAGCTGAACCCCATCTCACCACTGGGGTCGAAATTCCGCCCATCCATCCTGAATGTTGTTGGGAGCTTCCCAGTCAAATTGACCATTCCCATAGTATTGAACCGGGTGTGGAAGGCAGATGATTTCAATTTACACCGGTTTCCCTTGCCGACGGGAGTGCTCACCGACGATGGTCATGGTATAGAAGAACATCTTGCCTATCTGCTGGCCTTTCGAGGTGGATTTTTTGTTGCACGGGTGGACTGCGAGCCGCTCTGCGAGTCATACACCCCGCACTGGTTCGTGAGGAAATTCCAATTCCTGCAGTGGCTGACCCCACAGGACTACTGGGAGGTTCGCCATGAGGAGCACCCATGTGTGATGAGGCATTTGTGGCTCATGTTCACTCGGGAAGACATAAATATGTTAATTTCATTGCATCCACCTACTGCCGCCTTTGTACTGGTGAAAGAGTGTGACACCAGCTGGGAGGCGGCTTATCCGGGGGAAATGATGAAGCATCAGACTGTCCGGGCTGGTGATGGAGGCGTACCCTATCTCGAGGTCGAGGTCGGAGGGCAGCAAGGGTGTCTCGTGGTGGTTGGGTTTCCATGGCGGCGAGACTTTCACCGGCTGAGAGTGTGGTAGTGGTGGTGGATCCAACAGCGGTAGTGGACCCGGTGGTCCTAGAAGGCCAGAGCTATCCGTAGGGGCGGCCACTGAGGGGATTCTGCCGGATATCCACCCAGGCTCTATGGAACTGGCTGCCTCATATCGACATGCCATAGAATGTTGTTTTCCCAGAGTCCTAAGACATTTGGGATGACAATCGGTAGTTCCTCAGCCCCCTTGAGATGTGGCAACACCTGAACCATCTATGGATGGACCTACAGGGTATAGGTCCTATTCGGGATGGTTTCGTAGTGTCTTAGGAGAGACAAAAAAATATTTTGCTGGGCTGGAGGACTACGTACATTCCAGTGGTGTCCCGCGTCCAATGATAAACTGGGTGAGGGTGATGCTGGATCGGGCGGTTCCCACGCTGTTGTCGGTCACCGAACTGAGAGAGCGCTTCCCTCTGTAGGAAGAATCAGATGAATCCTCTCGGGGAGACGAGGCCGGTTGAGGGATCCCATTGGAGGAAGGAGATATCGGCAATGAAGACTCGGATCTCGATGATTTCACGGATACTCTCGAGGTAACACCCCACATTTCTTTCCTCGGGGAATGATATCAGGAAATCATTGATTTCTTAGCAACATTTGTACCGTGCAGGAGGAGTTTGTATGCATTCCTCCCTCTCGCCCCTTGGTGGGTGATAATGCAAGACCTTCGGAACTCGCACCTGTGGCCGCGTTCAGTTCTATGTCTGGTAGGGCTAGGGCACCCGAGGTGGCTCCTCCTGTCTCTCCAGACCTTCCGACAATATACGGAGGTCCACGCCTTAGGGTTCAATCAGTAGCAACTCAATAGTAGCACCCGGAGTTTGATCTCCTTAAGTCTTCTCCCCAAAATTCATTTCTTGTCATATGTAGATCGTGCCAACTAACATCCATGTCCTTCCCTGATACATATAGTTCTTCGACTAGCATGGGCCGCTGCGACGAGGCTAGTTGGGATTTCTGGTGGTGCCCCTCCCAGGTGTATGCTAGTAATGGTGGAGATAGTTACCCAGCTCACCCAACCTACAGTGCTCCCTATCATTGGAGAGACCACTGGCAGGGTCGTGCCTGAGATCATCGAGGTAGGGTTCCGACGATGAGGTTCGATCGGCCGACCTGAGTCTGGAAATGCCTGATTTGACGCCAAATTTCGTGCCTAATCCAATGCCAGATGTAGATACCACTGAAGATTTCTTGAGGGTGTATCCCACATATGATCCTACCAACCGTGTTGACTGGGATGAGACAGTCTCTAATGAAGAGGATAGCGATATAGTCCACCGCCGATCAAGGAAGGTGATTGTGCGCTTTATCAAGAAGACCCCCCAGGCATTATGGCAAGACGAAAGGGACAGGCTTCGCTCGCGGCTGTGTGATATTTGTGCTGGCGGAGTGGATTCCCAGCATCCTCATCTACTCATCCGAGGTCACATAGCGGAGAAGATTCGTGAATATGATCGTGGCCTCAGCGTGGGCTGGCAACGGAGGAAAGCGACGAACTCCAAGAAACTCCCAGAGGATGAAGATGAAGTAAGGCATATACAGATCTAGGAAGACGAGCACTCATCCTTTCTTAACGAACAATCAGAGATGATCTCGTGATTTAAGACCCAGCTGGTAGAGGCGTAAGAGCGTCTGAGGAAATCTTTCGAAGAAACTATCGTCATTCAGGCTGGCATAAAGGGGGACCAAACTCAGGATGATGAGTTGCACCCTATCACTGCTGAGGAGGAGTAACAGCTGAGCCGGGGCAGAAACATCTGGATTCCACAATTCAGAGGGTGGTGGAGCTGCAATGCTCTTTCAACAGGGTCAACCCGTCCAAGGGAGGGATAAAACCACGAGTGCTATAAGGATCACAAACTCTCAAACGAACATTCATGTTTTGATTTTGAATACAAGAGTTTTGTTATTGAGACTGTCTTTATACGCATTTTTTGCATTCATGAAATGTCCGGTGGTCACTCCCTAAGCTCACGCAGGTCAAGCCCAATGTGAGAAACAAGGGGTGACTTACAAGCTATTCCATCTGAACATAATGCGTCAAACAAGCTCAGAGTATCCGGGGTTTAGTTAACCAATATGGATCCTTTGAGAAGACATGGGAAGGGCCCGATCGGAGGATTTGGTCCTTATAACAATCGACGAGCCATTTTTTTGATGTGCTCTGGTGCACGAGCGGGGTAAATCTAGGGGTGTTCGGATTAGTCTGAACATAGAGAAGTGGGAAATGTACTTCACAATACCCGGAATTCCGAACACTGGGGATGGAGTGACAATAAAGGATAACAATTGACCATGTTCGAAACACAGTATCCTTATCATATTATCCTAAAATTGAGATAACAAATGAGGGTCGACCATTGACTGTGTTTGAAACACGGGTCCAGACTCAAAATGCTATCTGTTAGTCTTCCAGAACGTTGGCACATTATGGAAGGCAGACCATAGGTCGAGCATTCATACCGTTAGGGGGACCCTCCAGACCTGAAAGAGGATGAGGGTCCAAATAAGTGGGGCACACAAAGAGTTGATTGTAGAGTGAGGGTCTGTTCGGGAAGAATCCAACACTCTTGAAATGATGCCACCGTGGCAGGAGCACACTGGATGAGCACATTTGTTTGATCATGGATCATTCCTTCTTTCAGACAGGACCTCTCTGGTGAGGGAGCCGTTTTTTCCCAATGTCATCTAGGGGAATCCTGAATATGTTCAGGGTAGAGTTAAAGTTACACGGTTCCCCTTGAGGGTCAAGGCCATGGGCCGGAAATGGGGAGGAACAGGATCTAAGTATTCCTGATTCTGGACCCGAGTTGAAATGCCTGGGTGTCCTTACGTATCCCATGATGATGGGAATCAAGCCACACATTGTTCTGAAATCACAGTTTAACGTCATGCAGGACGATGAGAAGCATGGCCGTGTTGGTACACATCCTACCAAAACTATAAAGCCCATGTGAGTCATGCTCGGTGTGGGAAACAAGAAGTAAGGGTGGGACTTTCCCGACATAGGAAGGGGCATGTTAGGACGGAGGGATTCTCGGTGAATACCATCCCAATGATACTAACACGTCCATGAAGCGCACCTAGAAGTGAGAAGAGATAGAGACAAGTGTGTCGGAATTCCACTTGATCATGAGAGAGTATAAATGTGTGAATCATGAAGCTCGAAATTTGAACCACAATGATGGTGGTGTGACGATGGAGGATAGCTGTTAATCGTGGTGGAAACGCAGCATCCACATCGTGTTGGAATGAAGTGGGGACAGAAAAATGAGGGTCTACCGTTGACCATGTTTGAAACACGGGACCATGTCACAAATGTCGTCAGAGATCCTTAAGGGTGTTGGCCCGAAACTATAGGAGAGACCTTAGGCCCAGCATCCATGGAGATCCCATAAGCCAAGAATCCATGCCGTCCGAGGGTCCATTCTGATGTGAAAGAGGATAAGGATCCAGAGAGAGAGTTCACAAAGCCTGGACATGGAATGAGAGTAATGTCTCCACGAAGATTCCACACATAGGTCTCTTTGTGAAAACACATCTGAATACATTAATGAGACGTATTAGGTAGAGGGAGTCAAGTCCCTTCCCATAGGGAGACCTTAGTTTAGGGTAGTAGAGTCGGACCATGGATGGGAGGAAACACAGGAGGCACATGGTGGGGTAACTCAAGTACCCGACGTGAATAAGAACCGAGGGTTCCAACCACCACGTGCTTCACAGAGAGTTTTAGGATGTGGGACCAAAAACGAGAGTTGAGTTGGGAGTAAAGAAAAATGACGAGGTGTTCCTACGTACCCCATGAGGATGGGGATCAAGATTCATGTAGTTCTTTAAGGTGGCACGATAAGGCACCAGTTTCAGAGAAGAAGGGGAGAGAGGGAGTGGCCCTTTCACCAAAAGAAGTTGAATTTGATAAACCTTGTTTGTCCTCTAAGGTGAGTGGTTTTTTTTTGTGAAGCGACATGCCTAGGGTAGAAATCCTTGGTGTCCCCACATGAATCAAGTCGTATTAGGCATTGACAAATGGCATGGCGTATTGCCAATACCCAACGTATGTCTTCTACAACGAGCTCACCACAATGCAGTGTCATTTTTCGTCGTGTGGCCATGACCAATGTCACAGGTTAAGGTCATGTGATAGGACCAAGCAAGCATTTTAACATCATGCAGCGCAGACGTTGCAGAGATGATCCTAGGAGGGGAATGGGTATGGTGCGATGAAAAATAACCGACATGGATGGGGACATGATCTCACATCACACTGTATAAAATTCCGAGATAGGAACCCCAGACCAAGGGGCCCAAATAGGGGAAAGAAGGAAAGGGGCATGAGGAACTAGTTCCCAGCTGAGCTGGACTCGGAGACAAGACGTCTGGGTGACCCATCGCATCCCGTGGGGATGAGGATCGAGCCGCACATATACCTTAATGAAGATCATATTTTATGGTCTTAGAGCTTGGACCGTGGATGCCCCAAAGGACGCTGTGTTGTTGATTTGTCCCCCTGTCGTGCAGAGGTTCACTGAGGGATAGCTCCAAGAGTGTTGAGATTCTACCTTGAGATGATGGGGTGGAACATAATGTGAATCATGCAACCAACATTCAATGTCTAAAAGGGCCGGCATGACGACAGAGGAATACTGCTGACCTTGTTTGTAACATAGCATCCTGTTGCGTTAGCCTGAAATGGGGACAAACAAATGATCATCAACCGCTGGCCATGTTTGCAACGTGGGATTTGTATCAGTTTTTTGTCTAAGACCCTCAGGGGAGTTGAATCATAATGGTAGGAGAGCCCTTAAGCGTAGTATCTAGGCCAATTTTTGGGGGTCCCTCTGGGTGATAAAGATTATGGAAGCCCATATGAAGGGGAACAAGAAGCTTGACAAGTTGAAGGAACTTGACCAAGATGAATCGGACACTCTTAGTCAACACATAGACGAACCACTACGATGGGTCTAGGGACTCAACTTGAGGGTAGCCAATAGATGGCAGATTCCTGGGTGAAGGGATGCATGGTGCCAAAAACCTTGTTCCACACCTATATATCCCCCTCGTGGAGAAGGATAGGCCAAGGGGCCTAGGTGACTGGGAGATCGGGAGATATCTAAGAGGTGGGGCTGGACCCGATTTCGAAACATTCGGGTGGTCCTAAGTATCCCATAAGGATGGGAATCAAGCCACACATAGTTCTAGAAAGGTGCCTTTTAATGTCATGCGGGACAAGAAATAGGAGGGCTAATCCCTAGAATGGGGTGCACGTGGTGCGGCTATTGAAAGACCAACGTGAATTAGGACATAATCCCATACCAAATCACGTGGTCCCGTAATCAAAGACCCGAAGGCGGGGTAGAGAAGACAAATTAGCAAAACTCAAGTTGAACGTAGTTTAGAAATGATCTTAGTTTAGGGTCTTAGATCTCAGACCAAGGAGGGTTAGAAGCCTTCCAGGTAAGTGCAGACCTCATCCCGATCCCTATTCCCACATAAGTTAAACTTGGTGTGGGAAACAAGGGAGGAAGATCCTTATTGCAATATTTGGAACATCCATCAAATGGAAATCGGGGTAGAGCCCCGATGGATGCCCTTTCCATGGATTTTTTCCCCTAACATGCAGATGCGCACTGAGGAATAACATCAAGAGTGTCAAAGATCTACTTGGACAATAGATGGTGGAGATGGATGTGAATTGTGTAACCGACATTTCGGGCTTAATGGGGTTGGCATGGCGATGAAGGATAACTGTTAACTGTGGTGGAAAAAAAGTACCTATATCTCGTTAGCCTGAAGTGGGAACAACAAACAAGCATCGACCGCTGACCATATTCGCAACGCAGGATTTGTATCAATTTTTTGTCCAAAACCCTCGGGGGCTTTGGCCCCTAATGGTAGGAGAGCCCTTAAACGTAGTATCCTTGCCGTTCGGGGCCCGTAATGGTAGGAGATCCCTTAGGCCAGGCATCCATGCCACTCGGGGGTCCCTTCGGATGTGAAAGTTGATGGAAGCCCTAATAAAGAGACACAAAGCCTGAAAAGTGGGTGGAAACATGTCCCAATAGAGTCCGATGCTCCAGGTGACAAACTATAGTACCCTTAGTCACATTGGTGGACCACCGAAAAGGGTCGACGAAGTGGCTCGAAAAAGGTAGTCCAAGGGGCCAAGGTGGGATGGAGATTTCCAGGAGATGGGGCTGGACCCAAAGCATAGACCTTCAAGTGTTCCTACATATCCCATAAGGATGGGAATCAAGCCGTACGTAGTTCTGGAAGATACCTAGGGTGCAGGATACCCTAATGAGGACATGTACGACGCGGTAAGTAAGCCAACATGATTGGGTACATAATCATGCACCACACCGCACAGTTCGGGTAAGGACTTTGGCAAAGAGTACTGAGAAGGCCTAGGGGCCTTGGTCAGGAAGGCCTGGCCAGCTTGCAGTTTATCATCTTGCAATGATGACGAGGGTCGGGGAATAGGATTACCTGGACAGGGGAGGTGTATGAAACAGTGAGTAACTCTACGTGAATGAGGACGTAATCCCACACCACACTGTACACTCCGAGTATGAATTGGGCCAAGGGGCCTGAGAAGGTCAAGGGGCCTGAGGTTGGGCCTCGGTCAAGGAGGCCTGACCAGCTTATAGTTTATCGTCATGCAGGGGTGACGAGGGAGGATAAGGTTTCTCATCTGGGGATGTGTACGAAGCAGCGGACAACCCAACGTGAATGAGTATATAATCCAATACCACACCGTACAATCCCATAAAAGAAAATCTGGGTCGGGGCCCAAAAAGGACAAGTGGCCTGAGGGCTGGCATCGGCCAGAGTATGTTCTTCACTTGGAGATACAACGGGGTATGATGAACCACTTTTCTTGATGCTTGGGACATCTTGGGGTGACTCCAACGATCCAGGACAACTGTTGACCATGTTCGAAACATAGCGTCCCTATAGTGACCTGAAATGGGAGCAAAAAATGAGCGTCAACCACTATCCATATTAAAAATTCATGGCATGTATTGGTTTGTTTCCCGAAATCCTTTTGGGAATTGTCCTAAAATGGTAGGAGGGATCTTTTGGATGGGGAAGGTGATGGATTCCCAGTCAAGGAGTGGGTAAAGCATAATTGTTCCCATCTATGAAAGAGGCGAACTTCTCCATGGTGGGGGAAATACAGCCGGGTCGAGGCTAGATCGACATGAATTGGGGAAAAATTATGCACCCTATCATATGTCTTGACCTGAGAGGAAGATTTCGGCTCTTGTGTTGGGACAACGGCCAAAATTTCTAGGCGTTCCTACGTATCTCATGAGGATGAGAATCAAGCCATACGTAGTTCCTGAAGGCCATGAAATTTAACGTCATGCGGTAAAGACGGGTGAGGATAGAAGAATAAGAGTGGGCACATGGTGTGACAATTATAATCCTTGTATGAGTGGGGCTATGGAATCCCACTCTACATCATGCGAGGACTCTCCAAGGAAGCTATACCCTAGGGGGATAGTCAAAGGGAAGTGTTTGGGGCTGGGATCAAAACGAAGTGTTAGAGTGTTCCTACATATCCCATGAGGATGGGAATAAAGTCATACATAGATCAAGAAGCACATATTAACGTCATGTAGGATGATGGAACACATCTCATCTGGGGACACGTACGGTGCGGTGAGTAACCTGGTGTGAATGAGGAGATAATCTTGTACCACACCATGAAATCCCACAAGAGATCCTGGATCGAGGAAAGTCCATGGGGCCTAAGGATGGGAATCGGTCAAGAAGGCATGAACTTACTGCAGTTTAACGTCTCGCAGTGAGGATGCAGGAGATCTTAGTTAAAGGTCAAAGATCTTAGACCATTTTACAGTTTAATGTCATGTAGGAAAATAATGTGCAGTTTAACGTCATGAAGGACGATGATGTAGTTTAACGTCATGCAGGACTATGTTGAAGTTTAAAGTCATGAAAGACTATCCAGTTTTAAGGCCATGTAGGACTGTACAATTTATGTTTTTGTGGGACCGGGGTGCAGGTTAGGGTCATGCGGGACCCAGGTGCAGTTTAAGGTCATGCAAGACCATAATCTCAGGAAAAGTATTAATTAAGGAACTTGGCGTTGGTGGGAGGGGTTATGCGCTCACCATCCATGGATACCAGGGAATATTCTCTATTGGAGAAGACCTTATTAATGATGCAATTTCCTTCCCATTTGGGCTCCATCATGGGTGGTTTCCTGCCGAGGATTATTGGCACTCGAAGGGCCAATACCAAGTGGCCATGCAAAAACAAGCGAAGGCGAACCTTCTTGATGAAGGATATGGCTATATTGTTCTGATGCCTTTTCATGTTGTGCATGACATGGAGCTTGTTCTCATACAGTGCTTCCAATTCATCTAGATAGATTTTGGCCACCCTATCCAGTGCCTGCTAGTCCTAGACTGTAGTGCATAGTGATGGAAACTAGATCCTGATGTGTAAGATGGCCTCAGCCCCATACACCAGGGAATATGAAGTCACCTGGGTGGAATTGTGAGTCGTCGTCAGATATGCATAGAGGGCATTGGGGAGCCTGTCTGGACAAATCTTCTTGTTTTGACCAACCATTTTCTATATAATTTTAGAGAGGGTTTTGTTGAACACCTCGATCTTTCTATTTTACTGTGCATGATAGCGAGAGGTATGGTTCGAACAGATACTGTACTTGGCGTATAATTTCTTCAGCTCGACTGCTCGAAATTTGGTGCCGCTATCGGTGAGGATAGGGTGAGGGACTCAAATATGGTGGATGATATTGGAGCTCACGAAGTCAAGGGTGGAACGGGCCCTGACCACTTTGAGTAGAACTACATCTGCCCACATGGAGAAGAAATATGTAGCAGTCAGGATGAACCTACATTGGCGAGCTGTCGCCGGTGGATATGGTCCGACAATATTGAGTCCCCACACAGCAAATGGCCAAGAGTACATGGTGGAGTGGAGAAGCTCTTGAGGCCGATGTAGGAAGTTATCATGAACATGGCACTCATGGAATCTCTTGGAAAACTCAATACAATCATGGATCATAGAGGGCCAGAAGTACCCCAGTCTCTGGATCTGATGGGACAGCTTCGGCCTAGCCTGGTGGGAACCACAGGAACTTGTATGAACCACTTGCATGACCTGAGAAATCTTGAATCTTTGAATGTAACAGAAGAGAACACCATTGAAGCCCCGATTATAGAGGATCCACTCAGGACTGGGACCACTCTGGATGGTAAACTGCAGTGCGCAACATCGAATTTGTTCATGCTCTGCCTGATCATCTGGGAGGCAACTATTTTGGAGATTCTCGACAAAAGTTGCCCTTTAGTCGAGAGTGGCCTCAACCACTACATTTGATGAACCTGTGGCTACTGACATGTAAGGTCCGACAGTAATATGGCCTACCCACGGGCCGTCTTCATCCTCTCGGGTGACAGGGGAAATGACTCTCCGGTGTTCCACATGTATAATCAGATCATCCTACTTGGGTTTTAAAAGTGACGCAGCTAGGCCGACCAAAGCATCCGCTCGACCATTCTGAGACCACGGGACATGGGTAACCTTTGGTCGATAAATGAACCGGGCCATTAGATTGAGGGTGGACTCCAACAATGGAACACGCTCTGGTTTTCGGACAACATAATCACCATTGACCTGCTTGATTACTAGTTCAGAATCCCCTTTCATGTGAAAATGGCGCAAATCGATCTCAAGGGCCAGGTCGAGGCTAGTGATGAGAGCCTTATACTCTGCCTCGTTGTTGGTCAATTCTTCTGACAAAAGGAATGAGTATGGCAGAACGGCTTGTGCCGGGGTGATGAAGACGATACCCAGACCCACTCTATTGAGCCTAGGATCATTGAGTCTCCTACCGGTGGGGCTCTCGGAGGCACCGCCGAAGTGGATTTTCCAACATGAGATGACACGATCGACTGAGAGGATTGCCTCATCGGGAATATCCGGGTCACGGGATTGATCAGTGGAGGTTGGATGGGCGGCTAGGAAGTCCGCCAATGCCTGCACCTTGATAGACTTCTGAGGCACAAACCTGATTTCAAACTGCTGGGGGATCACCTCCCACCACGCTAGCCAGCCAGTCAACATGGGGCGGTTCAGAATGTACATCAGTGGGTCCACCAAAGAGACCAACTGTCCCTCATGGTGCTGCAGGTAGTGTCACAATTTTTGTATGGAAAACATGAGCAAAAGGCAGCTTTTTCGATAGGAGAGTATCTAGTCTCCGTATTGAGGAGCATGCGATTGAGGTAATAAAGGTTTCTCTGTATCCCCTCGTTGTTCTTTTGGGAGAGCAAGGCGTCCAGAGACCATTCCAGAGCGATCACATAAAGTACCAACGGCTTTCTGGAGACGGGTGGCATTAGGACCAGGGGATGGAGCAAATACTGCTGTATTTCCTCAAAGGTAGCCTGACACTCTTCATCCCATTCATAGGCAGAGCCTTTCTTCATGAGCTAGGAAAAGGGATTACATTTGCCAGCCAGATTCACAATGAATCCATGTATGTAGGCTAATTGTCCTTGAAGGCCTCTAAGCTCGCGAATATTACTCGTGGGAGGCATATGGATAATGGCCTTTATCTTCTCTGGTTCGATCTCTATGCCTCGGTACTTGACAAAAAATCCAGGAAATATCCTGGAAGTGACCCCGAAGGCACACATCAACAGGTTCATTTTTAGGTAGCGGGAATGGAGGAAACTAAAAAAATTCTCAAGGTCATTGAGTTGGTCCTGGCGCTGGTAGTATTTGACCACAAGATCATCCACGTAGCATTCCACCAATGTTCCCAGAATCGTCTTGAATATGTGCTGCATGGCCCGCTGATAAGTAGCACCTGCATTTTTCAGGCCGAAGGGCATAACCTAGTAATAGTAATTACCTTGGGGGCCCTGAAAGCGGTGGACACTTCATCTTCAGGGGCCATCCAGATCTAGTTGTACCTAGAATACCCATCCATGAATGAGAGGGTTTGGATCCCGGCCGTGGAATCAATCAACAACTCTGTCACCGGGAGGGGAACATATTCTACGGACAGTGGCGGTTGAGATCACAGAAGTCAATACAGACTATGATCTGTCCATTCTTCTTCCTGACTGGAACAATGTTGGCTATCCACTTGGGGTACTTGACTTCCGTGACGATGTTGGATTTGATAAGCTTGTAAAATTTTGCCTCAACCACGGCACCGTGAGAAGGGTGCATCTTTCTATGAGGTTGTTTGAACCCGCGATGGTTCGTCGGGAGACCAAGGTAGTGGATAGGTACTTGGGGATCTAGCCCTGGAATCTTGCCGTAATTCCAAGAGAACACATCTCAGTGCTGATTAAGGAAGTTCACATACCGTTGCTGCTCTTTGAGGGACATGGCGGCACTGATCAAGGTGGGTTTCAGATATACCTTACTGCCAAGGTTCACCTATACTAGTTCATCAACCGTGGTAGAAACGCCTTCTTCAAATTCAGGGGGAGCATCCTCTAGGTCCTCTTCTCCACTTGTTGAGGGATCTTCCGTGGGGAGAGTTGCTTCCGGGCCACCAGACTCTGATGGGAGGATGGTACTGGCTTGGGCAGCGGTGGTTAGCACATTAAGAGATTCATGTGCCATTGAGACCATAGCATTGAAAGCAGTTGACCCAATCCCATCTGGCCTTCGGCTTAGAGGGCCATTCTAGATGATATCAAAGCAGTAGTGGTGCGTCATCTTGATCCGGTTAATTCCAGCCCGGTGGAATAGACACGTATGACGCACCGCCGTTGCCATGGGGCGAACATCCTGATACCGTATAGGGGTAGAAGGATCCAGAATCACCCGAGCCTGGTTGGTGTAGGAGTACGAGGTGATTTCCCGCCATCGCCTGTACCTGGGAATATTCCTTCCTCTCATAACTGAAATGACCAAGCATTGCCCCATTTTGGGGGTCGTGGCCTCCAGTCGATGGATTGGGAAGACATAGGCATCATCCAGACCTACCCAGGGATCACTCATGACCGAGGCGTGTTCAACCTCACTTTCCAGAATATTCTTTTCCTTACTCTTGTAATAGTCCGCATCTAGATAACGAGCTTCACTAGAGGTGAAAGGAGATATGTCTCCTTGGATCATGCCCACTCGACCATTGAGGGATTATTTGAGGTATTGGTGATACGAAGAAGGGACCGCTGCATGCAGGTGGAGCCATGGCATGCCCATCAATGCGTTGTACGTGATGTCCTGGGAGACAACCATGAATTTTGTACCGGCTATTAGGCCACCGAACTAGGTCTTCAAACGGATCATGCCGACCATGGTCTGCTAGGTCCTGTTGTATCCCTAAATTCATAGGTCGGATGAAGTTAAATCTTCCTCAGACAAACCCAGCTTCTAAAGTTTCTGAGTCGAGATTAGGTTAATCCGAGAACCTGTGTCAACAAGACAATGGAAGACTTCCATGTGAATGAAGTGTCCAGTGATGTACAGTGGGAGGATGTGCCCCTATATGGTTGGTTCTTCGACTTAACTAGAGAATGAGATAACTGCCTGACACTTGGCATTCTCAATTTCCTCAGCGTGGAAGGATTCTGCGCCTTCTACCTCCATCTCAAACCGGAGGGGGCTCTTTAGGGATTTGGAAAGCGCCTCACACATTTCGGACGACAGGGGAAGAGCCTCAAGAATAGAAAGACTTGCTGGAATGCCTAAAAGTTGTTTTATAATGTCACACTTTCAAGCCCGATGCGGGCCTCTGCTTACAAGAGGCCGCTCTTCAATTGGAGGCACAGCGGGGCCTACCGGCTGGACCAGTGGCTGGCTAGTGCTAGGTACGTCCTGTTGCTCACTAGTCAAGGCCTGAAGAGCAGCTATAGAATGAGGACCAGAAAATTGAGATTGGCATGTAGTAGGGTGAGACTGGCTACAGTACGAACAAGGAAACTTTTCCTGATCCAGTAGCACAAATGACGGTGTAGGTAGATCTGCGAACACCATATGATGAGGTTGCGTGTGTTGAGCTCTGTGTTGGGCTTTCTATATGGTCACTGTGGCATGCACAACCTATTGGAATGTTCCAGTTGACATGCCTTGATGACACATATGGTTGCGGCTCCGCCACCATTGGCATCGGCTACGGTCATTGGGGAGGTTCACCTGGCGTTCCCCTTCGTCGGGAGATATATAGGGGTTTACCAACTCGACGGTGTTAACTGAAGCATACCCTTGACTGTCTCTTGAGGAGTCATCCACCACTGGGCAGATTCTGGGAGGAATCCCAATAATAGGGGGCATTAATTCACCGAGAGTGAGGGATAAATATGGTAGTGGTGGAGCGCGTTGCTTCTTCTTGCGCCGCTGCCGCTTGCCCTTCTGGGAAGAGGCCAGCTGAGATGATGACATGGAGGTACTGGTCGCATCATCTGCAGGCTTTGGCGGATTTAGGCATTTCCTAATGATGCCATGGGCGTGAGAAACCATTTTATGGGCTATCCAGTCATTGTAATTGTGGGATCCACAACTGGGAACCTGCTGCCATTCGCCTCCATCATCGCTACAACTTTCTGACTTCACGAAGACACCCGCCACTTGTGTCGGGTCTGGACCCAACCTGACTACGTTGTTGTCGACCTGGTCTTTGAGCTAGTCATTAAACACATAGCACTTCTTGAGGGTGTTCCCCAGGATCCGGTGACAGGGGTAGTAGTTGGGGTGATCGGTGAGATTCGCCTATGTCGGCCTTCTACACTCGGTTAAGCGCACAATCCACTACTCTAGGGCACTACGGAAGTAACTGGGGACCAGAGCCTTGTTGAATGAGAATGTCTGGTGCCTTCTTTTCGGATTGGAGGCTTTGAGAGCCTGGCCCTGACGAGGGTCTTGAGGGGCCTACCGAGGAGGCAGAGCCTGATTGTCCTGCCTTGGCAGTGGTGGATCATTGCGTGGGGGAATCTTCCGATTTTGAGGCGGCCACTGCTGGGCATGAGGTTTTGTCTGAGGTGGAGGGCCCCTGCGAGGATGTGGAGCCAGGGATAATGGAAACAATTACAGCTACCTGGGGGCCTCTATTTGGGCCACCGCTGCGGGCTTGGCTCTAGAAGATCTTCTTTCTGGGATAACATGGGGCAGCAGACATGTCTGACTAGCCTGCTACTTGGCTTCTTCGAGGCGTTGGGACTTATCTCAGAAGTCTCGGAACCCCATAGAGTAGTTCTGAGTGATCATGGAAAGAACTCGTTCTACCTTTACATTCCCCACGCTCATCGTCAGTAATTTCTCTTGAGTCAGCGACATATTGGTGGAGTATGTGAGCCCCTTCCACTGAGCGATGAAGTCTACGACTCTCTCATCGGGTCTTTTTTTGCACTTGAAGTGGTCGGCGATGCTGGTCTTTCGTGTGGTGGAGCCGAAATGGTATAGGAAATTCCGGTGAAGATCCTCCTAGCCGGTCACCGATATGATAGGGAGCAGGCCATACCAGACGATGCAGGGCCCTCCATTGTCTGCACTAAACATCAGATCTTGGCGGCTTCCTACTGTGCTAGAGTTCCCAGCATGGGGCCACACCTAGAGGAAACGTGGTCCAGGTGCTGAAGAGGGTCCCTAGTCCCATTAAAGGGCGAGGAAGAGAGATTTCCAAAACCCGGGGGTGTAGGAATATCATCCACCCATGCCAGATACGTCTTTCCATCCTATGGGACTACCACCAGCCGCGTTTCCAGCCCCTCAAGGCGGGCGATGAGTGCTACTATAGTATCTTTTGGGCAAGGGTCCCTGTCTTGAAGGGGATCCCTAATCACGAGTGCATTTCTGGGATCTTTGACATGGTATGTGGGATCAACGACTCATGGAGCGACAGGAGGAGTGGCTTGAGGGGCAGCTAGAAGAACTCGGGATGGATTCCTCGGATCGTCACACCGCTCGGGAGGGTTTAGTGACACGTATCACACGCTTTTGCCATGAGTTCCGGCTTTAGCCCTGTCTGCAGAGGCGGTATGATTAGGGTTTCCTAGAGGCACCTCGCCGGGGGGAGTTGTTCCTGCCCTTGCTGCCCCGGACTAGGATTTCCATAGTCAGGTCGCCGCTCTATAGCGCGCTCGGCCAGAAGTTCATCGACCAACCTCTTCTGCTCAGCGAGCTATTGGCGCAACACGTTCTTCTCAAGGTCTTCGTCCATCTTCTGCACTTAGGCAGATGGGTCGGAGTTCTTGACAGCTCTGACATGTTCTTTAACCTTACCGACATTCCGACTGAGTACCAATGACTCGGTGGGCGGAGGAACACCTAAGAGCTTCCACTGCTGATGAGTAATCTTCCCAGATGGGTCCACTAACGGTGGTACATCTTCAAAGGGTAAGTCTCCATCAAGGAATTCCAGGTCGTCCTCCTTGGCCACAATGTTGACCACATGGACCGTGACCCTTTTTGGGATCATGGTTTCAATGTCGCATAACAAGTCGGGCTTCCGCCGTATGGGACTGAAGAGGAGGGCGACATACTCTCCACAGCCACAGACGTGCTCATGGGGGGTAGCTTCCCTACTGATTTTGCAGAGTAATTTGATAATCTGAACGCATTTTTGTTGGAGGGTGATCTGGTGACCTGGTGACTCAGGGCGCTGGGCCTCAGGGAGTGCGGCTAAATTGACCAGACGACATTGTTCTCCGATTTCCTCAATGTGCACTTGGCTCCTGGGGTACACCACCCGATGATAATTAAGATTGATGTGCGTCACCCATAGGGTTTGGTGGAAGCACTCGACATCTTCTTGGGAGAGGGATTCCGACGCATTGATGTTCAATGCTTCCACATGCCAGAACTTCTCCAGGAAGTGGTCCGCCACAAGAATGTTCCAGAAGCTCCTGGGCTCGGATTCAGGGTTGGGACCCATATTTCCCCACTCATCAACTAGAGGTGGCTGAGGAACCGGTAGCGGTACTGATGTGGACTGCTGGGATAGTGAACTGGGCGGCAGGGAATACGGCGAATGAGCCGACTGACCGCTGAATTCTGGGCCATCCTCCAGAGAGCGTAGTGACCTGACCACAATTTCACGATACGATGGGATGATAGACATAGCTTATAGTTCAGGGATTGCGATTACCGATGATGGATCACATTTTTTCTCAACCGTAGTCGGTCCCCAAAATATATCTCCATGATATCTGGTCGAGGTAGAGGGCGCTTCTGGTGACAACGGTGGTGACTGCACTATCGGAACCTATGGGACTCCCAAAATTTCCTCCTCCTGGATGTACCTATGAAGAGAGGCGAGGATCTGGTGGACTTCACATTCTGGAAGGATGAGGATGACATGCCTTGTTCCTGGCCCGTTCCTTGACACAGAGGACCGAGGGGAAGGTTCCCCTGCCGAGTCGTATTCTGCTTCAGAATCCGAGAAGCGGGCCGGTTTGATCTCTGTCCAGGCCTTCACAAGATTTTTCTTGTAGTGGCGAGGACCCGCCTTCCTACCCCTGGGCGGCTTTTCGGGACAAGGCTGATTCCCGACATGTGGTCCTGGGGCCGAGCTGGTGTCAGGGCGGAGAGGGCTTCCACTTGAGACATCCGGGGTATGAGGAGCACTCGGAAAAATGTCAAAGGGGACATGGGGAGGAACTCCATGAATAGAACCTGAATAGGCGAAACCTCTGTCGGAACTGGCGGGATCCTGGAGAGGACCTTCATACTTGGTGCGAGTTTAGCGAGGCAGACCTTCACCCCTTTGGTTTCCAGGGCGAGGAGGACCTTCACCAGCCGTAGAGAGAACATAGGGAGGATCCCCACGTTAGAGAGGGATAGGATGAGCGATGCTTTCACATCGACGGCCAGGGTCAGGAAGCATAATTCCATACCCAGTTTGGTGTTCACGGGAAAGGCTTCCGCGCCGAGTTTCACTGCAAAAGGGCAGGCTTTCATTCGGGTTGGGGTGGCACAGGGCATACCTCCATGATGAGCTTCGGGGCGGGGAAGGCCCATGCTCTGTGGAATAATGGTATAGGGAGGACCTCCGTACGGGGTGACATCACTACTGGTTGGTCCGTGGCGATCATCACTCATGCCTGCGACCCAGGGAGTCGACCTAGCCTACCTGTGGGGCGGTTGGGGCCTTGATACGGGCTGGGCATATAGCTTCCCCTACTCTGCGTATGGAGGGGGATGATGGTGCACGTTGGTGGTGGATCGAGCCATAGTAGCTGCTGACATTGACGCCCCCAGACGGGCGTCTTCATCGACCAGCGCCCGACGCTAGCGTCGGGTGAGCTAGACCGGTACCAGTGGCACAGGTAGGTAGCCTACCTGCTCTTCAGCTCGGGGATCGGGGTGGCGGCGCTGGTGTGGCCTGATGGGGGCCCTCACTAGGAACCCCTGGGATGGAACTCTAGCTAGGTGGGCCTGATCATCCCCTACCTCATCGGTGTAGGGCATGGAGTCGTTGAGGCGTTCTGGGGACAGGCTCCTGAAACGATTGAAGGTTGGAGTTGGGAGAAGTGCCTCCCTACACGGCCCTCGTGGGTAGTGTTGACGGTGAGGCCTGGACACCTCTAGGTCCAGGCGGGCCATATCACGGGTTGGTATTATTCCCTCCTCCTCGTAACGACGTACGAGGTTGTTAATCACCATTTGATAGATGACTTTTGATGGGGAGAGGGGGAGTGGGAACCCCACATTCATGGATGCAGAAGTCGTTGTGGTAGCAGTGGAGCCAGACAGAGCCATTGTGCTGGTGTTTCCCCTTCCCATGCGTAGGCGGGTGGGCGGTGACTGTGTCCCTATAGCAGCAACCGAACTCATGTGAAGCATGAAGATCAAATCATTAGCGCTGCGAGAAAAATAAATTGACAACCAGTGCCCCAGCGTCATCCCCTCTTCTGTGGTCGGTAAGATGGATCCATACAGACAATGTTGCAGAATGAAATGCCCAACATTCAACCTCCCCAACTTCTGGTGAGTTTCACGCCAGGCCCACCATTTTCTTGGCGGGACAGGGCACCAGATAGCTGGATCTGGTGACACGTCAATCTACTGATCTCTCGAGCGCTACTAATACTCATATTGAGGAGAAGAAATTCCCATCAGGTTCACAATTTCTGTTTCCGATGCTTTCTTCTAGGCGCGAGCGTCCGTCCATTTGGGCACAACATACACGGCTATTTTGTTGACCCGCATTTCTACTTTCCAAAGGCGGGAGGAATCTGCCCCTTGTTCAGGGAGGTCTTCTCCTTGATCAAAACCGGTATGATGGGATGTCAGTTCTTCCTTCTGTGGATTCCTCCTCGGAACTCGTCACCTAGTCAGGGTCTCCCTCATAAATTTTATTAGTTGTTTGTGAATCTCTTCCCAATGCCATCTTTCCAGGGACGCTGGTTAATTACACCGCTCCTGTCAGGACATTTCATGGGTTCCGGTCAGGGCAGCAACCTTTAGTTGGGGAGTAGTTACATTGAGACATCACAAGCATGTCTGGACACTGGGGAATTGGTGTGTCTGTCTTTTGTCTCTTGTTATAGGGCTTATAGAGGGCACGAAATCCCGAGGCCTTCCACATCGAGCGCGGGGAATTATATGCCTTAGGAATGTATCTGTGGTTTTCCTCATATTCTCGTGTTTAACACGGGTTGTGCCACAAGTTTAACGTTTAGCGACGACGGATTAGACTGATCAGAACTCCGATAAAGGTGGACCTGATTGAGGGGCCCCCTTGAGGGATCACCAATAATGGGGCCAGAACGTGGGAAGCTTCACGAATACTATGGGGGGAATGAAATGGGACCATTGCAAGGGAGATAGTGAAGTTGGGCTTGAGCCTCGAAGAAACCTCCCACATATCCCTGTGGCAGGGAATCAATGTCCACGTAGTTTGGGTTGGGTTTCGTCAGTGAACCAACGTGAAGGGGAACAGGATGACCGAGTGGTGGGATTGAACCTCGTGGAGGCTTCCCATGTACCATGATTTGACAGGGATCAAAGTCCTCGTAGTTTGCTTGGGGTATGTCGGCGAACCTACATGAAGATCAAACTTGGTCTGATGGGTATAGTCAGCGAACCGATGTGAAGGTGGAACTTGGTCCGATGGATGTTGGGCTTTAAACTCAAGGAGGATTCCTACGTAACATGCCTTGACATAGATAAAAGTCATCGTAGTTCGGTTTGATAAGGGGATTACACTCTAGGCTGCCAAGGTGTTGGTGAACCGACGTGAAGGAGGTCGGAATGACCTGGTGGTGGGCTTGAACCTTAAGGAGGCTTCCTACATACCATTCCTTTACATGGATCAAAGAAATATTAGTTCGGGTTAAAAAATGGTTGTTGAACTGACATGAATGGGTGTCGGAACAACTACATGGTGGGCTTGAACCTCAGGGAGTATTCCTACGTAACATTCCTTAGCATGGATCAAAGACCTCGTAGTTCGGGTGTACAGTTTATCATCAAGTAGGACGGGGAATTTGGGGCTTACGTTCTGAGGTGGCCTAGGTTTTGGTGAACCGACATGAATGAGGTCGGAACGATCGGGCGATGGGCTTGAACCTTATGGAGGCTTCCTACGTACCATGCCTTGAAACGGATCAATGTCCTCATAGATCGGGTGGATAGTGTGGGGATTAGACTCTAGGCTGCCCAGGTGTTGTTGAACTGACATGAAAGAGGTCAAAACGACTAGGGTGGTGGGCTTGACCTCAGGGAGGCTTCCTATATACCATGCTTTGACATGGATCAAAGTCCTCGTAGTTCGGGTTGAAAAGGGGCTGTTGAACTGACATGAAGGGGTGTCGGAACAACTAGATGGTGGGCTTGAACCTCAGGGAGGCTTCCTATGTACCCTGAATTAGCATGGATCAATGTCCTCGTAGTGAGGGTGTACGGTTTAACATCATGTAGGGTGGGGCATTTGGGGCTTACGCTCTGAGGTGGCCCAGGTTTTTGTGAACCGGAGTGAATGAGGTCGGAACGACCGGGTGGTGGGCTTGAACCTCAGGGAGGATTCCTACGTACCATGCCTTGACATAGATCAAATACCTCATAGTTTGGGTTGAAAAGGAGTTAGGTTCGGTGCTCACTCTAATCTCATGTGAGTCATGCTTGGTGTGAGAAACAAGAGGTTGCAGGGACCTGGCGATCACGTTGCAAAGGGTGCGTTTGTGGGAAACGAGGAGGGGCTTCCGCATTAGGTGGCCCATGGTGCTAGGACTTTTCCAGGATGGAGGCCCGAGGGTGACAAAGCCCAACGGGATATGGATTTGGGCCATAGGAACGGGGTGCCTCGTCCTCTATCATGCCCTCCACTGGCCTTGGAGGTGGGGAAGTACAGTGGTGCATGGGTTCCACATTCCGTAAGAAAGACTATGGGATTACACAAATATGGTTTCCCTTACCCTGTGGACCAAAGCCACATCGAGAAGGAGGATATCATCCCATGTGAGGGGTGATCCCATCCCCGTGGAGATGAGTGGGCGTAAAGAATGTCCGATCTGGGGGGACCCTGCGTGCGGGGCACGGGACCGGATCACAGTTTAATGTCATGTGTTTAGGACAAGGGAGCTTGGCAGTTTAACATCCTATAGCTCAGATGACGTGGGTTTAATCCACACCCCTAGGACTTACATAACCGGTACCATCTGCTCCTTGTCAAAGGGAAGTTATCAGTAATGCCATGAAGAAGGGGGCCACGGAGCGAACAATCGAGGGGTCCACGTTAGCGTGGCTATGTGAAGAAGAAATAGCTGTTAGAATGACTACGCAAAGAAGCATTAGGCAATGAAACACCATTGGTGGTATCGTCCAGGGGACTTTGAAATGACATCGTGCAGACCTGGAGGGCCACACGGGAAAGGATTCACCAAGCAGCGGTGCCCATAGGCAGGGGCCTTGTGTATCTCGATTGTTCTGTATGGAGAAGGGAACTTCCGAATGGGTTTTCTTCACGAAGTGGGATGCCTTAGCCTTAGAATGGGGTGGAGATTCAAGTGGGAGGTGCTTCTCAAAGTTTAAGGTTGTTTGCCAAGCACTGCTTGGCAGAGCATAGGTTCCTCACGAAGCGATGTGCCTCGAAGCAGCGTGCTTCGCGAAGTACAGTGACCCTGCCTTGGCATGTGGATCACGTGTACAAGATGGGTGTTTCGCGAAGCATAAACACTCTGCGACTACGCGGGTCCCCTTGGGGATCCCCTTCCTTTGCGAATGCCCTTGAGTTTCGTGAAATGCATCCCTCTCGGATGAGGGGATCAAAATGAGACATTGTCGAGGAACCTCATGAAGAAAAAAATTCCTCGTGTAACTCATGATTCACAGAACAAAGGGAGATTCACGATTTGGGAGCTAGGAAGCCTGAAGGTCGGATTTTCTGTCCTGAGGACTCATGGGGGGCCGGGTATTTATAGGAAAGGGGCGCCGCGGAGCAGCGCTCGCACAACGCTTAGAGGGGTTGGATTGAATTGCAGCGAGTTGCGAACTTCAACCTGGTTCGCGGAGGAGTACCGCCTCCTTTGCTTTGCGGGGAGCCCACAAACATTAGGGGGGGTTTGCGGGGTGTCCCGCCTCTCTGGCTTCGCAGCGGGTTCACGAACATCTCGGCCATTCACAGGGCTTCCCGCCTCTACTGCTTCGTTGCAGGTTCGCGAACGTCAGGTCCATTCGCGGGGCTTCCCACCTCTACTGCTTCGCAGGGGGTGGGCGAACGTCAGGTCCGTTCGCGGGGCTTCCCGCCTCTGCTGCTTCACGGCAGCCGCGTTGCTTTGGACGACATAGCTTCAGGGCTTCACGGGGAAGGCCTTGGATCCTTCTTTTCGTCGTTCTTTTCGTCCAATATTTTGGCGCCAATAATTGAACTCTCTTTCTTCTTTTCAAAGGCTGAATGGATTTGACACCTCTATTGATTATACAAATACCTTCATTGTGATCTCTTCTATCATACAAAACATCATCTACATTGGAACTACTCTGAAATGATTACGACGTACCACTGAAAGGATCATCCTCTACTGGATTTTCATCAGAACATTCCGTAGTTTAGGACGAAAACAGAACAATCGACCACTTTCATTTTGCGGGATTTGGAACATAAAAAACGTGTACCGCTTGTGATGGAATTATAAACTGTTTGTCTTGGTACTATTGTTTTCTAAAGTCAACATTCAAAAATCCTCATTCATATATTTTTACCCCAATGTTTTTATCAACCTCTATTCATTGAAAAATCGGCAATTGGAATGTCATATTATCCAACTCCCATATTAGTTTGATAATGCCAAATTATGACATATTTGCATAAATTAGATTTCTGTCCATACTACAAAAAACATGCATCGCTTCAACCACTAGTGTAACTCCACTGTTCTGCATCGTACTATCTTCATCAAGTTCACTTTTATAGAATTTATAACAAGTAATTACATAACCACGGTAAGATAATACATACACACTTGGTCCAGCGTTTAGCCATTGAAGTCGTTCTGAAATTGAATTCAGATTTTCATCCAACTTCTTACAAATATGGTTCTGAAACAATATTACAAACTGGCAATTTTGTGCATTTGATAACCATTTTTTAGCCCTTGATGGATTCAACTGCCTAAGAATTTCATTTTCAGTTTCAATATATGGAGAAACCTCTCAACTGTTATGCAAAAAATAAAGGTGGTCCTGCTCCCGATCTGTAATGCTGATTGTCACAACATCTCTTCCATAAATTCTCTCACCCTCAATGTGTCATGTGTGATAAGATTTCGGGAGACCAATGAATTCCACATCAAATAGGTATTCGGTACAAAATTCAATGGCTTCCTCAACAATATATCGCTCCACTATACAACCCTCTGGCCGACTTCGATTTTTGACATACCCTTTCAAAATCATCATATACTATTCAACAGGATACATCCATCTATAGTGCATAGGACCGCAATTTTGAATCTCTCTCACCAAGTGATTCATAAAATAAACCATCATATTAATGAATGTTGGCGGGAAGAACATTACTTATTTACATAATATGATGACAATTTCTTTTTCTATAGCTGGAAATTTCGTCGGGTCTAAAACATTGCTACATATAACTTTGAAAAAGAAATAGAGTTTGGTTAACATATGGTGAACATTCTTGGATAAAATGAAACGTAATGCTATAGGAATTAGATCTTGTATCAAAACATGGAAGTCATGTGATTTCAAAACTTTTAACTTCAAATCAATCATTGACTAAATGTTCTTGATATTTGATGAATACCCCTCTAGAACCCTTACTTCATTGAAGAAGCTACAAAACTGGTATCTCTCCACCCTAGAATGATTATAAGCAACTGGAGGAAGAAACATTTGATTTTAACCCTTCACAGGAGCCAAATCGTCTCGTATTCCCATGCCAACCATGTCCATCATTGCCTTAATTCAATCCTTTGTTTTTCCATTGGCTTTTAGAAACATTCCGATAACACTATCACATAAAATTTTATCCACATGCATCACATCAAGAAAATGTATGACGTATAAACTATTCTAGTATGGAAATTCAAAAAAATGATCTCTTTGTCCAACCGATTTTTGTATGGTTTTTCAAAAATGGTTTACCAAAAACAGTGTTCACATATTCTACATTCTCAAATAGCTGATCACCTATTATTGTAGACAGTGTTGTGCGTTGTTCTTAACATCCATTGAAGGTTGTCGTCCAAGATCGGTACGCATGCCGATGAGGTAGAAATCTATGATGCCCTAGAAACATAGATTTCGATAAATGTTTCAACCTAATTGATTTTGTATCTTATTCGCACTTGGGAAACCCTTGAGCTCCATTAATGCTATAGCCTGACAAATTTCCATAAGTAGGGAAATCATTTATTGTCCCATACTACATCTCTCTTAAAGTGAAGTATTCACTTTTATAAGCATCATACAACATAACACCTGAATACCACATTAACATTAAATCCCCAATCAATGAAGCCAAATAATCATCAATATCATTACCTAGTTGTTTTGGTCTTGATATAAACATATATAACAAGATTAATTTCCACTTCATGCAAAACCTGGGTGGCAATTTATAATTTACCAACATAACAGGCCATGTACTATGAGTGTTGGTTTGAAATCCAAAAGGATTTAATCCATCTGTAGATAATGCAAGACGAATGATTCTTGGCTCTTTTCCAAATTCAGGATACTCTTGATCAATTTTCTTCTATCGAGGAGAGTCGTCCGGATGGCGTAATTTCCCATCTTTATTTCTTTTATCTTCATGCCACGACAATTTTCATGCAGTTTCATCACTTGCATATAGATGCCAAAACCTTGGAATGATTGGAAATTACCATAAAACATTTATAGGATTGGATTCATCTTTCATGTATCGAGAAGTGCCACACTTTTAGCATTCTGTAAGTGATTTTTTCTCCTTTAGAAACAATATACAGTCTTTTAGGCAGGCATGTATTCTTTCCGAAATCATACCCATAAAGCGTAGAATTCGTTTAGCTTCATATGTCTGGCTTGGGAGCTCATTATCTTCAGGGAGCATGTCATTCAAGAGAACAAGTAGTTCTTTAAAACTGAAATCACTCCATCTGTTGCCTGCTTTCAATTTATACAACTTCAGTAAAACTGACAATGTTGTTTACTTGGTGCAACCAGTATACAATGGCGTCTTTGCACAACACTTTAACTTCCAAAACAATTTTGGGCAATCACGGAGTTAATCTTCAATTTTCTTTTTTATTTCCTCAGTATGATCTTCATCATCATTGACATCTGTAATCACATCCTCCATATGGTCATCTTCATTATCCATATTTTTATTCATATATGATGATCCATAAAATGCAGTTTTATCACATCTAGTAGCTATATTAACTTTTTCTCGGTGTTTCTTCCAACATTTATAACTCTGATCTATTCCGTGACATATCAAATGTTCTTCCAACTACTCTGGAGTAAGTATTCTATAATAACAACAACGTAAACACTGAAAAAGGATTTGATAAGGATCCTTTTCCTGATCCTTTTTTAACTTGATTAACTCTTTCACTCTGTTCTTGTACTCTATTGTGAAATAATTATCATCCATCCAACCTTTATTCATCTTCATCCTATTTGAATATCAAATATTAGTTTTTAAGGTTCAATCACACAAAACTAGACTTCCAAATATTATAGAAGAGAACCACATCCTTATCAAAATAGAAATTAAGAGAGTGTTAAAATTTCCAATAATGATTTGGAAATCAACAGAACCAGGATAGACCACCCCATCAAAATCAACACAGTTTCCAAACAGATAGGGGTTCGCGGGTATAATCACTTGTGTCATAGATGGTAAAACTCACACGACGTCATCCTCTATGGCTCATCCTTTTCTATCAGGTCAACCCTTCTATGGTCAAATATTCCATCCTTTAATACCTCACCAACCTAAAATACATATGGATGAAAACCAGTAGCATACTCCATAAGTAAAGGATGGATTCTCATAATCATTAAAATATGGAATTCATTAAATATAATTACTTTAGTTTCGTTATATTTTACATAATTCACCCAAGTCCAAACACAAGAATAATCAAGAATGATACATCTACCACACCCAGGTCATTGTTGTACATTAAATATCATCATGCCTAAATACCCATACATCCCCACATACACATGTCAAAAACACCTAAAACCCCATATCCACATCAGAACCAAAGTACCCATGTGGATTTCAATCACGTTACTCGACTCAAGTGGTGGTGTGTAAGAAATAATTAGAAAATATAATAAGTATATAGTCACACATGAATCTCAAACTACTGTAAATAATCCAATAAACCCAATGTATCATTCCATATATCAGAATAATCTGAAGGAGCCCATATGCGACAGTTGTCCTAGGTGGTGAAGGTTCCTGAGGAGGAAGGGGAGAACATGCACCTATCAGGGATCATATTCAGGTCACTATGGATGAAGGTGGACCGATACTCCTACAAGGGTACATTGCATATTTCAAAAACCATGTCCTGGTACCCTAGGATGTTAACCCACTGCTGGTGGAAGTGAAATTGTTCATGATGATCATGCCAAGAAGAAATAGAAACCAAAAGGGGGAGTGGTTCGAAATACCTCAAGAACTATGGATAAACATTGTATTTGAGAATAGGTTATTGTATTTAATGTTGTAAAGACACCTATCCAATAGACTCCATAAGCGGTGATGGCCCTTGCAGTAGTTTCACCAAATGAAACTATCACCTGAGAAGCTGAGATCAACGAGGCCGTTCCTAGACATGAACTGAACAAAGTCCATGATGACCTTCCTTTGGAATGGGATTATACCATTCCTTTACTTTGGGTTTGAAATGAAATTAAAGTCACCCCCACAAACTATGGATGTTGGCTGGGATAGAAGGTATTTTTTTCAATGCATGGAGATTTCCTTTGAAGAGGGTCATAGCTTCCAAAAGCAAATGTCATAAGGAAATTGGTATCACCATTGGACACCTAGGTAGTGATGAATTGATTTCAATATATAACGGTCTCAACAATATATTTATTATTCCAAAATACACATTTGTTCTTATTGGAGGGGTCAGAGTGTAGAAATCCATGCAACGTAATCATCCAGGAAAATTTTCGGATTATTATAGGGTTTTTTGTGTTATTTGACAACAATAACAATGAAATTATGATTTTGGACTTCTATGGGGAGGAAGCCCAATTTAACATGGTCAATAAGACTATGAGCATTACATATATAGATAATAATGATGGGTAGGATAGGCATCTTGCATTGTATCTAGAGTTAATAGCCTTATTGAAGTTGGAGGATGATCTCTCATTGAGGTCCCCAGATTTTGAACATGTTCATAATCCCTTCTTGTTGTTAAGATTTTTATGAGTGGGAGATGAGTATCCATATGGGAATGGGAAGTATGGGTAATGAAACATGGGGGCTGGTGAGAGAGTTCCCTCTAGATCCATAAGTATATGGATCTGGATGACCGTCTCAGAGCCAAGGGAGGCAGAACAAACACTGCTAAGAAGGGGCCTGGAAACTTCAGAGAAGCAGTCAGTAACCTTAGCGAGGGACAAGGACAGAGATGGAGGTAGGGGTGGTAAGGCTAGAAATCATGGTGGTATGGGAATAATGCAATACAAGTGCACTTCCAGACAAAGTCACTTAGAAAGCATGACATACAGAAGGGGGAACAATTGTGCAAAACCAGAAGGAAGGAAAATAATTTGGAATGGAGAGGACAAGGGCTTGGTAGATTTACATGGAATCAACTAGAGAGGAGGGGGAAGAAATATCAAAGGATAGGGTGGGGTCTAAGGGGGAAACCATCTCTGGAAAACCTACTGACATCTGGGAATCCATATGAGAGAGATCCGAGAGGGGGAGACAACCTATCCCTATTGATCAAGATCTGAGGGGGGTGGCGTCGGTCCCCTTGGTGTCACCTTCTAAAAACCTGAATAGAATTACATTATAGAATATAGTTGGAGGAGACCCCCGGGAAAATATGGTAGATGATCTCCTGAGTCCAGCAGAAGGCATCCTACACCCGGAGCATGATCTTGCAAGGTAGGGTAAGTGAGGTGTCGAGCTCCAAAAAGATTCAAAAATATAACACTAATAATAATAAAATAGTCAAGAAAATATGAATAACTATCAAAATTTACTCTCAATAATAGAAATTTTATTTTGACTATATAAATTTGAAATTAAACATATTCCCATATCTAATAGTTCAAACAATCATGAGGGACACCAAACATAAAGGGTAAGTCAATGATGTAAAAATATTGATTCTCATATATAACGACCTCAACAATAAATGAACACCTTGACCAAAACATCTAAAACAAAATAACATGTAGATAGATTCTAAAAAACAATCTCTACATTTTTTCTCTATGTGTTTATAGGTGGGAAATCATAAAATCAGTTCCTAACTATAAGATACTCCTCCGAATAAAAATGATGAAACACACAAAATAATAAATTACTAACACAAAAAAACATACAATAGTGGTAAACCTATATATTATAATTCCACTGAAATAGTAAGCTTCTAATGAAAAATCATAATCCAATATGTGACCATGATTAACATCAAAAAAATGAAGAGCACAACTCAATTTTTTTTAGAAAAAATCACTTATATAGGGAATTATTGTTATGAAAGAACATTTCCAAAAATCCATATGTAACATAATAAGTCACTATCACTATGACCAGAGATAAACCACTTTCTCAAAAAAAATCCATAATGAAACAATGAGGATGAAAACAAAATTGTATTTTTACCATATGTTACTTTCATAAAAAGGATAACAGATGATAGCATTTTAATAGAGGTATAATATGAGGTTGCAAGGGGTTCCATTACAAAAACACTAAATTCATAGTTAAACCATCCAAATATAAGAATACATAGCATGGGCATAACCTTTAAAACTAAGAAAGCATATCAAAAGCCTCTAAAAATGTAAAATAATTGAATCAGTTACCAAACACTGGGAATCTTTCAGAGGTGGATGTGCACTGGAGGAGCCGCCAACCGAAGATAAATGGAGGAGTAGGGTTCCCGGGGAGTAGGGTCAAGTAAAGAGGAGGAGTAGTAGGGTTTGTGGGGAGGAGGATCTGCTGAAGGGTTCAGGGTGGTGGATTAGGAGAAGGGCTAGTGGCGGAGGTCCGGTAACGCGAAAATCGGGGGCGGCAGAGGTCCGACAACACGATGCTCGGGGGCAGTGGAGGGGAGTTGTAGGGTTTTAGTACCATTAGAGATTTAGTTAGGGATAAAATGATGACACTGTGTGACCAATTTTATAAAACATGGCACTACTATTTTATCAGCGCTAAAAAAGCGCTAATAATTCCTTCTTGTTTGAGCGCTAACATTTTAGCGTTAATACAAGCCTTATTTAACGGTGCTTTTCTAGTGATGATATATGGTATCTTTATCAGCCCTTTTTAGGGATGATTATGTTTACCTTGTATTAGTGCTTTTGTAGCGCTGATAAATGGATTCTTTATCAGCGCTACAAAAGTGGTGATAAAGAATACCTGTGTCAGCGCTAAAATTTTATCAATGATACAGGGTAACATAATTAGTGCTAAAAGTTTATCATTGATACAGGGTTTCATTATCAACGATTTTGTCTTAGCGCTGATATAAGGTGGCGCTTTACTTGCCCATTTTTTTTGTAGTTTAATGCCTAGATCCATCCAACACTTCTGTGAATGAAATACACTTTTAGTAAACAATGATGGCTTTTCATCTTTTGGAAGAGACATTCAGAGGAGGTGTTAATGACATTTCCTAGTCTGTATTGAAGGACTCCATGTGATGACAAGATCAGAATACATGATGATGGTCGCCATTCACATAACAGAAGCATTGGTCGATCGCCCCCCAAAATGCAATGATATAAAATATCAATAATAATTTACCGAATATGTAACATATTTATTACATTAACATCACTCACTAATTGTAATTAATTTATTAAATTAGGGTAAAACAACTGGGTGATTATGAAAATATTTTGGTATAAAAATATGATTTTAATATTAGATAGGTTTTTAGATTCATTTCTAATTTATTTGTAAGAAAGGATTTAGTTGTGTGAACAATATATTTTTATAAGATAGCTAATTGTATTCATAAAATGTTGTTTATATTAGATAATAATTTTTTAATTATAGATTTTTTCTTGGTATGATTTGGTATTGCAGATAGCACAAACCATCAAAGAAGGTAGTTTTTGCATGTAACACAAGCTATAGAGGATGTTCATTGTTGATTATGAAGTACGTTAACCCAGTGACTCACGCATTACAAAATCACTCAGTGTTTCATGTGTTGAAATATGTAGAATATATTTAAAATCTTGAATATCTTATGAAGTATTAAGATATTATATTACATTATGTGGTTGTTTTCGGATTTCATCCATGCTATCGAAAACAAGGTTGTTACTTTATTTTTTCGGGGAGTCACAACATTTTTTCAGTAAGAATAAATAGACGAGGTTTGTTAGAATGAAATGATATTGAGGGTTTGATAACATGGTAAAAACATGTTAAAACTGTACCCCACATATCAATGATCATAATTTTGAGTCATGAAATAATTATTAGTTGTTCATATTACATGAATCATAATTCAATCAATTTCCTTGATCCATGAGACAAAAAAAATTTATAAAACATTGATGTATTACATACACATATATATTGATAATAATTTCAGTAATAGTAATGGATCAATTACATTCCTTTCATAGTGGAATAGATTTTCTCCATAGTCCATGATATTATTAATGGTTCACTTCAGATATAATTATATTTGTTAAATTCCCTTACCATATTGGGTAAACTCTTTATTTGAGTGTTGTCTCTCTCACGAGTTATAAATTCTCTCCCAAAGAATTGGACATAGATATAGTTCACACCCATCACATTATAAAAATAATACATTTGGGTTCAATTATATCATAAAATAATAATTATATCATAAAGTATGAAATTAAATGGGGTTCATAAAGATTTAATTATATCATAACCCATGGAAAAGAGATAGTTTTCGAAATCATTCCATAATGTAATAATTTAATCATACAACAATATATATTTGATTTATCTGTATTTATAATGATCTATAAAATGAAGAGGCGGAAATTTAAATACACAGTTCAAAGAATTCATTAAATATGTAGGATAAAAACATATGTGTTCATTATTTAGATATTCTTATTTATAACCATCATTCCAAAAACAGGTCGATAACTACCATATTATATAATAATTCCTTAATAGAATGTCTTATTTCATTTAATCTAGTCATTTATTGTAACAAAATCAAAACATAGTATTGTGTGTAACCCAATCTAACATTGATGATACGTGTTATGAAAAATATATACAATTTTAAATTTATCTGAAAAAATATTTCATAATAGAATCTAGTGTCACATTTCTCACACAATAAAATTAATTTCTCCTTAAAAAGAATTAATTTTGTAACAAAAAATTTGGTTTCTTTTGCCTCATTACATCCTCAGGATCCCATATAGCTTAATCATGATGGTGGTTTACCATAAATGATTGAGTATGTTTGTTGTATTGGTTAGTAGACCATTCTAACTATGAAACATAATCTTAACTAATTTTCCCTTATAATAAATAGCATGCTCTGGTGGTTTCAACTCTATATCAAACACATGTGGAGTATTAGTTATTCACTTTCTTTGGAGAGGTATATGGAAGACATCCTAGAATTTGAATATGTTTGGTGGAAGTACCAAATGATACACTACTGTCATGATGCATTAATGAATTACTAATGGATTGATATACCTATGAATATCTTCGCTTTTGATCATAATAACATTTTCATCCTTTTTATATTCTCTGATCAATTTCAACTTTATATATTATTCCAAAAAATGACGATGATTTTTTTATTCCTGATGAACAAAAAGATGATATGACCAACAATAGAATGTTAGGCCATTATTTTTATCACTATTTATAACTAAATGGAAATAGTTTGTTATCCACTATGAATAAATCACCATATATTTAGGTAATTTTATAATTTATAAAAACCTCATCCAATATTCAACTTAAACTATTTCATTAATGTTTAATCATAAAAATTAAAAATTTAGAAAGACTGTAAACATAACATTAATAATCATAATATCACAAAGTACATATTATTTCTCACATACCAAACATGTGAATACATTCATCACTTATTGTCTTGAAGCATGGTAATAAAAAAATTTACATACAACTATATTAAAATAAAGGCGTGCATTGAAATTCCTTACATCAAACAGATATTATTCGATATATTACTTAAATTAAAAAATATTATAAAATCTATCAGTGATAGAATAAATCACATTATCAAAAATTCATTAATCACCTCCAATGTAACCAGTAAATTCTAATTCACATTATCTATATCAATAAAATATTTATCCAAAATAAACACCATTTTTTAAAAATCATGACAATATTAAGTGTTACATTCCATAATATTTTTTTAAAATAAAACTGTGTGGTTAGAAAAAATTATAGGTCATCAAAACTAATAATCATATTATTGAAAATCCGTATGCATAATTTCTTCAATAAAACTGGAAATAAATCTAGACTTATAAAACATCATTCTAAAATACTATTACATATACAGATTAATTATTCCACCTCTTGCTTAATTCATTATCTATGTTCAGTTATATTACTCTTTTACACATACTTTAGTTGTTATGTCACTAATAATCACTTCAACGTCAATAGAAATTTCATTACTCGTAAAACCTTCATGATTCTCTTAATGATATTTCCCCATATAGAATATATTATCATTATTCCTATAAATTCGGTATTTAAAACAATGAAAAATTTATCATACATTTATGAGACTATTACTCTAATCCATTGAATTAACCGAATAATTATTTTTTTCCTCTGTAATTAATTTTGTTGTGTCCTTCTTTTCCACACTGACAACAACTTATCATCCAAATATGATATTCACATGAGAAATTATTCACACTATTATGACAGATATTAAAAAAATATTATCTCAACCCTGGATATCATTACGATTACTCTCATGGATCTTTATAATTATCTTCTTTACATATTTAGAGAGTAGTTTTTCCTTGGCATTGTTTATCATGTTATTTGATAAAAGAATTGGAATAATCATAATTTACATAAGTATAGTAATTATCATATTTCGATGCTCATCGTCATATTTTATATCAAATTTAATATTAATTCAGCTAATTCTCGTTCCTTCTATTGAGAATAATATAAAAGAAATGTGTGAGAAAAAAAATATTGTGAAACAACCTAATCATGAAAAATCACTTATATTATGTTTAAATCATGAAGCCATGTTTTTAATTTGTGACAACGTTTTTTATCATAGGTTAATAAATGTCATCAACTATTTAATGTGTTCATGACGGTTCATAATGATTTTGTGAAATTATAAATTGTATCCCCTAGGACTGAAAAAACTAGGTGTTTAATGAGGCATGTTGTTGTGAACAAGGAGGAAATCTAATCAACTTCAATGTTCCCTTCTCAGTTTTATTACACCTAGCTACCTATGTTCTACAGATAATTCTAATAGAATAATGCGGGTAGAAAAGTAATTTCATGGAAACCACTTTCAATATACTTTACCAAAATTCTAAGAAATTTTACTATAATTTGTCTGATATTGAGATAAAACCATGAAGCTATCCAGAGATGTATTCTTATAAATATCTTTTGGGATATCACTAATTTTATCTCATCTATGATTCCAATGTTTAAATAAACCTATCCACTAATACCAACTATAATAACTGAGGCTCATCAAACACAATTATTATATATTTTTAAATAAATATATATCACATTACAAGAACAGAAGGATGAGGATCATAAAGGTATAATGCCTTTGGAATCATGGACACATAGACAACTAGTCAATAAGTGAGCTACATAATCTCTGACTATTTTCATTATAAATAGAACCTTATATATTCAAATCATATATAATCCAATTCTTCATAACATAGGGAAATGAATCATAAGAGACGGTGATCGTAGATGCTCATTATGGGTAAACTATCGAGATACGTAGGAATAACCTGAACATAATGGTATGAGAACATGAGAACAACATGTGAATGCCATAACCTCCATATCAAACATCCTAACATTGACTCATGAAATAAAATTTGATGTTCATAAGACATAAATAACAATGGAATAAAACAACATGATCCATGAAGGAATAAAATTGGTATAAGGCAAAGATCTTTGGAATACACATAAACAAAGAAAATCATTTCTATAGTATTCATGGATCATTTAAAAGACTATCACAGTGTAATGGATTTACTCAAAAAATAATCATTTTTGTCTTGGTTTTCTCCCAAGTACAATATAGTGGAAAAAATCCCTTACAGAACCGATTTCACTCCCCATTATTATCTAATCTATATCATGAGATATAAATATTTACCTACTAAATTATAGGTATATATATTCCCCACCCATAAAATAAACAAAATAACATGTATGTTTTCCAGAACATCAAAAAACATTCAACATATCATGAAAAAAGAAATAGAATTTGTTTTATAAAAAGTTCATCATCTCATAAAATAAGGAAAAGAGATATTTTTCATAATCATTTCATTGTATCATCGTAGAAATACCCATGAAAATAAGGTTTTATCATTGTAATTTTATCTTGGTATAACCGAGGGAAGAGAGAAAAGTTTCATTAAAATATTTTCATTATAAACAGAAACCCTTTATAGATAGAATATTAATGGTTTCCTTGGATCATAACCACATAAAATCATATGTTACGTCAAAATAAAATAATATTAGATGGAAAATGATTTTGAATGAAAAAACACATGGAACGTCTATTGAGGAAGATAACATTTCAAAGAAAATCAATGATGAAAACTAATAATGCATTAAATTTTTTTAATGTAATTTTCTTTTAAAATAAACTTGAAAATTTATAAATGAATCTTTATAAATAATTTAAACAATTTTTTGAGGAAAATAACCATTTTTAGGGAAAATGGGTTTTAAAACACAAAAAAATCATAAAAATCATTTTCATAAAAATCATTTTCATAAAAAAATTAATTGAAATATTACAATGAAATTTTCAAAAAAATATTTTTCATGTCAATGGTAATTTACATTAATGTCATATGTGTTAAAAAATAGATTCATTTCACATTTCATTGTAAAATCCAAATGGGCATTATTTGGAAAAATACTAAAATACTCAATTAATTTTTTAAAATCAAACATGGACAAAATTATTTGTAATAAATAATTTGAAAAATATCAAAAATATATTTACAGAATATATTTACAGAATATATTTAAAAATTATATTTAAAAATTATATTTTTGGAAAAAAGGGTATTTGATCAAAGAGATAAATTAATATGATATTTATTAAAAACGTCATTTTGAAATAATGAGTACATAATGATAGGAAAATAGATGGAAGATATTTATTCTCTAGAAATAACCATAGGATAATAAAATTCCTGAATTTCTTGATTAATGGATCATAATTTTCAATCACTAATTAATATGCATAAACAATCCTAATAAAGGATGAGATTATATCAAAATATTATTAAACATAAGAAGCATTAAATATTAATATATATGAATGTAAAAAAGTAAACGAATAATAACAAATAATTAGAATAAATAAAATCATTACATTACATGTTAGTAGGTTTATATAAACACTAATAAGGAAAAAATGATGCATAACATAACATATGTATCGAAAAGGAAAATTGTGACAAAAAAACATCTTATATCATTGGTAAATTTTTAACTATAAATCCCATGAAAGAGATATGATTCATTTTCACCCTTAATAGGTGGTGATGGAAAATGAATAACATCAGTTCAAGAGGTGGAATTCAGCCACATACAAGAATGATGAGTTTTAAACCCATTTGATGGAATGTGTTATGGTTTGGTGTGATTCCCTATTAATAAAAACTTCTTAGTATCTGGAATGTTCTATGGGTATTATATTACAAATGAATGGGGAATGTGATATAAAAATCTACAATGATACATGAAATCACAGATAGATAGGAATCTAGAGAGACCCAAATAAGAGACTTCCCCGACACCCCCACAATGGCCATTTCCACTAGGTTTATCCCTATGAATTTATAATGGGGCTATTATAACATTAAAATTTTATATGAATTTAAGAATATGGAGAAATAAATAACATAATCAGCCCAATTATGGATGTAACCTTTTTTTCTGTAACCTTTTTCTAGTCTGATCAAAAATATTTGTTGGATGGATTTTTGAGAAAAATAAGTCTATTAGATGATAAAATGGAATTGAAGAATTTATTTGGGTAGGTTTTGGTAGGGCCGATGGTTTTTAAAATTGTTAATCGTAGAGGAGAGTTGTGGCCTTTTATATGTTAGGTGAGTTGAAATTTTTTAATATTTTAACACAAATAGGCTTAACAACATTTTTAACATTCCCAAATTCTCCAAAACAAGACATTGTCAATCTCAACTGGGATACAGTTAAAATATTTCCATCCATCCCGTGTTGGAAAATTTTTGTTTCATTTTTAACCCATATAATTTTTATTTAACTCTCTAGTAAACCCAATTTTACCTCAACGTTGATAAATTTTTTTAGTGTTTTTACAATTGGTGTTTTTAATAAAATTAATTGACCATATTATATAATATAAGTTTTAGTGATTAAAATTTTAGAATTTATTTTTTAAAATTTAAATCATATAAGTGGAATATTTTAATGTGCTACTAATTATGTAGATGAGATAAAAATTTTGACATTCAATCTGATAAATGTTCGAATATTTTAATAAATTATAAACCAAATTTAAATAAGAAAATAAATCCAATCGAATAAACTGGATTAATTAATATATAATTGAACTAATTATAACACTAAAACAATAATAAATAAATTTTTATTTTTTTAAATTTTTTATATGAATTGAAAAGTCATCCATAAAAGAAGTATTTTTACTATTTAAGTAAATATTTATCATATAAAATTATCATAAAATCACATCAAGGTAATTTGGATATTACAATTTCAAAATGAAGTATATTATTTAAAATATATTTTAAAAAAATGGACTATTAAATCTATAATATGACTAAAAAAGGATACATAACTTGTTATTATAAAAAAAGTTTCTGATAATAATATTGGATATATTGTAATATGATTAATAATAAATAAGGTAAATTTTATTCATTTAATTGAATATATAATATATAAATATCATTAAACCCATTCACTAAAATTGATTTATGTAATGTATTGAGATAAAACATTGTTTTGCAACTAAAAGTGTATTCCCATAATAGATTCCCCTTACTTTTGAATGGTTTTTATTTTCATTAATAATTCATTGGTAAGAAAGTAATTAATTATACATAAATGATTAAACATATATTATCATAATTTAGATTATTTGAATCAGACCCACATTCCTGTGGCAATGTGAAAAATATCATATTAAATAATAATTTATGAAGAGTAAGTCATGTTTTATTCAACCACGTCACTACATGTGCCATAAAATAATGTAAGTGTTTCATGTAACCAATGCTAAAATATTTGTTGTGCATAATAAAAAATTCAAAAATATTACATTTACATCGAAATATATTTCACAAAATCTCTAGGATTAAAACCAAAACCCCATTCCAGAGTCCCATATTGGTCCCGTCTGCAAACACCAACCCATCCACCATGATATCAATCAATGAAAGACCCAATGCTATTATCCAATCATATATAGATGAAATTTTCATGGGTTCCAAATGTTGGTCTAAACATGGTGTGTCGACAACTCATTAGGTCAAAATGACAGAGTAAAAACAATCCACTCTAGGAATTTTTTTGGATGAAATAAAGATATTAAATGTGGGTATTAATTTGAAAAATAATATTGCACATGAAATAAATCCATTGATCATCTAACTCTGGTGTGATAAGTGGGGTCAACCAAACCTACACCTGCACTATGATATATATATCACTATCTATGGGTGGAACCTCATGAATCAACAATGATTACCCAAGTACATGGAAGATTCCCCTTTGGGGAAAGAATCAAACTTATCATTTAATGAAAAACTGGTCACTCCCTTCATAATAAAAAAATATCTCCCTCATGTGTCATGTGTTTGAGGAACATACCTTAATTTTTTTCATCCATATGCATATTACTCTCAGTTAGTATCAAATACCATGTTTCTTACCCTCTGGTTCAACATATCAATGAACCTAACCTCCATGTATTAATATAGAACCCATCAAAATCGAAAATAAGAACATTCCATGTCAAAACATGATCTCATTAAGTCTTATAAGAGCATAACCCCATACAAATATCGTATCAGAGTTATCTTAGAGCAAAATTCTACAATGAAATTCAAAGGTACTATAAATAAACATAACAAATGTGACATTAAAACCCATAATTATCAATTAATCCAATTATCATTTATAGGGTCATTTTCATTTTATAATGTGAGGATCTCAATTATCATTATAATTACAAAAAAGATCATTTTCAATAACAATTTAGTCCAAAGGAAATTTACATACCAATATAGAAATATTATTCCATTGATTTTATATAAATAAATTCCCACACAGATCATGTTCTACCAATTCATAATATTTTGAAACTACAAAACTCACATTATTAATCTAACGCCATCAATCCATGTGTACTGATTCCTTATGATTTCAAGGGTATACTTACCTCATAGGTAGCCAAAAACCAAGTATCAATGCTAATAGACTAAAAGTATTCATATAACCTATCCTTGGATACCATCTTTGGTGACCTAAGATTCTCATAGATATGTAGTACATTATTTTAGATCGATATTCATTACAATACCAAAACACATGCCTAAGGATCATAAAGGCATAGTTCCATTGAAAATGCAGTCACATAAAAAACTTATCCAAATGTAAGCTACATGATCTCCCATGTAGTTTACCATAAATATAAAGAATCATATTGATATGATACATAATTAATTTCACCATAACCTTGGTATATTATGAGTAATAAGGGATGAGATTATTTTCTCTATAAGGAAAAATCATGGAGATATGTTATCATAACATAAACATAAGGGTATGAGAACATGACAAAAACATGTGATGGCCATACCATACATATAAAAGGACTTGATTTTGAATCATAAAATAAATATTGTTATGTCATATGACATGAATCATATGGAAATCAAGGTTAATTATCCATGAGTCTATAAAATTGGTATATGACATAGATTTTTGGAATTCAAAAAATTATAGAAAATCATTTCCATATTAATCGAGCAACACTTCTAAGGCTATCATGGTTGAATGGATTTACTACCCATGACATCATAAATTTAATGTTTCACTCCCAATTCCATCATAGTAGACAAAGTACAATTCTAAATCTACATAACTCCATATTACAGTCCTTTATCTCATAAGAGATATAAATATTTTCAATGTGAATTTGATTGAGATGTAGGTCACACCATTTACATAATAAAAATAATATATGTGTGTTCCATAATTTCATAAAATATTCATCACATCATAATATATGAAATAAAATGGGTTTCATAAATATTTCTTTATATCATAACAAACGGAAAAGAGACAGTTTCGTAATAATTTTATTATTTCATCACATCAAATACTTTTAAAATAACTGGGTTTCACATTCATTTTATTATAGTATTACCCATTTAAGAGATATTGGTGTCAAAAACATCATTCTATTATAGATTAAAAAACATTCATTAAAATAATAAGAACGGTTTCCTTAAATGATACCCCCAGTAAATAATTTGTTATATTAAAGTATTTCATATTGGATGAAATATTTTGGAAAGATAAACCATATATAACATTTAAATAAGAATATTCCTTTTATTTGAAATTAACTTCTGTAAACTAAAAAATTAGAATATGGTTTTCATGTAATTTATTTTAAAATAAACCTGAAAACTTATTTAGGAAATAATAAATATAATTCAAAACATTTCTTGAGGAAAATATTATTTTATTTTTGAATGAAAATATTAAAAAAATTCATTTTCATTGAAAATAATCTTTAAAAATATACTATAGGAATCAATGTATATTTTTAAATATTAATGGAAATGGGTGTCTTGCTGTATGTGTAAAAAATACATTCCATTCCAAATTTTTGTAAAAGAAAAAAGGACTTGTTTGAAAAATACACGAATATACCATACACTTATTTTTTTAAATCACAATATTGGAAACAATTTCCTTAATAAATCCTTCCAATAATGATTAAAACGTTTTTTAAAATCATTTTTAGAAACCATTGTTTTGGACGACAAAATGATTTCGATCAAAGTGAGAAATAAATAGGATCATTATTAGAAACATAATTTTCAAATCATAAGTACATGAAGAGGGAAAAATGAAGGGAATACATGTATTATATATAAATAAAATGAATATATGAAAATTCATCATTTTCAGTACATATAGACTGTAATATTTCATCACTGGAAGCATTAAAATAAACAATCCCATAAAAGAATAATATTGTATCACAAAACCATCACAAATTTGATGGCATTGAATTAAAATCCCAATGAACGAATTTAATTAAATAAATAGTAAAATATTGTTAAAAAATTGAATATATTACATGTAATCAGGGATGTTTATACAGCTCATAAAGGAGGATAGGTGTATAACATTTTGTATGTTTCACAGATGGTCATGATACAAAAAAATCCCTTACTGGATTCGTAACATTTTAATTGATAACCCCTTGAAAGTGGGGTCTTGAAATGGAAATGTAGATCCCAATAATTTTTAATTGAAGCATCATAAAATGAATTCATAGGAATTATATGTACCAGATCAATTAAATAGGCAGTGATGTCTCATAGAAGTAAAAATGTCAGGTGGAAATCTGTTAGCACTTTAGCAGAATTATGAACCATTAAATAAAACAAATAAAAACATCAAATAAAACATTAAATATTATGAAAATAAGGATATTAATCACATATTAGGTAAATGGGTACGTATATACATCACAAAAATGAAATTAGTAGGGAATTCACAGATCTCCTAGAAATTAAAGAGACTAGAAATCTCTTACAATATCTCTTGACATCCTTTATACATTTTTAACCACTAATATAATAAATATAAGTATATTATAAATATATTAAAAAACAATATATATATATATATATTTCCATATATGTTTGACATATGACTTTATGATAACATTATTCTAAAAATTCTAGGTTATTATTGTGTTTTGTCCAATAATTATTATTATTTAGGATATATATTTATTTTTTATTTTTTTCCTCTTAAATTGGTGAGTGTTACATCCAATCCAGAATTTTAAACATAATATAAATATAATATATATTAAATTTACTTGTATATAGTGTGATCCATAAAATTTAGAGATAGAAAATAAAATACACTGTTTGTGGAAGTAATTATATATATATATATATGTTTAAACCATATATGTTTGTAATATACATATTACTATTAATAATTATCATTCCAAAAACAATTTGATATCTTCCATATTAAATAATAATTCACTAATAGTGTTTCTTATTTCATTTAAACAATTCATTTCTGAGTAAAATCCATACTCAGTGTTGCGTGTAACACATTCTTAAATCGATTTTATATGTGAGGAAAAATATTTATAATATTAAATTTATTTGGATAATAATTCATTAAAACTCCCTATGTTACATTATACCAACATTAAAATTAATTTCTCCATAATTTTTTTTCACTTTGGAACCAACAAATGTGGATAATTTTGAATCATTACATTCTTAGGTTACCACATAGCTTAGAGATGATGGTGGTTTCACCACAAAAACATTGAGTAGATGATTCGTCTTGTTTGGTAGAACATTATCTATATGATCCAATATCATAAAATAATTTTCCTTATAATAAATATAAATATCCAATGGTATAACCTATGATTTCATCCCATGTGAAGGATCGGTTTTTTACTTCCTCAAGAGAGGTACACGGATCACATCGTGAAGCCGAAAGATGCTTCGTAGATGCACCAAATGATAAGATTCTATCCCGATATGATCATGAAATTTAAATGGAATGATATACTGAGGGATTATAATCCATTTTTATCATAGGCCCATTTTCATCATTTTGATATTCTTTGATCAATTCCACTTTTTATTATAATCAACGAAATGATGATGAGATTTTTATAGATAATGTAATAATGGATCATACGACCCATAATAAAATGAAAGGTAATTATTTATATCACTTGTCATAACAAAATGGTGATAAGTAGTTATCCTCTATATATAAATCCTTATATTGTGAATTATGTTTTTAATATATAAAACCTCATCCATAGTTTATCCTAATATTTTTTTTCAGAAATTGGAAATCATTAAAAATAAAAAATTTATTAAGTAGGTTAACATAACATTAATCTCCCAAATATCAGAATGTAGCTCATGATTTTCACGTAAAAACAATTTTAATACCTTCATCACATATTCAATTGAAACAAGGTAAAAACCTATATTAATTTAAAACCATATTAAAAACATACATGATTCACCATTCCTTACAACAAACATATATTAATTGATATATTACATTAATTCAAAAACAATGTAATCTCTATCATTTATAGCATATATCAATTTATCACTACATCATTAATCAGTTCCAATGCAATCGGTATAATCCAATTTATATTATCAATATCAATCATCTTATTATCCACAAAAAAGAACATTTTTTCAACATCAAGATCATATTTAGTGTTACCTTCAATAATCGTGTGTTTTTTGTAAAATAAATCTATATTAGTAAATAAAAATTATAGGTACTAAGAACAATTAAAAATTTTATTGATCAATTTTATTGAAAAAATTATACAAAGAATCCATAATTATATTATGATTTACATAACATAATTCCTCAATATTATTACATAAACACATTAAATATTCCACATCAAACTTTACACATTAACTATATTTTATTATATTATTCCGTTATTACTCCTTCAATTTATATTTTACTCCTAGTTTTTTCATCATTAATATAAAAACAATAAGTTGGAAAACCTTCCTGATTATTGTCATGATATTCTCCATAAGGAAACTATTTTCTTAATTCCCATACATTCCACATTAAAAAAATTAAAAAAACAATCCTACCTTAGAGAGACCCTTATTCTCATCCATTTCATTAACAAAACTTTTCATTATTGCTTTGTAATTAATATCATTGTGTACTGCTTTTCGAAAAAGAAACATATTTTTCATCCCTCTAATTCATTAAATTTAGAAATTGATCCCACATTAATGACATATAGGTAATATAATATTATTTCTTCCATTGTCATCACCACCCTAACTCTCGGAGAACCCTCTTATTCTCTTATATTGAAAGTTATATATTTTTAAGGTTTACATTTTTTTATTGTAACACAACGATATTTCCTAGTATGTTATCTTCAATATCTTGTGTCGCACACAACCTCGACTAAGATTTCACAACACCCAAGATTGAGTTTCTGAGAAGCAACACATTAGTGTATTAACTATTTAAGTGATATATTTAAAACATATACATTAAATATTGTAATATGAATAGTAATAGTTAAATTTTAACTATTATTTATAATTCTTTCACATTAATAAAACATATTTATAATGAAAATTATATGTTTCATTAAAGTAGTTATATGTTTAGAAATTATATTTTCATAAAGGAAATACGTTTTATGTCCTTTTGTCCAAAATGATAAAATTAAATTTAGGCTGTCATAGAAATGTAATTTGGTAAAATATATTTCATTTTTGAAAATGTAATATCAAAATTAAATTAGGGTGAGAATTTGGTATTTTTATGACATTGTTTATTTTTTATGTACATTGAAAATAAATGCATTGTTTTTTAAAAACCATGTTTTCCATTTAAATAATTATTTTAATTTACCTTGGTTTTATATTCACAATAGAAAAATAATATATATATTAATGTGTGTAAGTCATTTGCTTCATTTTAATAATATAATTAGATATTAAAATTCATTAAACAATTTTTATCGCCTTTTTACCTGCCTTGTAGGAACATTAAAATATTAGCATTAAACCCAATTTTACCACATCTGTGAATTGAATTTAAAAAATAAAATATAAATGGTCGTTATAATGATTTAATTTTTTTTCTAATAGGATCAAATAATTTTTGTTGAATAGGGGCTTTTGAATTTTTTTTACCACATTTAAAGATAAATATTGTAATTTAAGGTAAAATTAATATTATAAAAAAATAATATAATCCTAAAAGTTGTCCTAATTTCTTTGTATATTTATATTTCGACTAAAATCATCCTCATATCGAAAATATACTCTTTTTTAATCCACAAGTGTAATATTAACACATTTATTATATTTTCATTAATGAGGATTTAAAAGTATTATATTCAAATTTTAATAACTATATAATTTTAAATATAGGGTTATAAATTATATATATTTGACTATAAGTATTCACTATAAATATTATAAATTTATCTACATCATTATAATTTTATTTATAAATTTTATACATTATTTTATTTAATATATTTGTGATATAATGATGATGCAATAACTAATTTATTAAAAGATCAATCGAATAAATTACATTAATATTATTAAAATAAATATAATTTTATGTAATTAATGTCATCCACATATTTTATAGAATAAATAAACATGTTAGGAACATATTGGGTTTATTGGTTCTATGTTATATATATGTTTTGATATTTTAAAAATGAATATAATCTTTTCTATTAATATTTTCATAAATGATAATTAAAATAAATATAATTTTATTAAATTATATAAAAGTAATAAATATGAAAGGTTCTTCCAAATATCTTTTATAATGTATAATATGTAAATAATGATATAATTGGTGTTCTCTTGGAATTTTATAGTAACTATATTAACCCAATAGTGTAAAAATACAAGAAGACACAGTAAAAGTTAAACTGTTTAACTAAGGGATAAATCCAAAAGATAAGGTAAATTTTATGACCTAAAAATTAATAAAATTCATTAAATGAGTGTATTTATTCCATCCTCATTTTATCCTAAAAATAAATCACTTTTTGAGATATTTCAAATTATAAAATATGTTTATAATAAATTAAGATGTTATGATATTCCAAAACCGACGCACAACACTCTTGTAAAAGGCCACATGTCCTTCTCTTTAATTAAAACCTCAAAACCAAATTGGATCTTTTAACCCCCACCCATTTCATCTATACAATCTCTAAAATCATCCTAGAGGCAAAATTTTGTGTATATATACAACCAATGGATTCCTTCTCTGCAAATCAAAAAGACACACCTGAAATGAAGTAACTGTTTTATCCCATCATTTAGAGTTCTTTTTTTGTAATACATCCTATTTCATTGTTGTTTATATATTAAAATAATAACTACCATTCCTTTTTGAATTTTAGATAATATTATTATTATCATAAAACTATATTCCTTCTTTTACCCATATCACAAAAAACAATATCACCATGTATGCGTACGTACAACTTATCGTCTCCACGCAGTGGTCTAAACTATTTTTCATGTACATTATATTTATATTGTTATAATAATGAATATAAATTATTTAAATAATAAATATAATGGTATATTTTTCTGAAAAATTCATATTCCTTTTAATTCCATAACATTTAACCATTAAAGAAATGTTACTTTCACGTATTCTTACGTACAACTTAATGTCTCTAACACGAGATGAGATATGTCTTCCATGTTCACCATTATAGAATGATAATGAAAATATAAATACTATAAATTAGTATTAAATACATAAAATAATACCACTACTAGAATAATATATATATATATATACATATATTTCATTCACTTACTTCTTTTCAATATGATTAAAAAAACAAACCCAACCTTCATGTGTACATATGGCCTACTGTCTAAATAAACGGTGTATTCCATTTCATATAACTATCCATTATATACATTTGTATCCTGAATATATATCATATATAAATAATTTTTTGCATTCTGGATGTAATTAAATCATGAAATAAGTAACACGATCAGAAATTATATGTCAAAACACGTATGATAAAGAAAGTGATTATTACTCGAAATATTGCTCGGACATAGAAATTATTAATAAATGGATAATATAATGTTATTAATTTATCATATTTTATTTCAAAAATATTATTATTTTTATTATATAAGTTATTAATAATATGATTAGAGATATTATACAAAAGTTTCATACACGTATGGAGATTATCTAACATAAGGTAAGGGAATTCATTCCCACATTTAATTTATGTGATATATTTTCCATGTTAACAACTTATTTCTTGTGTGTGGTGTATAAATTTAACATATTGTATTAGATATCATGAATACATTTTCTTCATCGTATTTGGATATTCATTTAAAGATATTTGGTTTGTTGTTTAGATGTTCAAATGGGTATGGGACACTTTGAATACTTAGAGAAGTAATCCTCTATCCATTTTAATATTGTAAATATTAATTTAAATGAGGTAAATTTATAACCTTTAGAAATTTTAGGGAAAGAATTTTTTTTGAAATTAAACTGCACAAGAGGCTATATTATGCCGGTATAACGCCTTTAAATTTTTAAGCAATCCATAAAAGTTAATATGTTTATTTATTAAATGAAATGTTTTCTTTTATAATTTTTTGGCTTTAGAATAATTTCAATGTAAAAATTGGGATATTTCACTCAAAGAGTTTTAATGAATTTATTAAAAAAAATTCATCTATGTCAACGTCCTTTGTTGAATTTTATGCTTATTTGAGGTGGAATACTTATGATAAAATAATTCATATTTTATTAAAGGGATTATGATATATTTTACCATGAATTTTTTATGTTTCTACTATTCATGTTTTATGGTTACTATGATATCCTTTAATATGCTGTTTCAAAGCGCATTTTTTATGTTATGTTTCATCCTTTTCAAAATTGGAATGAATTGGATATAATAAAGTGAAATGAGGGCCCCACTATATACCCTAGATGCAATGGTATGTCTCATGAGAGAAAATATTGTATTGGAGCAAGGCCTTGATGGTATGTTAATGGTTGTGGAACTAGGTCTGGACAGTATTGTTATGATGTCTAACAGTATTCATTCCCCCTTTATGAGATTAGTTAAAGATTTTAAATGTTATTATTCTACAAGAATACTAACCATGTAAATTATTAAATGGAATTATTTGATTTATTCTTGAAATATAATGCTGAATATAATGTTCTAAAAGGCTTGGGTTTTAAATTTATAACTTCCCATAATTGTTTATGTTTATTTGTGAAAACACATATGTATTTTTTAACCTTACTGTGCATCTAAGCTCACCCCTTTGTTAGGTTTTATTTTCCCAGGATGCCATACTGTGTAGTATAATTTATATTCAGGGTATGTTTAGGAGAGTAATGGAATTATCAAAGGATTATAAATATTGAAATTATTGTTTTGTATTGTAATGTAATTTTCAATTATGTAATCTATTTTCGAAGACTACTAAACTTATTAGTCCTTCGGTATTTGATTCCTTGTAATAACACAAATGTATTAAAATAGTTCACTAATTATGGGCTTCTGGGGTTGAAGCCTTACAGTTGGTAATAAAGGAAGTTTAGAAACAACCTTGGAAACATTATTTAGAATACATAGAATATGGATCATAACCCTAGGATATAATTGGGGGTAAGTATAGATCAAAAATTATAGAATTCATGTAAAATAGATAATTTCTGGGTCTCCCAAGAAATACATCACTATCTAGATACTATAGATGGATGTGGTTCTAGCACATATGTACATAGGAGTAACCAATCCAAAAAGCTGTTCCGGGCTTGACTCTAGGTAACCTGATACAACAAAATGAGCCTTACTGCACACATGGTATGAAACATTAGGGGGATTAGCTTAAGAGAATTCACATTTCCATTATAACCCATTATGAAGAATTTATGAGAAAATAAGTCCCCAAAAACAATTTTTTGATAATACGACTAGAAAAGAATAAATATTTAAGTTATTCATATTTTTAGTTTTTAGATTATACATTATTATATGATATGTCCTACTGTATGTCTTCTTTTAGATATAGAGCCTAGTAAAAGGAATGAAAACTCCACCAAAAAACATGTTCCAAAGAGAAAGAAGTATCATATTTTTCTAGGTCTTAAGAAAAAAATTCTAATGGAAATAGTCTTCCATGTATTATAATCATATGAGGTACTATTATCATGTATCAATAAGATATGTATTTAATTATCTGAATCCTATGGTTTTGAAGGGAATCAATAGAATTAGTGGATGATAGAGGAAATGATGTATAAATATGATAAGGGAAAAAATTCCAACCTTTTATAATTTTGGAATGAATTACACTAGTAATTTCTTGATGGGAATGGGAGCTTATTATAAGTGTAGAGAAAATAACACCATGTGAGTGATTTTAAGGGTAAAAAAGGTTTCCAATGTACAATGCTTTAACTACAAGTAGATGAGACACTATTCAAATCAATGCCACAATTGTCAAAGGATTATACCCCAAATGATAATATGAGATAATGATCAATATATGATAATTATAAATATGTAGTGGAATGGTTAATATTCTTATTCAAGAATTAGTTTTTTGATAATCTTTTTTTAAATGTACTGGTTAAAAGAATTATGGAGTAAATATGTATTGTATTTGAGTGATATTTCATTAAGGTTTTGAGATTATATGGTACCAAGTAAAGTGATTCAGTTTCAAGTTAAATTTATTAGAAAATATATATTTTAGGGAATAAAAACCCATTATATGTTTTATAAACTTATGTTGGAAAACATAGATGATTGATTTGGGTAATGTTTATTTGATATAACTAACTACCTTGAAACCGAATAATGGTCTATTTATTCCGTCATTGTTGGAGATTACTACATATTTGGATTTAAAGAGTATAACAAGTATCCTCTGTTTTACATAAGGAATAAGTTAGAACATATGTAAAAATATAGGTATTTATGGTAATTTAGGGTATTAGCATGTTTTTTGGGAGCTTATGATGATGATAATCACATGCATGTGATGTAACAAAAAGATCTACATTTGGTTATGTGACACTCCCTAAAAAAATTCACTTAGATTTCGGGAAAACATATTTTTGATAAGTCTAATGGTTGGAATGAATTGATTTAGACACTAAATATTATTGTTAATGTTTAAAAAATTTCTTACGATTATTTTTGGAATGTTATAATTCTAGGAAATGAAAAACCCACATGTTGGGTGACAACATGTCAGGTCTGAAAAAGTCGTGTGATATGAACACTCAACAGAAGGGTGATAAGCGTGTATCACCTACAATTGGACTACATGATATCATGGATTGTATAACGTAGTTTTTTCTAGTGTGATTGATGAAGTATAAATTCATTTTTGAAGCCCTATAAGAAAAATATAAATGGAATATTTAGAGTTTTATTTTTCTTATTGAGAGAAAGATAAGTTTGTGGAAGAAATTAGTTAAATGAATAACTCTACTAGTCAAGTATGAATGATTAATTTTTTTCATATTCTGTGAAATAAGTAATTCTTAATCATTTGGGAAAGGATCTTAAAATAAAAATTGTTCTCCTAGTACATTCATTTAGGATGAATCCAATGGACCCTTGGATCATCACATATTTATAGATTTCTTATTGTTAGAATTGTTCTAATAATGTTCTCTATTACTCTCCATCAGAATATGATTATTAAATTTTATTTAATGTGCATGTTTTCCTACATGGAACCCTAGTATGTGTTATCTCTATTGACCATCGTACTTCCCTTTAATTATTATAAAATGGTGGTCTCATTAATTTATTTTCAAATGTGGTATTTTGATAATGATATTTTGAAAATTCCATCCTATGTATTTTTTTTATGAATATAAATTGTTGGCACATAGTTTATTGAAGGTAAAGAAAATGTAACAAACAAATATGTAATGGTACTTTATCTTCAATATCTTCTGTTTAACACAACACTGACTTGGCTTTTGTAACTAAAAATATTGAGTTAATGTGAAGTAACACATTAGTGTTGTAATAATTTAAATGATATATTTATAACAGAAACGTTAAATATAGTAATATTAATAGTAATAAATAATCAATAACTATTATTTAAGATAATTTAACATAAATTAAAAATATTTATACTGAAATTTATAAGATTTGGTAAAATAGTTTTTTATTTAGAAATTATTTATCTTAAAGGAACTAATTTTTTGTCCTTTAGTGAAAAATTTTAATTTTAGATAGTAATAGAAATTTTATTTGTCAAAATAGAGTCAATTTTCAACATGGAATATAAAAATTTTCTTTGGGTGGATTTTTTGTGTTTTAATGAAAACATTAAATTTTTTATGAATAGTGAAATATACTACATTATTATTTTAAAATATTCCTTTTAATTTAAATAATTATTTTTATTTTAATTGGTATTAAAGTAAAACAAGATAAATAATAATTTTTCTACCTAATTTAGTTCATTGAAATCATTATTATAGTATAAATAAATGGAAAAATTTCTTGAACTTTTTTTCACATGTTTTTACCTACCTTCTTACCACATTGGAAGATTTTTATTAACATAATTTTACTGATTTTTGAAATGAATATTTAAAATCCGACATAAATGTATGTAACTAGGATAAAAAACGTGGTCAAATAGGATCAAAATAATTCTTAGTGAATAGTAATTTTTGAATATTATTTACCATAGTCAAAGGTAAATTTGGTAATAAAAGGTAAAAATAATATTATAATAATATAAAATTTCCTTAACCATTGGGAAAATTTCATTGGATAAATATATTAAGAGAAAAATCAGCCATAGGTAGAAAATATGATAAATTTATCAAAATATTTTAAATTAAGATATTTATTTTATTTTATTTAAAGAAGAGTTAAAAGTGTCATATTTACCTTTTAATAACTAAATAATTTTTAATATAGGGTTACACATAAGATAAATTAAACTATAAATATTCATCTGAAAGTTGTTAAATTTATCTCAATCATAATAATTTATTAATATTTTTTATACATTATATAATTACATGTATTTTTGATAAAATTATGATGTAGTAATTGAGTTATTAAATAATGAAACAAAAAAAGATATTGATAATATTTAATTAAATTTATTTTTTGACGTTAAGTACATCCACATATTTTATAGATCACATAAAAATGTTTTTTAAAATATTGGATGTATTTTTTCTAAAATATTATTTTCGTTAGATATCATCAAAATTGAAAATATTGATTAATATTAAAATTGACCAAAATGATATTTTCAAATAAATATTATTTTATTAAATAATATAAAAATAAAAAAATCTAACTTTCACCCAACTAACTTGGTTAATGTCAGATATTTCATTAATGATCCAATTACATTTCTCTGGAGTTTTTATAGTGATTATATTAAACCTTTTGTGTAAAAATATAAGAAGACACTTTAAGAGTTAAATCGTTTAACTATGGGTTATATCCAGTCAATAAGTTTAATTTTTTACCTAAACATGTCTAAATTTCATTGGATGTCTAGATAATGACCAATCCTCATCTTATACTCGAAATAAATTCCTTTGGAACTATTTGAAAACTGAAAATCGATTTATAATAATTTACTATTTTACGATCTTCAAAAATTACCCCTCACCCTCTTGTAAAATGGCACTTCTGCTTCTTTTTAATTAAAACCTCTAAACCCGATTGGATTGAAAAAAATTAGACCATTTCTTCTTCCAACGACACATGAATAATTCAAGATTCTACTCTTTGAGATGAAATCCATTTTAAGAAGAACTTTTGCACAAATCAAAATGATACACCTGAAAAGGGTAATTGTTTTGTCACCTCTTTCAATGTTCTTTTGTTCTTCTACATCCTATTTTTCAATTATTTCTTTATGTAAATTGTAAATTAAGTATCGTAAACATTATGATATGTTATTATAAATATATTATGAACATTTTCATCCTTTTTTCCATCATAAGGAAAACAATATCACCATGTGTGCGTACGTACGACTTACCATCCCCACGACGTGGTGTAAACTTCTATTCCTGTATAATTTATTATTATGGGTATAATGTTGAATATAACAGATGTAAATAATAAATATAACATGATATTTTTATCATTAAAATTTATATTTCATCCAAATTCTATACCATTTAACCATTAAGGTAATGATACTGTCGGTCATGCGTGCGTACGACTTCCAATCTCCATAAAGAAATAGGAATCATCTTCCACGTTCATCATGTTACCATGATTATAAAATATATATTATGAGTTATTATAAATTAAATAAAATAATAATAATACGAAAATAATATATATATATATATATACATATATTTTATTCATGTACTACCATTCATTATGATATGAAAATTGAAACAACGTTCATTCGATTGTACGACCTACTATATCTGTAAATAGTGTATTCCATTTTATAAATCTATATATTATATATATTTATATCCTGAATATATATCATATATAAATTTTTTTATTCATTTTTTATGTATGTAAATCATTATCCAAGTAATATGATCAACAGTAATAAGTCAAAAAATGTATGATAAAGAAAGGGATTAATACGCAAAATGTTTCTTTAACATAGGAATTAATGATAAACAATTAATTTAAAGTTATAAATAAATAATATATGATATCCTAAATATTATTACAATTATATTATAAGTTAATAATAATATTTCTAAAACAATTATACATGTTTTTTGGACATATACGAAGTTTATCAGACCTAAGGTATGTGAATTATGTCTCACAATTAATTTCTATGATATATAAGCCATGGTCACCACTTATTTCATTTGTGTGGTGTATGTACCACCCCACTTTTATTCAATAACATGAATAAATTTATCTTCGTATTAATTAGATACTCATTTGAATATATTGGGATTATTATTTAAAAGCTCATTGTTGTATGAGAAACGATTAATTTTTAAAAAATTAATCTTTTATCCATTTCAATATTCTTAATATTATTTTACAGAACTTATTATATTGATATTAAAGAATTATAAAAAAAATTACTTTTTTTATTTTCAATAAATTGTTTTTTCATATAGGATTTTCTTGAGGATTTATTTAATGTTTAGTTTCACAATATCTTTATTACCCGAGATTCCTTAAATGTATGTATCTATTGGGACATCCTTATCATCAATGTCCATGTTTCATAAAATGATATTATAAATTTTATCGACAATTTCATAAATTCATTTTTTCCACATGAATGCCTTTTTAAAAACGTTTTGAATAGACCCTTTCGGTCTTTTTCCAAATGAGGTACTCTATAACCTTTTTGAAAAGTTTATGGAAAGAATGTTTTTTAACTTATATAGTGAAAGTGTCTAATAATTGTATTGTCAAAATGTGTTATCATGATAAATAAATTACAGGATGTTCAAATCATAAAACATTGTTATTAATAAATGACACAATATGTTTTGAAAAGGTCATTCATATTCATCATCTTCATAAATCCTTCATCATAGATTAAAAAGAGTTTGCGAGTTCCCCATGAATATCCCTGCTGAGTACCAAAACTAGGTGTGGAACTGTGATTCTTTTCATGAACCAAGTGATGGTTGAGTCTAGTTCAATGTGCCCTTCAATTAGTTTTTACTCCTAGGTACCTCTCTGCCAGAGCTACATCCACATGTAGAATCTAGATAGGGAATTAATTTATAAGAATCTAGTATATGTATCCTTTAACAAAATTAATAGACATTTTATTATTCTTTGTCTCATATTTTTACATATCCTTAGATCATTCCAGAGTCATATTCTTTGACATATCACCTGGGATCTCACTAATTAGTTATCTTCTTAGTTTCTAATGTTAAGGTAAACAAATCCTCTAATACTAAATATAAACACCCATGCATGTCATAAACAAATATTACATATTATTTAGATGAATATATATTGAAATACAATAATAAATTCCGGGTGATCATAAAGTTATAGTTTATTTTAGAGGAATGGACACGTATACAACTAATCAATATGATAGCTACATCATCTCCCACTTTTTTAATCATAACTAGAACCATTGTTATATATATCATACATAAAAAAATTCTTCACAACCCAGGTAATGGAAACATTATAAAGGATGTTCTTAGATTTTTATTATTGGTAAATAAGGGAGATACATAAGCATAATATGAACCTAAGGGTTTGAGAAAATGAGTACGACATGTGAAATCAATACCTGGTATTTAAAGGATCAAAACATTTATTCATGAAATGAATACCATATGTTCATAAGACATGACTCACAATGGAAAAATGAACACAATCCATGAAAGAATAACATCGGTATAAGACATTGATTTTTGGAATACACCTAAAGATATAAAATAATTTTCATAGTTCTCAGGGATCACGGACAGGAATATCATAGGGTAATGGATTTACTTCATAAACCATCGTAGTGGTCAAGGATCCCTCTAAAGTCCATTATAGAGTAAAATTTCCATTACTGAACCGAGTTCACTCCCAATAATATTCCCATATCTATAATAAGATATAAATATTTTCATTGTGAATTTTAAGTATATGTAGGTCCCACACATCACAAAATAATAATCACATGTTTGTGTTCCATAATACAATAAAATATTCATCATGTCATGAAAATTCAAATGAAATTTGATTTATAAAAATATATTAATATCATAAAATATGGAAACGAAATAGAATTTATAATCATTTCATCATTCCATCGTAGAATAACCCATGAAAAGTTTTCATTTTCATAGGAATTTAATTCTGATATGACCCATTGCAATGAAATAAAATTCTATAACATATTTTCATAATAAACCTAAACCATTTATAGATAGACTAAGAATGGTGTCCATGGATCACATCCACAAAAAATCATATTTTATATCAAAATAATTCATATTATTAGGGAAATTATTTGGTATGATACATCACATGGAACCACTCTTTATTAAGATAAATTTTTATTGAAAATCACTTTTGAAAACTAATAATTCTTTAAATATTTTGGAATATATATTCCTTGAAATGAAACATGGGTTGTTATAAAGGAATCATTAAATGTAATTTAAATCATTTCATGAGGGAAAATTCTATTAATCTATGAAATATACTACTTAAAAACAATAAAATTATTATAATAGTTTTATTAGAAAAGATAATTGGAAATATATAACCGAATCATAAAATAAATGGTTGTGTCAATGGTAAATTCCATTCGTGTAATACATGTTAAAACAATGATTAATATCACATTTTTTTCTAACATTCAAATTTGTCTTCTCTATAAAATGAATAAAATATTCTATTGAAAACAATATTTCAAAAAATAAAACTTTCATAAAATATTCATTAATAATTCATTTTGAAAATTTCCAAAAGAATTATAATATAAATTTTACAAAAATATATATTTGTAATAAAAACTGTTTTTGATGGAAGGGAGTAATTAATATGGCCATTCAGAAATTTATCATTTTAAACTATTGAGTACATACAGATTTGAAAACGGTGGTAAAACATGTATTCTCTAAAAGTAACCATATGTTAAGAAAATTTATGATTTTCTTGATAGATATATCAAAAGATTCTATAATTGGTTGAATAAAAATAAATAATCCTAATAAACTATGACATTATATCATAAAACATTTACAAATATTTTAATATTAAATATTAAGCACTATAATTTTAGAAAAAAAAAATAAACATAAAAAATCATTATAATAAATATATTCCTAATATTACATTTGAGCATGTTTGTATATACAACTCATAAAATTAAATAGATCATAACATGCCATATATATAAAGGTTGGAATGTTGTGGAAAAATTACCTTTGAAACATTAGTTAATTTTTAAATATAATCCTTATAAAAGAGAGATGATTCGTAGAAACCATTGAGATGTGGTGATGGAAAAATAATATCATTAGGATGAGTGTTGTTAGTCTTCTATACACAAAAATGATGAATTTGAGATGCATTTGATGGAATAAGATATGTTTTATTGTCATTCCCTTATAATAAAAACATCTTAGAATATGGAAAACAGAAGGATTATTATATCCTTGAAGGGGATCTATAAATCTACAAAGAAATGTACAAACAAAAATTGGTAGGAATCTTGGGAGACTCGAACATGATACTTCCCAGACACCCAAGAATGCCTCTTGTTGCAGGGTAAATACCTATGGGTATATACTAGGTCTATTTTACCATTATTGTTTAATATGATTTTAATTAGTTGGATAATGAAATAAAATAAAATTCTCAAATATAGATTGAAACAAGCCTGTCATTGGGTGTGGAAAAGAATATTTTTATGTTTTCTTATTGCAGTATAGAGGCTGACCAGGGTCGTCTCACATGAGAAGATTTATCAGTTCATTCACATATATATTCTATTTCAATTTATAACTGATTATTTTTGTTGATAGTAATATATAAATTAAATTTAATAAAGGATATTCAAAATTAAATTCCAAATAAAATGAAATGATTAAAAAACTAATTTGAGAAGAAAGGATGGTCTACAGAGAGAACATGTAGGGAACAACTTCTTTTACCAGATTCAAATCTTCTTAGTGAGTGCACTTCATCATATGTGTTCCATATCAATCTTCCCAAATTATAAATGAAAATTACACTTAATGATCTCCAAGCACACCCTCGATACACCTCCTCAATTGAGGGAAAATGGTTATGGATTTGGAATTTAACCTTAAGTCTACTAATTTTATAATTATGGCCACTATAATGTATCTATAAAAATAACTCAAAGAAGATAAAAAACATGGTCATGGGTTTAAGAACCTTATTACTCCTACATGATATTTCATGTATTTGTTACTAATGATCATGAGTATTAGAGTTCAGTGTGGTAAGATGAGAAGATGAAAAGTGTGTGGATGGGAGGACAAAAAATGCCTCAATTTATTGAAAATATAAATTACAATTGAAATATATATATATAAAATATATAAACTAAAAATAATTGGAGAGGATTTTAGGATGGCCTATCTCAGTGGAGATAAAATTCTTTGTTCCATGAAAGAATGGTATGGAAAGTGTTATTATTTGAGAGGTTTTCTCTGCTCTCCATTTATAGGAAGAATTTTTGATTCATTATTTATCATGTTGCATCAAAAATTATTTATAGAATCACATGTTGGGACCTTTATAAAATTTCTCTACAATGTTCATTGTCCGTCCAACCCCAAAATTTCTGATTATTTGAAATCTTAGTGTGGGTGTTTGTTCATTTTTACTCCATGAAATTATTTTATCCATGAATACTCTCCACATTTCAAATATCAACATTAATTACAATGAAAACGACCTCTTCACGTGTTGGAGCCTTCATAAAAGTTGTTTCTCATTCATTTTTTTGGACACCCTCCAAAAATCATTTAATAGAAACCTAATTTAATAGTTATTAATTTTTTATTTGAAATTTCTTTTTCTTGATTACATTTCAAGGATGCACCGTTCAATTAAGTTCGTTCAAAAGCCACCTCAATGGTGGAAAATCCTCGTGGAAGTTAATGGGTGAACTATCAATTGTTTCCCATTTCATAATCAGGTGTAATTACCTAAATAGTTGGTTTGTAAGATGATATGTGAATCCATTAATGTTGTGGGGTCCACAATGTTCGTCTAGAAAATTCTTTAACAGGCTTGAATTTTTAAGGACCCCCGATGCTCGAATGTTTCCGCGGTCCATTAGAAAAAGTTGAAGGAAATAAAATATGGATTTAAAATAAAGAATTTATAAATTTTGAATTATATTTTTATGGAAATGACCAAAATAGAATTGGTGTAAAAAAATTTCAAAAGTCATTAATTAATCAATGTTCAGAATTTTTTTCAAAACACATCAAAAATAAAAAAAATTATCTATTTAAGTTCATATTGATAAATTGGGATGGGTAAAACAATTTAAATTCATAAAAACATGAGGAACATTTTATATATATCCATTTCACCACACTTAAAAATGGTTTTTTCATCATGCATAAAATATCAACATAAATTTTAGAGGAAACCAATGTCACCAATATTCAAATTCCAAATTAATAAAATTTAACAATTTTAAATATAAAATCAAACATTAAAAAATCCCCATCTAATATCAATTAAATTTCCCATTATTAATGAAACATTAAAATCATACATTTAAATTTTCCCCTTTTCAGAAAGATGAATCTTATCATTTAATTTATTCAAGCTTCTTAATTGATTATTATTAAACATTCCAAATAAAGATTTACCTCACCTCAAAATCTTTCCTCTCATCCATCATGATGAAAATAATGTAGAGTTATGCTAAAATCTTGAGAAAATGATCCTTATCCATAATATTGTAAAATAACTATAGTATACAATTTTTAATGACAAAAGTTGTAGAAAATCATGAGGACTTTCAGTATAGGTTCAAAACACTCTGAAGCTTATGGTTAGTATAATTTGATGAATTAAAAATTGAGGCTCAAGTAGGTGGCTAATCTCTTATGTACAGTTCATGAAATTAGAATTAAATGTGAAATAATGTTATGATATTTAATGTTGCCACACCGAATTCCCCCATAAATAAATTTAAGGTCATAATCAAGTAAGAATAATGAATGATTTGTGATCCTAATTAATTTTTTTATATTTTTTATATTTTTTGAAATTTATGATCAGATAAAACCTCAAATTTATCACCTAACCACATACAATCAAAAGAACATCTTTTTGGAAGATAGTTATTTTTTTAATAACAAAGACCATTTTTCTCATTATTTTGTTTATTTGTCATTTTTTTTAATTCAAGAGGGGAAAACAATGATTTATAATTAATAATTCCAAAAACAATTAAATTTACCACAATAAAACCCCCACACATTTCCCTTAGTATGAAAATCATCCATTCCACCATGACACTTTTCACCCAGACACTTCAACTTTAAGATACCATTAAAATTATGAGAGCATGGTAGGAATGGATAAAAATGGATTAAAACATGATTCATCCATACAATGGTCATTATGTGCCTCTAGAGGATAGGTTATTGATTTATGAAATGGTTGTGTCTAATGGATAGGGATTTTCAAAACATCCCTCGACCACTTTAAATGTATTTTTGTACTATCTTATGGTTGACATGTTCGAATGAATGATCTGGAAGATGACATGTCCCAAGATCACTCAAGACATATGGTTTTAAATAAAGGAAGTACATGGTATATAAATCCTGTTGGGAATGAGACATATGATATTTGAGAAAACCACCCAATGAATGAAAAATAATAACAAATAATTCCATATTAACATCATAAATTAAGAGCATGAAAGATGGGTGTGAAATTTCATTTACATAAATCAACTAATTCCCTTAAATCACGAGTCTTGATTTCAATATATATGATTCATTTCAATCATTTGATTATTCATTTTACTCATTCAATATCATTATCATTAAAATCTAAAACCTGGAATCACTGGAATACTCTAAAACTCATGTATCCTATAAAGTCAAGTAAATCCTTAATTCAACTATGTGAATTAAATTATTATCATTAAAGATCAAAACATGTTTTGGAAAAAAATTGCAAGGAGTTTAAATGTTTAATTAATAAATGTAAACTCCCTTTCTCATGAATCATAGTTCTTGTCTTCCACTATTTGAGGCTTTATTCTTCTATGATGAGCCTATAATAGAAAATAACTAAATTAAGCATAAGGATAATATTATTAATTCTATACCAAGACATAGGTAGGGGATGTATTCTAGCCTAATTCTTAAGATGTAATTTTAAATAAAAATTCAAAATAATTAAAATGAATTTACTAGATATCAAGTAACTGATAAATCTTGGTATGATACCTGAAGTGGGTCCAACAATCTTTTAATGACTCTAGAGGATCGTAACAGCTTTTATCCATAATCTATCATTGGGTGGATTTTCCTGTATTTGAACCACCACATGTGGTCCCTTCTAGCTTGGACATCATCTTATTTATTTAGGGAAATCCAGGGATAGAGTACACCAGATCCATAACCTTTACAATTTTTTAAATCTTGTATGGTGTGGGGTAGGATGAAGTATCGATCAATCTAGTCTTTGGTTACTACATATGAAAACTTATTGTTATTTTAATTTTTTGGATCATCATGGTCTATATGAATTGATTGTTTAAATGGAACGTAGGAAGTTAATTTTTTCTTGAATAAAATTTAATTTTTTTTTAAAATAATATTATCCCTTCCAAAATGATAAGTTTGTCTCCTGATTTCCTCATGATTATCTTCTTATTATTCTATATTGGATTCCTCAATTTTTTGTTCAATAATCTCATGGATTTATAATTGATCCTCAAGAAGGTCATGTTAAGTTTCACCCTCTTTGTCTGAGGAAATCCAGGGATTGAAAAAATTGGAAAATCCAAAACCATAAGAATAAATTATTAATTCAGATATTATGAAATCTGAAAAGGTAGAGATTATGGAAGAATCATATCCCTAATTTGGTTAGGGTATAATAAATTCATCAATTGTAAGTGCCTCTTGACGTTGGATCTTAGTGGATTGAAAAAGGTAGTCTGGATCCTCTATATTTTCTTCAAATTCTTCCATTTGGATGTCTTACTCTTCTTCTATTGATAGAGTGACAATATACTGTACTAAATCATCTACATTGAAGGGATTTGGGAGATCTTATTGAAACTCATATTCAATCTTGAACTCCTCTAGATTTTTTTGATCTCCCACACGCAGCTTAGCAGGCATGTTTTCCGCATAATGAATCCACTATAGATCATCATGGTCTTCTTAGAACTGATTATTAAAATGGAAAGGTTTTTTATGGTAAATGAATTGGGCGCCATCTTCTTGGATGTCTCTATTAAAGTTGGGAAAAACTAGGGTCACTTCAATATTGATCCTTAGTATTTTATGATCATGTTTGACTTCATCAACCATTTCCACCGGTTCTTGAAATGATATTAGTGTGTCTCTCTCTTTTATCATCCCCTTTATCCTAGTCCATGAGTTCATCATGATTTTGTAGGAGATCCACCTCTTAAACATTTTGAATTATTTTTTCTTGCACCAGAGTGTATTTGTTGTCCCACGAAATGAAAAAAGTTTCATCAGAAAACATCATCGAAGATTTTTTTGATCAATAAATGAATCTATCAAAAAATTTTAAATAGAAAATCTATTGTAAATAACTGATTATCTCCCCACAAATTATACAATTTTTGACGCATGTCTGCCGTAGGGCATGGAAAATAATATTTTTATGTTTTCCTAGTGATGTATAGAGGCTAACCAATGTAATATCACTTGAGGAGTACTCTCAATTTGTTCACCGATATAAACTAATTCAACAAAAAAATATAATTTTTTGTTTTGAGGATTATATATGAATATATTTAAATGAAATTTTAAATAATAGGTTAATCTAAATAGAATGGAATTAGAGAACAAAGGAAGTTCTCCCATGATAAATTTTCGGGATCACCGTCATTTTCTCTCATCAAATCTCCATAGTGAACACACTACATCCTTTGTGTGCAGACCTCAATCTACCCAGTAATGAATGAAAAATATACTTGGATAACTTCATGAACACTCTCTATCCACCTCTTCAATTGAGGGAAAATGGTTGTAGATTATGAGGATAAATCTTCAGATTACCATAGTGAGGGTTACACCCAATATAAATTATCCTTATAAATAACTCAAAGAAGATAGAAAAATGGTCTCAGATAAATTAACCGAGTTACTCCCTTGGGATATTCCTTGGATCAGTTACTCATGATCTCGTGTGTTAGTGTTCATTATGTCATGATGAGAAAAAGAAAAGAGGGTGGATTGGTGGAAAAAAATAAAAACAATGCATTAAATTTCAATTAATCTAAATTAAAATTGAAAAATAAAAGAAAAATATTGAAATTAAATAAATATAAAATAATGGGGGAAGATTTTTGGTCGGCCACCCTCAGTGGAGATCTCTTCCTTGGTTCCTTGAAGTAATGGTATTATTTGAGAGGTGGCTATAACTATCCTTTTATAGGTAGAATTTTTCCTCCATAGTTTATCATGTTTCATCTTCAATTAATGATATAATAATGCGTTGATCCAATTATTATGGTCTTTAGAATTTTCTTATCTATCCACTCTCCTAATTTTTTATTATTTGCACTCTTATTGAGGGACTTATTTCCATTTTATTCCAATCATTTATTCTATCCATCCATACACTCTATAATTCAAATATAATCCATTAATGACCTTGAAAATGGTCTCTTCACACTTTTTAGACATCATGGAAGTTGTTTCTCATTGTCGGGTGGGGAAACCCTATAAATTTCAGTGTAATTTCCTACCTCATATACATGTAATAAATTTTTATTGGAGATTTGTTTTTTGGGGGTAAATTTCTATGAACCTTACTTCAATTGAGTACATTCAAAATCCACATTAACGGATTCCAAACATCATCGATGTTCATGGGTGAACATGTCATTATTTCCCCATTTATATTAATATGGAATCTGCTCAATGGATATGTGTAGGTCGACATGTTCTTCTGTAATGGTGGTGGGGTCCATGATGTCTGCCAAAGAAATTCTTCAAAATCATTGATTTTTATGTTTTCTAGATTCCTTAATAAGCCCTTATTCCATAATAAAAGTTAATGTAATTAAACCATGGATTAAAAAACATAATCTCTTGGTTTGGATTTATATTTTTTAATAAATGGAAAAAATAAAAGTGACAAAAATATCTATCAAAAAAATAGAATTTATCACTTATCAGAATTTTTATAAAAAAATTATAAATCCAAAATTTATCCATGTAAGTGCAAATTGATAAATTGGTAAGGTTAAAACAATTAAAATTTATACAAAAATTGTGTAAAATATGGTCTCCATCAGGAACATTACCACTTCATCAGGAACTATTTTTTGGTTTGAACTAATAGGGATAGTTGGATGGATTTATGACAAAACTACAGATACTAATATGATAATATAGAATTAACAGCGTTTTTTGGGTTGGGTTTTGCAGAACCAATTTTATTTGAATGTGTTAATAGTAGAGCATATACGGGTGTTGTTTAATATATGGTGGATGTGACATTTTTTTTAAACAAATAGGTGTAATAACAATTTTCAATATCCAATTTTCTCAAAAAGAAAAATTATCAAAATAATATTTAATATATTAATAATATTTCTTTGTAATGGGTGTTGCTGTTTTTGTACGATTTATAACCCTTATCTTTATTGTCAAACCCCCTTTTAAACACATTTTTACCTCAACCGTGATAAATAAATTTTTTCACATTTACAATTCTTGTAGCTCATAAATTTCATTAAACATATTGGATAATAAAAAATATACTGATTAAAAATATAGAAGATATTTTTTTCAAAGTACATTCATATACGTGGAAAATTTTTATATACAACTTGTATCGTAGATGCGACAAAAAATGTAGACATTCAGGGAGAAAATTTTTCAATAGTTTAAGAAACGTATATATCAAAATTCAAAATGTGAATGAATTGAATATATTATATTGGATTAATATATACATTATTTTACTAATTTTAACCTTAAAACCTTATTAAATATATTTTTATTCTAATAAATTATATATAAGTAATGTCAATTATTTATAAAAACAAGAATTTCATACTTTTTATTGGAAAAATTATCGTAGAAAAATCTAAAACATTCAATCCAAAGATAATTTTGGAATTATGACAATAAAAATGGATTTTATTTTTTCAAATAGATTTTCAAAAATTCGACCAATTATTTATTAAATAATAGTATAAATGTGACATCCTTTTTTTTATAAAAAATCAAATTTTTAATCATGAAATTTTATAAATTCTAATATCATGAATAAAAACACTAATAAAAACTTTCAATCTTTTTACAGAATATATAATATATATAAGTATAATTTAAATCATTTCCTAACCTATATCTACTTATATATATGAGATAAAACATGTTTGTGAACATAAGAATAATTTTCCATCAAAATATTTTCTTTATTTTGAAATGGTTTTTTATTTTCATTTAAAATTTGTTAGTGACAAAGAAAATAATTATATATACATGTTTAAAAATGATATTTTCATAATTTAATTACTCCTAATCATACCCTCCATTCCAATTACTAGGTGATAACTATCATATTAAATAATAATTTATTCATAGTAAGTTAGGTTTTGTTAAATCTCGTCATTGCATATACCATAAAATAAAATAATTATTTTTTGTAACAAATTCTAACATATATTTTGCATGAAATAAATAATATTTAAAATATTAGATTTATCTGAAAAAATACTTCACAAAATATCAATTTGTTAAACCAAAAACCCCATTCTGGAATTCCATATCCGTCTCGACACCAAACACCAACCCATAAAAAAATTTATAAATCACTGAAGGACCTCATGATATTATCAAATCATATATACACAAAATCATCTTGGGAACCCAATTGTAGTCTGAACTAGGTTTGTCGGCAACTAAGTAGATAAAAACGACAGTGCCAAAATAATCCCGCCTGAGATAATACTTGATTAAATAATGAAATTTAACATGGTTATTCATTTTGATATAAAATATCTCATTTCAAAATAAATTCCATGATCATATAGCTCTAGGATGACACCCATGGTCTACATAACATATATCGACACTATTCTAGATATCACTATCTTTGGGTAGATCCTCTTACATCATGATAGATTACCCAAGTCAATGGATGCCTCCTTTACCAGGGATGAATCACACATAAAATACCACGAATGAGTGGTCCTTCCATTCAGGATGACAAAAATATATCCATCATGCATCTATTGTCTGTGAAACATACCATCATGCAGTTCATCAATATGCATATTACCCTCAAGTAGTCTAAAATACCATGCTTCTTAACCTCGACTAAAACATAAAAATTATCCTTACCTTCAAAAATCAATATGGCGGCCTTTGAAACCCAAAATAAGCACATTTCATGTCAAAAAATTATCTCAATAAGTCTTATAAAATACTTATGTCATACATATATCGTATCCAAGTCTTTATAAAACAATAATCTATAATGAAATTCACATGAACAAGAATCAATTTTAAAGAATTCTTGTCAACCCATAATGATCAATTCATAGAATTACTATTTATAGAGACACATTCATTTTATAAAGTCAGGATCCAATTAATCATTATAATTAGAAAAAAATTATTTTCAACAATAATTTATTCCAATGTCCTTTTACATGCTAATATAGAAATTTTAGTCTGTGGGATTCTATTTCAAAAAATCACTACCATCACAAGTTCTACAAATTCATAATATCATGACAACAAACTAATATATTTAATCTGACATCCTCATTCTACTATGTACCAATTCATTATGATTTCTAGGGTATTCCCACCATATTGGTGGCCACAATACTAGTGTCAATGCTTATAGACAAAAAAAGATCCATTGGATTGTCCATGTGACATGATTATCATCAACCGTAATCATTTGGATTTTTTTATCATATTTTCTCTTGAGTACTACCTAAAATCCATTGAGTAATTTTTTATGTGGTTTTTGATATGAAATGACTCTCCATGTAACACCATGAATCTAAACTGTCACTCACCTGTATAGATTATGAAGATAAAAAATGGTGTAAGTATCCTCAATAGGCAAGAATTTCTCTACCATCATCATTCATTCTATGATCACCCATACTACAACATTATATTGTGGTTTCTTGTGTAATACTATCTTGAAATCCATTGTAAAATCATTCCATTTCAATTCCAAAATTTTAGAGGCTATAAAAACCCTACTGGACTATGATGCTCAGTCTTCACCTACAGATAGATGAAATATATCACGACAAAACCCATTATCCCATTTTTGTTCTCAGGACACCATTATAGTATGTGGAGATCATGATGCATCATTTATAGACCTGGATTTACAATATAATTAGAGGAGTGAATATATAATATCATCTCTTTGTGAAAACATATAAGAACCCATACAGATCCATAGAAAATGATAGCATTACTTCTACTAAGAGACCGTCATGAAAGTGGAACCCACCATATAATTCATTCCTCATAGTTACTTTTTATGAATATGAAAATTACTATATCATTTTATGAATAAGAAACATGGTTGTAATATATGTAAAAGTAAAATATACCGATCCACGAGACACCTGAACATTATGATTCATGTCTATACAGAGTACCACAAGCATGCACTCACCACAAGACTCTCGTACTACCTTTGTATAATTTAGTAGTTTTTTTGTCATGAGTAACATTACTTTTTACGTATGTATAAGACACCTAATGGTCAAAATGTTGGAGATAATAAACCCATTTCATTTACTAAATATTCAGATCTGACTGATAAAATATGTACTTAAGGATCTTGTGGTCTGGGTATACCATAAACCCCTCAATCATATGATAGTTACACCAATATGACAAGTAATATACCACTATACTTATGTCCAGATCGTATGTGGGGGTAATTTCTATCATGAAACCACATATTTTTATAACCATAAACAACCACATGATCCTGTTCGATGAGAACTGATCAAAGTAAAACTCCAGATGTGTCTTACTACACGGTATATTTCTTACCTAAAATATGGAAAGTAAGAATCAGTGTTGTGGTGAAAATTATATTTTTTTCCTAAAAATTAATCTCATAAAATTTTATCTAAAAAAATCTTAAACATTTCATTGTATTCCTTAACATCGGTGATTCCAATTTATATAAGTCCTCCATGAAACCGAAAAATTTATATTCTAGAACAATAAATCTACAAATCATTATGGAATTCATGCGTCATTCCCAAGATACAACCAATACTAACTTCTTTATATCCACTACAACTATAGGTTTTGAGATCACATGTCCTAAGAAGATTACTCTATCAATCTAGATGTTGTATTTAGAAATATTTATTTAATGAATATGGTCTCAAAGTATAATTAATAGGATGTCAAGATGTTTGGAATAATCTTCTATATGACAAAATTACGTAAATATTTCATCTATGAAAAATACATAAAACTAATCTTTGAATTCTATAAAGATCAATTTCAGCAATTTCAATAATTCTATCCTTGCATTCATCTATCCAAACTTCATGTCCACTAACTCATACAACCATATCATATACAAAAATTAGAATATGGTATTTACAATTGTCTCATCCAAAAATGGTGTAATCCTAACATTATTATGATCATTGATATGAGACCTTCACCTTTTAGATGATAAAAAATCATCAATGTGGGGTCGGGGATAAAACTTCCTGAATTTCATTTGATTTAGTTTCTAATAATCTAAAAAGATGTGAAATGTCTAGTAAAACATCTTAGATAAATGAATAGTACAACCACATGGAGAAATAACAGGTTTTATGGATAATTTTTATCTAATATATTCATTCATAAATTTCATATCATGAGGTTATTCTTGTTAAATTCATTATTTTATGATTGAATTATGAAAATCTCCCAACAACAACTCAATCATGGACTCGATCACCCACTAAGGTGGAAAGCTAGAGAACCGTTTATGAAATACATCGTAAAATAGATTTTCACTAGAGGAAAAGTATCCTATTACATTTCATCATTTTCATGAAAAAGGATCACAACATGATCTATGTTAAAATATCATATTATTTTAATTGGTCCTTAATGAAAAGACTAATGGTTCTCCTAACTACATTAAATATTTGTACCAACTTAAAGAGATAGATATATTAACATTAATCAATAAATGTTTATTTGAACATGGTAGTGATCTAAAATATCCATAACAAGAGTCAAATAAAAGCCATTCATTTCCAATATAATCATATCCAAAATGAAACAGTATGAACGGAATTCAATAGAATACTCATGGAAA